>CM076575.1:271652736-272330690 GCA_034641835.2 Pinus albicaulis | reverse complement strand
CACATCAGGATATGGTTCATGGTACAGACAAGAGGATCAGTTGAAGCAGCATGGTTTCAAAGATTGGTATCATCATATCAGAGATTGTGTTCAGCGGAGAATCATGATGCTTTCATATGTTCCCACGGAGGATCAGGATGCCGACATCCTGACAAAGGCGCTCACCAGGAGCAAGTTTGAATTCCACAGAGGCAGGATAGGGGTTGCAGATAATCCATATCTTGCTGAGAGGGAGTGTTGAGAATGCATCAAGATGATGGAGCTTGGTGAAATGAAGTCGCCTTCACCAAGTGGGCCCGCAGGCGAATTCTGGCGCAAAGTCTATTTTTAGACATATGGAGCATGGTTCGGGGATTCCAGTTTGAGATTCTTGGAGCATTGGTCATGTTGGTAAAAATATATGAGAATCTATTTTTTAGGTCGAAGAGGTCGAAGGCTATTTTTAGACTGCCTCTCCTAAAAATAGGGAAGTCAAATATTATTTACCCTTAATAATATTTGGACTCTAAACAACAGTTTACTCTCTTGGATCACTTCAGTTTGAGCTACGGATGTGGCACATGCAACTGCCAGAAGGAAATACACTTTTCTTATGGGGTATTGAGCTCATGCATGGTTGACTTCAGTTAGGACTTCAGTGGCAGAAGTTTGGTGGAGTTAATGAGACAGCTAGTGGAGTTGTGTTCTGTTTATTTTAGTTGAACTAGTTGAAATTAGTTTAACTAGCTAATAAATTAGTTATGAGTGGAGTGAATTAAATATTATTTAATTCATTAATTAGTAACTCATTATTCAACTCAAGAACACATCAGTTCACTACAGTGCATGATCAGTTCAGTGGAGACCAATGAAAGAGGTAGATGAAAGGGTGGAGTTAGATATCAGTGGCGACATCAGTTGTGCATGAGATTTGCACCACACTTGGAGGATTTGTCCATGAAAATTGCGCAGTCAAGCCAAGGAGATTCGAACCTTGGATCTCTATATAGTCAGGCCTGGATTGCGCAATAGAGGCAAGGCAATTGGCGGTGAGTTTTGAACCAGTAACCTGTTCAAAACTGAGCTAGATTGTGGGTAACTGTATGAGAAAGTATTGAGTACTTGTGAGGAGTATTGTATTGAGTTTGTTACTTGATTTATCCATTATAATATACACAATAGCTGCGGTGTTTTCAGCTATAAGCTTTCCCCATACATACTGTGTTAATGTGTATGATGATTTGATGTGTTATCGCTTGATTTTATTTCCGCATGTTTGATGATCTGAGTGGAAGAGATTATGTGTTGCATATGAATTCGAATTGTATGTGATCAGGATAGTCTCGGTGGATAATTAATTATTATTCAGCAAATTTCTACAGTATATTCGATGTTTCATTATTTTATTTCTTTATCATTGTCAATTTAAATCCAAAGTTGTAAATTTTTGCATTAGATCAATTATCCGTTTTCAAAAAGGAAAATTGTCATTTCAATCTTCATTTCCTAAGAGAAAATTGTTTTTTCAGTCCTCATTTCTCAAAAAATAAAGCATTGTTTGATTTATTTGTGCATTTAGTTTCTTTCTAATCATTAACATTAAAGGAAATTTAAAAGAAAAACATGCATATGAATTTAGAGATTGTGAGTGTTACATAGGAATATATTAGGGAAATCTGCATTTATTTTGTGATCTTTGATCTATGCTCAAAAATTTGATTGTTGTATCCCTTTAGTAGCTAAGGTTTTCATAAAAAAATGAATTGAAAATATTTCTTCTCATTTATTTTTCGTTTTAGGAATTTCCCATTACATCTCGCAGTGAACTTGAAAGATTAAATGTTAAGCAAGATCAACATAAAATTCATTTCAATTAACCTAATATTGTAACATTAACGATAACACTTAGAAGGTCTAGGCTAGAGATGTGTTCCGACATTGGTCAGCATAGAAGATGTCACTAACTTATCTGTGATACATTCCGAGTGTGAAATCCCACTCCACGTACGTAAGTATATCGGAGCCCTTCCACGTACCTCCGAGTATATAGGGTGGTGTTCTAGTACAAAAATTATAAGGGGGTGCTCTCACTGTGCGGTTTCACATTACACAACGCTATTATGGACGTGGGCCTTCACGTACCTTAGAGTATATTTGGGAGGAAAAATTTAGGCTTCTTACCATCCATAGGTAACCGAGTCAGCCACCTTGTAACTTGTGATACACCGAACACATCATTTAGGGAGATTGTCTACTTGTACTTCTTGGTTTTCCAAGAGGTATTCTACAGTTCACAATTACTTGGTAATCCTTGTGCCTAGTATCACCCTTTTATTTGTTTATATATTTTTTTAATAAATCAATCAGTCATCATGGAAGAAGAGCAACCCTTTCTCGGTCAATCACGTAAAATAGCACTTAAACCAACTTTACCACTGGAATCCATTTTTGGTCGGTGAAGGCAACCCCGTTCTACTGAATCCAATACCATCAGTACCTTTATTGCATCATCTTCATCACATCTACCAGAGTCGTCTCGAGTCATTTCTACACTTCCTGATTTATCTACTGTCGTCGAAATAGAGTCCTCGTCGCTACTTGTGGACATTGAAGTTCTAATCAGTGAGACCATACATCTAGAACTCGATGTCATTCAACTGGAATTTGATTCGGATCACATCGTTCTTTTACCAAAACATCTATATCCTGAAGTCGAACAACAATAAATTTTTCCTGTATCGGTCACTTCTCAGTCATCCATAGTCATTGAGTCTTCCTTTTTATCGTGCATTCAACTACCTGAAATATATCTCGGGCCTGGTGATGAAATTATTCCACCTGGTTTGATTTTTATTGAGGAATAACCTCAACAAGAAGAAACACCCTCAACTCCAACTCATGCTGGGTCGGGGCTTTATCTTTATGAGTATGTTCCTCGATTAACTTAAACTACTTCAGTTGATCCTGTTTCAATCGAAGTTCCCATAGATCTTATAGGGTATTCACTGGGTCATTTGATTAAGGTTGACTCAACATCTCCGGCTATAGCATCTGTTATAGTTGAGACAACATCTATTGTTACCATTCCGTTGATTTTTACCACGTCACTTGAGTCACATCTTTATGGTGGTTTTTCCATCCCATCGGGTTACCATCATTATTTGGAACTTACTCTGGTGCCTCCTCAAATCCATGGACTTTACCCATGTAATATTGTAGTATCTTATCTGGTACATCTCTAATGAGTATTGAACGGCTTGATCCTTTATACACATCTTCGGTTCAACATCAAGCTGGTCCATCTAGGTACCTTCCATTTAGTTGAATCTTGACTAGACTCCCACCATTTGGAGATTATTATATTCCATCTTATTATAATCCTCATGCTATGGGGCAACCTATGGTAACCCATTTTGACAATACTTCGTCGTTTTATGGTCACCCAAATGTTGGAATGACTGTTTGTCAGTGGCATCCTATCTTGCCTGTTTAACCACAAAAGGTTGTGAATTCATACCAACTGGTTAAACCTGTTGCACCTACATCTACCCTAACTATTAATAATTCATTACCCCATTTACAGGATTATTTGGTTGTACCTCAACTGTCTCTAGCAGGTCCTTCAACCCATTGCCCTCAAGTCTTAGGCCTCTAGACTCCACCTCCTTCAGCTGGTTTACAACAACCACCTGTATCTAGTATCTTACAACCACAAGTTGGATTGACCTTTTATGGGATGTCATAGGCTCCTAACGGTCTTACCTATTCACAACCAGGTCCAGTCTATTCTAGTTTGGGCTATAATCTTGGCGGGAAATCACCCTGGCAGCCACAGCCTCAAATGCCACAACAAAAAGCTTATCCAGGTCTTGGTCAACAGATACCTCAAGTGTTTGATCATCAAAATAAACCCTATCTGGGTTACCAATAGAAAATGCCTTATTTTGATGCATAAAGGCCTTTTTCCCAATAAATTCCATCCCATCCTAGTTATGCTAAACTTGACTTGAATCGAAAGTTTCCCTTTATCACAACATCAGAATTACCCAATTTAAACTGGTTTACTAATGATCCCATAGGATATTCTCCTTGGTGGCCAGTGATTCCACATAAATTACCCTCCGAAATTCCTAAATTCAATGGAAACCATGGCGAATACCTGTCTATGCATGTTATGAGTGATCATTTGTAGTGTTCATCTAACTCCTTGAATGATGATTTCATTAGACTTTGTCTTTTCCATTGCATGATCACTGGTTTGGTTGCATGCCTTTGAGGATGGTTCTTTTACTGTGTCAACCTCGTTAAAAAATTAAACAGGTTTTATGAGGATAGTTCCTTTTACTGTGTCAGCCTCGTTAAAAAAATGAAATAGATTCTTATGAGTATAGTTATTTTACTATGTCAACCTCGTTAAAAAATGAATCAGGTCCTTATGAGGATAGTTCTTTTACTGTGTCAGCCTCATTAGAAAAATGAAACAGTGTATGAGGATAGTTACTTTTACTATGTCAACCTCTTTAAAAAATGAAACAGATTCTTATGAGCATAGTTATTTTCATGTGTCAAGCTCGTTAAAAAATGAAACAAATCCTCCCCTATGATGAATCTTCATTCCATCCAGCTATTAGTAACCAGTAGTCTACTTAGGTGAATGAAATGAAGTTTGGGGGGCATGTGCTCTTGTAGGTTAGGCTTAGGGGCATTGAAACTTATATCAAGTACAATTTTCCTATGTTTCAATCTTGTGTAAAAATGAAACATTCTCAAGCAAAGTTTTCCTATGTTTCAAGTTTGTATAAAAATGAAACCTTTATCAAGCATAGTTTTTCTATATTTTCAAGCTTGCATAAAAATGAAACCTATCTCGAGTTCATTTCAGTTATTATTTTCAAGACTCGTTAAACTCATGAAAAATCCCAAGCTTCTTTTGCTATTTTTCATTCTCGTAAAACACATGAAAATGCCAAGTTCTTTCCATCTTTTTCTACTCTTAAATTAAATTGAAAGTCGATCATATGAGAAATTTTTTATCACTTTTCGGACTCGTTAAAACTTATGAAAAAATGGAAACCTTGGAGTCTTCTTTTAGCTCTTTTTAGACTCCATTAACGTGAAAATATTTCCAAGCACTTGTCTTTTCGAACTCGTAAAAGGAAATGAAACGACATCTACTTAGTATAAGTTTAACCCTTTTTCGGACTAAGATAGATTATTTATGAAAAAGGAACACCTTAGTCGAACATGGCTAATATGTTTTCTCAGGTATCATTTTACACTTTTTCGGACCTGAGAGACAAATTTACAAAAAAATACTTATGGAATTTTCTTTTCATCCCTTTTTCAAACTCTCTAAATATGAAAAGGGACATATTTTTAATTATTGTTAGACTTGTTAAAGCATCAAATAGTGACGGATTTGTCCGATCATGACAAGATCGAGTTTCACTATTGCTAGACTCGTTAAATCATCAAATAGCGATGGATTCACCCAAATTTCAACTGAAATATTTTGTTTGTCATTCGACATCAAATCATCTATTCACGCCTTGAAAATTGTACCACAGTACCTTGAGAACCATTAACATCAACGAATGTTTCTCTCACATCTGTTAATGGCTTACATCATTGGCTGGTAATCAGAAAATGTCTTCCCATGTTCGACTTTAGATCACATACTCGGATGGTTATCCTTGTACTTGAACGATCGAGTAAACGAGATAGAAGACCTCAGATCTAGTTTTATCCATTTGGGTTGAGATTTCAGTAATTGTACCCCATCATTCATATGATGGATTTACATACAGATAGGCATCCTATCATGGGCCTATATCTGTAGGCATGTCTATATCTATAGATGACTTTCTAATCTATGTAAGTGTTATGATATTTTATGTGTTGAGCATGGGTAGGCCTCCCTCAACAATTCATGTCCAATATATACAAGATATCATGATGTAATGTATTGCAAATTGATGCAGGTCATCGTCTACTTCATATCCTACTCATTACACCGTAAATCATCCCATCCAAATATTATCATTATTTTCACTTCATGCTTTATGGGGCAGCTGTTATAGGTCCATTTGGGTATCATCCCTAAGACCAATATGAACATGGTTTATAATCCCCTAATTTAGTTGCTACATGCCCTAGAGAAGTCATTCCACTAATGGCTTTAATTCATGAGAGTTTCAATTTATGAAGTATAGTTAAAGTGACCCATTGACTCATCAACACTCCTCTGAATGGGCCTAAGCATGTTCCAAAGCACTTACCCCCATGCAAGGGTGCTCTACAAAGCATTTCCCAACACTTAAGGGTGTGTTGGTCTCCTGGGAGTGAAATCATCATTGTTTTGGGAATATCCACATGTCCAGTACCTTCTCAAAGAGCTCATAGGTGTCATACTTTGAATACATGTGTTCATCCATCACCATTGAAACTAGAAACATGTCTCATATATTATTAGAAAACCATTCAATATCATCTATTGAGAAATAGCCTACAATTTCCCTATAAATTCAGCACTCATCATTAAGTGCAAGGGAGGAAGAAATTTGTGTAGTGTTATGTTGTTGGATTCTCAATTCTTGGAGAGCTGAAGTACCGTAATGATGCTAGATTGATGCTTGGTGTGATGAGGACGGGATGAAGTTGGAGAAGGTTGACAAAAAACTAATCGAGTCGTTGTAATCTATTCCTACTAATACTGCAATAAAGATATATTTTTTTTCTCTCATATATGAATTTGTATCTTTTGAATGAATTCTCAATATGTGCATGTATTCTTATATTTACTCAGTTCAATCTGGTTATGATAGATATATATTGTATATTTGTATCGTCATTTTTTGTCTACTGGTTTTTATTTTAGGTATTGATCTTGCGAGTTCGGTTGAATCAAGAGCGACAAAAGCGATGAAAGAAGAAGAATGAGAGCGAAGGATCACAAGTAAGTCTCTTCATATTCTTTTTATATCTTTATCTTAGAAAGAAAATAATATATCTTTCCTCTGTTGTTCTGAGTGAAGGAACACCACACTCAGGGAAGACTAGTTATCCGTAGATTAGAATTCCTCATAACAAAGGTTATCAGTTAACAGCTCCAAGTTCAAACAATATTTTTGTTATCACTAAGATGGAACCAGTTGGGTTGTTCAATTGTCAACCTAGCACAACTATTTCAAACCACTTTGGACTGGAATTTAGCCATTTTAATCAGAGAGGGCTCTCTCAAAGAAAACCAATGAATACTCAAGATAATATCTCTATTACAGATGGCTAAATAATTTTGTGTTTTAAGTGATTTTGCAGGTGGAAGAGTGTATGAAGGCTACCATTGGGCATGGAGTTAGCTAACGACCTCAATTTCTAGCAAATGCATCCATGGAAGCTGAGGAAAATGGGCATAAAATATAAATTTGACAACAAAATCATAGTACATGAAGGAAATTGGAGCATAGAAATTATGAATTCCAAGTAATCATAATACTAAAGTGTTGATAAAAATATACAGAATAGAAATACACAAAAATATAAGCTCCAAAAGAATATCAGGTTTTGAAAGACAACTGCTGCAAACTGTATATTAGCCTGGTAGAAAAACATTACATAATAGCCTTCTCATTACATTCACCCACCCTTTCAAACTCAAAAATTACCTCATTTATAGATTGATTTTACAATGGTCTGCCACCTTGGCTAGACTTCGATACGGACTTAGAGACCTAATTCAAATAAGATTACATCATATTGAGAATAAATAGGGATATTTTCTAGTATGATAGAGTTTGTAATAAAAAAGTATTCTATGACTATTAATAACTAAAACAAAACATATAACAACCTATACTTGTCATCTTTATCGAACTAAACTAACATGCTGAGGTGTTGGCCAACTGATGCACTAGAGTTAAGACCTCGTGAACCTGAGTTGATATAGTGAGTTGTATTGATGATGTGGCGTTATTTTTTGATTTGATGAGTTGTTAGCCACATGGTAGTTGACTCCTGAATTGTCCTCTTAAACAAGTGGCATAATAATATGCATGCTTTTATTCTATCATTCATCCACCTTTTAACTGCATTTACTACACAAAAACATCAAAAACACTTAACTTTGGAAGAGAAACACAGTACACGAACTTTCATAGCAAACTTTCGTAGAAAACTTCAAAATCCACCTTATGCACAATATTTAAGCCTTTTGACTGTTG
The DNA here is from genome assembly GCA_034641835.2 of Pinus albicaulis. Lineage (NCBI taxonomy): Eukaryota > Viridiplantae > Streptophyta > Pinopsida > Pinales > Pinaceae > Pinus > Pinus albicaulis. The sequence goes on along the minus strand of CM076575.1, from coordinate 272,322,492 downwards.
GAGGGTCTTCCTTGAGGCTAAAGAGGTAAACACATGCCTTAAGCCATCCTTGTTCTGAAATTTTTGTTGATGTTTATCCTCAAGGAAAGATACAACAACTTTCGTAGCAAATTTCTGTCTTTAAGCCCGGGACTTGCAACCAAGTAGCTAATTTACTGAATTTTTGCACCTTCTTCCCTTTTTCACCTCCAAAATACTTTATTCAGCCTATATATTCCTATGTAATAACATAAGCCACAATATAGCATCATCATATATGGAGCATCATCATAAAAAATAGTCATGAATTTCAAGCCCCTCTTCAAAATTTTAGCTTGTACCATCTGCATTTGTACTTCTAGATCTCTAGCCTGACCTTGTAACTTCTTCCTTTCTTCTTATAGCCACCTATTTCTATTGAAAATATGATTCATCATCTTGTGTAGAGGTAGTGTCCTCTTTATCATCTTCCCTGAATTATTTTCCATTTCATTGAAAAAATCTAGTTTCTTTCTCATTTCCTTTTCGAAATCTTCCATCTCCAACTTTGTTTCTACAACCTTTGTCCTAGCTTCCATTAGTTGTTTTTATAGAAGCTACATCTCATTCTTCTCTTGGACTTTATATTTACCTTTCATTCTCTTAATTGACTCTACTTTTTCTGAAGGTAGTTTTGATATCTCCTCCAATGGAATCTTCTCCTTTTTTGGTTTCTCAAGCATCATTTTAGGAATTTTTCCCTTGGATTGTTGTGACCTAGTGATTGGGTTTATAGGTTTAAAGATAAACCCTGATTCTTCTTGTGAAAATTCCAACTTCTTAGCCCTTTTTTATTTTTATTTTTGGTATTTGTTTAATTGATTTCCACAAGATTTACAATTGGACTCTCTTCAATTTCAATTGCTTCTAAGATGTATGCTAACTTTGTTTTTCCCTTTGCCTTTGTTTGACATCTAGTGAGCCTCCTATGGGTCCTTGTATATGTTTTTATTTGAATGCTAGTTGAAGTCTTCTTTGAAACCATAAAATTTTGTACTTGTTCAAACTCCAACTCCATATGCTCTACCATAGGCTCTATCTCAGGTTGTATAGTCTCTAATTCGGGCTGCATTTCTACCTCATGGTCAACCACTAGTCCTGCTTTCGATTTCTTGCCTTTCCTTAGTGTATTAGACTTAGATATTGGTGTTTTCCTAGGAGTAAGGACATCAACCGCATAGCCACTCAAAAACAAGAATGTAGACCAATATATTTTCATTTTTTTAATTCTTCAAGTACCATCAATTTTATAAGAGCATGATGAAAGATGGAGGAATCACTGGTTTTAGGTTTGGCCTGAACCTTGTCTGTCATTTTTCTCAAAATCCTAAACAAATAAAAAGGTAGATCCATGGGTTTCTTACCTGTGAAGTGTAGCAGTAATTTGAAGTGGTATTGGTCAATCATATGGAATATACCCTCACATGTGAAATATTTATGGATCACCATTAATATCTTGGGAAAATTCTCCTCAAGGAATGTTCTAGAGATACCTGAATTCATATCAATGCCTTTATGCTCGTCTTTCAAAAACTTATCACAATTATCTAATTTGAAATTCTTAACCTTGAACCATGAATCCCTTGATATTGGGATCTTATTATATTGTGAAATTGTGTTAGGAGACACAACAAAACTCCGAATTCCCACCTTTGACCCTGTGCCTATAAAATTAACAACAAAATCCTTTGAAACTGGTGCATGGTATCCCTGCAATTTTTAACAAAATTGAAGGCAACCCACACTAGAAAATGTTTGTGAGAAGGTGGGGTCTTCCTCGAGAAGCCTCATGTCCATGGGCTCAAACATAAAAATAGCTCCACCTTTATACTACTTCTTATGTGATGCCATTGCTTCAAAATGTGATGATCAACTCCTTCCTTGACACTTGCAAAATTTTTTGAGACAACACACAAAATTTTTGACACTAGTAAGACCTAGACTAAGACAGTTGCTAGAGAAACCATAGACCTCCAGTCTAATAATAATACAATAAAATAGCTTAAAAGGATGAGGATAAAGCGTATTTGAAATAGGAAATTGAAATGAAGAGGTGGAAATGGAATTATGATGACCAGGCATATGCATGTGTTTAAAAAGGATGGAAAATAACAATATGGAGAAATCATGATCCAATATGCTCTGAAAAACCTTTTATTTGACCTTTAATGAGAGTCTGTAGTTTTTTCCCCACCATTAGAAAAAAATACGAAATTCGTAGCAAATCCTATGTTTGGGAGGGTGAATTTTCTACAGAAGTGCCTAGAAATTCTGTATCAAAACCTAACCTCTTTAAACTGAATTTGCTACGAAAATCTGTAAAAGTATTAAATTCACCATGATGACCAAATCAACTTATTCACACACAAATTTCAGATTTTTCATTGACAATGACACGTATTACATCAATGATGACCTTTCAAACTCACCAAAAGACTCTCATACATGATTTTTTTTAAATCTCAAATTTAAAAACCCTATCCAATCCTAAATGACTTATTCAAATTCACTCAATACAAACCTAATGATTATCGTGGATAAAAATTTCAAGAACTTGATGAATAAGAAAAATATATATTCGAGCCTGAAGTAGTCACAAAAACAAGAACCCGACAACTACAAAATTGATCAATTTCAAAGTATCTCATTAAGTGGAAGAACTTACCTACTGAAAATTCCACATGGGAGGATGAGAATTTTATAAAAAAAAATCTAGAACTAATCAGGCGTTGAGGAAAAAAAAAATGGAAGGGAATGTGAGGTCCCTATAATACTAATGTAGCCTCTTTATTGGTATTTTTATTGTAGCCCCTGTTGGCCAGATAAATCGTTCTTGCGGACAAGATCGATCTCCCTAGTGTCAGAAGACAATTTACCAACAAACAAACAACTAAGTTTTTCTTTCTCCAAATATATTCATTTTAAAAATAAATGCCATGAAGGGGTCGATCCTACCTTAGATCCAAATGCTTATTTGTGGTCGTAGTCTTGCTGTCGCATCAGTAGTTCTTCCATCGCAACAATAATCCTTCCATCGCAACAAGAGTTCTTTCATCGCAAGAAAGTGTCGTCTTTCGTTGACCTGCAATCACAAACAAGAAAATATTACATAGCACCTATATAAAAAATAATTATAAAACATACCTATCATAGTGATCAAGGAATCTATGAAATAAATGATCAAACGAAAACTTATTGAAATAAAAAATCGAACGACAATTTATTGAGAAAAACAAAACTTGATTGTATTAATCTTAAAATAACAGAACCTTACAACCTTAGCCTTGATGTTTGAAAGGTTGAAACCTTAGTTAAACTGAGAGGGGGGGTGAATCAGTTTAACACATTCATGATATTTTAAACTTTCTATTAAACCTTATTTACACCTTCATTTCATATCCAACTTAATATGTGAGTAATCTTAGAATGTGAGCAGCAAGTATTAATATAATATAACAACATAATTAATATGAGAGCAGCAGGTATTAAGCAAATGATATAAATCAGATCAACACATAAACGTCATGCACAGAGACACCAGATATAAGTGGAAACCCATAAAGGGAGAAAACCACATCTTATTATTGTTGTGATGCAAAGGCAAGCTACAACTCCCTCTCACCACTGTTTTTCTGCAAGCACCAACCTACAAGAGGCTCCAACCTCAATTCTGCATGCTACTACTTGCAAGGAAGCACCAAATCCCTTCAATTTTCTGCAGGCACCAACCTACAGGAGGCTCCAACCTCAGTCAGCTACAACTGACAGCTATCAAGCTGCAACTTGATAGGGAAGCTCCAACTTCCTCAATTTTTCAAACTAAATGTTTGTTGATTTACCTCAGATATCAGCTCTGTTCTGTAGCTTCTCTTTCTGATCTTCTTTTCTTAATCTTCTCTGCCTTACACTTCTATACTCTGCCTTCTCTATATTTTCTCTCTCTAACCTCACTTGTGCATATCAATTTGATATTATATATAGAGTTCCTCACATGACTGTTTGTATTTCATAAAGAATTTGGAATGAACAGTCATGACTCTTTGGCTTATGTCTTCTTATTCCTTTATCCAACTCATTTTTAAAATTACAACAATATGTACAAATTTCCATGCTACAGTGGGATTTTGTCTTTTCTTTAGGATACTTTCCTTTGCATCACAAACAATATAAACAAAAATATTTACATTTTTAGTTATGCATTTCAATACCACTCAGCTCCTTTTCTGAACCTGGGCTTTACTGGGTTTGTCTCTTCTGCTACTGTTGAGTGGTTGTTCTATATATCTTGGTTCACCTCTGTGTTTATTTATCTGTTCACTATACTTGTGTGCATTTCCATCTCTATTCTCGGGCTACCTGTCTAGGTTCTCTGTTCATACATGAGTTTAAGCATACTTGCTTGAAGCTCACTTTACAATTTCGATTCATTTTTCTTTTGTACCATATTTCTGCCGTTGTCTCTAGTTCTTTCGTTCTTGTAGGCTCTTGTAATAAACTAAATCTTCAGGCTTTTGTAATAAACTCAATCTTATTACATATATGTTTCGAATTTAGCATAGTATATAAATATATATATATATATATATATATATATATATCGTCATGTATCCATACTTCCGATTCAAACTATTAATAATATATAGCTTTTGATTTGCGCCCAACATAAATATGGTCACTATTATATAACCTTTAAAGCATCAGATTATATTACATTCCCCGCTTAAATATATATAATGTTTACTCGAATGTTCGGACTTTGGGAATTTTGAATATATATATCTCGAGCTTTAAATCAATTGAGCCACTTATAACGTACCATTATTAAACCCACAAACCTTAACAACGTTCAATATAAATTAAACTTGGGCCCAACGCTAACAGCCTACCACATCCAACGGCGGACATCACATCGCATAGCTTCTGATGATCCGACGGATATCGCTCGGGCAACTTGCATGGAAAATAATGCGCGATGGCGCGCCATACCTTGGATAATATTTGCGCATCTATAGCACGTGACCACCATCAGATCGCTTCCCTCCAGATCGACGGCTTGTGTCAATATTGCTCTGCATCTTTGGTCGATGGTTAACGTGCGATGGCGCGCCATGGGAGGCAGTTTTGTAATGTCGGTCGGGGACACGCGTCGATAAATCTATGGAATCGCTCCCAACTCCTCTAATACCGCTCTCCATATAAGGTGTTGGGAAAAATACTGAGAGGGGGGGTGAATCAGTATTTACTGCATATTCAAAAAATTTTACTTTTTCACTCTCTAAAACCCATACGCTACTTTCCTTTAGTAAACTCGCGTATACACGCGGATATCCTTCAAACAACTCGCGTATTAGCAGAGATATAAATATGCAGATATTTATTAACTTAGTTCTTTGCACTATTCATTCATCTGATGTTATGTTAACAGTAAAAATGTGTAGTAACAACAGAATAAACCATCACACAAAGCATCACACATGAACACCAGGATTTTTAGGTGGAAACCCAAGTCGGGAGAAAACCACCGCTGCAGTTGCTCAGCCTTCAATATTTTATTATAGAGAAAACATCTTACAACACATGTGCTGGCGCAGACTTGACCAGCACGCAGGCACCCACCTGCGCTCGTTTACCAGCCTCTCCTGGAAGGGAGCTCCAACCCCCTGACTCGTTTACCAGCCTCTCCTGGAAGGGAGCTACGACCCCCTGTTCTCATTTACCAGCCTCACCTGGAAGGGAGCTACAACCCCCTGACTGAAAGCTACAACCCTCAGCACCTCTATGGACCACCTTTCATCAATTTTCACACTGGATCCAAAGCTTCCTTTAGGACACCACTTGCAGGCCACATTTCATCATATTTTCAAACTGGACCCTTTCCATACTTTTAAGCACAGTCAACCATGAGACAGATACATATAACTCACTGACAGATATCAGTAAACCAGCAGAACAGATCAGACATTTCTTACCACAGACTTCAGCAAACCCTAGTTTGCATATGCGCTTTCCTTTCTCTGATGTCGCGTATATACGCGCTTCCGTTCACATAAACCAGTGTATGCTTCTGTACATATTACAGAGCTAATTTTATTGTGCATACGCTCTTTCTCTTCAGCGAAGCCGCGTATATACGTGCTTCCTCTTCGACGAACTAGCGTATGGTTCTTCAGACTTTTATGTCATTGCAATTCTTCACAACAGATACATCACTTCAGATTTTACCCTTTACCTCAGACAGATATTCGCCTCATCACAGATCTAATCATTCCATAAACAGATGTAGCAAATACAAGTACATTTCAGATCTAGATCCCCTTCTTCATCATTGGTGCATCATACGTTCAGATCTATCATTCAACTGTAACCCTTTCCATTCAGATCTACTTCAGAGAGAAGTATTCATTCAAGCTCAGACATCTTGCACCCACACTCATGATTTGCACAATGAATTTCTTCTCTTTATATAGGTTTACCCTTTTTCAATACCATGAGCCAAAACAATGCCATGAGCCCAAAACTACATTAATTCCGATGGTATTCCTGGACGGGGTCATTTAGACGAATCATTACCCAATACAATGGGTCAATACCATGGTGGTTACCCCTGGTTTTGCACTTTTTGAGTGCTTTTTCCCATACGCGACTTGGCACGTACTTTACTGCGTGCATACGCGACTTCTACTAGACAAATCCGCGTATTCCTTGAGACATACTCTTTTCATCATAGATCTAGCACATGTTGAATTCCTTTCTTCATTACCTTTTGTACTCACTGTAGATACATCAGATTTACATCTTTAAACAGGTTCATCAAGACATATTCTATCAAGCACAACTTCATCAAGTAAGTTTCCATTCAAGGACAACACTCAACATCATATTGCTAACAAACATCATTTCATATCATATTTACATCATTTACCAAGCCCATCAGGTCAAGAATAACTTCATCAGGTGGATTTCCATCAAGGACAACACATGTCAACAGTCTCATGTCTTCATCTGCATTCAGTAGGTTGCCATCAAGGACAACACTCTTCATCATATTGCCAACAATCTCCCCCTTTGGACTTGATGGCAACCACAATGGTGTTTGGTTACCACAACAGATAGGTACATTAAGAATATAAGGACACCATGTCACATTCCCCATTTTTGACACCATTCTTTCTCTTCATTCAAACACCATGTCACTCTCCCCCTTTGACATCAAGGGCAAAGGGTGGATCAAAACCAACATACTCTCCCCCTTTTCTCCGCATGTGGAAGAAGCGTTCTGCAGATCTGATATATACTGAAGTGACCAAGCTCCCCTTGAGTTCATGCTGAATCTTCAAACATATTTTCCAATGAAGTACATGACTCTATGAAATTCCTATCACCAATGACTCATACTTACATCAAAGATCCATCCAAGTGGATTTACATATAAGACTCAAGTACCCAACCAAGTGGGTTTACACATTTCAAATCAGCTACCCAACCAAGTGGGTTTACAAAATTTGACTCAGCTACCCAACCAAGTGGGTTTACAAATTTTGACAAGTCCTTACATGACTGAAATTTACAATTTTACATCATGGGTCTCAACATGACCTTTTCATCAAAATACAAATATGAATTTTCATAACCAACACCGGAAAGTCCTCAAGAAAGAGAACATATTTCAGAACCATCATAGTGCCAACAATGCATTATACTCAGCAACGCTAATGCTCCCCCTGAATTTGTGCATCCAAGCAACCTTTCCATATGACTAAGGCTCCCCCTTAGTTTGTGCATCCTGAACACTTTTACCAACAAATCATCAAGGAATCTTTATCAAAACATTAGAAATAGAATTATGAGAACTGGAACACCACCAGAGATACCAAACAGTATAAGAGATACCAAACAGCACTGCAGCTATGCTGAAGAGAGCTGACTCCAAACAGAAAATTGTTAGCAATCAGACATACGCGTTAAATTTCGCCTTTGGGCTAAAATTCGCCCCTAAAATTTTCCCTAGACTCAAATACCCAACCAAAAAGGGTTTACACATTTTGACTCAACTACCCAACCAAGTGGGTTTACAAATTTGAACAAGTCCTTACATGACTGAATATTACAATTTTACATCATAGGTCTCAACATGACCTTTTTCATCAAATTACAAATATGACCTTTTATAACCAATATCAAAAAGACCTCAAAAGATATCATATTTCAGAGCCATCATAATGCCAACAATGCATTATACTCAGCAAGGCTATTGCTCCCCCTGAACCTGTACATCAGTTTACTCTTTACCCAATATCAAAGAATGAGACAGAAATATAAGAGATAAAACTTCACCAGAGATACCATACAACGCCAGAGATATCAAACAGTGCTGCAGATGTGATGTAAAATGCTGACCCCAACCAAAAATTGTCAGCAACTGGCCATACATGGCTTTCTATGGAGAAACTTGCGTATATATGTGATTGTCTTTCATGAAACCCGCGTATCCAATTTGATCTTATAAATTTAAGCAGTTCTGATTTTCTTCACAGCAGAGACTACTCCCAGCTTCTGCCTGAGATATTCGAACACTTCCCTGGGCAGAGGTTTGGTAAATATATCAGCAACTTGTTCTTTGGAGGGAACATACTCCAACTTTACCTTTTGTTCAAGCACTTGTTCACGTAAGAAGTGATACTTGATTGGAATGTGCTTGGTCTTTGAATGCATAACAAGATTTTTTGAGATACTGATGGCACTTGTATTATCACACATAATGGAGATAGGAGGTGTACATTTGATTCGAAAATCTTGCAAGGTTTGCATCATCTAAAGGAGTTGACTGCAACAAGACGCGGCAGCCACATATTCTGCTTCTATTGTAGATAAGGCAATAGAATTTTGCTTCTTGCTGAACCAAGATACCAACCGGGACCCCATATAGAATGCACCACCACTAGTGCTTTTCCGATCATCAATATTTCCAGCCCAATCTGCATCTTTGTAAGCATGAAGAGTAAGATTAGCATTCTTTGGATACCATAGTCCAAAGTCTTGAGTTCCTTGTAGATATTTGAATATTCTTTTGACAACCTGAAGGTGAGACTCTTTTGGATTAGCTTGGAATTGTCCAATAATCCCAACTGCATGCATAATGTCTAGTCTAGTCCCAGTGAGATAAAGTAGGCTTCCTATCATTGATCTGTATTTTGGTTGATTCACCGCGGGAGAATCATCATGAGAACTGAGGTTACATCCGGTTATCATTGGTGTACTTACAGGTTTGCATTCTTCCATGCCATACTTCTTCAAAATTTTCTTAAGATATTTTGCTTGTGATAAGAATATTCCATCTGCAGTTTGATGCACTTGCAACCCAAGAAAGAATGTTAGTTCTCCAAGTAAGGACATTTCAAATTCTTGCTGCATGACAGAAGCAAATTTCTTACTCATAGATTCTTCATTGCTCCCAAAAATGATGTCATCAACATATACAACCACAATCAATAGTTTATCATTTTCAACCTTTGTGTATAAGTTGCTATCAGCAGACCCCTTTGAAAATATTTGTTGATGAAGATATTTGTCAAGACGATAATACCATGCCCTTGGAGCTTGTTTGAGACCATATAGAGCCCTTTTAAGTCTACAAACAAGATTTTCATCATTTCCCAAAATGAATCCTTCTGGTTGTTCTATATAAACTTCTTCTTCTAGATCACCATTGAGAAATGCAGATTTAACATCCATTTGATAAACTTTGATTTGTTGAAAACTTGAAAAGCAAGAAACATTCTTATGGCTTCAAGTCTAGCTACAGGAGCAAAAGTTTCTTCAAAGTCTATACCTTCTTGTTGAGTATACCCCTTACAAACCAGTCTAGCTTTGTTTCTTATAACATTCCCATTCTCATTTAACTTGTTCTTGAATATCCATTTAGTTCCAATGACATTTTTATCATGTGGTCTTGGTACCAATTCCCAAGTGTGATTCTTTTCAATTTGATCAAGCTCTTCATTCATGGCTTGAATCCAACATTCATCTTTGCAAGCTTGATTGAAATTGTGTGGTTCAATTGTGGATAGAAATGCCAAATAGTTAGAAGATCCCACAAGAGTCCTCCTTGTTTGTACACCTAATTCCTTGTCTCCCAAAATTTCAGATTCAGGATGATTCTTTTGAACATATCTGGATGGAGCCTTTTCAGATAAATCATCTTCAGGTTCTTCATTGGATCCACTGTGTATATCATTTCCATTTGATGTAGAAGGACAAAAGTCACCATCATCTTCTTCTTTTGCTTGTTTTTCTTCTTTAGCAGCTGCAAGAGACTCATCAATAACAACATCAATACATTCAACAATCTTCCGAAGCCTTTTATTGTAACATTTGTATGCTCTTCTTGTAGATGAGTAACCAAGAAGTATCCCTTCATCTGATCTAGGTTCAAACTTGCCAAGCTTTTCATCATTATTTTTGATAAAGCATTTACTTCCAAAAATTCTAAAATGCTTCAGAGGGGGAGAATTACCATACCAGAGTTCATATGGAGTTTTGTCACTATTTACCCGAACATGTGCCTTGTTGAGAATGTTTGATGTTGTATGTGCTGCTTCTCCCCAGAACATGTCAGGAGTTCCAGAATCATCAAGCATAGCTCTAGCCATTTGTTGAATTATTCTATTCATTCTTTCTGCTACGCCATTTTTTTGTGGAGTGCCTACTACAGAGAACTGTCTTTTTATGCCATGTTGTTCACAAAATTCAAAGAATTCATTTGATGTATATTCTCCTCCTCGATCAGATCTAAGACACTTGATTTTTAGATCTAATTCATTTTCTACCAATGCTTTGAATATCTGAAATTTTTCAAATGCTTCATCTTTGTGTTTAATCAACCCGATCCAACACATTTTAGAGTAATCATCAATAAATAAGATATAGTATTCTTCCCCACATGGTGACCTTTTCCTCATAGGTCCACATATGTCAGTATGAATGAGTTCAAGAGGCTTACTTGATGATCCTTCTTTGGCATTAAATTGTACTCTGGTCTGCTTACCGAATTGGCAATATTTGCATATGATACTCTCTGGTAGAGTAATATTGGGAAGACCACAAACAGCTTGAAGTCTGCTTGCTTTGTTGATTTGAGAGAAGCTCAGATGCCCCAGCCTTCTATGCCATAGCCAATTTTCTGAAGATTTTCTCAAGTAACATTGATCTTTGCAGTTATTCAATACATACAGGTTGCTTGGAGTTCTTTTTCCTTTTATAATAGTTTTACCTGTATCAAGATCACGAACCACACATTCTTTTGAACTAAAGACAACTTATGTTCCTTGATCACACATTTGACTTACACTTAACAGGTTATGCCTTAATCCATCCACATACATGACATCATTAGCCTTCACCTTTTCTTTAGAAACACTGACCCTTTTCCTTTAATTACAGCAGGAGTATCATTTCCAAATGTAACTTTCTTTTCATTTTCTAGAGCATTATATGCAAGAAGTTTGCTTTTGTCACCTATCATGTGTCTTGAGCACCCACTATCAATGTACCATTGATTTTCTTCACCTTCTGCAAATAACGCTATCCCATAATTTTCAACCTGTAATTCCTTCTTTTTCCATACTTTGGAACTTGAAGGAGAATGTTGTTTTGGCTGGACTTTGCTCCTGCATTCAGATTCTTCATGGCCAAAGTTATTGCAATAAGCACATTCAACTTCATTTTGAAGAGGAGAAAAGTTGTTATAGGTATTCTTCTTTGTTCCAATATCCATCCTTTTCTTTCTTGCTTCTCTTGTCATGATGGTTTTATATGCAACACATTGAACAGCTTTATGACCAAAATTGTGACATGAGAAACATTGTCCATTGAAGTAAAAATTTCTGCGATCATGAAATCTCCGATTTGAATTTACCTGTTGATTGTTGCTTCTTTGAGAGATATCCCTTGTATTGTGATGATCATGCTTTACCTATAAATATTCTTTATTCCCTTGCTGAGTGGTTGAATGAAGTAAACCGGTTGTAGCTGCTTTTAGATAATTTGGTGCTGAGGCCTGAGAAGATTCTCCGGTATATCCAAGACCTGTCTTAATAAGAGGAGAACGTTGAACCTTGATAATCTCATCTAAGGTTTCAGATCCTTTAGCAAATCTAAGATTCAGAGTCTTTACTTTCTCAAGTTCTTTTCTTAGACTTACTACTTCACATTCTAATTTTTCATTATGTTTCTTTGCTTCTTCATTCTGCCTTTTCAGAGTCTCTATTATTATTTTACTTTCTTCCAAGCATATTTTGAGTTGATTGTTTTGATCAAGAAAATCATTGTCATCTAGAGCATCCATAAAAGCATCCTTATCGTCTCTAGAATTATTTTCAAATGCCATGAGAAGTCTAAGATCTTGTTCACATTCTTCCTCACTATCAGATAACCCATCACTGTCTTCATTTGTATAGTAGCTTTTCTTAGAGATAGATCGGTTCTTATTCCTTCTTGCTACTTCTTTCTCTTTAGAAAATGTTTCTTTATAAGGACATTTTGCAGCATAATGACCAACTCTTCCACAATTGAAACATTTCAAAGGAAGCTTACCTTTGAATCTCCCGGTTCCTAGTTGGAGTCTTCTCACAAAGTTTGCCTCATCTTCTTCTGAGATATATCCTAATCCTTCTGATTTTTGAACTTCTTTCCCTTTTGTAGAAGCTTTAAAAACAGCTTCTTTGACTTATGATGGGCCTCCTCTCCTCATTTCATATGCAGTCAATATGCCATGAAGTTGCACCACGGAAAGATTTTGAATATCCTGTTTTTCTTCAAGGGCAGAAACTTTTGATTCAATTTTTTCCGTTAGCGATCGTAAAATTTTATCAACCAAAGTAGTGTCAGATATTATTTCACCCAGATTTCTCATACGATTTACAACATCATCAATACGTAAAAAGAAACTGGCAATACTCTCATCACCATGCATCTTTAAATTTTCATATTCAATTCTGAGAGTTTGGAGTTTTGCACTTTTTACCTTTGCGTCGCCTTCATAACTTAGAATGATTTTGTCCCATATTTCCTTTGTTGTATTTAGCTGCATGAATTTGAAAAATTCTGATTCAGTCAGACTTCCTGTTATAGCATTGACCGCTTTTGCGTTTGATTCATAATTCTTCCTTTCAGTTGGATCTGTTGGTGTAGCGGCTAGATATTGATATCCTTGTTCAAAAATGGCCCATACATCAGCTCCCATAGACTGAAGATAGGATCTCATCCTCACTTTCCAGAAGATTAAATTGCTTCTGTTGAAGAGCGGGGGCTTGATAGATGTTGTTCCCTCATGATTGCTCATCTTGCTTGATCTTCCTTCTAGCGGCTAAGCTTTTTCAGAAGGACCTGCTCTGAAACCAATTGTTGGGAAAAATACTGAGAGGGGGGGTGAATCAGTATTTAGTGCAAACAATCAAACTTTTTCTTTTTCCTTTTTTAAAATCCATACGCTACTTTACTGAAGGAAACTAGCGGATATCCTTTACAAAACTCACGTATGTCCAGGGATCTAAATATGTGTTTGAATCTTAACTCGGATCATTGCAATATTCATTCATTAGATATTTCAGAAACAGTAAACAGGTGCAGACAGAACAGAATAATCATCACACATATGCAACACACATGAACACCAGGATTTTTAGGTGGAAACCCAATTCGGGAGAAAACCACTGCTGTCGTTGTTTCAGCCTTCAAAATTTATTATTAAGAAAACTTCTTACAATCATGTACTGGTGCAGAATAAAACCAGCACGCAAGCACCCACCTGCAGAAGGCTACTACCTTCTCTCGTTTACCAGCCTATCCTGGAAGGGAGCTACGACCCCCTGCTCTTGTTTACCGGCCTCTCCTTGACAGGGACTACAACCCCTGACTGAAGGCTTCGACCCTCAGCACCACTGCAGACCATGTTTCATCAATTTTCAAACTGGATCAAAACAGCTTCAACACAACCCTTCACTTATCAACAATCATACCTTGCTCATTGCTTCAAAAAAAACAGAGAGATCACTGTAACCAGAATATCAGATATAACCCAAACTTCAGAATAGATATGCAGAAACGCATTCAACCTTCAGCAACAATTAGATCAGAAATCATACACGCCTTTATTTAATCAGACCCGCGTATATATGCGCTTTCCAGAAGATGAACCTGCGTAAACTTCAGTGCATTTTCCTAAGAAAACCCTAACTGTGCATACGCGCTTTTCTTTCCACAGACCCGCATATACACGCGCTTTTCATGAAACGAACCTGTGTATAGATCTATAAAAGATAAAATTTGCAGTACATACCAGATCTATAAACTTACCCAGATTTCTTCAATCTCTTCAACAGGATTGCGCCAGGTCTTCTTCACTTCTTTTCAGATCATCCTTGATATTCACGATTTCTAGATCTAGAGATCTTGAGCCTTCATCATGTTCATAGGTGCATCATAGATTCAGATCTATCAATTAGAAACAGGGTTCACCCATACAGATATACTTCAGAGTGAAGTATTCATCAAAGCCCAGACACATGCACACCTTTGCACAATGATTTTCTTCTCCTTATATAGGTTTACCCTTTTTCAATACCATGAGCCAAAACCACATCGCATCCGATGGTATTCCTGGATGGGATCAAATAGACAACCCAGCGCTCAATACAATGGGTCAATACCATGGTAGTAACCCTTGGTTTTACAAATTTAGAGCGCAATTAAGCATACGCGACTTGGAACGTACTTTTCCGCGTGCATACGCTACTTCGCCTAGACAAACCTGCGTATGCCTTAAGACACACACTTTTCATCATTATTCTTGCACATACTGATATTTATTTTTCTGGTACTTCTGCGCTTCTTGTAGAACATCAGATTTACATCATTAATGCATCAAGAACAACTTCATTTCCATCATCTTCATCAAGTGGGTTGCCATCAAGGACAACACTCTGCGTCATATTGCCAACAGTTTTTGTAAATCCAAACTCGACAATAGAGTGTTGTTGGACTTGTTTTTGAAAAATATCACAGCTAAGATTTCAAAAGACATGGTGACACAGAAACCCACCTCCAAGGAAGTCCCCATTAGCAAGTCCAAATAGCTTGAACTCATATACACCCAATCAGGATATATTTACAACATCCTGCCAAATGCCTTGTGCCTACAAATGTATAGGGAATTACCGGGTGCCTCGAATACTGCAAACAGTTTTATCGGGTCCTTAGCCCAAATTCACCTAAGAAGAAGTAACAAGTACCCATGATACTCATACGATTCTACTCAAAGCATATCGCAACCTAGCTACCATCAAAGTCAGTCTGCACCTTTGAAAAATATGATGAATATGGTAATTCTATACCATCAACAGCAGGGAGGCGCATACCCTCCCTCACAGGGGAACCAATACTCAGCTAGTAATTATGATACAAGAGAGCTTCCCCAAAAAACTTACACCAATCAGGGACAGGGGAACCTATGCCCCTCTTTTCCCACACAAAATCCACCACCAATGCAGAAAAAAGCATTAGTGAACCTTGTGCAATCATCACAAGCTCAGCAGCAACAATCTTATGACCATGATAACAACAATAATCCTCCAAACGCTGCAAAAATAAGCCTAGGAATAAGCAAAAGGGAGACTCTAGATAGGGACAGTAATCAACAATTCCCCCCACGATCTCATTTTGGGGGAAACCCCAACAGAAATCAAAACCAAGAGCCAAATAGTAACTCCCAGTGGAAAAACAAGAGACCATATGTGTTGAATATGGCCATTACACTCACCATTTTCCTAAGTTCCCCGAATTAAAAAAACTTCAGGGTAACCAAGGACAAGGGGGACCTACCCAATAGCCTGTGGTAATGCAAGAACATTTCCCCCACCAAGGACGGGTTAACACCCAGCAACAACAACCACTCCAAAATGATACTGGAGGAGGCAGTTATGAGATATACATGGTTGGTGAAGAATTATTCTTCCAAATAAGGAATAGTAACTATGATACACCTCTGGATACAAACCCATTAGGTACAAGTACGAGTGCACCTAAAGCACCGTTAACCATCTCCATAGTACCTATTGAGGCGCTTCCAAGAATGGTCAAAGGACCAACCAAGCACGTAGGATGTCACTCCAAAGTTGCTAATAGCTATAGTATAGTGGATGATTTAGCTCAATCACCAATTTTCATTTCATCTTTGGAATTTTTTCAATCATGATCAAGACAACAGAAAGCCTTACTTTCCACATTAGGTGCAATCAACTCTTCTGATTCGCGCCTAATTTTTTTTATCTTAACAAGGTAGGCCCTAGGCTTCCTTCTCTAGTCGCTTTCCATTATACCAGTTTCGGTTTAGAATATCACCATACACTAATTCATTATGGATGAAGGAGTATCCACATGTATCATGCCCAAATCAGTTTGGTAACAGTTAGGATCACTTGAATTAAAACCATCTAACATCATGCTTAGAGCATACGACAGGCGCCCATCAGCCCCCGTTAGTCTTTATCAAAATGTCCCAGTAAACCTATCCAGCAAGATAGTTCTTATAGACATTTAGGTCTTAGATGCACAACTAGACTACAATATACTCCTCGGGCGGAGTTATATATATGCCATGACTACAATTTCATCCTCTATCTTTAGGGTGATGATGTTTCCCCATGATGATCGGATCATCACCATCAGCCAACTCACATACTACGAAAAGAAACCCATGACCACTCTAGATGTCATACTACGATACATAGACACAACCACAGAACCACTCACAAAGTATACATTATTTATCCTATGCCAATTCAAACCATCATCCATCCTAGGATCATTCCTATTATATCCCCCTATAATAATAGGGGAAGTCCCTCAAATCATAGAGGCAACGGTTTTCATGATGCTCTCATCAAACACTGAAAGTAGCCCAGACGTAGAAACCGGAAATATGGATGGTGAAGCCATTGGTAAAACATTCCTACCATATGCCATTTTGTAGACCTCATTTTTGTATCCCCCACTTAGTTTTATATCAAAAAAATTCAAGGCAACTATCACATTGCCAAATACGGATTTTGCAATACCCGTGTGGTATTTGGTCCCTCTAGCCATGCTGGAAAGCCAAGTCAATACCTCTACAGGAATAACCCTTTTTTCCCCCTAAGAGGTCATAGCAGTTAAAGAGACAATTGTAGTGGGGACAACTAACACAGCGAATAATAATAACAAAAAAGGGAAAAAATTCAAAACCCCCAAGTTATCTAGGGAATTACAACCTTGTGCATTGTACGACCTCATAGGTCATCCTACTAATATATTCTTGAATTTAGAAGAATTAAAACCCCTTCTACACACCGAAATAAATGTCGCGACCTTGAATTCTCATAAAAAGGAACATGTCACGAAAAACCAACGAAAATCATTACCCACCAATCATGCGTGCACTGTATGCGACCATTATGGGCATTATAACCATCACTGCCTAGAAATTTTGCGTTATAGGGATGCCTTGCAAACCCTAGAACAATCTTACCAGGAAGACCCATCAGAACCATCCATGAAAATATGCAAGGGTGAACCCAAAACCATATTGTACGTACGCGATGAACCTACATCTTTCTCATATATAGTCACCCCAATGGCCCATAGATGACAAACAAAGGCCACACTGCATGTCCTATTTTGCACACTATGTGACGAGCCTGATCACTTAATCACCCAGTGCCCTGAGTTAAGGGCGTTTAACCATTCGTTTCAAATCTTGAAATTTTCCCAAGGAAACTTAGTTTAGCACAGAAAACATATGTGTCAAATTTGTTGGAGCAACCACCATGTGCGCCATTGTCCCCACATCTTCTGATTCTAGTCTATGTTCGATTTCATGCGGTGCTTCATAGCTAAAAGCCCTGACTTAGCTGATTCAGACACAGAATCCACAAGAGACACTATAACTCAAAGGACAGAAGCAATGATGACCATATTGTATATGTCAGAAGAGATATGGCCACCTGAATGACCACCTATCCCCCATAACCATCCTCAGGCTTTAGTCCAGCTCTGCGCACTCTGCAATGAACGTCATCACTTCATCGTTAACTGTGCAGTGCTATATTTGTTTCAAATATGGTACCTGGTCAACCCAGTTTACTATGGTAGCTTACGATTAGTTTAATATTCTTGACGAGTGTGTCAAGATAACTACCCAATTCGTCGTTGTCCCTACATCCCTCATTTTTGTTTGGCGTTAGATTTTCTAAGCCGAGTCATAACCCATCTTGCCAAAGACGACGGATTGGACTCGGAGTCAGTAGAAAGTTCCAAAACCTAATAGAATGAGGCAACCAGGCCCATCCTCTTCATATCTAAAGAGAAATAGTCAAAAAGAGGGCAGATTCCCACCACCAACCACCCTTAACGCCCAATCCCAGCCTGTGTAATGTGTGACAAACATGATCATTTGATTACAGAGTGCCCATAGTTAAAATCACTCCATAAATGGAACTCATTCGCCACAAATAATATAGATATATCTGGTTTTGAGTTTCCACAACCTAGACATCTAGGAGTAGTGATACCTCCCCTCCATTTTCACCAGACCCCTAGAAAAGGTAAGGCAACCAATTATCCTAGCAAGGGGTGACAGCAGCCAATAATTTCATGTGCCCTATGTAATAAAAAGGGCCACATGTTCAATCAATGTCGATAACCCAATAAATTCACCGACATTATTTGTGTGGTCACACCTGTACCTTAGATTCATCTCTCTAATCAAGAGAAAATCACACGTTGTTCTTGCCGAATTTTCTCACAATTCCACCATATGATGAATTCTCGTTTCCTTCCAAGGCTAAAAGCATCTAGAGCAGCGTTAGAAGAAAAACTCCCATCAGAGCCAAATCACACTAATTCTAAAAATAGGAGACGGCAGAAACAAAGAAACATACGTTCTCATAATCATCTCCCATCTTCATCCTCTAATATGATGAGTAGTACTGGACCCCATGCAATCTACTCAGTGAGTAAATTTACCCCATGCAACATTTGCATGAGCCATGATCATGATACATATAAATTCCCTATGTTATGAACATTTCGACACCTCTGCATCCATAAAAATACTCACACAAAAGAAGATATCGGTACCCTCCATACACAACAAAAAGAGCATGAATTTTCTCTCGCTAAAATACAAACAACCGTGACATAAATTCTTCCACCATGTAACGTTGATGACACACGACACCATATACGATTCATTCCATCATGCATGGAATCATGACTCATGTTGTCTTGTCATCTTTCCTTGGTGTCGAGACCGCTGCAACTACCACAACAGTAGTAGTACCTTCGATGGTGCAAACCGACCCATCTGCACCATGTCAACCTCATATGGTTCCACGACGTCAACCACATAATCACATTCATGTTTGTCAACCAGCACTGTTAGGCTTGAAGCAATTCCTCGCGGCCTCATACAAACCAATTCCCCCCTTATAAATCTTGTTTCACTCCGATGAAGATATTTTAGAGGCCATGATGAAACCAGATTTTCTATGGGAATCAATGCATCACCACTCTTTTTTCTTCCCGAAAAAAAGTTCGTTCCTAGCAACCCAAAAACCCAGGGTATTTACACCATTGAATCCAAATACTTCCTTCCATATGAAAAGGTATACTAGCTCAAAAACCCTATACCAGCACCTGATGTGTTTGAAGAATGGAATATGCTGAATATTTTTCCAACCATTAAGGTGAATTCTCAAGAAAACCAGGAAAAACCAAAGAAATATCGCTAAGGGTAGTATGCTCCGCAGATGAGGTAGTCTCTTATACAGACTTATTACAAGAGTACAAGGATATCTTCGCATGGGATTATTTGGAAATTCCAGGGCTAAGCCCCACCATCGTAGAACACCATATTGACACTTGGCCTGACGTTTCACCAGCCCACCAAAAGCAGCATCAATTATACCCATCCAAAGAAGAAGTGATCAAACAAGAGATAGACAAGCTCCCTAAAGCTAGATTCATATACCCAATCGCCTACACATCGTGGGTTTTCAACCCTGCACCCGTCATGAAAAAATAAGGCATCATCCAAGTCTACACTAATTTTCGTGATTTAAACAAATCTTGTCCCAAAGAAAACTACCCTGCCCTTTTCATCGACCAAGTCATTGATGTTGGCACCGGTCACGAGGCCTTTTCCTTCATGGATGGATTCTTATGGTACAATAAAATTCAAATATTACATAAAAATCTGTATAAGACTACATTCACCACCCCCTGGGGCACATTTGCATATCAATTTATGCCTTTTGGTCTTAAAAACACTACAGCCACCTTCCAGTGGGCCATGAATTATATCTTCCACTATCTGGCTCACCTCATATTAGCCTACTTGGATGACCTCATAGTACAATCCAAGAAACGAGGTGACCATCTGGAGGATTTACGATTGGTATTCCAACGGTGTTGACATTACAACCTATGCTTGAACCCCCTCCATTAGGGGAATTTTGAGGTCTAAAATGGGCATCCTAAGAAAAATGTACAAGAAAAATAAACTTTATAAGAACCAATAGGATTCAACATGATGATGTAAACCATGGGGGATGTTTCACCACTTTTTAAGTAAAAGGGTAAAAAATTTTAAAAATAATAAAATAATAAAACTACTTTTTCAACTCGAATTTTCAACTTATCTCCCAAATGCTTTACTCAAATTTCAAGTGGGAGTACTCGTTGGATGAAAAATTTAATTCATCATCTAAGAAGTACCCATGTTGCATACTTTCGATGGACCCTACTACAAAAAAAATGAGAAATACATAAAAGTGTGATTACAATCATGTTTTTCATGTATTTCTCATTTTTCGTGTAACAGGACCCATTGAAAGTATGCAACATGGGTACTCCTTGGATGGGGAATTAAATTTTTCATCCAACGAGTACTCCTGCTCGAAATTTGAGTACAAAATTTGGGAGATAAGTTGAAAATATGAGTTGAAAAAGTAGTTTTTTTCTTTTTTCCCTCTAAAATTTGATGATCTAATCAAATCTTATTTTATTATTTCCACTATTATTTTATAATTTCCTTGGGAAGCCCATTTTTGACCTCAAAATTTCCCTAATGTAAGTGCGTATTTTGCATTAATGCAAGAAGACTATTAGGATTCATAGTATCCCAACAAGGAATCAGAGTTGACACCCTCAAGGTACAGGCAATAAAAGAAGTACAGCCACCCAAAACTCTCAAGCAACTTCAAAGCCTGTAGGGGAAATCCAACTTCTTACGATGCTTTCTCCCTGACTATGCCACTTGCATGCAAGGATTCTTATGCCTACTCCATCAAGAAATTTTGTTCAAATGGGATGATCAAGCCCAAATATCATTTAAGGCACTAAAAGACACCTTGTCTTCAGCCCCCTTGATCAACCCACCCAATTACGACAAATATTATACCTTATATCTATCTACATCAGACACAGCTAGAGTTAGGGTGTTAGTCCAAGAAGGACTAGATAATAAATAGCACATAATCTATTACGTCATCAGGAACCTATCTGGCCCTTCTTTAAGGTATGAGCCGAAAGAAAAAACTACCCTAGCCTTAGTACGCGTAGTACAAAATCTTCGGCATTACATCATCCTAAGGACTACAACAGTCATAGAAAATATCAACCCCATGTGATATCTACTAACCCTCCATATGATGAATCATAAGTATGCTCGATGGGTAGTTATACTCCATGAATTCGACCTACAGTTCAACTCCCTGAAGAGAACAAAAGCATTAATCCTAGTCGAGTTCATCATTGATCTCCCAAGTACGACTCAAGGATACCCAGTTAATGACTCACTACCAGATGAAAATTTATTATTAGTGACGACTGAGGATGCTTGGTATGGTGAAATACTTCTATTCTTGCGAACCCAAAAGTTCAAACCACATCTAACCCATGACGACCGAAGATGCATATGCCATCAGGCCCCCTGGTACTTTCTCATGGGGGATGTACTTTATCGAAGAGGCATGGACACTATTTTACATCGATGCCTCACACATGACCAAGTTTAACATGCCCTAAATGACTGCCATAGTGGGTCTTGGAGTGACCACCTCTCAGGGATGGACACCACCCAAAATGTCTTGTGGGCTGGTTATTTTTTCCCACCCTATTCCACAATTTCATTCAAGCAATCAAAAGGTGCGAGAAATGCCAAAAATTCACCCACAAGGCAAGAGCACCCCCTACTCCTCTACACTAAATCATTACAGTAGGTCTCGTTTTTAAATGGGGAATCGACTTTATGACTTGCAACCCTATGCCACCTAACAACCAAAAATACATCATTGTAGTCGTCCACTATTTCACCAAATGGGCAAAAGCCATGCCCCACATACGAAAACATGGCATAAATCGTAGCTTAGTTTCTCTTTGACCATGTCATCACACGATTCAGTGTGCCTGAGGAGTTATTCTCTGACCATGGAAATAATTTCAAGAATGAAATATTCTGGGAGCTATCCCATCATATAGGATTTACACACGAGTTTGTGTCACCATACTACCCCCAATCCAATGGCTAGGTAGAAGTTTTTTACAAAGTACTCAAAAATATTTTATAGCGTATGGTCAACAACCATAAAACTAACTGGCGGGTGAAAATGTGAAGCTGGGTTACACTTTTTGCCCTTTTTTGAGAAAAAATTTTCATTTTTTTCGGTTCTTCAACTTTCTGCAAACTATAACAATTTTTCTATGTAGAATTTCATTTTGCGATAAAAATAAAAGGTATGAGAAATTTTGTTAGCTTTCTATTACTTATTTTTTGAAATTTTTTTATGTAGATTTGATATGTCAACTTAGCGTTTCTTTGAGTGTGTGTTTCTTAACAATCAAAGGATTCATAAGAAGTCATGTTATGACGCAATGTTGTATTCATTGAAAATTTGTGTTTTTGAAAAAAAAAATGTGTTACAACAATCTAGACAGAGTCTACTTTGTTTTCGTCATATTTACAAAGCTAATGGATGCATATCATAATTACTAGAATTTTTTGAACTGGTCCAATACGAAAAACTGCGTATTTTGGTTATGTTTCGCGTCGCAAGAAATTTCTTAACATATAAGTTATAAACTAAAAATCTAAAAGCTACCCATTAGAGATGACGGACCAATGTAATGCCCCATAATTTTTTCAATTTTTTTTACAATGTTTTTTGGGAGATACAAAATTTTGATTTCACTGAATCACAATGACCCTCAGAAATTGTTTGCACCCATTTTATTAGAAAAATAATTAAAATTAATAAATGTTTATTAAATTCCATAAAAGTTATATTTCTTGAAAGTAGATTCAATTCTGAAAATGCTTGTCTTGGTTCCGACAGTTAATTAACAACCTTTCATGGAGTTTAATCAGTCCAAAGTTGCAGAACTGTTTTCAGAGCCTGTTTTTTGCGTAATTGGTGACGCGTTAGTTCGGCCGAACTTTTGATCAAAAGTTCGGCCGAACTATTGTATAACTCTCCGTCGGCCGGAAAATTTTGCGGAGCCCCCTACTAAAACACATTTCGCGTCAATATAAATTGCCACGAAATGATTCACAATTTTCACACATTTCACACACTTCATCTCATTTTACAAAGATTTTGGTTTGGGTTCAAAAACGTTTCTTCAAAGTTTGGGTTTAAGAACATTTCTTGGAAGCAAATTGATTTTTTGGAAGACATTTCTTGGAGGTTTCATTTCTTGGAGGTTTCTTCAAAGTTTGGGTTTAAGAACATTTCTTGGAAGCAAATTGATTTTTTGGAAGACATTTCTTGGAGGTTTCTTCAAAGTTTGGGTTTAAGAACATTTCTTGGAAGCAAATTGATTTTTTGGAAGACATTTCTTGGAGGTTTCTTCAAAGTTTGGGTTTAAGAACATTTCTTGGAAGCAAATTGATTTTTTGGAAGACATTTCTTGGAGGTATGTACGTGTTTTGAGTTGAAGTAAATCTTTTGAGCTTCGTTTCATTTTTCTAAAACATTTTTCTCTCAAATTTTTTAAAGGGAAGACATTTCTTGGAGGTTTCTTCAAAGTTTGGGTTTAAGAACATTTCTTGGAAGCAAATTGATTTTTTGGAAGACATTTCTTGGAGGTATGTACATGTTTTGAGTTGAAGTAAATCTTTTGATCTTCGTTTCATTTTTATAGAACACTTTTCTCTCGAATTTTTTAAAGTGTGTTTTGGATTGGAGTATGTATTTTTTACAAAAAATTTACACTGAATTTTTTTAAATTAAATCTTTTGTGATATTTTTTGTAATTGAGTTATTGTCTAATTTTTTAAAGGAAATTTTTTTAACTTCATACCCTATTATCATGGGAAATCGAAGAACTTGTGCGAGAAAGTATGATCGAAAAAGAGACCCTGAAGCGCGTAGAGAAGAAACGAGACAATCTCGCAAAAGAAAGTTAGAAGCCCTCTCAAATATTGAAGAGGAAAATCAACCTCAAGCAGAAATTGAAGCAGGTATGTAAATGTAAATATTATGATCTATTGATATATTTTTAAAATTTTCCCAATGTAAAATGTGAGGCTTAATTTTTATTTGATGAACTAGTTTGAAAAATATTTTGTTTAATGTAAACAGATAGAGATATTCCTCAAAATATTGAAGAAGAAAATCAACCTCAAGCAGAAATTGAAGCAAGTATGTAAATGTAAATATTATGATCTATTGATATATTTTTAAAATTTTCCCAATGTAAAATGTGAAGCTTAATTTTTATTTGATGAACTAGTTTGAAAAATATTTTGTTTAATGTAAGCAGACAGAGATACTCCTCAAAATATTGAAGAAGAAAATCAACCTCAAGCAGAAATTGAATCGGGTATGTAAATGTAAATATTATGATCTATTGATATATTTAAAATTTCCTAATATTTATTGACATATTTATTAATTTAGTTATTTATTGAATATGTACTATTTTTTGGAATATGTACAGATGAAATCACTATCGATAATGAGATGTTAGAAAATGTTGACACTCACACATATGGAGATAAAAAACCTGACCATGTTATACGATATCGTGTCAACCGCATTTTTGAAGAGTATTTCTTAAATGAGCAAGTGACAGTTCAAGCTCAAATGTTGAAAGGTCTCCTATCATTAAGGAAATTAAAAGAAGCGACGACACTATTGGGTATTCGAAAATCAACCAAAGATAAAAAAAAAATGAATGAAGAGGTGATAAAAAATATGAGTAGTGCTATAAAGTCAATTAAGAGATCTAGAGATAAAGATGTTTCAAATATACGTAGAGGAATACAGATGGAAATAGTTTCACCAAGTACTCAAGAGAATCGTTTGATAACATCTATGGCACGAGCACTGGGAACCTCACGAAAAACTCTGCACAAACATCGAAAATTTCGACTACAAATAGATGTAAATGATGAACTCGCTTGTTGGAGAGCTATTTGTAGGAAACCATACAAAGATAGACTTGGAGAAGATGTTAAAAAAATAATATATGAATATTGGAAGAACAATTCGCGTGTTTCACCGACTGCAAGACATGTGATGCGAAGAAAAATAGCACGAAATCAATACGAAGAATATGAAAAACATCTCTTGGAAACCACTCAAATAGAGTTATTCAACAAGTTCAAAGAAGAGAATCGTCAAATTCAAGTTTCACTCAGTGCTTTTGTTCAACAAAAACCATGGTATGTAAAACCTATCACCGTATGCGACACTTGTTGTTGCCGTTATCATGTGGAATTTGAATTATATTATGACACATTCCTTGATTTCGGTAGAACATTATGGAAGGATTCACCTCCTCCTTCCACTATCCGTGAATTCATATCTCAAATTCTATGTGAAAGAGAAAGCGATGAACTATTTTACAAAAAAAAATATGTTGGTGGTAAAAAATGCGATGATTGTGGAAATTTGACTAAATTTCAAAACAAATATCGTATTGATATAAATGATCAATCATTGTCCAACATGAAAGTGAAATGGAAGAGATATGAATATATCGATACATCGATTCAAGGTGCAAATAGTGTTAAAAGAATCGAATTACGAGAAGACGAAATTTTTCTGATAGACTTTTTGAGAAATTTTGAGGCAGAAATTTACAAATACACCAAGCATTCCCATAGAGCTCGATGGCAAGACTTGCAATTCAAAAAATCTCGTGAAGTTTTTCCACCAGGGACCATTTTGTCAGTGATTGATTTTGCGGAAAACTACACATTTGTTCCACAAAAAGAAATTCAGAGTGAATACTATCATTCTGACCAAGTCTCCATGCTCTTCCATATTCTATATAGACATGCTAAACAAAATGTCGATCATATAGAAATCATGAGTGAAAATCGACATATAATTAAAGAATATCACTTTTATATCAGTGACGATCGTACACATGATACATGTTTTGTACAACATTTTTTTGGAAGAATTTATGATTCATTGAAATATCATGGAATAACATTCAATGAACATTGGATATGGTCAGACGGATGCGCAGGTCAATTCAAATATGCACGATCATTCTTTTGGTTGTGTTGTCTTCATAAGAAAACATGCATTAAACATTGTTGGAATTTCTTTGAGACTGGCCATGGAAAAGGAGAACATGACGGTGCAAGAGCATGCATAAAACGAGTACTTCGAAGATATCAAATGAACCACTCTGCACGCCGACTTGTGAACGCTGAAGAAGTTGTTCAATGGTGCATCATTGCTCTAAGCCATGAGAAAAACCCATCAAGAGAAGTGCGAAAGTACATTCAATTTAATTTATATTGGAAATCTAATTTTAAACATTGTACATTTATCATGCAATGATTATTTTTAATTGTATTTTGATATCATATTTACAAATTCTTTTCTAATTTTCCATATAAAGGTTTTTCTGGCATATTGGAATCAGAGACGTAGATAGATCAATTGGAAATGATGTTGAAACAATAAAAGGGACTCGAAAATTGCATTCAATTCAAACAAAGTTGTCCACAAATGTGTTTGCATTGGATAAAAGAAAATATTCTTGTTTTTGTGATGTTTGCATAGACAACACAAAATCCAATGGCGTTTGTGAAAACAAAATGTACATGAACGATTGGAAACATACAGAGCTAAATACAAAGGGAAAAATGTCTGTTGCAATGTTTGAAGAAATGCAATCAGAGGAAACTACAATATCATCCGATGGTGATCGAGTTTCTGATCTTGTTAGAGAAGGTAACATTTGAATTACTTTCCAATGATTTAAAGATCTAGAAATAAATTTAAATATGCATAATTAAATGTTAAATTTATTTTATTGTGCAGGAGATGTTTTTGTTGTAATTGCACCTATTGACAATGATGAAAATGTGAAATATTATTTGATGCGTTGCACCGAACGAAAAATGAAATTATTACAAGACTTTAATGATCACGGATTTCAGTATGACAGAGGGTCTATTATACTGAAAGGTTATTTTTTCAAACAAACTCATCAAAGTGGAGACTTTGTTTACTTTGAAGACTATGAACTTGATTCCATAAGTTGTCAATATAGTCACTTGGTGTGTGCAGCACGCATAAAGTTGATAGAAGTTCAATCAAAGAAAAAAATCGAAAATTAAGAAATGGAAAATGTCAAAATCCGATCATGAACGGATTATTGAGGATGGAATTCCATTAGAATTTTTTTGAGTGAAGTGTCCAACAATTGATTATCTTTGGATTAAATATGTTTTAGAACACAAATATAACCTAAAATTAGTGCTTATATTCTTGTGGTTTACACATGTTTACAAATTATTTGAACACAAAGCAGACATATAGTATCCCGTGAAAGTAGTTTTTCTACACATGTGCATTAGACAGAAAATATTTATATATATATATATATATATATATATATATATATATATATATATATATATATATATATATATATATATATATATATATATATATATATATATATATATATATATATATATATATATACATACATACATATATACATACATACATATATATACATACATATATATATATATATATATATATATATATATATATATATATATATATATATATATATATATTAGATAAAGTATTATTCTTTTATATTAATTAATTCTTATATATATGTTTTTATTTATTATAAATTAAATTATTTCACTTATTAATTGTAGGGTAGATTAGTCCCTAATATGGCTATGCTCCAAGACAAAATTCTTTAATTGATTGTCCCCACTTGCCCGAATCTCAGCTTTTAAGTACAATTTTACTGTTTATGGCGGGCATCTTACATGATGTCCTAGCCAAGGATAGATTCTCTTTGTTTCAAGTTTCCGGTAAAAGTTGTCACCGAATGACCTACTAGGATATTATAAATACTAGCTTTGTAAGATCATTTGGCATTCGGAAAAATTCGAAAGTCTTAGATGTCAATCAATTTAAAGTATCATTCACCCTAGGGAGTGTAAAATATTCAATGTAGGTTGGTGACGATGCTCACTCCTAGCTTGAAGCAGCTCCAATGACCAATTCTTTAATGAATTCCAATGCACTAGACCAAAGTTGGTGACCTACTTGGTTTTTCACCCAAGAAATTCCAAGGTACTCTTCTTACCTTTGGCCCCCAAAGCTACAATGGAGTTATAGGAAGGTAAAGAAAAAAAATTTCACTGATAAGAATTTGGTCACATCCCTAATATCCCCTTATCAAAAAGTTCCTATCTACTACATTATCCAGCGTGTACTGAAGATCACTATTTCGTAATTAGAATATCACAATATCATAAGTTCTCACAAAAATACATGGAATGCCATTACGACATTCATCTAACAATGGGGAGCTCAAAACCTAGAAAGCTCCTCGTCCCCTTAATAATAATGTGTTTAATTTAGTCTTTTAGGTGAGGATTAGGTGTGAATCTTGTTTTCACATACAAAAATAATCAATTGTTTAATTCCATAAATTTGATTATTCACCAAAATACATGTCATATCCACTATTTGTCTCTCCTACAAATTCCCATTATTTTATTAAAATATGATTTTATCTCACCCAACTATCACATGTTTCTAAATTTACTCCTAATTGTTCCCTATGCCCTAAATCTACTCCTAATTGTTCCCTATGCTACTTTTCCCTTACTTATTTTTAGAAAGTTATTTTCCTAGATCCATCATAACTATGGATCTATCAAGCGCCGAGAGGGATCAAATATCTAGAGGTGCAAACCTCTTTTTTGAGTGCAAAACTTGAGGAAAGGTTTGCACCTCGAGAGATTTGATCCCTCTCGGCACTTGATAGATCCGTAGTTAAGATGGATCTAGGTTGGTTTCAGTCGTGTGCAACCAAGGAAAAACTATCGATAAACCATTTTAAATATGCTAAATATGTTTGATATTTATCAAGTCATTTTAATTTTAAATTTTCTTAGTTACCTC
Organism: Pinus albicaulis; assembly: GCA_034641835.2. NCBI lineage: Eukaryota > Viridiplantae > Streptophyta > Pinopsida > Pinales > Pinaceae > Pinus > Pinus albicaulis. Next base: position 272,292,970 of record CM076575.1, on the reverse strand, counting down.
AATTTGTTGAGATGATAAATATTGTAGAATAACTTTAATAATGGAAAATGATCAAATAAAAATTTTGAATGCAAAGTGACAATGTAATAATATTGAATGATAGAATGTGAATAATTAGAATGTAATCACTTACAAATAGCATTTATTGTGATCAATCTTAAACTATTTTCTTCTTCTATTCTTATTGTCACCCTTATTAGTTTTGTCATCTTTCCATATCGATTATATTAAAAAGAAAGTAAAAATCATAAATCATAAATCATAAACCATTTAAATATTTAGCTCGAACTATTGTAGTAAACACCATACCTTCTCTCTCTTGCTCTCCAATATTATTAGGTTTAATTATTATAACACAAAAAACGTTCTACATTGTCAATAATTTTTTGCGCTTACACTGAAATCAATGAACACTATTAATCCAATGACTTTACAAGTAATGTACCATCATGCATGCAATTATATCAAATAAGAAATCAACATATACAATGAAATCAATGGGGATTGTCTTGTTACAAGTAACATAATTTCAATTTACCACATGGGCAAATGTAGGTTGAAACCATCCAAAACTTTAAGTTGTAGATTGAAACCATCCAAAACTTTAAGTTTTAAAACCCTTTTGATATTGTGCAACATTAAAACATTACACATTTAAGTTTCATTAAATATCACATGCAAAATGTAGATTGAAACCATCCAAAACTTGAGTTTTAAAAACTTCTCATGCCATGCCAATTATAATTCAACTATCCAAAAAAAACATTTAACATTAAATATCACATGCCAAATGTAGTTCAGATGACAACATTACCTCACATTCACATGCCAAAAGTACTAAAACCATCCAAAAATTAAATAAAACAAATTATATAATAACAATGTAATAAAATATGTCCAAAAATTGTAAATCTCACAAGTATCAAACTGTATCAAGTTTAACAAATTTTAAAACCCTCTAAATTTTGAAATCAAATCTACTGTAAATCATGTCCATCAAATGGAGGATCTAGCGTCTTCCCTACTAGGGTCTCAGTCCGCACCCTATCCTGTGAATAGGAAACCTACATACACAATGCACATGTACTTGAACATTAAAATTTGAAGTTTTAAAAATGAATGAGAATATATATATATATCTAGAACTTCATGTAAAAAACAAAATATAACAAAAAAATCATGCAATACCTCGTAAGGTTCCCTCTCCATTTGATGAACAGGTTCTCCCATAGAAACATCTGCAGTGGTAAACTGTACAATATACATGTACAGTTAAATGTAAATATATATATATATATATATATATATCTATATATATATAATTTATATAAATTAAAAAATTTCAAATGAAAATGCACATGTACATGTATATAAACTTATTTTCAATAATATTAAAAAAATGAACTAAAGACAACTTGTTCAAATGCTGTGGATGTTCCTATCTCCGTCGCTAGAGTCCTAGGATTAAAGAAATCTTTTATAGGAACCTAAATTCAAAAAATTTTAAATAACTCAAAATATAGATCTCTCTCTCTCTCTCTCTCTCTCTCTCTCTCTCTCTCTATATATATATATATATATATATATCTCAATTTTTAATGGAAATTTTTGAGGTAGAATATATATATATATAACTTTTAAACATAAACTTTAAACTTGTGAAAAATTGTCCATACTTGTGGCTCATCTCCCAATGAAGTAGAAGGTACATCTCCTAAGGAAGAAGAAGGTACCGCCATCCCAAAAACATCAGACGGAATCGGTACCTGTTAAAACATTTTATCAAATTATATATATATATACATACATGTACATGTGTGGCAACAGTTATTTATTTTAGAGTCACTTAAAAAACACTATCATACATGTTCCAACATATCATGATGGTCAGACCCATCTGCATCGTTTGAACCGGAGGTCCCGAATGTAATATTAACATTTTCATCACGCATCATGCCTGAGAACTGCAAATGGTGTTTTAACATATAATCATACATTAAATTAGATTAATGTACACATACAAATAAATGTATACATGTACATACACATGTATTTATTACAAATTGTACACATGTATATGTAAATATAATTTCAAACCCTAAGGTCACTAACACATACCATTCCGGTGCCCTCTTCCTCATGAAAAATTAGGTCTTGCAGACCATTGCGACAATTTATTGCATATGTTCGGAGATCTTCAACATTCATGTTGTAAATATCCTCATCTGTACGATAAACAAAATTGGCACGTGCATTTTCACGTGCTCTTTGTCGACTTAAACAAATATCGACTCCACTCAATCCGCTATGAACATTGTCGATCATAACATCTCTTGCTTCTCGACTTATTTGAGAAGTAGCATCCATCTTTGATCGCAGGGTTTCGACTCGAAATGGTCGACTCACCAATGGCGGCTCAGGGCAAGGCAACTCCACATCTCGCTTAGCGCCCTTACCTTGATATAATCGACCTCTCCCCGAGCCAAAAAATTCTGAAGGAAGGTCATTGTAGTCGGGTTTCATACCCAAAAAAAATTCTGCATAAAACATTTGTGCAAAATAAACAGGAACCTCATCGTTCCATGGAAGCCTTCCAAAGGCCACAATATGTCGATCATACAAATAACCAGCTTTGTCTGGGTGCTTGAAATACTGCACCTTCAACATTTTTCTTTTTGGCCCTTCCTTATAATTAAACATTGACTTGGCCTCTGCTCTTGCAACTTTTTGTTTTATGTCCTGCCATTTATCGGGACCTATCACTGTTTCTTTTCTCTTTCTCATCAGTTCTACAAACGAATCAGTCGTTGGCCCCAAATTTTTGTACACATTTACCATTTGACCCAATGAATGTGTAACTATTTCGAGGCTTTGTCTACTCTCAGCAGGTAGAACAAATCCACGAGATATCTTTGCAATTTTGCATGAAGGCTTTCACACCTTTGTAAGGTGCATTCCGCCATGTTGGTTTCCCATGGTATATCAGTAATCTCAGCCTGATAAGTTGTGCTGGGTTGACAGCCTTCTTCTTGAATGTAGCGCGCTGCCCTGCGTCTATTTTGACCACTGGCTCGAACATTTTCAGCCTCTGCATCAATATATATAAAATTTCATATATTAGAAAAAACACGTGTAAAAAAAGTTGTACAAATTTAATGAAAAAATATTGAAATTGATGGCAACCTTGATGTTGTTGGTTAACATCATCTCCAACATGACCTTGCTGAGAACCAACCTCAAAATGACGCTGCTGAGAACCGGACCCACAATGACCCTGTTGAGAACCAGCAACGGTTGATTGGCCTTCGGGGGAATAAATATCACCCCCTTCCCGCACCCTGCTACCACTCATACCTTGACCGGTTGAACCTTGGCCACGCTCCATGGATGGAGTTGAAACCCTTCTCCTCTTACCTCCTAAAAATTAAAATATGAAACTTATTAACAACTAAATTAACTCAAAGTTAATAAAAAAATCAATTCCATATGTACACATGTATGGAGATTTAAGATTATATTTAAATACCGTGAACATTCCCCGATCCCTGAACCTCCATATGGGATTTGACTGATCTTCGTTGTTCATCCTCCATGATATATATCTATTGGTCGACATTTACACAAAATAGATTTCAAAAAATCAATTTGTAATTTAGTGTACACAAATTATGTAGAACACAACTTTCAAAACAATAATTGATCATGTGTGAAACTAAATTTAATCGAAAAAGATATTATAAAAATGATAAGTTCACCAAATTGCGCTTTATATGGTGGGAGCACACTTGGTATAAAATTTACTACTTATACACTTTAGTTTGTGGGAGAAATGACACATGTACATAGTTTACCTTAAAGTTGTTGTGTTTTATGGATATTAAAATGAAGAACTTCTATTTAGATCCATTCCAGAGATTGACTGTAGGGGAATTTACTAGATATGTCACCTTTCATAAAATATGAGATCTAGAGGCTACCTGGCCCTTTACAGACTCTGCCTATAGAACTTGTAGAAGTAAACACTAGAGGCATTAACAATATCAAAGAACGTTTTCATGCTCAGACATGGGAATGTGTCTCTTTCCCTACGCAAAAAAATAGTTCAAGGTAGTTAATCTTCATAGACATGTCATCAAGGAATTCAATGTGATCATCCCCAACTTAATTTTTATGAAATTAGGCTTGGAATCTCATTTTAGAGCTCAAATAAACCTCTAGTTTATTTTGGTTTCGAAAAGGTCTAGAATTTGAAAAGTGAATTCCCTCTTTCTTCCTCTTACATGTCCAATGATCAGAATTTGGATTGAGGGAAAAGATTTTCCTAGAAATAAAAATTTTGCATTTTATAAATGTGTAAACATGAGTTTTTAAATAAATGAGGCAAAAAGTCAAATGCCCATTGGACAAGGAAAATGATGTTGAAAATAAGATGCAATTGGTTTGCTAACAGATGGTTAGATTTCTTATCCAATTAAGGCCTTGTATGCATTTTGATGTTTCATGAATTTCTTCACAAATTCAAAGTATGGTGCATGAATTTGATGCACCATTGATGACTCCATTAATGGCCTTGCTGAGGAATTTGATGCACACAATATTGACTTTGAAGATGGTTTAGAAGATGTTGAAGAAGTTGTATATTTTGGTGTTGTCATTGAATGTTTCTTTGTTGTTGGACTTGATCAAGATATGTAAATTAACTTTACGAGCAGATTGAAGACCTTGAAGAGGTTTTAGATTTTGTTGTTCTATGGGACAAAAATCAATATGTAGTTCAATATTCACTTGGTTTTTATAATTGGATAGAAGAATGACTTAAAATTACCTTGTATGTCTTCTCATTTTAGAGCTCAAATTTTTAGGAAGGATTTAAGTATCCACCTTTCAAGAATCACTAGAAGAGGTTGATAAAGAATATAGGAAGACAAAAAACTAACCAGTGGTGTACTAAATGTATTTCTTGGGAGGTAGATTGGCATATGGACTTTTGGTAGCTAGAAATTTTCCAAATAAGTGAATTTATTTGAAAACCAAACCTCTAGTTTATTTTGGTTTAGACAAGGTCTAGAATTTGAAAAGTGAATTCCCTCTTTCTTCCTCTTACATGTCCAATGATCAGAATTTGGATTGAGGGAAAAGATTTTTCTAGAAATAAAAATTTTTCATTTTATAAATGTGTAAACATGAGTTTTTAAAATCTAATTAACTCATAAATTTCTCACAAAATACACTTAAAGCTTGACACATAAACCCCTTCCCCAACAAAACTAGTTTGTCCATATTCAAATCAAGTTGGTATCAAAGTACAATTTAGCTCATTTTAGTCAAGGTCAGTTAGAAGAATTAGCTATTGGTTTTTGTCTTCAATTTCCTCTGAAAATGAATGTGTACGTGCTTTTGAGAGACACTAGAGGAATAAGGTCCAAATTTTTGATGAAAATGTGCTATGAAAGTAAAGGGTTTTAAAGGAAAGCATGTACAAGGCATAGTTGAGTACAAGGCATAGTTGAGCCAAATGTTCTTCAGGAAGGGCCTAATTATTTGGGTCTTGGTTATGGAAAACATGGAAAATTCTCCAAAGCCAAGGAGGCACATGAAGCTATTCCAAGAAGGAATTTTATTTCGTGTTCATTACCTCAAGCTTGTGAAGTTTGTGTTCATGATGAATGGAAAATTTTGACACCCACTTTGCAAGAAGATGTTAATAATCATGCAGCTAATGAGAATGTAAAAGAAGAGGATGTTGAAAGCTCTAGAGTCATTGAATTCATTGCTAGTATTCAAAGGAGAGCCACTACCTCATGTCAAATTCACCTCCTCAAGAAGGTGACAACGGTGAATGTTCAAGGTATAAATTTGCCTCTAATCAAATTGCTTTTGATTATGATAAACATGGTAAATATTCAAATAAGATATAGAAAAGAACTTGCATGTTCCTTTTGTGGTTTGAATTTAATCATAATGTTTATAAATGTTGGAAGAAGATATCCATGCACATGAAACTTTCTAAATAAATGAGGCAAAAAGTCAAAGGCCTATTGGACAAGGAAAATGATGTTGAAAATAAGTTGAAATTGTTTATTACTCATTGCCATAAGAAAGGTCACCTTGTAGAATATTTTTCTACATACAACATTGAACATTTTTAAAACATAAACTAACTTCTAGCAAACAATAATATTAAATTAGATTTAATTGTTTGTGCAGTTGAATTGATGTGCATAGAAAAACTGGGAATAGATATCTTTGATACATACAACACACAAATGCAAAATCTTAAAAGATAAATCAATCTTGCAAACAGAAGGGTATTTAACTAGAAATAAATTTCCATTTAGATTCAGCCAGAAACCCAAACCTAGTCAAAGAAAACATGAACCAATGGTTTATTTCAACTCTACATCAACGTTGAAAAATTGAACTATTATGATGTGTTACAAATCAGCCTACATGGAAAAGTGTTGGTCGGCCTAAAAGGAAGTAATTCTATCTATATTTATATACCTTGTCTATGGCTCTTTTAATAAGGAATAACTCGGCAATCTCTGAAAACAGTTTACATATTTTTGTAAGATTCAGTATGAATATGTTGATGGGCTTTTAGTGTGAAGTTTAAAGAGTTTGAAAATAGTGTGGATCTATTGTTCGGTCATCTTTGAAGCAAATTGCGAATAGTATAGTATGAAGCAGATTGCATATAGTGTGAAGCAAATTGCAGATAGTCTAAGGAAGATTAAAAATGCCAGAAACAAATCTGTGGATATATGTTGCAGGATGCAGCACCAACTAATGTTGTTGATAAGACTGTTAAAATAGAGACATACCACGAACCCAAGGGTTTATCTGACCCTGCTGTGTCAAAGGTTGATGTTGTGGATAAGATTGTTAAAATAGAGATAGAGAATAAACCCAAGGGTTTATCTGACCCTGTTGTGTCAAAGGTTGATCAAAATAAGAAGAAAAAACAAGGCAGCAAGGAAGCAAACAATGAAGATGGAAGTGGCAAAGATAAGTTTGCCGGCTTGATTTTTATGTGTAATTCTCAAACAAAGCAGGAGTGTTTCCAATACAAAGTGTTTGGGTTGCCACCAACCAAAAAGGAGCTTGTAGAAAAGGTGAAGCCCGGAATGAAGCTCTTCTTGTATGATTTTAACCTTAGACAAATGTATGGTATCTACAAGACAGCGTCTGCCGGAGGAATGAATGTGGAATCAAATGCTTTCCGAAGTTGTAAAAGGCCACTCCCAACACAGGTAATCTTTTTATACATGAAAGGGGTGCATCAAGCTTGTAAAGTTTGTATTCATGTTGAATGGAAAATTTTGACACCCACTTTGCAAGAAGATGTTAATAATCATGCAGCTAATGAGAATGTAAAAGAAGAGGATGTTGAAAGCTCTAGAGTCATTGAATTCATTACTAGTATTCAGAGGAGAGCCACTACCTCATCAAATTCACCTCCTCAAGAAGGCGACAATGATGAATGTTCAAGGTATAAATTTGCCTCTAATCAAATTGCTTTTGATTATGATAAATATGGTAAATATTCACATAAGATTTGGAAAATAACTTGCATGTTCCTTTTGTGGTTTGAATAATCATAATGTTTATAGATGTTGGACAAGTGTTGGACTTTGTATCCAACAAGTCATCCACAACATTTGAAGAAGGTGGAATGAGATAACGACAAGAATGGAAAAGAGGATTTCATAATCGATGAGGGTCAAGATGATTCACATGATGAAGTGCAACTAAAAGAAGCACCATTGAAATGGTTTGCTAATAGATGGTTAGATTTCTTATCCAATTAAGGCCTAGCATGTATTTTGATGTTTCATGAATTTCTTTGCAAATTCAAAGTATGGTGCATGTTGCATGAAGCAAGATGTTGAAAGTAGAGTTATGTTAACACACTTAAATGCAACAAATATGGAAATTTGTACATGAGCTCTATTATTTGACTTGAGAGTCAGTTGTTTGAAGAGGCATGTTTTGTCGACTTGTGTTTGGTTGATGGTTTTGTACACCAATATGTAAGAGTACATGGAGATATTCACATGATGTGAATTTTTTTTTCTTTGAAGGAGAAAAATGATATGTCAATGAGCTATGTTTCTTGCATGATGTGTTTTCATTTTGATGGTTTTTTTTGTGACAAGACGTCACAAGATTTGGGGAAGGTCCACTCTTGAGCGAGAGCCTCATGATTACAACCTAATCGTGAGAATCAAATGGGAGTGCATCCTTATTTTGAAAACAAATAGGATTCTAAGCTACCTAGGACTTAAACCATCATTTTTAAATTTGAAATATCATGGTGTGTTGTTTCAATGCCTGAATCCACAACCCTAACATAAATTGTTTTATTCTTTTTTTGCAGGATTTAGTTGGTTATATTAAAAGTCATATGAATTTAAAATTCTTGGCTTAGTGGCATGAACCAAACATATTGTACATATTAAATGAGGAATTTCGCTCTCCCAATCATTTCTAAATCACCCATATCACCAAGAAAACATGTTTTAAAATAACATACTTTGGTATGGGAAAGACCTTAGGTTTCAAATATTATAATATTGGATAATATTATAAGATTGGTAATTATAACTATGTTTTTCGACAGAGGAAAATTATATGTCACATTTTAACTAATGTTCTAAATATTTTTTTGAAGTTTGGATTATTGTTATTCTTTTATATAATTTAACAATAGATATAAGTTTAAATTAAAAGCTACTTAGATGAAATATAGCTTAGATATGGCATTTGCAAATTATTATCTATTTATTAAACTAAAGGACATAATTATTACACATGTTTAATTTAAATTCAAATGCTTCTTTGATTTATCTCCTATAGCTTAATGTAGTGCTAGATATATAATTTAGGTTGAAGGCACATGAGATAAATGACTTCTATGTGACATTTGTATTGAATCATCTATTTGTTGTGTTATGTTTTTCAAAGGTTGCTATTTTCTTTGTATTTTCTTTTAAATAATAAATTTTAGGTTTTGATTTTTATAAAAATTATTTAAAATTATAAAAAAAAATGGAATAACTAATACATCAATAATAAATAATGTTAAATGTTCTCTCATTTGCCTTTATACAGAAGTAGTAGTAGGCTAGAAAGGTCAATATAAAACATGGACTAGGTCCACACAAATAAACCTAGACTTAAGTCAACAAGGCAACCTTGGTAGGAGATCTCCACTAAATAAGGAAGTGAAAGCCTCACAGTAGGTTTATCCAACCCTCAAGATGATGTACCATCCAATCATGATACCCCTCATTCAAGATTGCATGCTATCCAACAAGCTATTAACCGAACACTCTTTCTTGCATGGTGGTTCATTCTCCAAGTGTCCTCAGTCAAGGTGTTTCTTCTCTCAGTGTGGACCACATATACTCTTACGCCCCATACTCCTCGACATACATGTGTCAAAGCATCACTTGCTCAAATGTTTATCCCCAACAACATGCCCAAGTCCACAACCAACCTCCACCAAGTATGCTCGTCAATCCAAGCATCCTCAAGTCAAATTTTCAACCTCTAAGGTATATGCCAAATGGCCCCATGCTCTTATGGCTAAGTGCCCTCTTTCAAGTGCCTAATGCTCATTCTCCTAGGTAGGTACCTCTCCTGTTCAAATAAACAACTCTCCATTATGTATACCCAATGAGTTAGTTATCATGCCACATAAGATAACAACCTCCTATGAAATTGCAATGTTCTAAGACTCTATCCAAGGTCAAGCATCCACTCACACTAAGCCATCCATATGTTCATCAAGCATCACCAAGGGAGTAGGAGGTCCAACAGTCTCCTAGCTAGGTAACACTACTTATGGAATAACCCTAAAAAATAGCAACAAATAAGTGTGAAGTATTCAAAGACCTCCTCAAGTCCCAACACTTCTTTATGGGGTATGAGGAGGACCACACGATTAAGTGGCACTACTATCAACAACCACAAAAATAAAGTGTACAAAAGTACACTACAAGGTTTTAGAAACAATCCATTCAATGGGGATGATAAATCTCAAGAACAACAATGTGGACATAAAGTACATAGCTAACCTTCACAATCACATAAAATGGACACTTATATTACCTAATTCCAAGTCAATAGATGAGACATGCATTTCAATATTAGAGCTTCTACTAAAAGGAACAATAGGAACACTCTCACTGTTGCATGAGTGGATCTTAACAACCATTTTGACCATTACAAAACCAGTGGTAGCATTAAAAAAAAATGTTAGTAAATACATCTAGAGCATTGGGTCTCAAGAACAACAAGCTAAATCAATAGAAAATGAAGAAAAAATTATTTTATATTAGATGCCATGGAGATTTGAATATGGAAATTTTATATTAAACTCAAGTTTTAAATAAATATTTTTAAAAGTGAAAATAATAAAATTTGAAGACCATTAACATATTTGTAAAAATACAAACACATGTTCTTAAAGAAAACCATTACCTTTTTGTGAAGAGGTGTGATCTCTTGATAACTATTTGTTAAACAAAACTTAGATTTTTTTTGAAATCCTAAAAAATTTGAAGTAAATAAAATTCAATCAAACTCAAGTCACATATGAAAGAGTGTCATTGTGTGACCAATGACAACTAATTTAAGATGACATGCATAATGACATCAATTTAACATTCATTCAATGCTAATACTTAATGTTCAAACTTGATGGATTATGGTTCAGAAATCTAATTGATATCAACTCAAAATCCCTTATTATCTGTCTCATGTTCCCTGAACATTGATAGAAATATTTCAGACTGACATCTCCTACCATCTTGGTCAACATTAACAATGACCCAAGGTTGGATGCAAAAAAAAAAAAATTAATATCTCCTAATATCCTAGTAAACATTGACCCAAAGTTCAGTGCAAAATATTTTAAAAGTGAAAAACAGCAAACATAAATATTAGAAAAAAATAATAATAAATAAAAATTAAAATTGACATCTCCTAATATCCTGGTCAACATTTGAGCCAAGGCCTGGGTTAATATAATTTTAACAAACATCCTGATAACCATTAACACACGATTGAATGCAAAAAATTTCAGCTTAACATCTCCTAACATCTTGTCAACATTGGCCCAAGGCATTTGTTTACATTAATGTAACAAATAGATTAATCATTGTTAATTTGATCAATAAGTTCATCATTGTTAATTTAACAATGGTTAATTTGATCAATAAGTTCATCATTGTTAATTTAACAATTTTAGAAAAGGAAAAGCATCTATCATTTTTCTATAGTTTACTATTTAAAAAATAAAATTCCATAATTTAATATTTAAAAAATAAAAAACCACTAGTTACTCCAATTCAGTAAAGGCTGTTACAGTTGCAATTGACCATGAGATATCAGTTACAACACGTAGGATATCACTAAGTTTCATTTCACTGGGAAAATTAACACCACAAACAAACAAACAAATTCAAATGCAATTCATTTGAATGTTTGTCTCGTTGCCATTGTAAAGTGCAACTTTGTTGAACTCTCCTAATATTAAAACACCCGAAGGTTTTTTATTTCAGTTAAGAGTTTTCTCCAATTGCCAAACTACTATGGATGTGATTGTTATATTTGGTCGTTATCAAATTTGGCTCTGATAAATACTTAACCAGAGAGGGTCTCTATGATTCGACCTTTTGTTTGCAAATTTTGTCAACATAAAATATAATTTCAAACCAGCTATTATATGAACAATTTATTTTCGCTCAGGCTCATGAAGTGATCAAACTCTATTTGAAAAAGTTGTAATATAGTTTCATTTAAAAATATGGAAATAATAATTGGGACTTCCAAATGACTGGAAAATGTCATTGTTTTAATGTAAATGTAACATGCAGGCAATAACGATCGACGAGCGAGACAGCAAGGAGCATGGCGGTGGCAGCAACAAGAAAGGCACGGTCTGAAAACAACGAAAAGGCGCGCTGAGAGCTTGGCAAGTAAACATAAACATTCGCAGGCAATTTATTTATAGAAAATAGTTTTAGCCGAACTTATTTTAAAAAAAGAAAAAGTTGGTAGAACTTTTTAACTGTAGATTTCAATCTGGAAAAAATTCTGTTTTCATCTTGGTAATTATAAAAAATCAAATCTAACGAGCTCGAGTTTGGCAGAACTTTATAAGGACTAAGCTGAACTATCTCAAAGAGATTTGACAGAACTTTGTAAAATGTTGGCTTGAACTATTGTTAAAAACATTTTTCGCCTTGGATTCTCACAAAAGTATAACGCTTGACTTCAGTTTCACTTCCTATATTCAATACCATGAACATCCCCCGATCCACTGATCCCCCATATGAACCATTTGATCTTCTTGATTTCATCCTCCATGATATATATATCTATTGGTGGACATTTATACAAACAAATTTCAAAAAAATAAATTTGTAATTTGTAGTGTACACAAATTATGAACACAAACTTTAAAGCATAATTGATATGAAACAATTCCCAAAACGAAAAAGATATAAAATGATAATTTCATGAATACCTTTACATGGTGGGAACATGGTATAAAATTGAAAAAAACACATGATCCATTAAAAAGGAAAGTAAACTTCATTTAATAAACTCCATTTAAACAATTTTTTTAAAGTGCATTTTTAATTTTAAAAAAAGAATGAAGTTTACTACTTGTTGCAAATATGAAGTTCTGCAAGTTGTGCATTAACATGGTGTGGTGGGAGACACACTTAGTATATAATGAAAGAATACATGGTCATTAAAAAAGACGCATTTATAAGTACACAACACACACACATATCAAGATATATTACAATGTCCTCCGATAAATTTTGAAGAGAGAGCGTCTGACACTAATTTCATCTTTGAGAGATGAATCTTGAATTTTGAAAGAGCATCTCAAACAATTCATCTTTGAAGATGAATCTTGCATTAGCAGTACTTTCTTCATAATTCTAATTTCATCTTTGATAGATGAATACGTAGTTAAGCATTGCCCCACGCAATAGATCGGTAGACATATTATTCACATTTGTAAAATGCCTTATACTAAAAAATTGAAATTGGCCAACAGCAATGACTTTCGCACTGTTCCATGCGATTATTTTAGCACTCTCCTTCTTAATTTGGCACACACCATACTGTCTGGTTGCACACAAGTTCAGATAAAATTTAAAAACTAATTCATTTGGTCACTTTTCATACGTTGTTCCCAAGCCTTGAAAAAAATAATCCAATATAATATGCCTCGTTGTTTGTTGTTCTTCACGGTATATTCATTTCTCCTTTGAACAATTTTCTAGTCACATTCATGGAAACTTCACATATGTAATCACTTGCTTTCCATGGATTAGGAATGTGAAAACTTCTATGCATAATTTACATTTTAAACCATATTTAATGGTTTTCTTATCCACGAAAAAAAATAAAAAATCAATAAAAATATATATATATATATGACATGGGAGAAATGACACAAGATCCATGAGGTAAATGACATGTGCATGGCATAGTTTATCTTAAAGTTTGACTTAAAAGTTACATGGTCTAGAATTGACATCTAAAATTAATGGGAGGGAAGCCTTTGGTTGTGGGAAAATGACACATGTACAGTTTACCTTTAAAGTGGTTGTGTTTATGGATATTAGTGAAAACTTCTATTTAGATATTCAGAGATTTCTTTGTAGGGTCATTTACTAGATATGCCTTTTAAAGATGAATCCGGAGGCTACGGCCCTTTACGGACTACTGCCTATAAAACTTGTAGAAGTTAAGAAATTTACATTGAAAACCTATAGAGGAGAATCGACTAGGCTTGTGAAAAGTACAAGTGGTTAATGTATAATTCTACTTAGAAAAGTCTTTGGTTTTAATGGTTTAAGCAAGAAAGAGTGGTACTTTCTCTATCTAGAGTAGAAGTGGAATACATAGTAGTTACTTCTTTTTGAGTGTTTTGGATGGAAATGGGCTCTACAAGATGTTAAGGGTAAAAGCATATGATTGTGTCGATAATGTTAAGTGATAGAAAGATAACAAAGGACCATCAAAATTGGGTACCAATATCTATATGATATCTATATGATCAAGTGTCAATAATTTGAAGTAAAGAAAGATAACAAGACTACATCAAAATTGAGTGCAATATCTATGATTGTGTGATAGTTTGATGAACTGAGTAGTCAAGAAAGATAACAAAGGACCATCAAGAATTGAGTGCAATATCTATGTGGGAGAGTACACAATATCTAAGGGAGGAATACAATATAAGGAAGGAATAAAAAAAGAGTAACTAAAGAAAAATATTATTGTTAATAATTTGAAGTATTCAGAAAGATAACAAAGGACCATCATCAAATTCAAATTGAAAGATTAAACAGATATTTAACTGTGAAGAAGAAGCATTAACTAGGTTCATCATTTAAAGGGTTCATTTTTTAATAAGAATTTTTTTTTATAAATAATATGGAATGAATCATTGTACATTATGATAAATCTTATGACTGACAGCATTTGATCTATGAATAAAAACGAAAATAGGATCATCTCTTCATATATATGTGTGTGTAAGGAAAATAAAAGCAAAGGTAATTCCACCAAGCCTAAAGGAGCATGTCCTAATACATTAAATTATGTTTGGTTTCTAGAAGAATTAATCATGAAGAATCATGAGATCCACATTTCAATATACTATTTGCAAGTTAAAAGGAACATGTCCTAATACATTATTATCTTTGGTTCTAGAAGCATTAATCATGACTTTTCTTTGAGATCCATTTCCATCATACTATTTGCAAGTTCACATTTCCATCATGCTATTTGCAAGTTCTATATGAAGATATAGTCTAATAACTAATTAGCAAGTTGTGATGTCCTATTGCATTGCTGTTTGGTTTCCATCATACTATTTGCGAGAATAGTATGAATATATATAAGTCTAATAACTACTCACAATCATACATAACATATAGTAGCCTTTATGAAAGTATGAGCATAAAATTAACGAAAAACAAAGAAGGCCTCCTAGCAAAGTTCAACTTTGTTCATCAAGGTAAGCAACATAATATCGGAAGTGAAAGCAGTATTTTACCTAAACATATGTGATTTAGAATGATTTCAACTCTTTTTTCCAAAAGGGAAAAACCTTGTTTTCATATATTGATAACAATTCATGCTAAAATCATCTTGATATACCCATAACGGATTATCAAGTATAAAAGTCCGATTCTCTCATACAGAAATACATTACGAGTATAAAAGACAATATGTAGTCACATATAAAAGACAATGTATAATTTGTTACATAAATACATTGTATGATTTAGAATGATTTCAACTCTTTTTTCAAAGGAAAAAACTACTGTTTCATATATTGATAAAAGTTCATATATATAGGCTCTCTTGATATACATAACGAGTTTATCAAGTATAAAAGATCAGATTATGTCTCATACAAAAATACATTACGAGCGGTATAAGAACATAATATGTAGTCACATTACATAAATACATTATGGCAGTATAAAAGACAATATGTAGTCACATTACAACAATAGATCATTCTAGTTCAATCATTCCGACATTGAGGAATCGAGAGAGGCTCGGTAACGACATAAGCTTAACGGTGGTAGTAAGCTTCCCTTCAAGGCGAGAATCGGCTAGAGCGGATGAAGGTGATGGATCCTGGGAATAATGTGGGTACGGCAACAGAATGCATATCATACTGAAATTCAACATACACCTTACGTAAAAAAGGTAATGAAATTTAAAGCATAATTAACAACATAGATGCTTTGTTTGGAATTTTGGGGTTTCTCGTTCCCACTTGGTTGTAAAGACAAGATTCCTATAACAATTAGTGCCTTGACTTCTACATGACACCAATCAACTCAGAAATTAAACCGAGGATCAACAGTGCATTTGGTAACGTTAAAGTTAACATGAAAATGGACTCTATGAATGTGATTAAAATGGATTCAATGGAGAAATGATTTATTCGAAATTTGCTGTTTTATCTCCTTTAATAGAAGAGACAAAAACATTTAAAATATACTTTTAATGTTTTTGCTGAACCATATTCCTGGGGACATAAAGCAGTACGACATACTTGACTTTCTAAAGCAGGTTTGTAACAAGATAATTTTGATGCAGGATAGAGGACGAGGACCGAGCGTGGTCTGTGTGGAGTCAGCCCTGTTATGTAGCTTTATTTTGCTATCTCCCTGTTTTTATATAAAAAAGTGTTTTGTTTTTTGGTTTGATATACATGCCTAGACATTTACTCTTACTTGCATTTATTTTCGAGACTTATTTTGTTGTTTTATCCTGTCTGGTGGCTTTTATACGAGGAGACACAGGTTAACACAAAAAACTATTTTTGTTTTATAGACATATGGACATACTTGTTTTTCGGATGAACGATGTAAGTTTCTTTCTTATAGAGGGAGGGCACATTACACAGATGATGGTTTATGTTGATTTGACGGTTAGCGGTGTAATTTTCATCACGTAGGTTCTATGAGTTTGGGAATCATATAGCCATAAAAGAATGCGTAATGCATATATAACAACTTTTTATTTCTGTTAATAAAGTTGGAACTTACTATTTGGAAAAAAAGGTAATGAAATTTAAGCTTTCATTAACGGTATAGATGCTTTGTTTTGAATTTTGCGTAACATATGTTTAACGAGAGGGGAGGAGCGAGGAGAGAAATACCATAATTGGTAATGAATAATTCATGCATATTTCAATGTATCATGTTGCATAACATATGTTTAACGGAGGAGGAGCGGAGGAGAAATACCTAGTAGTTAGCTGGCAGTCCACCGCAAATAATCACCAACACGGTGCGGACGAAAGAAACCCCGGACTAGCGACGGCGGAACACGGAAAGAAACGCGCGAACAAATAGATAAAAAAAAACAGAGACGCGGTAAACAAAATGAACTTCGCAGGCAATATATTTATAAGAACTAGTTCGCTGAACTATTTTAAAGAGCAAGAATTTGGCCACAGAAATTTTGTTCTTGGATTTTCCCATCTCATAGGTAAAAATTAAGTTTTCCCATACCATCGGTGTGCGTCAATCTAAACGGAAGCCTGGTTCGGTAGGAACTTATGTAAATCTCGGCCGAACTATCAAATGGTTAATTTGAACTTCATAAAAGTTCGACATTCTTAGCAATTCCACACGATTCTCACAAGGTATGACTTTATAACCCAACATTTCTAGCAACTGTATCTTTAAAAATATTTCTAGAACATGAAAATGAATGTCATTGAACCACTCATTCATCACTCTCATGGGCTTTGCAATGGTGTCCTCTATATCAATTTTCACCACGCAAATCAAACTCTATCTTGAATAATTGCTGCTTTGAAAATGAACTCAAAATCTACCTTCAAAATAGGTATGCTTTAAAGCGTTTTGTTATAACACCAAAACCTAGAGGCATTACTAAAATTCCAAACCCTTACGCCACCTTGGTGGATAGTTAATTCAATGTTCCCAAGGTAGCATTTGAGTCATAATTAGGTTTAAATGGTGTGGTGAGTTTGATCCCAACAATCCCCCCTAGCATAACTCCAAGTGGTTAGACACAGGCAAGGATTTAATACCATATTTGAGGCTTTTCATTGCACCAAAACCATAAGCATTAGTAACTGCTGACCATGGCCATGAATGGGAAGTTAGTCCCATCATTCTGGACATCATTTTTTCCATATGATCGATTCAAAATAGTGAAGTAGTTATTGTATGTTTTATGACTATACATCTTAGAAGCGCATAATAAACTTGATGGATCAAAATACCTTGACAATGAACTTTATACTTTAACCTTCACTTCTTATTTAAGCTACTTAGGGTAAATTTTTCACTCTATCATAAACAAAGTTTTATGTAGTAAGATTTAACATCTAATCCCCAAATGTTATAGGATCTCACTGAGCTTAAAATTTGACAAAAGCAATTGCAATAATAACCCTTTCCCTAATACAAATTTATTTTTTTTTTAAAATTATGAAACAATCAATAATACCAAAGTAATTTATGTCAACCTTTACTTCTTATCTAAACTCACCCAAAGTAAGACAAATTTTCACTCTATTGTGGAGAAAAATGTTATGTCTGGACAATAACATCTAATCCCAAATGTTTAACCACATCTCCATTTTAAACATAAAGTGAATAAAGCAAAAATTATTATTATTAAGCACTACATAATACAAATATCTCTTTTTATTGCGAAAAAATAAATAAACTATAAAATTTAATTTATCTTGTATTCAAAGATCTATTAATACAAATAACCTTGTCATCATTTTAATGATTTTATCTTAAATTTATAAATTTTATAATTATTTAATTATAAAAAAAAAAATAAAAAAAAATTACAATAATAATAATAATTATTATTATTTATTTATTTATTTTTATTTTTGATATATATATATATATATATATATATATATATATATATATATATATAAAAACTTGGAAATAGGTAGAACGGGGCTTCACTTAATGAACATATTAATTTGACTACTCATTGGGAATTACTTCTAAAAATCACATTATTTTAACTTTACCAATATTAATATTTTGACTTTCTAATTTAAAAAAAAAAACCTACTTTCCTTTTACTTTCTAGCACTATATTATGGTATCAATTCTTTATTAACATTTTTATACCTACTAATATAAAAACCCTTGCCCCTAAGCCTATTAACTCAATATATTATGTCATTTTTCACTCAATATATCCCCAACATGAAATAAATGGTATGGTATTGCTCCCCATGAAATATGGAATGAACAAAAAGGCAAACATGATCCTTTGAACAACTTAACCTTCTTATCTACTGGTAACAGCACAATAATAGAACTATTTCACACACACACACACACACACACATATATATATGGCTTACCATACGGAAAATGTATATAGAAAATTTGAATATTTTATTTTTTCCGAGGAAAAAAATTTTAACTTTCAGAAAAAGGAATAAAATCACATTGTTTAGATATTCATTTTAATGAGTGTTTGAACTTTTATTTGCATATAAGTGAAAGGTAAATATGAGAAACTAGAAGTTAAGTGTTAAGTAGTAGCTTAACCTCTTTCTTAAGTTTTCTTCTCTACCTTCGATACCTGTCTGTTTGAATGGAGTATCATTTTCATTATATTATAAATTTAAAAAGGAAAAAATAGAATGATTTTACTTGATTAAATTAAATTTATTAAAAAATATCTTAATTTTAGATTTTGTTTATTATTTTGGATAATATTGAAAAAAATAATGAATTTGTGGGTACTAATAAATTAATTTATAAAAAATTATGAAGTGAAAATTTTCTTTATATTTATTTTTATGTGGCAGTTAGTGGTGAAATACTTTCATTTAATCAAAGATATTACAATATCAACCCCACTGCTTTGTGTGGGGCCAGTCTCAATCTTCCCCATGAAAATTAAATATGTTGATATACAACAAATATGATGTCAAAAATTTTAACATCAAAATTTTAGGTCTTACAAAAGGTTCTTTCATCAATATCAAAACATTAAAACTAAAACTAAATGCATAAAAAAAAACTGATTAGGACAGGTTCATAGGGTTGGATCTTGTGTTCCTAGAGGGGATCAACGATGTCAAATGCATGGTATTTCCCACTCAGACATAGCTAACAATTGTCCATGTGCTCCATGTGAATCTCTATGTTCATATATCTCTTGTTTATTTTACGGTTGGAAAAAACATTATAGTGATCATGCTATATACATGCAATCACACCATTAAATATTGTTTTCTAGTATAAAATGACTTGAAAGATATTGCTTCCTTTTGCCCTAGTGTGTCCATGGTATAATATGGGTTTCCAAATCTACACCAATTATGAATAAAACATAGAATGTATGTAGGCTTCCATCTCCTCCAGTATGGTTCATGTGGACATTAGAAAAGATGATTCCATGGAAAGTTTTAATCTCAGTAGCTTTTATAGTACTTGTTGCACCTATTGAACTCGAACCTCTCCACCAACCTTTGTGCTGCATTCACTGAGTTGCATGAGTATCCCATTGTGAGCGGCCGCAAACAACGCATATACAACTAAACACACAAACCCACCTGGGTGATAGGACGTCCTTTTTCAAAAATATTAATGACACACTAGTTTGAGCGCAAATGTATCCCCCTGTAAACATAATTAATCCCCACCATAATTAGGACATTGAGCCAAAAGGTGCCACCCAGTTACACTTATATATTATTTTAATTATTTCTACGACTCCCCGAGGTCAAAAAATACATCCTTGCCCTCCATAATAATAGTAAGAAAATAAATATTTTAGTAGGCTTATTTTACAAAATCCATTTGGTGGGATTATGACGAATACCACTACATAAATTGTAACTTCATAATAACTCACATTTTAAAAAAAATAAAGTTGGGCACAGAAACAAAATATCCCAACAGGACCTAGGATGACACACTACAAAAATATATACACAAGAAATATAGTCCGGGAGGGTGAGCTACGTTCAAAGAGGTCTGCAATACGAGAATTTCCCAAATCAGGAGAGGACTTAACATGGTTGGCCCCATGACATGGATCCCAACACGATCAATAGCTAAAAACAGCCATACTATACTCTTAAATCTTTGTATAAAAAAAAAATCTCTCCCTTTACAATTGAGATCTCAATAAGTTATTAAAACCCGAGACATTGACCAAATAAATACGGGGATGGAAATTAATAATTAAAAAAGTATCAACGGAGAAAGTTAAAATACCATACATAATCCCAAACATAAATTCCGAGAGATTTAAATGAAAAATCGAAACGGAAAGAGATTATTACATATGGAGGCGTACCCCAGGATGTTCCCATGAAGAAAGCAGTTTAATTCTGGACGTGAAAGCAGAAGGCACGGTCTCAAAGCTGAGCTCATTATCGTGTTTGCATTGATGTTTTACCATCACAAGGCTTCAAATAGGGGCAACTCCCTGCCTTGTATTTGGCTCTGTTCTGTTCACAACTGAGAGAGCTCAATAATAGAAAATCTTGACCTCCGACAGATTCTGACTTCATGGAGTTATAACATTTTTCACAACCCTACGTTCAAGCAGCTTCATGTTTTACTTTGAATGTGTTTGCATGTGCAGTGTGCACTTGCCTCACTAATTTAATAGTTTCATTCTTAATTAGCCCAAGGTGGTGGGCTGTAGTCTAAGTTATGTTTGTGCATTACTCACCTATGAAATAATTTGATAATTCTTTTAAAAATTTATTATAATTAAATTAAATTTATATTTTTTTGGTATATTTAGTTATTTTTAATATTTATAAATGAAAAATATGTAAGTACGGGTTTTATAACTAATAATAAAAATTTATGTCATGGGGATAGAATAAGCTCTGACCATCTGTACCCATTCGATGAAGAATTTTGACATACCATTACCTGCATCACTTGGAGAGAACGGAGGCGTCATTGTCTCCTGCATGTTGGTAGTGATACCCCTGGGGAGGTGGCAAAGAAATATCAGTTGGCACTATGCATTTGGTGGATTATGCATTATGAGTGAATTTAACAATTATTTGCTTTCTGGATGTGGTGAGGCCTATTTGTATGTGGTGTTGTGGATGACAAGAAAACTGGCAAAGGTGTGCTCTCAACAACTACTAACGTTGTATGTTGGTATGTGATAAAAAGGTAATTTTGCTAACCTTCGTAAAATACTCATTACGGACACTAACGACATGATTTTCAAGCATGAATGCTACATAATTTAAATAATGATTTACCATCTGAAATTATTCCAAAAGCGAACAACTAAAAACAATAACCACGAATAACCATGGATACTCATAACATGATGTAAATGGGGAGTTCACTGCCCTACGGAAAGACTGTCTTGGATTCGTTTGGAACTACAAATCACTTTATTAATTAAGGGACATTATCTGCTTCTTACAATGGTGAAACATCTCACAAATATGTGGATAATATCCTTTAAAAGTTACAACTTCTCCCAAATAGGCCAAGGCACTCACATGAGAACATTCCTCATCATGAGAGGGCTACATTTTCTATAGAACAAGGGTTGCAGCTCTTTGAAAACTCCATAGAAATAATCCACCTTCAAAGCTCAAATCATGAGTTTATAGTTTTTCCCCATAGATATAAATGCAGAATAGTGGGATCTCAGGCATTTTGAAATACAAGCTCATGATTCTAGGGTCTACAAAAACTTTCTCAAGGAAAAAATGGTGACCACAACTGGGATCCTAATACTTTCAGAATGCCTTAACCTCTCATTCAGAAACAGCAATTAGTTGAGTTGAATTCTGCATGGTAAATTTCAAATGGAAAATTAAGTGAATATTTCTTGGTGTTTCTCACTTTTACAGTATCCACTTTATAATTTAAAACAAATAGTATAAAAAATTATTAATACACATACTCTCTTATTCTTTGCTCACTATGAAAAATTTATTTGGTGTACAAAGTAAAATTTTGCGTGTGTGAGATCTCACGGATGGAGTGTGACTCATTACCTCCCCTACCTTCCTCCCGGTGGATTTCATGATTGTGGTGGGTATAGTGGTTTAGTTTGTTGTTGTCTCATAGGTCCTATAATACTGGTGTATCCCCTTATTTTTATTGTTATATAGCTCACCCATGTTGTTGTTTTGTACCCATCTAGTCCCCTTATTGATGTATTGTTGCTGCAAAGCCCATGTTGTTCTTTTTGTGCCCTTACATTTGTTATTTTTATTTAAAACTGAGATTATCTAATATACATTGTGGACTCTATATATATATAAATGGGCCTCATTTGTATCATCGATAATTTTCATTTTATGTAATAAAAAGGAGGTTCCCCCTGAAAGGTGTTGATTTCTAAGTGGTCTATGTTTTATTCTGTTGTTGAGTTGGTTTTCACTGTTTTAGTGTGGAGAGCTTTGGATTCTCAGTTTCGTTCTAACAATGTATCTTGAATTTTAGATAAATTTTTTTCTATGAAGGTTATAGCTAAAAATACATTTGAACCAAGTCGGAAGGGCAAAATGTAAGCATTTCATACAGTTTACTATAGTTTAGGAATATGATCTTAGGAAGTTAGGGTTTGTAGCTCCATAATTTCTTCTCAAGCAGGGTGGTAGAGAAGGAAGTAGTATAACTTTCGTTGGACATCAAATTGGGATTATGTAAAGTTTTGCCTAGCAGTCACAGAGAATGTGATTTGTTTATAGTATTTCAGATCCAAGGAAAAAATGGTGACACTTGGCATGCCATACAAGTTCATTCTACTGAACCAGTCCATAATTAGGTCATTGTGGGAGATTGGGCATAAATTTTCCTTGAAGAATCCAAATTAGGTATTACTTGTGGCATTGGAAATAAGACTTACAGGGCTACTATAGGACCGAAGTTAAAATATTTTGGATCCTAAATTACATAGACACATCAGTTTCAATATCAAATGCTCAAAAAAGAAAAATTATGTTTTTTTTTTTAATTGTATTGTTTGAAAAATCAGTTTGAAGTGATTCAAGGGCATATTGAAGCATAGATATTTGTATTAGGTTCTGAAATTCCCAAAATAATTCCACACTCATTACGCCCTCATAAGGCTCTGTGACTCATGAAGAGGAAGAAGTGCAACATGATATATTAAAATTACGAGACCAAGTGCAAAAAATTTCGCTCTACATAAAGAGTAACAAAAAATGAAATGGAAGCTAAGATGGATGAGTACTGAAGAATGGTGTGGAAAGCAATGTGGTAGTGATAGAGAAAAATGAAAGGAAACAACATGTAAAGACATGAAGAATGGTCTAAAGAGAAATAGAAAGTTTGAAGGAAGAGTTTGACAAAGGTACTACTGAGAAAATTATTCCTAATGGTGAAATGGTGTTAGATGAAACTCACGAGTAAAGAAGAAAAGAAATGTTAATCATGATTTCATAGACTCTAATGATTGGATTTAAGACCCACTTTATTCCAAAGTTTCGATATGAGAAGAGTTTAATGGCAAGGATCCGGTAACATGTATACTACGGATGGACGCAATGTTTTGATCTCCATAATGCAGAAAAACCCACAAAGCTATGACACGTGCAACTTTATATTTAGAACAAAATAATTTCGTATGGTATCGATGGCTCTTTGATCTCTATATTGTCACTTGCAAATTTTTACGGAAAAAATGCTAACACATTATGAGGATACAAGGAAGCAACACCTTCTTTAGCTAATTGATAAATATCAAAGCAAAAGGTTTCAATGGTGGAGCACATTAAGGACTTAAAAAATTGAATATGGGTAAATCTGATATTCCATAATAACACAAGATTGATGCCTTCATAGGGAATTTAAAGAATAACATCCAACATGAGGTTCGCCTTTGGGAACTCGATTCATTGGAGAAGGCATTCAAGTTGGAAAGAAAAATTGAAAGTAGAAAATTATGGTGACAGGAATCAACCACTCACAAATATAAATATGGTAGTGTTGCTACTCCTAAAATTCCACAACCTACAATTTTTACACAGTTGAAGAAAAAAGAGCAAAAGAGGATTTACTAGATTGTGCTGCGCAAATACATTAAAGGTCATAAGTGTGCCTGAGAGAAATTGCTTTACATAGATCAAGGGAGGGAGAAAAGGAAAATAAATGTCAAAAGAAGAGATATACACCAGGAACCAACCCTAAAGGAAGAAGAAATGAATCCGACCATATCCTATAATGAATTGGAAAGAATTACCACTCCTAAAAACTATCAAAATAGAAGGACATATCAAGAATATGTAATAGTGTTGTTTGATTCGGAGGTGTGTGCTCAAACTTAGTGTTCCTAAATTGATGTCATAAATTGTCCAACCGGGGGCTAGTAAGCTAATTGCGTGAGGTGCACTATATGTGCCTAGGTATCTGTTCTCACTACGTTGTGTTTAGTGTTTTTTTGATGTTTTTGGTTTTATGGTTTCTATGTTAAAAAGGAAAAGAACCAAGTGTTGGTAAAGAGAAGTAGATGGTTACACTAAAAAGCAGAGCAAAACCTATTCTAAGCCGTGTATGGCACTAAAGACAGAAAATGAAAAGCTTGATAATGACTCATAGCAAGGAAATAAATCACAACATGAACTCAATAACTCATAACATGAACTCATCCAATTCATTCATTATAAATATGTTGGAATAGCTTGAGAAAATGAACACTTTAGTGCAAATGAGGTTCTCCTAAGTAAACAATCATCTTACAATATTACAAAAGAATCTCATCCATGGCTAGAGGTTTATTCAGAACACAATTGGGAAAAGATTATTTGTAGCACTGCAGATTTTCTACTGCGGGATTAACTTGTAATGGTAAGATTAATCCATTATTCGGCTCAACTTGTCACTACTAAGCACTCATTCCCAAAAGGTTAGAGATTTTCTAGAATAGCTTTTGGGAAAAAGGCTTATTTGTGAAATTGAAAGAAAGATTGCACGAGCAATCAAGGCCTTAAAGCGATATCACTAATTTCTATCCATATGATGATGCATCAATAGAAAGTCGAACAAGAGTAGTTTGTAAACAATGAAGGGTCGTGAAGTCTAATTTTGACGAGTTAATACAACTTAAAGAACAATGGATAACACTAAACTAGAATGAAATTGATCAAACTTGAAACACAATGACCACAACTAAACTAGACTCGTAACCTAACTTGAAATACGATGAGTCGGAGCTGAAATAGAATGCCACTAATCTAACTTGAAATACAGGTGAACGGAGGTTGAACTAGAGTGCCATTATCAAACTTGAAATATAGTAGACAGAATTAAACTAGAGTGACATCTACCTCAGGTATTTCAAGCTGAACTAAAATGCAACTAATTCTACGAAATACTACAGCTCTATCTCGTGAAGTGGGTGATATTTTGGAAATAGTTTGTAAAAACAAGTCTAGTTGTATCTTTCAATGCAAATGAGCATAAAACATAAAGTTTCGGATGCAATTAACTCCTAAAAATACTACAATTATATCTCATCCAATGTTAGTGCTATTTTGGAATAGTTTGTAAGGATAAGGCGATGTGAGCATCCACCTAAGTAATGTAAAAACACAAAGTTCAGTAAAATTGATTAAACTAGGAATGAAACAAGGCTAAAGTTACTTATCTAAACCATATGAACAAAGCTTCTTAGGTAGCGAGGGTCTCTGCCACGATTAGCGTGCAACCGCTCAGGGTGACTCCGGCTCTTGCAATAAAAGTGATGCTTCTTTCATTAAAGGAGAAATTTCTTTCACGTATTACGGTGCGAGATCTAGCAACAAAACAAATATAGCGATGTTGTCTCTTAGTCTCCCGAGCCATGCTTAAACA
Source organism: Pinus albicaulis (assembly GCA_034641835.2). Taxonomy (NCBI): domain Eukaryota; kingdom Viridiplantae; phylum Streptophyta; class Pinopsida; order Pinales; family Pinaceae; genus Pinus; species Pinus albicaulis. The sequence goes on along the minus strand of CM076575.1, from coordinate 272,266,568 downwards.
AAATTACATAAACCTGTCTTTGAGATAAAACATAGGAATAAAAGTATTTCCCAACTAAAATCAAACTAGAACTGCGGTGGTGGTCTTGTCTATGATTAAGGACATCATGCAGTTCTTGTCCTATTGAAGTCTATCTCCTAGTTTTGATCCCATGTCATAAATTCACTCTGTAGACTCGAGCTCAGGACTGCGTGGAGAGCAAGAAATGATGAGGGAGTGATGCGGAATACGACCATATGTATTTTCGCAGGGTGACACTGGAACATCGCTTTGGAACATGAAGATAGTCGGGAATAGGCGGCCCAGCTAAGGAATAGCCACAATCGTGGCCCGTGAGCTCCAGTAAAAAAATTACTACAACAACAAAATCATGAAAAGCTATATGCAAGTTAGTCACTATATATACATTCTTGAAAGTAATCCTAATCAATCCTATTGATCATTCAAACTGTAATTGATGAAGGGACAAAGGAAATGAAGTGAAACGTGGTGGAAAAGAAGGACATCTTTTGGGGCTCAGCAGGAGGTACCCATAATTTATTCATTGTAAGGTAGCTGCAGAATTGAATTGCTTCCTATCGCACATCAGAAGTGTCGAGTGATGGTTTGCGAAATGGAGGAACCATAAATTTGCTCTAGAAAGTATCGTAATATCAAACTAAACATGGGGGAATATGAATTGGATAGTCCAATTCTCTCCATACCAATGGGTGAGTACTTAATTTTTACTAGAGTACAATGGTTACACTCTTTGGGGGAAAAGCATATTTTAATTTTTAAGAAATTTTCATGAAATTTTTTTCGAAGGAAAGGAAGTGGAATTACGACGTATCATAGGGAAGCTAGGGAAAGATAATCAGCTCACAAAGCTTGTGAAGAAATAAACAGCAGGCGTAATTGCAAAATTATTATCACTATAGGTTCAAACATCAAAATCATATATCTCCTGGATCTCCAAAAGAGTCTTGGACAGTCATTCCAAGGTATTTGAGACTCCCAAAGGACTCCACCTATTTGCGTCATGCTCATGCCATTCATTTGATTCTAGGAAGTATTCCTTGAAACATTAGGCCTTGCAAATATCCTTATGCTCAAAAATATTGAGATTGAACGTGTGTTTCAAAAATGCTAGAGGTTGGTATAATTCAACCTAGTCAAATTTCTTTCTCTTGCTCCAATAGTATTGGTGCATGAGAAGAATAGGATTGTGCGTATGTGTGCTGGATTATAGGGAGCTCAAAAAGTCTCACTATTAAATATAAATTTATCATCCCCTTCATTGATGAATTATTGGATGAATTTCGTGGAGAAATTTACTTCTGCAAAAAGTCTGGATCTTCGTTCTAGATATCATTAGAATTAGAATGAAAGAGCGAAATTACGATATCATGAAAGCACGCACATTTCTTTCCCCCAAATTCGAGGGCACAGAAATGTCGCTTTATCTAGTGACCTTACAGGCGGTCGAGAGCAATGTTTTCTGAAATTCTAAAAATGTGGTTTCTCTTCACATGCTCGGACTTCCGACACTTAAATGTTACGCTATATCGACGCCTAATTCTGAAATTTTATATTTCTCGTCGTACCTTGATGTTTAATCGGTCATCGCATTCCGGCACGGTTACAAGCATCTCCACTGATCGACACCTGACAAGTCACTGGTCCGACACCGCCAAACGTCTCTAGAATGACGGTATGAAAACATCGAAGACCAATGGTTTCCGATGTGGAAGACGATGAAACATAAAATTTAAAAAACTCAACGTTGGAAGACTGCATAGTATCAAATATAGTCGGAAGAGCAAACTAAACAAAACAATTTAGAAAATAAGCGTCCGAAGACCGACGATCCTATTACGTCGAAAGCGCAACGAAACAAAAACATTTAAAAAAATAAATGTTGAAGACTAACGGTTCTCTCTGTCGGAAGAGCGACAAAAGTTTAAAAAAAATAAAATAAATGTCTGCTCAAGCGATAGAATTAATATGTCGGAAGAAGCGACAAAAAGTAACGTCGAAGACCGATGGTTCTACTATGTTGGAATAGCGACGATATAAACGCTATCAGATGTACAGCGAAGCAAACCACTTTTATAAAAAAAAATGTCGGATAATCTATCGAGAATAAGCCCAGACTTTTGATATAGAAGAGGAATACATGAACCCTCCAAATCATCAAGGTTTGCAACTCTTGACGCTCATCGTAGTACTAATAAAGAAAGGAGAAAAAATTTCTTTATGTCATCGAAAGCCCTAGTTTACAAGCTGATTTTGAAAGGAGAGAAAATATTCAGGTGTCTTATCAGCATAAGGATAATACTAGGAAACATTCATCGCAATTCTGTAAAGAGTGTCAACTTCTGATTCTTGAACGAGTCCCTGAACTACTGAAATTTCACTCATGTGAAAGTTGAATTCTCAAAAAGGAAAATCATCAGTCCACAGTGAAAATGGGGAAAGCCCTAGTCGGAGGGATGGATACCTGTACAAATTTTTGCATGAAAATATATTTTACGAGAAGATCAATATTGGAATCATCATATATTAATGCATATGGTTATCATAAGAAGAAAGTATTGAAATGACACTCTTCCGGTTCGAGGAAGTTGTGATATTTTGGAAAAATTATTTATGATAATATCCTTTATAAATTCTAATGATGGGACTTGTTCTCAATCAAATTTGTAGAAAAATTCAGGACCATTGATATTTCGGATGCAATTTGCATTTCTAGTCAGATATATCTTGAGATAGTATGGTGCCATTGTTAGATCTAACTCTTGTTTCTCACCTCAAGTTTGATTTCTCGATGGCATGCTATGTGATAACATAAGATCCAGAGTTTGTGTACGCATGAATAAGACCAATCCTTATACTTATTTTTCAACCAAAGTCAAGTATTGGAACTTGGGATATGATGTCACTTGTAACATCTTTGCCATGTGTAATTGTGATTTTGTTTCTTGTTTATGTTTGGGTGATCCACTATTCCTTGAATGCCTTAGTTTTGACCATTCTTATGTTATATTTCCAACACCCTTTTGCTAGGTTGGGCCTAACATCATTGTTCTATTAGATGTGTTCTATGGGATTGAAACCCGTTGGTTGCATTTACAAAGCTAGGCTAGCTGAAATTCCTCGAGGAGTCGACACAAGAGGATCTGTAAAGGGAGGTGAACCCGTAACTCTCATTCATATTGCTACTTCTAAAGAAAATCCTATTTTTTTCCTCAAAGGGGACCCTCTATACATTGATATACCTACATTCATTTAATACATGGATGCATGTAGGGAAGGGTCATCGAGTGTATACCCAATTATAAACCATTAAATATGGTGATTACTCTTGTAGTACATACGAAAGAGTGTCTAACATGACAATCTTAATCTCATATCTCAGAGTCGTACACATAATTGACATTCCTATTATGATCTACCATCATGACTTTCCTTGTGAAATAAACATCAAAAAGCACCATGGAAATGCCAAGTCACAAAGGAATTAACATGTCCAAGAATCTTACCATATAAAGAATGGAATGTCTTTGCACTAGTGCTTAGCATGGTTACATACACTCAAGCATAGAAATATCTCATATAAAGACCAAATATATATATGAAAAATCACACAAATTATACCAAATTAGTCTTATGCTACCATTACGAGTGTAAAAGACTCCATGACTCAACAATATTTTTCAAAAATTTTAAAAGGAAAAAATGCATAAATAATTTGTTGATTTTAACAAAACACCAAATTTGGATAAGTCCACTAGTTTGGTGGTCTGGGTAAATAAAGTTGGTGACGGTAATAGTGTTGAGCCACTAGATGTGAAGTTTAGCGATGGCATTTCTTATTCTTATGCAAGATATACTCAAATTAATGACTAGCTCCATTTACTTGCTACTATGGCATACACTACCCAATAATTAAAAAAACAACCCCATTTCTATTTCTTTATACGTAGTAAGGCAAACTCTGCTGATCAATAAAACACGCCCTTCCAACGCTATTTTATTTTATTTTTAATTTTGATACCACAGAGACAATAGTTTTAGAGTACTAATAAAGAAAGAGAAAAAATATTTCTTGTGCTTGACGTGCACATGTTTTGTGGCCCGCATTTTCGAAGAGAAAATATTCGAGGTGTCTTATTAGCATAAAGGATAATAGTAGGAGACATTCATCGTAATTCATGTAGAAAAGAGTGTCAACTTCTTTCGATTCTTCGGGACAAGTCCTTGAACTACTTTGAAATTTCACTCATAGTGAAAGTTGAATTCTCAAAGAAATATCAATCCACAGGTGAAAATGGGAAGCCCTAGCAGGAGGATGGATACCTATGCAAATTTGGCATGAAAACATATTTGCGGAGACGGATCAATATTGGAATCATCATGTTATTCATGCATGAAGAGTTATCATAAGAAGAAGTATTGAAATGACACTCTTCCGATTAGAGAAGTTTGTGACATTTTGGAAAAAATTATTGATGATAATATCCTTATAAATTATAATGATGGTAATTGTTCTCAATCAAAGTTGTGAATAAAGTTAGGACCATTAATAGTATGATGCAATTTGTATCTCTATGTCGATCTATCGAGGTAGTATGGTGCCATTATTATATCTAACTCTTGTTTCTCACCTCAAGTTTGATCTACCTACAATGACACTCTACTCAATGATAACACTAAGGATCCAGATTTATGCATGCATGAATAAGACCAATCATTATACTTATTTTTTCAGCAAGGTCAGTGTTGGAACTTGGGATATGATGTCACTTGTAACACTACCCATGTGTAATTGTGATACGTTCCCCGTTTATGTTTGGGTGATCCATCATTCCTTGAATGAGCTTAGTTTTGACCATGTCATATTATTATTTTTCCAACACCCTTTTGCTAAGGTTTGAGCCTAACATCATTGTTCTATTTAGATGTGTTCTATAGGTTTGAAAGGCTCAGTCGGTTGCATTTACAAGATGGAAGGCTATGCTTGGAAATTCCTCCAAGGGAGTCAACACAAGAGGAGTTGTAAAGATGAAATGAAACTTAGCAACTATCATTTCATAATGCTACCTCTAAAAAGAAGTCCTATCCTCAAAGGAGGCCTCTATACGTTGCTATACCTACATTCATTTAATACATGAGCTGTATGTAGCAAGGGTCATCAAGTGTATACAATTGTAAACCATTAAATAGGGTGATTACTCTTGTAGTACATACGAGTATTATGATAGAACAAACCAATAACATGACAATATTAATCTCATATCCCAGTCTACACATAATTGACATTCCTACTATGATCTACCATCCATGAAGCTTTCCTTGTGAAATAAACATCAAAAGCACCATGGAAATGCAAAGTCACAAAGGAATTAACATGTCCAAGAATCTTACCATATCAAGAATGGAACGTCTTTGTACTAGTGGCATATGGTTTACACACTCAAGTGATGGAAATATCTCATAAAGACACTAATATATATGAAAATCCCAACAAATTATACCAATTAGTCTTATGCTACCATTACAGTGTAAAAGACTCCATGACTCAACTATCTTTTTGCAAAATTTTAAAGGAAAAATTTGCAACTCATTTCAGTTAGTTACTACAAACACCAAAGCTGGATAATTTCACTTGTTTGGTGGTTAATGGGCAATAAGTTAGTGACGGTTAGTGTGTTGAGCCACTAGATGTGAAGTTTAAGTGGCCATTTCCTTTATATCGTAGCAAGATATACTTTCCCGATAATTAAAACATAGCTCCATTTACTTGCCACCGCAGCAAGACACACTACCAATAATTAAAAAACAACATTTCTTTGTCATTGTAGCAAGTAAACTCGTCGACTAAATTACTTAGGTCTTCGACGTTTATTTTTTTAAAAACTTTCAGAGTACTAAACCGGAAAAGAATAAATAGTTTCGGAAGCACTAATAAAGAAGGAGAAAATATTTACTTGTGCTTTGCTGAAAGCCCTATTTTGTGGGACAGATTTGAAAGGAGAAAATATTCAGGTGTCTTATCGGCATAAGGATAATACTAGGAGACATTCATGTAATTCATAGCAAGAGTGTCAACCTCTTGATTCTTGAACGAGTCCTTGAACTACTTTGGAAATTTCACTCATGTGAAAGTTGAATTCTCAAAAGGAAACATCAATCCACCCGGTGGAAAATGGGAAGCCCTAGCGGAGGGATGGATACCTATGCAAATTTGGCATGAAAACATATTTGCAGAGCGGATCAATATTGGAATCATCATATATTCATGCATATAGTTATCATAAGAAGAAGTATTGAAATAAACACTCTTCCGAGTTCAAGGAAGTTGTGACATTTTGGAAAATTTATTGATGATAATATCCTTTATAAATTATAATGATGGTACTTGTTCTCCAATCAAAGTTGTGAACAAGTCGACACCATTGATAGTATGATGCAATTTGTATCTCTATGTCGATCTACCGAGGTAGTATGGTGCCATTGTTAGATCTAACTCTTGTTTCTCACCTCAAGTTTGATCTACCTACAATGGCACTCTACTCGGTAATAACATAAGGACCCAGATTTATGCATTCATGAATAAGACCAATCCTTATACTTATTTTTCAACCCAAGGTCAAGTGTTGGAACTTGGGATATGATGTCACTTGTAACTTACCCCCATGTGTAATTGTGATTTTTTTTGTTCTGTTTATATTTGGGTGATCCAATATTCCTTGAATGGCTTAGTTTTGACCATTCTTATGTTATTTTTTCCAACACCCTTTTGTTGAGGTTGGGCCTAACATAATTGTTCTATTAGATGTAATCGATAGGTTTGAAACCAGTCGGTTGCATTTACAAGACTGGAAGGCTATGCTTGAAATTCCTCCAAGGGAGTCAACACAAGAGGATTGTAAAGAGGAAATGAAACCTACAACTATCATTTCATACTTCTACCTCTAAAGAAGTCCTATTTTTTTCCTCAAAGGGAGGCCTCTATACATTGCTATACCTACATTCATTTAATACATGGTGCATGTAGGAAGGGTCATCAAGTGTATACCCAATTATAAACCATTAAATAGGGTGATTACTCTTGTAGTACATACAGAGAGGTATTATGATAGAACAAAACCAATAACATGACAAAGTATTAATCTCATATCCGAGTGTACACATAATTGACATCCCTATTATGATCTACCATTCATAAAGCTTTCCTTGTGAGAATAAACATCAAAAGCAACATGGAAATGCAAAGTCACAAAGGAATTAACATGTCCAATAATCTTACCATATCAAGAATGGAACGTCTTTGTACTAGTGCTTAGCATGGTTACACACTCAAGTGATGGAAATATCTCATATAAAGACCAACTATATATGAAAATCACACAAAAATTATACCAATTAGTCTTATGCTACCATTACGATGTAAAAGACTCCATGACTCAACTATCTTTTGCAAAATTTTAAAGGAAAATTCACAACTAATTTAGGTTGGTTAACACAAACACCAAAGTTGGATAAGTCCACTAGTTTGGTGGTCAATGTGGCAATAATTTGGTGACAGTAATAGTGTTGAGCCACTAGATTTGAAGTTTAGCGATGGCCATTTCCTTATTCGTAGCAAGATATACTTCCCTAGTAATCAAAACATGGCTCCATTTACTTGCTACTGTAGCAAGACACATCGCCTAATAATTAAAAAACAACCCCATTTCTTGTTTGTTGTAGCAAGGCAAACTACCCGATCATTAAAACATGGTCTTCCGATGTTTATTTTTTTAAATTTTCAGAGTACTAACCAAAAAATAATACAGATGCGGAGTAGTAATAAAGAAGGAGACAAATATTTCTTGTGCTTGCTTGAAAGCCCCTGTTTTGTGGGCTCGATTTGAAAGGAGAAAATATTCGGTGTCTTATCGACATAAGGATAATACTAGAGACATTCATCACAATTCATGTAAAAGAGTGTCAAATTCTTGATTCTTGAACATGTCCTTGAACTACTCTGAAAATTTCACTCATGTGAAAGTTGAATTCTCAAAAGGAAATATCAATCCACCAAAGGGTGAAAATGGGAAGCCCTAGCCAAAGGGATGGATACCTATGCAAATTTGGCATGAAAACATATTTGCGAGCGGATCAATATTGGAATCATCATATATTCATGCATATAGTTATCATAAGAAGATGTATTGAAATGACACTCTTCCTTCGAGTTCGAAGTTGTGACATTTTGGAAAAAATTATTGATGATAATATCCTTTATAAATTATAATGATGGTACTTGTTCTCAGTCAAATTTGTGAACAAGTCGGGACCATGTTTGTGCTATACAACAACCCCCATTTATTTTTTATAAATCAGGGACCCTTTAGAAATAAATAAGAAATTATGTTTTAAATTCTTACAATAAAAACTTAGAAAATAAAATTTTTCTTTTTTTCTTTTAAAAAGCGCATCGCTTATCACATATTTTATTTTTCAAAAAAGAACCATAAAACATAAAATCAGCGATTGCAAAATGCACTCTTAAAATAGCCTTCGAAATAAATAAAACGTTTTATTCGCATCGTACTTTATTTAGTAAAGACTTAAGAAACAAGTAATATAAGTTGCGACAACCGTGGACCCAACAAGCAAATAAACTAAAAAGTATAAATCTTTTTCGCTATTGCATCCACTTTAAGTTTTACTAAAATTGCTATCGCGTGAAAATTATAATATAGACTTTAAACATATCTTATAAATGTTGCGATATGCGATTTCTGCAGATACATATTCGCAACTTTTATGAGACAATCATGAAATATTATGATAAATCATTGCGATTTGTGCATTTAATAAAGCTCGGTGATGTGAAAGCGATTTATGTCATATCGGATTGAGTTCAAGATCTTAACAACTTTAAAACTAGTAATGGATAGTGTGTGCAGAAGCCATGTGAAACATGAAATAAGGAATTATGAAGAGATGATTGATAGATTTACAACTTTTCGCATGAGTTTGAAATAAATTAATGATATATCTTTGTGATACTCCTTATATGATAATTTCACTCTTGCTCTCGAGAAATCAATTATCAGGAGTTGAAGAAATCGAAATGAGTAAAAAAAGTTGAGGAGGTGTCTCAAGTACCATCTGCGAAGACACGGAACATGTCTTCATTGTTCTCAGACAACATGCGCAGCAAAGACTGTGGTAGTTCATCATGGGAAGCAATGTACAAACTTTTTGAAGATGAAGAACCAAGAGTGATAAATAACCTTTACGCAGCGAGCACTAAATCTACTTCGGATGCAACTCTTTTAGGCAGTTGCATGCTCACATATTCATAGAATAGACTGTGATACCAAAGATTCTACCTTACACGGACATGATTAGGTGGGCGGTCGAAAAACTTAAATATTGAAGATAGAGTTTTCAAGAATTCCAGATTATGGGTTCTTTCAAGCGAGAAGACTTAGTAGCCCATGTACCATTTGCCAAATTTCTCGGCAGAAATATGATAATAGATATGTGCAAATGTTTCAGAGAAAAACATCTAGATCTTGTCAAAGTTATCCACGAATGGAAAGACAATTAATGGAAATTGAGACGAGATAAATCTGTTGCGTACCCTAATTACACAAATTCCTAATCCTTATTGTTATAGCCATTTGGTATGTTATGTAGAATATTTTCCAAACTTTGATAGTACTAGGTTCTCAAGAGAATTTGGGTTCCCCCTAATTGGCGCAGATCGTCAATTCGTCTATCTTAAATTGGGCGAGACCTTTTATCCAATTACCTAGCCAAACATATCACTAAATATAGGAATAAAAGGAGTGCTTCATCCCAATAAACGTCACCCTTTTACATGTTCGCATATGCTCATGGATTCCCATCTGTTTCACTTCTACATTTCCAATCATGGGTTGGAAATGGACCATTAAAAACCCTATCCCAATTCATATTTATCATGAAGAACTACGAATCTAAATTCTACTTAAATTTTTATAAAATATTCTATGGAGTTATGTTACTCCATGTATCGTGATGATTTTTCAATAAAAAGGCTCCTAGGGTTTCCAAAGAAGCCAATGAAGATATTCTTCCTATAGCGGATCGTTCGCTGAAGAAAATTTCACATATATTCGAGTATTTGGAAGTTCTTATTTTCCACATGTTTTACCCTACTATGTTCCATATAGATTGCTTGCAAAGGGAAATAACTTATCAACTCATCAATGGTGTCACAAAGCAACTAAAAGATGATAAAAAAGCTGTTTGGCCTTCTTTCCCTCTCTCGAGTGTGGCACCTTTGCTCTGGCTAATATCGGCCATATATACAAAGAGGTTTCCTAACATTCGATTATTGAAGTTGGCATTCATGCCGGGAAGATTATATGACCCCAACGATGTAATTAAAAATTACATGGAAAAACTCAAAAAAAATCCTTTCATAAAGGAAGAAGACAAATTCGATGACTTCTTCCAAGGCGTTGAAAATTTTTTACTGATGTTGTCAAAAGGGTTTTCTAGTCACGAAAATGCTGAAGCTTTTCAAGTATAGAAATAAGAGATTGAAAAATATCCCTTTGAATTTGCTAGTGATTGAAGATGAAAAACACACTCCAAGTGTCACACTTGATGAATAAATGAAAGATGGCTGCGAAAAATGAATACGGTCGATCACGAGCGATGGCTCTGATAAGTCGGATCAATCTGAGGATGAATTCGGAATCTAAGAAAGAAAATTTAGAAATCGACCAAATTCTTCAAGAAATAGAGTTGCAAGAGAAAGAAAAGAACAATGGCACTGAAATCAAATTTAGAAAGCGAGCTCAAAAGGATCAGAACACGTTAGATCGGTCTAAATCATCTCAAGGAAAAAGACCTAGTAAATGAATGGAGAACAATTTTCCCCAAGCAATAAATACTCCTAAGGAAAAAATTCAACAACGATCAAACATCAAGTTTTTCAAACGCCATGACCTTCTCGGAAGATAGTTGAAACCGTCAATCCTCTACGGAGAATCCCGGCAATACATGAAAAAAGAAAATCATACCGAGCTTACTCTACAAATAAAATCATCCTACTGATTGAAGAGATTCCATCATTGGATATTTTCTACATTCCTAGCTACAAGGTTGTAGAAAAAAGGAATAAAATAAAAAGGAATCGGTTGATGTGCTACGGAAAGCCTCTGCAGAATGATCCCACTAATCATCCTAACTAAGTTTTCACAATATGCGAGAGCATATGCCACAACCAGCATTGATAAGGCAACTCGAAGTTAGAATATTGATTTTGAAACGAGAAGGAAAACGAGAATACAAGAATTGGATCGATTGTTAAAGGAAGAAAAATCCAAGTCCATTGAGCATATCAAATGAAAGTTCGAGCATACGTATTATAAAGATATTGGAAGTCTCAATTTGAAAACATCAAACATAACTAAATGAGAATCAAGCACATCTAGGAAGAAACAATGGCGAGAGCTACATAATCAATCACAATTAGAACAATTCATCAGGAGAATCACTTGATATAAATACTATGATAAAGAAAAAATATTTATTTTGTCATCAAGTTTCTATGATTGATTCTTGTTTGATTCTAATAAGATAATGATTCAACAAATAGCAATTCAAAAACTAGAATGTGAGAAATTCAAAAAAGAAAATTGAGGAACACATTCGGTGGCGAAAATTTCGATGTGGGAAGACAAGCTAATCTACCACAAATAGATAAGCTTCACAAAGAATTATTTATTTATAGAATGGAAAGCACGAGATCATCCAAGAAGAAAAGCGATGACCAAGACAGATCAACAAATCAAACGAGGTTATTCAGCTCTTATGTGACCAATTGTTTAGAACAAGACTTCTTAAAGAAAGCATGTTTGATGTGTTTTCGAGGGAACAAAAGAAGTGGAATTAAAATGGACACAAAGAAGCGAGAAAAAACAGGAACAAATGATAAAGAAATTCAATAAGTTTGATCAAGAAAATTATCGATTTTCAGATCAAACCTTATCATCGATGACAAACTCTTCGTTTTGCCCTTGCGAGTCGACAAAAAGGTCTCAATCGATAATCTCAAATGCTATCTTCAAGGGGGAAAATTTGATCACTGGATATTGTAGCCAACTCGACGCAAAGGCAATGATAGATATCTACCAACTTCGTGACTCACACTCGAGAAAGAAATGTAGAATCCATAAAGTCAAGATTGTTAGTTCTAAATTCCTAGATTTTTGTTTAAGTTAAGTTTTTTAGAGAAAGGTTGTTTGAAACCTCCTCTACATTTTTGTAAATCATTTAATTTAGTTTGTAGTCAATTTTATTATTTAAACCCTTCTCATGTCATTTAGAGAAAGGGTCCAATATTTTGTTAAGAACATTTGCAAAGAATGCTTATTTCTAAGTTTGTGGATGCCTTGATGAAGTAATGGAACACGACCTTTTTTAGATTATAAATATCATTTTGTTGAATCAACTTATGTGATGCTTTCGTATTCTTTGAATGACATCTTTGATTGAAGAATTCAATATGGCTTCTTATCACTAATCCCAATAAGCGAGTAATACACATACGGTACTATTATCATGTATGTTATTTTTGTTTCCGAATGTTAGTGATGAACTCGACTTTTCATGAATCATATATAGAATTAATTATTTTTTTTGAAATATCGGTTGCACTATTGTACGATATAAAGATAGAAATTAGTTTATTTTATACATGGTCATCGGATAAATGCGATATATCTCCCAATTTATTTTGATTAACTTTTTTTCAAGAGAATCATCTTACACGAGTAATAATTCTATTAAATCGTGTATGATTTTCATCATCACGCAGTTGAACAGATATCTCTTTAGATCACATTTAAATATTATCCTCGGGTTAGATTAAATTTAATTCAAAGCTTTGCATTTAGAAATAATTTTGTCTTAGTTTGTAGTAATTCATCATTCTAAAATGTTTTGATAGAAATCCAACAAATTATCATAAAAAACCAAATACGGAAAAGCTGGTCCACTATACCCGATCGAACCACTACCCCAAACGGAAAAGGAATTGCTTTGGAGGTCGGTGCAGGGTGATTTATCCCCCTTGTTGTTGCCATGGATTTGCGAGGCCATCAACAAAACATTGATAGTATGATGAAATTTGTATCTCTATGTCGAACTACCGAGGGTAGTATGGTGCCATTTTTAGATCTAACTCTTGTTTCTCACCTCAAGTTTGATCTACCTACAATGGCACTCTACTAAAGCGATAACATAAGGATCCCGGTATTTATGCATGCATGAATAAGACGATCCTTATACTTATTTTTTCAAACGAAGGTCAAGTGTTGGAACTTGGGATATGATGTCACTTGTAACATACCCCCATGTGAAATTGTGATTTTTGTTCTGTTTATGTTTGGGTGATCCACTATTCCTTGAATGGCTTAGTTTTGACCATTCTTATGTTATTTTTCTAACACCCTTTTGCTGAGGTTAGGGCCTAACATCATTGTTTTATTAGATGTGTTCTATAGGTTTGAAACCCGTCGGTTGCATTTACAAGGCGGAAGTCTATGATTGAATTTCCTCCAAGGGAATCAACACAAGAGGACTGTAAAGAGGGAAATGAAACCTACAACTATCATTTCATCTCGCTACCTCTAAATAAGTCTTATTTTTTTTCCTCAAAGGGATGCCTCTATACGTTGCTATACCCTGCATTCATTTAATACATAGTGCATGTAGGAAGGGTCATCAAGTGTATACCCAATTATAAACCATTAAATATGGTGATTACTCTTGTATTACATACAGAGAGGTATTATGATAGAACAAACCAATAACATGACAATATTAATCTCATATCCGAGTGTACACTTAATTGACATTCCTATTTTGATCTACCATCCATGAAGATTTCCTTGTGAAATAAACATCAAAAGAACCATGGAAATGCAAAGTCACAAAGGAATTAACATGTCCAAGAGTCTTACCATATCAAGAATGGAACGTCTTTGTACTAGTGCTTAGCATGGTTACACACTCAAGTGATGGAAATATCTCATATAAAGACCAACTATATATGAAAATCACACAAATTATACCAATTAGTCCCAAAGTGCAAAAGACTCCATGACTCAACTATATTTTGCAAAATTTTAAAGGAAAAATTCGCAACTAATTTCGATTGGTTAACACAAACACCAAAGTTGGATAAGTCCACTAGTTTGGTGGTCAATGGGAAATAAGTTGGTGATGGTAATAGTGTTGAGCCACTAGATTTGAAGTTTAGCGATGGCCATTTCCTTGTTAGCGTGATACTGTAGCATAGAGTAGCAGCACTTTCGATAATTAAAAACATGGCTCCATTTCCTTGCCTACGTAGCAAGACACACTACCCAATAATTGAAACACAACCCCATTTCTTTGTTGTTGTAGCAAGGCAAACTGCCCAGTCATTAAAACACGACTCCATTTGTTTTCACGTTGTAACAAGACAAACTACCCAACAATAAAACATGACTAAAAATATTTGATAACATCACCTTGTACCCTTTACTAAGGTAAATAACAATATCAGGGTATATCCATAAAGGATACCTCTGGAAATAATATGTGTCTATTATTTATAATTTTATGTCCATTAAAAAATACACTGTGTTTAATGTTAAATTTAGACTATTACTTGACATCATGCCCAAGCATGAATACACCATGGAAACACCTTGACATCATGCCCATTTGGGATATCCTATTTTCATTTATTATCGGTTTGTATAAATTATTCTAACAACGTAATGCATAACAATATCACATGATGGCTACATAATTAGGAAGCTACAAGTATTTCATATTGTCTTAGGTTTCTTTTGGATTTGTAGCTACAATTAATATAACTAATTTTTTTTTAGGTTCTACTAGTATTGGGAGATAGGCCAAATATCTGGATTCCAAATTTCTCGGAATCAATTGCTCGACATCCTACTATAACAATAGGTTAATACACAGCTCCACATCACCTTCCACTTCCTCTCCATGTCGAGTGCCACGTTAGTGCACTATTTTCACTATGTCATCACCACATCACCAATGAGCCATGTCATGATGATACACCATCTACCACATAGGCGTGCCACATCATTCTACTTAGATGCCACAACATAATGAACCAAATGACAATTACATGTTATCTTCCATGTGGGTGTTCCACATACCAATGAATATATTAGTGTTCTTCACTGCAAATTGAGATTGTGATCTTCAAACGAGTCTACAAACGGATATTTTCGAGACATCTTCTCTAAGATTTTCGGTGACCTATCTCTAAGGTTTTTCGGTGACAAGAAAGAAGTAGTAGGCCTTGACCCATAGGAGGGCACCTATAGGTAGACACAACAACCTTCACCATAAATAACATAACATGCTCCCATTTCCTTGCTTACAAAAAATGAGAAAACAAGAGCACGTGGCAATGTGTGTTTTTTGGAAAAAATGTGGAAGAATTATCTGAAAAAGTTGACATAATTATATTTCATGGATTTTAGACATTGAGACTTGTTCATGAGAAGGAAATATGCAGGCATTGTTGGCTCAATAATTCCCATGTGTGCTTATATTTTGAAAAACACCTTGGAGATTCATCTTTGACGGCTCAACGTTGTGTCCGTGTGTGAGCCAACACACATACACACACGGACATAAACATAATTATTATAAACATTTATGTAATTCAAATAGAAAATATGCAACACTATGGGCCTATAACCAATACCAACTTTTTAACGTTATAAAATGTATCCTAACTTGAAAAAAAATAACAATGATTTTGTTTCGTGTAGTGAATTCTTGGCCTTAAAATGAATCGATAGAGCGAATTTAGATACCTTGCATAGAATAAATAGCTAGTGATGATATATTGATGTTTGTAGGAAAAAATCCAGGGCCAATTTTTCCATCATAAATCCATCCTTATTTTTGGGGTTTTGTCCCCTAGCCTTCATTACCCGGCCCCCCCCTAGTTTTGGGTGACAAGTGTCCTATCCATCATTCTATTGGTCGGTGGCTTATCCCCTCTAGGATGATGAGCATGAGGAGATAATATAAGATGCAATAAGATAATTTTATTAATGTCTAAGTGACCACAAAACTAGGTCAACCTAGCTAAAATTGAGACTGTGATCTTCAAGAAAATTTATCATCATGCGAACGAGGAGGAGGTTATCACGTAGATCTAATTGTGTTCACTTAGTACGATAAACCTTGTGTTGGGTGAACTCTTCAACCTTGCAAGTCGGGGTGTGAGTGGGGAGATTTGAATCCTGGGTGGAAATCATTTTACATACATGGAGTAACCCCTAGGAAAAAATTCAAGGAATCAATGTAATTTGTTAGATCTAGGTCCAAATTTCTAACCTACACCTGGACCTACAAATGAAGGTTGGAAACTTGACACATATTATAACACCACCATACCAAGTAAATTTTCTGCAATTTTAAGCATTTTTAAATAAACTTGTATTTAATCTTTCTTTTTTTTCCATATGATATATAAGATTTCAACTCCAAATAATTGGCATGTTTTTTGGAACTAAATGACCCAAGGGAGTTTATGACCCTAACAGAACTAGCCTTCTAGAAAATGGTGGTAGGGAGAAATTGGTTGCAAATACTCTAGGTCTACTCTAGGCTAATATAGTAGATATAAAATTCCCGGGGACGAGGGGCACTCATTCTACTACAAAAGGGGTCATTGGGTTGGGGAGCCCACATATATTAAATTTATGTTGTTGGCCAAGAGGAAGGCCTTCCAAAATAAATGAGGAGGTTAATAATGGCTATTTTGACTCGATATAGGGCTCCTAGATTGTTTCAACTTTGATACAACCAATGTTTCTTCTTATAGGGAAATTTCCCGGCTCCATTGAGCTGAATATACAAAACATGCTTTAGGCTTAGCCAACAATATCCATTCACTAGTGTCACTTCCTAAACACTTTGGTGCGGTGCCCTCTCCAATCTCACGAGTTTCCACTAAGTTTCAAGGCCTTGTGAGACCAATCTTAAGCAATATATTTTCTAGAATAAGACTATTTATGTGCTCTATAATTGACTTTTTCAGGTAAATGCTAAATTAAATGCCTTCAATTTAGACCATATTTTTTCCGGGACACAGGGTTTTCAAATAAAAAAAAGATCAATAACTATGGTGATATCTTTCTTAGGTAAGTGCTTGGTCGAGAATTAGGTAGTAGGTCACTTTATTGAAAGTAGTGACCTACTTATGCTAATAACTGAGTTGTTGTACTTGTCACTAAGGATTTTTACTTTAAACATGAACCTATCTAGGAAGATGCAAAAAAAAAGAAGGTAAAAGAACACATACGAATATAAATTGTATGAAATGTTTATTTATAAGTTGAATTTTAAATCATATGAAAAGCTACATTTATGCGCTTTGTCACGGGGCTTGTTGAATATCCCTAAAATTATGATTTCCGCCCAATTCTTAACCCTCTTCTATGCATGTGATAAAAACCATTGACTCTCTCAATTATACAGGTCAAAAAAACTCTTGATAAAACTCTTATGAAGTATCTATTTTGTTTCGAGTTTTATGAAAATGTTGAAAACCCCACATTCCTTGGAAAATAACATTTTCAACAACTATTCTAATTTGTTAGGTGGATTTATTTCATTCACAATATATTGTTTGTTCGGATTATTTGGTACCATTTTTTAAGCAATATATCCACAATCCGGGTCATTTTTGGCATCTAAATAAGTGTTAATATATTTTAAACTCTATGTTAGGCTGAAACTTTGTTGTGAAATTTGGAACAATTTGGCATGACTAGTTGAGCTCGTTTTATTTCACCCATCTATTACTGCTCCATAAGGGCTAGAATGAAAGAAGAAATTAGGAAGAATATGATAAGCGAGTTATATAGGAAGAATGGGAAATATCTCCCCTCAAATAAATTTTATGTGCGAAAAGAGAGAGGAGAGCCTTATGCCAACGAATTGTCAATCGACGAGAAATTGTGAATTTAAAAAAACCACGAAGCTAAGTTTATCATCCTCACTTCGAATATCCATTTAAGATTTTTGGTATGACCTAATAGAGTTACAAAATTATTTCCAAATAGCTCAAATTATTGAAGGCCTTGAAGTGTGATCCCCAAATATAATTCTTACATATTCGGTGACATGTTTCCATTGTTGTTATTTACTTACAAATATCCTCGGATGAAATGGCGACATTATAACTAGAATTCAAATAAATATAATTTTCTTAAGTAGCCTTTTTTATGCAAATACCATAAGGTATTTAGAAAAGAGATACATCTTCATTATGTCCGATAATGTGAGCACACTCGTATTTGGACTCGGAGAAAACGATCTTGACTTATGTTCCAATATTTTTGAATAAACGTCATTTAGACGTGAAAGTTCCCAATAATCCTCCTTTCTGTTTTAAACAACATATCCGACAAGGAAATAAAGTATTGAAGGACTTATAACCGGGTCTAATGATTCTAGTGATACCATGTAATTCAAGGTATTCAAAATCACGTGTATAAGCATATAAAGCCTTGGAACATGATTCCATTCCCAAAAAAATTGACACACACATCCAATGCTCGAGAGCATAAATCTCGATAGCTTCTCTAATACATAATATACCCTTGTTATTATATCTTTCCACTTTTAGGAAAGTGGTTTCTTTGCACTCTACAATACAACATCCCTCACCCCATCAATTATTTTAGAGTGTTTGAATGCCGGGACTTGGACTAATAAATCCTTAAAGTAATAAATATCCTTGATGAAGGAAAGGTGAGTGAAAGTTGTTTATCAAGTGGTACAATAATCCGGGTGTTATTCATGAACAAGAATTTTTTATTGTATCTAATTACATCGGTGAGATTATCGGTTTACAATTTCTTCGACTAGTGTATGAGCTCAAAATTCCACCACTTGGACTTGGAAACGGGTGGTTTGCATGGAAGTGTCACAATCATACCGATTATGCAAGAATATCCATACTGTTCTAAACCATTTTTGTCTTTTGCAAGACATTATAATGCATAAACTCACAAAGGCACATATGGAGAAATAGGATATAGAAACTCATGTGGGCTCAACATACTCTTCCATCTTGGTAAAATTGAAATAAACATTCCTCGGAATCTATTATACTAGTGTTAAAATTTTTCCCCCTACTCTCAAGAATGGTTGATTCTTGTTGAGTTAGCTACGGGGACAAGTACTCCCTAGATACTCCCCTGTTGTAATTCCCCACTTGCCCTACTTGGGAATCTTGGCCTCAAACTTGGGACTCGGAGTCCATCCCAAAGACACTGAACAAAAAATATTGACGCATGTTTTGATTGAGTCGGGAATTATTTTAGAGGGACCTTTTGGAGGGAAATGAATTTTTTGAGGTTAGAAGTCTTAATAAATACATTTATCCCTCATTATTTCTCTAGTGTTCGACTATCTAAAATGGAATCACCAAATATTCTGCGTTACAATTGTTGCTTCAATAAATCTTGTTGTTACGGGTTGATAACTTGATATTTTTGGCGTACTATTATATGATTTTTATTTTTATTGTTCTCATTATGTCTAATGTTTATATTTTTCTACTATTATGTTGAATGCTACTATTATTACATCGAACTCGATCCTATAAAATGTGATGCCCAAAGAATAACACATTGGGATGATTTTTCGATAAGATTTCTACTAGATATGATATACATAGAGTCACAATATTAGTTGGATTTAACACATTCTATTGGCCTTGGAAGTGGCTTTGTAACCAGTGACTATAATATATTTATATAGACCCATATTCCCACTAAAGTGACTACCACGAAGAGCATTCCTTCAAAATTAGTGGACATCTACATTCGTTATGGTTAAGGAACAACCCAGGATTTAGTTGCTTCTATAGGGAATTCCTATAAGGTGGAAGGAATAATTCATCCCATAGCTCGGACCTCTAATTGATAATAATTCCTGGTGTGTGTCCATACTTAATGGATTTATATTAAAAAAAATATGGGTATACATGGCTAAGTGGTACATGCCTTAAAAAATATCTCTTGGTCCTTAATAAATTGAATGTAAGATCCATATCTAACCACTCACTACGAGAGACAAAGATATACACATATCTTGGTTTGGTTATTCACATATCTAAAATGTATCCGACACGTTACTTAGCAATGTTTATATAATGTTGAGTGAAATAATGTGTGAATTACATATACAACTAGATTTAGGTATAGAATAAAGTGCATTTCTAAGTTCACTCACGCTGTGAAGTAATCAACTAACTATCCACATAGAAAAGACATGAGGTACAAACACCGGTACCTCGGCTTTGTTAATGGAATAGCTACCATTAAAGGTGGTTCCCACGTTGATTTAGTAGCAAACTAGATAACAACCCATGTGATGAAAATTGTAAATAAGAAGAATAAGGCAGGGATGCGGTGAAAGCACACACGATAAAGAATCATTTATGGATCTTTGTCAATTCTTTGATTGAAAATCCTGCATTTTAATCCCAAACCAAGGAGACAATGACAAGTTGTCGAAACGACTTTGGTTCAAAGTGTGAACTCTCTCAATATTTTTTGAAGAAAGTTGATAAATGTGGAGTTGTTGAGAACATATTATCATGGGAAGAATTCAACTTCATACACTCTTTACGGACATCTCTACTCAATATTACTTCATTTCTTGTTGAATTCATTACTACTATTTTCAAGGCAACCCATAAAAAATGGACGGGTATTGTCTTTATATACCATGCTCGAGTATGAATCATGGAGAGAAAATATGGGTGGATCAACATCGGGATGGACCATAAAGTACTATAAAGGTCTCGGTATAAGTACTTCTAAAGAGGGGAAAAAATATTTTAAAAATTTGGACAAACATAAAAAAATACTTCATGTGGATAAATGAGGAAGATGGAGATGCAATTGAATTGGCCTTTCAGACAAGAATAAAAATAAAATCAGAAAGAGCGGCTAAGAAATTTTGAGTCGGGAACATATTTGGACCCAGGTCGACACACTTATCAAGTACATCAACTTTGTAAACAAGGAACTGATCCTATTTTCCATGGCTGATTTGCAAAGATCCATCCCATCCATGGTTGATGGTTTGAAACCAGGGGCAAAGGAAAATATTGTTTTTCTCTTTCAAGAGAAATTTTGTTACTGAAAGCAAAGGTTGCTCAATTCTCGGGTTATGTCTCACATCATTCTTCTTACCATCACGGTGAGCAAAGTCTTGCTAGCACAATTATTGGAATGGCACAAGATTTATTTGGAAATAACAATATTAACCTTCTTGCTCCATAAGATTTGGTACTTTTGTTGATGCCTCGAAAATCGCTGCAACAACATTGGGGATAACCACGGTCCGGGACCTTAAACAACTCCTTTTCCGTTTGGGATGGTGGCTCACTGTGGATATAATGGGACGGTTTCCCGATAAAAGAATAGAAAGGGGTGAATGAGTGATTGGTTTAATAATAAGTGATAATGAATGGAGCATTTAATCTATAAGCGAAAACGTAAATGACTATTATATCCGGGAAGCTTCTATTCTTAAGTGCAACGTTTGATGATCTATGTTTGTCAATAGGCATATAGATGACACTATTCAATAAACAAAGATATTCATTTAAATAATAATTACTTCATTCAATTAGTTGAATGAAGTAATTGATAAAACATTATTTACACTCATCTTAATTTATATTATCGATACGTAAATGATTGAAAGAATAGCAAAGTTGTAAACATCCGGTAGTGGAAAGTATAAAGAATTGCTTTGTTAAAACACATTTAAATATTCAATAATAGCAAAAGTAATCAAACAACAATTTTCATATAAAAAGAATGGATTTCGGTACATAGATAATAGTACCACTGAGTGTAGCAGTCACTCCCCAATATCAATACGCTATTTGAAATTCTTCTTTCAACGCAAAAATACTTTTCACACAGAAAGACGATAGTTCACATTTGCATAAAAAGCCTCCTTGTCAAAATTAGAATAATTGGTCCGATTTCATAAAGAATATGCACGAAGTACAGTAGTGCAACTCAGTTTATAAATCATATACAAAACTTACGACCCTTTCTAAATACATGAAAGGGTCTATAAATACTAAATTAAACTAACAAACTACAAAATTAAAATGCTACTAAGTTGGTGTAACTTGATTTGGAATATCTCCTTCTATGGCAATCAGTAGTAATCGTGCATGATTCATCACTAAGGTGTTTGCGTCTTTAGTCTGAGTGAGCATATTGCAAAGCATCGGCTCACGCCGGGCGTGGGTTAAAGGCGAGAATTGAGTTGGGCATCATAGGTGGCATCCGTATTTCGGGAATGATGCATCCGATTGCATCTGAGAGGCATTGAGGCGCCTTCTGCGGTGAGGTTTGACTAAGAACATCCAATAGGTGTCCCATGTCAAACTATTAATTCTGCGATTAATCTGCAGTTTCCTCGATCTGGGTAACATGACTGTTTCCAATGTTTTTAGCTGATGTCAATTTACACGGGGTACATTGAAAATCATGTGTAGATAAGTAGAGAGTGTCATTAATCAATTCAACCAAATTACTTGTGGTTAGTTGCATCAGGAAACTGCCCTCTCTGCTTTCATTAACTGGGATTGCCATTCCATAAATTATCATCTCTTTATGCGATTCTAGGATCTTTGGCAATTTAGCTTGACTGTCCTTCCTCAATACCTTGCCACTCAAGATAATTGGTCAATGTCTCATAGCGTCTTTCAAAGTCAGTTTCTAGCATCGTGCAGATTTATCACTTAGAGATGTTGTTGAGTCACATAAATTATGCACAGGTGATTTGTTGACATAACGGCTTTATACTGTGTTAATAATGCTTTGTTTATTTGTCTTGCTCTCCACGAATTCAGCTATCTGCTGGAAGATTCTTTGTTTTCTCAAGTTTTAGGGCGATAGTTGAGCAATGCGCTCATCTTTTATCTTCGACATTTGTTCACCATGTTGTCTTAGAGTTGTGCCAATATAAATGCTCTGACATCGCACGGGTTGCACTCTGGTCAATCCTCGCTTTTCCTACTCACGCAATTGTTGAGTTAATTGATTATTGGTTCTGTTGTTGTACTAACAATTAGCGATTCGTCGCTACTCGCCTCACCGTGCTTCATGATAGTTGTGCTTGTAATGAGAAAATCTACGGTCTTTTGTTTTTTAATAAAAGACTCACCTCGATGCCTTATCTGTTCTTAGTCGTGAACAGGCTCCAAATAGGTGTGATAGTTTTGTTAGGTCGTCGGAGGGGTCAAATTCCTCCTTCCAAACTACATTGCGGAAAGTCCTACGTTTGTTGCAGGGAACAAGGAAGGCTGATCGGTTCTTCTCTCTCTTCCTTTGTCGTTTTTATCACGGCTTTGTGTTTCGGGCTATAGAAGACATCCAGAGGAGGAATTTCTTCTATCATCTAAAAAATAATTTGATCGGAGGGATCCTTTGGGATTATCTCTGCTCCTTCAGAGCTGGGTGAGCACTGGTTTCTGGAACTTGTTTTGAAATAGTCTCTGTGTGTCCGTCACTCTTGATGTTTGGGCTTCCTTTGAACCTTGGGATTGTTGATAATTGAATCGGATCTGCTGCCATTCTGGAGAAATTTGGGATCAATTTGAGTATCTTGATTTACCTTTATGGTGCCTCGTGTTCTGCTCTTTTCGTCCTGGGGTTTCCTCTTGCACTTTTCTCTGCATCTTTTGTTATAACCAGGAGGTTCCTTTAGTATGTCGATGTTCGGGCTCGCTTGATCTGCTGCTTGGGCTTGTTGCTATCGAGATCTAGGGGCGAGTTTGCAACCTCTTGTTCTCTAAGTCTATTGAATCTAACTAACCCTTCATCTTGATATTTCATTCGGCCACGATCTAACTTGGGACATTGACTCAGTCTGTGGAGAACGGATCATCAAACATATCTTCTTTATGATCAAACTTTGCCAATTTGGCTTTGTTCGAAAGGGCATTATAGGCAACTTTGTCAGGGATCAAATTGCCCATGTAGGGAGAGTTTCTAGAGTTAATGATTTCATCTTTGTAGCTTTCTTTCTGCATGTTTGAGATCATTCAAGGTGTGACACCACATCTAAGAGGAAAAGAGGGCGAGAAGCTGCTTCTTATTTTTCTTTAGAGGGTTTGTGTAACGCCCTTGAAATAATCGATAGGCTATCTCCCTTGCTCGCCAGTTTATCGGGGTATGTACAAAGGAAGAACATGAGGTTTGGCTTAGGGCTGTGAAAAATTCTTATATAAGTAAAATTTTTCCTCTGCATAAACCATCTCCCTAAAGCCGGAGTTAAATCAATCTCAGCTTGTGTAGGAAATCTTGGGAGCGAGTTTATCAAAAAATAGAGTAATGAATGGGTAACATGAAGCCATTGCAGTTTGGTATAAATGGTGCCTATGGGAGGTTTTCCACAATTTACGGTGGTATATGTGAATGGGCATGGGGTCTTGTGGAGTCCACCTCCAGCATGAGCACGAAATTCAGAATTAAAACACGGGGTGTCCGGGATATAAGCGCTTTGTGGTAGAATGGGGGAATAAGCCTTTTCGATGTCATGGGTCTTGTTTCGAAATCATGAATCTACGGTAGCTAACTTATCGGACAGTATAGTTTCCCCAATCCATAATTTCACTATTACATGTCGCTCTATCAAAAGGAACCATTTCTATAGTGAAATTGGAGAATCGTTTAAACCCCTATAATCTACACATCATGATCCCGACATAACAATAAGGAGAACATAGAGAATCATGGAATACATACTGTGAAGATTTATGCTTGATGTTTTACGGATTACTCGGAGTTAGTTTCGTTTCTCATTTCGAATTTCTCCAGAAATTTCCTTGTTGTCACTTCTTCTGAAGCTCGGGCAAAATGATACATTTACCTCAAATCATTAGCTTGAAATGAGCCAGAAGATTCTCCCATCTTCCCGGTGCGAGAAGGTTCCGTCACGTGATTGGGAGTTCCTCAATTGCCCACCTTACTACATCCGTATATGGGAGAATTTGTTCCCCAGTTGCTATCCGATGAAGGAAAGAGTCGGCTAAGTCCTTTCAAAGCTACCTTCATATTTTCGAGTCGTGTCTCTGTGGCTTCTCGACTGTTGTCACTTCGGGTTCTTCGGCTTCTATCAAAATTATAGGTACTTTTCCAAGAAGTTTTGTCGAGACTCTGAACATGTAGTATCGGATATCAATTCTTTCTTTTTTTATTTCTGGAGCAGTGATGGTTTGTTTTATGGTCGTAAGCGAAGCGTTTGCGTTTTCTTGGACTTCTTCCCCATTTTCGCTTGCATCTATTAGCTTGGAAGAATTACGCACGGGAGTAAAAATAAGCGTAACACGGAGAGAATTGGCGAGAGAAAACCAAATACGAGCGAAATATATTGATTAATGCATGATGAAGAATTAACTTAAGGTGGCCGTGGATCCAATCGTGAAAATATTTTAGACTTACTATTTCATTAAATGGGACGTAAAAACACTATTAATCTTTTAAATGTCCATCCGTCAGTTTATTGTGAATGATTTGTTTAAGCGTGCTTTGGCGTTTAGCCAGTTGAGCGCGGTGAATCTCTATTAGAAAGATAAGGCTCTTAATACTCAATTTAATCATAATATCCCGCGTTTTAACAACTTTTTGAAGTTCGTGTTTTTTGACTTTATCGCATCGCATCGGGGCAAAACGTGCTTTTTGTTATATTGGCATCTCTTGGAATCCTCGATCGCCGATAGCGATATCGCATCGCATCGGGAGTCTACTTAGGGCTCTTTAAAAGCATGCATGGTATATCGCGATCGTTTATTGCGTGTTATCGCGTCGGAGCAAACCAATGGTTTTTAAGTTATGCCTCCTTTGTCATTGCGATATGTCGATCTTGCGATCGCTTTATATCTAATGATAAAGAACCTAATTATTTATATCATAAAGCCATTATTGGTTTGTCAAAAAGGTAACTTTGTAATGTTTTTTATTTTCATTTTTACACCTCTTTGAATAATACAAAGTTGATACCAAATAAAACTCAGGGACCCATTTCATATTATAGTGTTATGAATAAAAAATTATATGAAATAGGGGGGTTGTTGTAGAGGACAACAATTGGCGATTCGATGGAAAGAAAACAGTTATCTACGAAAAGTATGGAAATACTTAAACTTTTTCAAAATAGAGTTTCAATCAAAAGGAAAATTCTAATATAACTAAGTATATATGCATTCCAAATAAAATGAAACTATTTCTTGCTAATTTCT
Source organism: Pinus albicaulis (assembly GCA_034641835.2). Lineage (NCBI taxonomy): Eukaryota > Viridiplantae > Streptophyta > Pinopsida > Pinales > Pinaceae > Pinus > Pinus albicaulis. The sequence goes on along the minus strand of CM076575.1, from coordinate 272,240,191 downwards.
CTCTTTGTTTAAAATTAGATACATTCTAAGTTTTAAATAGGCCTCTATTGGTTTATAATGATAAAACAGAGAAAACCTTTTCCAAAGCAACTTTTTATAGTTAACTCAAATTCATCATAGGTAGAGCCTACTGCTTTGCCCGACAAACTGTTCATAGTTCCGACAGGATAATCCTTTTAACCATGTTATTTGTCCATTATCCCATCCATCTTAGAGTATGATTAACGAGAATGAATTCAAAATATGCTTTCACATTTTGCATTTCCTTTTACTTTCTGCATTATTTCTAAGATAAAAAAAGCCATTGTCTCGGTTTGGTGGCCAAATGTTGTTTGACAATGCCATTCACTAGTAGTAATCTAACCGAACATGTTGGCTCTTGATGAGACCCCTTGTCTTATAATTCTAAAGCCATTACCTCGTTTTGGTATGCGATATTGGTAATGTCGGTAAACTATTTCCCTATGATCATGATAAGCGAGGCTTGTAATAAGACCTCTTATCTTTTATATCAAAATTTTAGAATTACACTACTGAGTAATCATAAACTTTTGGTGAGATGGGATAGGGACAATTTTCTCCCTTAAGAGTAAATGGATGACGGTGTAAGAGTTGAAGATCTGTGAAATTGGATTAGTTGCTTGTTTTGATATTGATAACCTTTTTTGTTGACCAATTTAAAAACATAAAATGATTTTTTAATACTTCTAAACTTTGAGAAGAGTTCAGCAAAAAATTGAAGGGTGGTTTGAGCAAATGCAATTATACCTAGTTTCCTAAGCTGTTTCCTCTTGTTTAAGACTTCTATTTATTTAAAAGTAAATATGTCAACAATCCTTTCTTTTGAGCAACTTTTTAAATACAGTAAAGGTCAATGGAAGATACCTCACAACTTTATTTCCTAATGATCCTAAAAAAACATAAATCCTACTTAGAACTAAAGGAGACAAGTTACCTTCTCAATTGAAGAATTTCTTTAAGATGAGGCCATTAATGGAAGAGAGTCCCTCTTTCCTAATAGATCTTGTAACATGAATGTCGAATGGCCTATCTTCTCAGCTGATCCGAAATGGTCCAAGCCACATCTTTTGGAACTTGGTGTGTTTACTCTTTATCCTCATGGGCTTTATCCCATTTCAGAACTGGATCACCAACATCTGCAAATCTGTTTAGAACTAGATGAAGTTTGGATCCAAATGATTTTTTGATTATCTAATGATGTTTTGCACATGAGTAATTTTGGCCTTTTCTCTTTCTTCTTCTAATTTTAAAATTTGATCATGTCTAAGTTGGATAGAAGAAGAGAGGCTTTCTTCAATAAAGCGCACTAGGGCTAGAAGAAGGAAGTGCTAGATTGGTTGGTAGTATTGCTTCTTTCCCATATACAAGATTGAATGGAGAAGTACCTATGGAGGCCTCTCCGTGTTATTCTATCTGCCCATAGTCACGACATATTAAAGATTTATGCCAATTTTTTATGATTATGTTCAATAGTTCGCTTAATGATTTTAAGAGAGATTTTTTATTGGTAGATTCTGCTAGACCATTACCACTGGGATAATAATTTACGAATATTTTAGTTTAAAACCTCTTTTAATAGCGAACTCAAACATGGCATTACCGGAGAAATAAGATGCATTATAAAAAACAAGAGCATTTGGGACACCAAACTCGGTAATAATGAATTGATCTATAAATTCTATAATTTCCTTCGAGTTTGTTGTTTTTAACGGAATTGCTTCAACCCACTTGGTAAAGTAATCGATATGATAAGGATCATACTTATGTTGTTTGGAAGATCGTGGAGAAATTTCCCCAATGATATCCAATCCCCATTGTTCAAAAGGTTGCTCAATGTTGGCGGTTGCAAAGGGAAAGCTGATTTTCTTTGTCTTCCATTGGAGGTTTGACTATGACTTTGACATTTCCTTTACATATTCATGTGAGTATCCTCTGAATAAAGTGGGCGATGTACTCGACACATGAATGATTTTTTGGTATTTCGTGTCGACTCCAAAATCATCCTATCGGGTCCATCATGTAAACTCTGCAAAACCTTTTTGTGACCAGGTTTTTCTCAGGCATCTTAATAAAAGCCGAATCATAGTTTTATATCAAAGTACATCATCAATGATTATGAAGTTTTTTGATTTTTAATCTAATGGTCTGTTTGTTTTTATAAGAAAGATTAGGAGGTGCATATCCATTTTTCAAATAAAAAGATTAAATCGTGTAGTGAGATTGTAATTGGTAATACTTATCTGATTGATTTCTTCCACATGTTCTCGTATCACTCTGATTTACGAATGTTGGATGCTCCTGTTAACAACTGCAAAAACCTTGACCCCTCACAATCTTTTCTTGGCTTGATTTCCAAGTCATACTCTTGAAGTCTTGTGTAACCCAATTGGCCCTTTTCTCACCTAATTCCCTTTGGATCAGAATGGTTCATCATGGCAAAAAGAACTATAACCTTTGTATGAGCTTTTAAAAGGAAGGGCCTATAGTGTTTAATGGCTTTATACATAGCAAAGGCTTGTTTTTTCAACTGATAATTTTGAGTTTTGCACTCTGGAAATTTGAACTAAAAAAATGAAATCGAATGCTTCAAGTCATGATCATTAACTGCGGTGAGACTGCTTGCATAAGATGAATCGGATGCGATAGTATACATGTAAAATGATTAGAAAAAATTGGGAGTATTAAAGTGGGGCATTGATTATTGATTGTTTGATTAAATCAAATGCTTCTTTTTTCCGAGATCCTCATTTAAACAACGAAATTTTTTTTAATCATGCTTTGTAATGGTAAAATGATCTGAGAAAAATCGAACAAATATTTTGACAAAGTTGATCTGACCTAAAAAAGATGCATGGATTTTTTTGTTATGAGGAAATAGGGATTTGAGTAAATTTCTTTAATCTGTCGAGGATCAATATAAATACCATCTTTGGAAACAATAAAACAGGAGCTTTCCTTGATCAAGAGCTGAAGAAGGATTTTTTAGGATTGAGTGAGATACCGTACCTTTTGAAATGCGTTGAAAATTTTTGATTTAAGTCATACAAATGATTGGATCTCTTTCTAGAAAATACGATAATATCGTCTAGGTAGACAACTATCTTGTTTATTAATCAATCCTTTGAAAAAGCGATATCCATACGCTCTTTGGAATGTAGCTCTGCATTAATAAGTCCGAAAGGCATTTTTACGATAAGCATAAGTTCCCCATTTTGTTTTCGAATGTGGTTTTAAGTCTGTCATCAGTGATGAACCAAAACTTGGTTATATCCTCGAAAAACCGATCTATAGGACATTAGTTGGCAGATTTTGCCATCGATTGGAGTATCTCGCTCCATAGTAGGTAATGGAAAGTTATCTTTGAGGCTTGCTTTATTCGTATTTCGAAAATCTATACAAATTCTAATGTCGCCATTTTTCTTTACGCGATGAGCATCATATTAGAGACCCGCTTTGAGTGTCGAACGGGAAAAATAATCTTAGCTTTCAAGAGTTTATTGAGTTCGATTTTTTATTTGACTCTCTAAGTTCGGATGTATTTTTCCTTAATTTACTGTCGAAGTCGGTTTTCGATCGGGAAGCATTGGAATGGTATCGTTTGGATAATAGTTGTATCATATGTCTTTAAATCGTCATATTTCCAAGCAAAAACATGTTTATGTTTATTTAAGAGTTTAATGAATGCTTCCTTTTCTTATACAAAAAGTCTAATCCTAGATTAACGTTTTTGAGGATTTTGTTCGAGTGCCAAGGTTTATCAGATTCAAACCTTAAAGTAGAGCTTTGGAGCTTTGGATTAGTCACGGGTTTAAATCGTCTTTAATATCATAAAGATCCTCAAGCTTCACATGCTTTGGAATTGAATTTTCTCTCGGATTTTACCTCTCATTTGAAGGTCATGTTTGCTTTCCTCAATGATCCGGTCATCATAGGGACTTTTCTCGAAGTCAAAAATTGTAAAATGTCTTCATCGTGATTAAATATTCTCCAATTAGTGACATTGTCAGAATTGATGGCCTAAAAAATCAACTCTATTGAAAATCTATACGGGCTATAATCTTCGGAGGGTATGAGTCCCGGAAGCAACATTGGCTAGCAAGTCTGGCTTGCTGAATTTTGAGACCTAGGGATAGAAGAAATATTGAATGCGGAAAAGTGCGTGGTGAGTTCTTGTACCCGATCGATAATTTTTTGAGGTGATTTGAAAGACAATGAATTGTGATTTCTCACTCGTTTGACAATAATTTCAGAATCGCCTGAATACTTTCAAATATGTGCACTTTAAGGCCAATTGCTTTATACGAGACCTTGGACTAAGGCTTCATACTAGCTTTGTGTTGTTTGTGCATTCAAATTCTAACCTACGGACGACATTTTTTTTCTCCTTGCGGGCTAACCAAGATACACCACTGCTCCCCGAACCTTCGTTAGATTTGGGTGCATCAAAATATAAAGACCAAAATCAAAAAGTATTATCAATCTTATTTTACAGTTTTCTCGATATCATTAAAACATTTTGACCTATCATTTGTGAATAGTTTTCGATCTGTGATGTTAAATTGTTTCTTCGAGAAAGGAGATGGTTGGGCGATGAAATTTCCAAAAAATGACTCGGATGAATAATTTCCCAAGATGTTGTTATTAAATGCAATTGGTTGATTTTCTTCGTTCAAAATATGTTACAGAGTGTGGGTCATGTGTTTCTCCCGATTGATTTTTATTTGATTTGGCTTTCCCTATAGGGTAACCACATGTGAGACCAATCGATGGAAACATATACCCATGGAGCTTTTGAGACCAATCCCTACTCAAGATCAACCCATAAAAATTAGGGTATACTGCGCTATTAGGATATCAATTCGTTGAACTACCCGTGGATCACCGATAACTCTGATAGTTACGAGAGTTAATCTCTCCTAAAACCTGGACCTTGGTTCTGTCTTAGCTGTCTGATGTGTATGGAAGACTTTTGGGGTTCTATGTTGAGCTTTTAGGGAACAAGCGAAAGTGAGCATTATATTGGATGATGCCCACGAGTCAATCAAACAGATATGTGTAGGTTTTTCATGCTGCAGATCTCAAAGGTCAAAAGGAAGGGTGGAGTACGAGAATTCGATCTATCTCCAATCGGGGATCGAATCGTAGCTTCTATCATACCGAGAAGGTGGTTGACCCGAATCATTTGCAGGAAACATTAGCGCTTGGGAAGAGGTGAAGAGGGGAACAACATTCAATTCTTTGAGAAGCAATTTCTGCGATGTTTTAATTTGCTAAGTTCAAACATAGTAATGTTCTGCCCTAGTTTTCTTCATATCATCAACAATATTGTAATCCATTGAATCGGACACTACTAATAGCTTTTATATGTTGAAGGAGTACTTGAAGTTGAAGGTTGGTTTTGGGGAACTACCTGCAGTGACTTCTTTGTAGGTACTTTTTCCCTTTGTTGTGAGCACCCTGCACTCCGTTTCTTTGAAGTTGCTACGACAGGTTGCAAGGTACTCTTACTCCCGTAGAGACGGGGAAAAGCTTCTTCATCATTATACGTATCGGAGTTGCGTATGAAATCCCACATGCCACTGGCATTCAACAACTTCTTCTTCATCACCGATTTGGTGAGATGTTTCCTCTTCCTCTTCTTCTTGATCGAATTCTGCATTAGATATGACATTCGGTGGTTTTGATTCGGTTTCTTGTAATTCTTAAAGGGCCTTTTGGTTGAAGTTTCAGTGACTTGTTTCTTTATTTCAACCATTTCATTTGACATGGTCTTGAGGACCTTTTGGAGGCCCTCCATGTCATATGGATCTTTCGAGTTTTCTTCTTTGAGTCATCTTTGAAGCGAAACTTTTTGTGTTTTTCTCCTCAAGAGCCGCTTTCTTTTCTAGAGCATTGATACGTTTCTCCACGACAAGTGCTTCTTTCATGTTTTCAACGAGTGTTGGTTTTCCGGCTCGTCTACAAAAATAGCTATATATAGCGTGTAGGGCGATGATATACCACTCACTTCGATTTGTTCACTTGGTTTGGAGGTCGTTGGGATTTTTATTCAAAAGTTTATTGAAACAAGCATTAAATTCTTTAATTGGTTCCCTATGCTCTATCCCTAAGATTGGAGAGATCATTTATTAGTGTAGTTAAAAGATCTGTCATCTCCATACTTAGTGAGAAAGCTGTTCTTGGCAAGTGTTCCATCGGTAATAGAACCGGAAAGGCGAGGGAAAAATACCGGGATCCTACCGATCCTTGCAGCGATATAAGGGAAAAGCCTAACAACGACATCTTGCTCTCATTACTCCCTTCAAATTAACCTGTAACATGAAGTTATTGATATAGTTCCTCGGCTTAGGTTCCATCTTTCCGGATTAAACTTGGGTAGCCATTTTTGGGGAGCATCTGGTAATGCATGTAATGGTGCGGGCATGTTGGCTGCACGGTGTCCGATCCATGGATCTCGCCATTGTAATACCCAAGTGGTGGATGATACTTGTTGTTGAGATTCCGGATGTGCAGGAAGGGAATTGATGTTGAGGTGGCAGTGTTGAGATGTTGAAGTTCCAAATTCTCGGTGAACAACAATATGTAATGAGGGAGTGGATGGTTGACTTCGCACGGGGAGGATGAGATGGAGGATGTGGATGAAAGTGCTTCACCCGTGAGATCTTCGGTGTTTTTTCTTTGCCCTTTTCCTTTTGGGTAAAAGGGAACTCGATAGGGTTCGATCACCGAGCTTCCCTACTCGAATTCTAGTGAGAGGGTGAGGGTAGGATTGAATTGCGAAGTCTCCTTCGCTTTGAGATAGCTCGGGTTTCTGTGGTGAAATCGAGAAACTGCGAAGTTTTTTGGATGAGAGGCCCGAACTTCGGGAGATTCAAGACTTAATTGTTACTGGAGTATGGTGGGTTTGAGCGGTGATAGTGGATACCTCTTCTTCTTGCTTGGATCGTTGGAGAACAGATATGTAATTGGGAAGTACTGAGGTGATGTGGAGGAGAGAATTACTCTTAGAATGGTTTGCGTATTTGGGTTTGCTTGCCATTCACGATTGATGGCCCTCCTTCTCAGCGCTAAAAATGTTGATGCCTCGAAAAATCGTTTGCAACAACATTGAGAGATATCGATCCCACGGTCGGACCAAGTGACTCCTTTTTCACGTTTGGGATGGTGGCTCGATTGGATATGGTATGGGACCCAGTTTTCCCGATAAAGAATAGAAAGGGGTGAATGAGTGATTGGTTTAATAATAAGTGATAATGAATGGAGTATTTAATCTATAAGCGAAAACGTAAATGACTATTATATCCGGGAAAGCTTCTATTCTTAAGTGCAACGTTTGATGATCTATGTTTGTCAATAGGCATATAGATGACACTATTCAATAAACAAAGATATTCATTTAAATAATAATTACTTCATTCAATTAGTTGAATGAAGTAATTGATAAAACATTATTACACTTATCTTAATTTATATTATCGATACATGTGAAATGATTGAAAGAATAGCAAGCGTAAACATCCGATGAGTGGAAAGTATAAAGATTGCTTTATAAAAACACATTTAAATATTCAATAATAGCAAAAAGTAATCAAACAACAATTTTCATATAAAAAGAATGGATTCGGACATAGATAATAGTACCATATGAGACTTACGAGTCACTCCCCAATATCAATCGCTATTTGAAATTCTTTTTCAGCATAAAAATACTTTCACACAAAGACGATGAGTGCACATTTGCATAAAAAGCCTCCTTGTCAAAATTAGAATAATTGGTCCGATTTCATAAAAGAATATGCACGAATGCGGTGAGTGCAACTTCAGGGTTTATAAATCATATACAAAACTTACGACACTTTTCTAAATACATGAAAGGGTCTATAAATACTAAATTAAACTAACAAACTACAAAATTAAAATGCTACTAAGTTGTTGTAACTTGATTTGGAATATCTCCCTTCTATGGCAATCAGTAATCGGCGAGCATGATTCATCACTTAGGCTATTCGTCTTTTAGTCCGAGCGTGCATATTGCAAGCATCGGCTCCACTTACGGTGGTCGGTTAAGGCGAGAGTGAGTTGGGCATCATAGGTGGCATCTGTATTTCGGGAATGATGCATCCGATTGCATCACGAGAGGCATTTGAGGGCGGCTCTTCCTGTCGTAAGGTTTGACTAAGAACATCCAATAGTGCATCCCATGTCAAAGCGTTAATTCTGCGATTAATACGCCGGTTTCTCATTTCACAGGTAACATGGTCATTCCAATGTTTTTAGTGATGTCAATTTACTCGGGTACATTGAGAAATCATGTTAGAATAAGTAGAGAGTGTCATTAATCAATTCAACCAAATTACTTGTGGTTAATTTGCATCTGGAAAGCCGCCCTCTCTGCTTTCATTTACTTGGGATTGCCATTCCATAAATATCTCTTTATGTGATTCTAGGGATCTTTGGCAATTTAGTCGATTGTCCTTCACCGAGTACCTTGCCACTCAAGATAATTGGTCAGATGTCTCTTGGCTTTCGCTCGAAGTCTATTCTAACATCTGATTGATTTATCACTTAGAGATGTTGTTGAGTCACATAAAGGTTCTGCTGGGTGATTTGTTGACATAATGACTTTATTGCATGCTAATAGTGCTTTGTTTATTTGTCACGCCCTCTGCCCTGAATTCAGCTATCTATGGAAGATTCTTTGTTTTTCTCAAGTCGAGTGCATAGTTGAGCAATCTAGCTCATCTTTTTATCTTCAACATTTGTTCATTAGTTTGTCTTGAGTTGTTGCAATGCCTCTGATAACTCTTTCACGCTTCGATCTGCATCGGTCAATCTCTGCTTTTCCTCCTGTAATTGTTGAGTTAATTGATTATTGGTCTATTTGTGTTAACAATTGCGATTCTTACTGCTCTCTCCTCATCGCGTGCTTGATAGTTGTGCTTGTAATGAGAAAATCTCCTGGTCTTTTTGTTTTTAATAAAAGACTCACCTCTGATGCCTTATCTATTGTTCTTTGTCGAATAGGCTCTGACAAATTGTGATAGTTTTGTTAGGTCGTCGGAGGGGTCAAATTCCTCCTTCCAAACTACATTGCCCGTCACTTGTTTGTTCAGGAATAGGGAAGGCCGATCAGTTCTTTCTCCTCTTCCTTTGTCATTTTATCATAGCTTTGTGTTTCGGGCTATAGAAGACATCCAAGGGAGGAATTTCTTCTATCTGCATAAATAATTTGATCGGAGGGATCCTTTGGGATTATCTCTACTCCTTTAGAATCGGGTAGGCCATCTGGTTTCACCGGAACTTGTTTTTGAAATGGTCTCTACTGTGTGCCTTTACTCTTGATGTTTGAGCTTCCTTTGAACCTTCGAGATTGTTGATAATTGAATCGAATTGCTTTGCCATTCTGGAGCAATTGTGGGATCAATTTGAGTATCTTGATTTACCTTTATGGTGCTCTGTTCTGCTCTTTCGCGTCTGGGTTTCCTCTTGCACTTTCTCCTGTTCTTTTGTTACAGCCGTGAGGTTCCTTAGTATGTCGACTTTGTTCGGGCTGCTTGATCTGCTAGCTGGGCTTGTTGCTAACGAGATCTAGGGGGCGAGTTTGCAGCTCTGTTCTCTAGTCTCGTTGAATTCAACTAACCCTTCATCTTGATATTTCATTACGGCGCATCGATCTAGCTTGAGGACATTGAGCTCGGTACTGTGGAGAAGCAGATCATCAAACATATCTTCTTTATGATCAAGCTTTGCCAATTTGGCTCAGTTCAAGGAGCATTATAGTGCAACTTTGTCGGGATCAAATTGCCTATTAGGGAGAGTTGCTAGAGTTAATGATTTCATCTTTGTAGCTTTCTTTTCTGCATGTTTGAGATCATTCAAGGTGTAGACACCACATCTAAGAGGAAAAGAGGGCAGTACACTTCTTATTTTTTCTTTTAGAGTTGTGTAACGCCCTCGGAAATAATCGATGAGCTATCTCCCTTGCCGACGATATCAGGGTATGTAAAAAGGAAGAACATGAGGTTTGGCTTGGTTGCTGAAAATTCTTATATAAGTAAATTTTTCCCTCGTAGCAAACCATCTCCCTAAGCTCAGGTTAAATCAATCCCTGCTTGGTAGGAAATCTTGGGAGCGAGTTTATCAAAAATAGAGTAATGAATGGGTAACATGAAGCCATTGCATATTTAGTATAAATGGTGCTCATGTGGAGGTTTTCCACAATTTCGATGGTATATGTGAATGGGCATGGGGGTCTTGTGGAGTCCACCTCCGGTCACGAGCACGGGAAATTCAGAATTAAAACACGAGGGTGTCCAAGATATAAGCGGCCCGTAGTAGAATGGGGAATAAGCCTTTCGATAGATGCGGGTCTTGTTTCGAAATCAGAAGCTGTGTAGCTAACTTATCGGACTGAGTATAGTTCCCCAATCCATAATTTCACTATTACATGTGCCTCTATCCAAAGGAACCATTTCTATAGTGAAATTAGAGGAGTCGTTACAACCCCATAATCTACACATCATGATCCCGCATAACAATAAGGAGAACATAGAGAATCACAGATATACATACTGAAGATTTATGCTTAGTGTTTCTGAGTACCCATCGGGTCCGATTTTTCGTTCTCATTTCGGAATTTCTCTGCAAAGTCTTGTTGTGCTTCTTCTACGGCTTGAGCAAATGATACATTTGCCTCAAATCATTAGCTTGAAATGAACCGAAGATTCTCCCATCTCGCGGTGCGAGAAGGTTGTCTGCTGATTGGGAGTTCCTCAGTGCCCACCTTACTACATCCGTATATGGGAGAATTTGTTCCCAGCCGCTATCCGATGAAGGAAAGAGTCGGCTAAGTCCTTTAAAGTACCTTCATATTTTCGAGTCGTGTCTACCGTGGCTTCTCATCGTTGTCACTTGGGGTTCTTCGACTTCATCAAATTCAGGTACTTTGCAAAGTTTTGCCTAGAGACTTTCGAACATGTAGTATCGATACATCAATCCTTTTCTTTTTTATGTTCTGGGTCGTGATGGCTTGTTTTATGGCTAGTGAGAAGCGGGAGCGTTTGCGATTTTCTTGGACTTCTTCCCCATTTTGCTTGCATCTATTAGCTTGGAAGAATTCTGCAGGAGTAAAAAATAAGCGTAACACGTAGAATTGGCGAGGAGAAAAACCAAATACGAGTCGAAAGATATATTGATTAATGCATGATGAAGAATTAACTTAAGGTGGCACGTGGATCCAATCCGTGAAAAGATTTTAGACTTATTATTTCATTAAATAGCGTGAAAACTCGTCAATCTTTTAAATGTCCATCACAGTCGTTTATTAGTGGAATGATTTGTTTAAGCGTGCCTTGGCCGTTTGGCGGTTGAGCATGAGTGAATCTCTATTAGAAAGATAAGGCCTTAAATACGAATTTAATCGTAATATCCCGCTTTTAACAACTTTTTTGAAGTTCAGTGTTTTTGACTTTATCGCATCGCATCGGGGCGAAAGGTGCTTTGTTATATTGAATCTCTTGGAATCCTCGATCGCCGATAGCTGATATCGCATCGCATCGGGAGTATTACTTGGGGCTCTTTTAAAAGCATGCATGGTATATCGTCGATCGTTTATTGCGTGTTATCGCGTGAGCAAACCAATGGTTTTTAAGTTATGCCTCCTTTGTCATGTACGATATGCGATCTTGCGATCGCTTTATCGCATGATGATAAGATTTAATTATTTATATCATAAAGCCATTATTGGTTTGTCAAAAAGGTAACTTTGTAATGTTTTTATTTCATTTTTTTGACCTCTTTGAATAATACAAAGTTGATACCAAATAAAACTAAAAGGGACCCATTTCATATTATAGTGTTATGAATAAAAATTATATGAAATGGGGGTTGTTGTAGAGGACAACAGTACAGGCCCGAGATGGAAAAGATCATTGCAAGCACTTGATATGTTGGCATACTATTATATGATTTCTATTTTTATTGTTCTCATTATGTCGAATTTTGATATGTTTCTACTATTATGTTGAATGCTACTATTATTACACTGAATTCTATCCTATAAACTGTGATGCCCAAAGAATAATACGTTGGACTGATTTTCGATATGATTTGTACTAGATATGATATACATAGAGTCACATGATTGGTTGGATTTAACACATTCTACTAGCCTTGGAAGTGGATTTGTAACCAATGACTATAATATATTTATATAGACCCATATTCCCACTAATGTGACTACCATGAAGAGCACTCCTTAAAAATTAGTGGACTTCTACATTCGTTATGGTTAAGGAACAACCCAGGATTTAGTTGCTTGTATAGGGAATTCCTGTAAGGTGGAAGGAATAATGCATCCCATAACTCAGACCTCTAATTGATAGGCATTCCTAGTATGTGTCCATACTTAATGGATTTATATTAATAAAATATGGGTATACATGGCTAAGTGGTACATGCCTTAAAAACATCTCTTGGTCCTTAATAAACTGAATGTAAGATCCATATCTAACCCCTCGCTACAGAGATAAAGATATACACATATAGTGGTGTGGTTATTCACATATCTAAAATATAGTTGACACGTTCCTTAACAATGTTTATATAATGTTGAGTGAAATAATGTGCGAATTACATATACAAATAGATTTAGGTCTAGAATAAAGTGCATTTCATTTTTCATAGTGTACACGTCAGGGATAATTTTAAGGATGGAAATTTATCTTGAAGTTTAAAAAATTGGCAAATCTCACTAGTCCCTAATATGCAAACTATAAAATTTGTATTGATGCATTAGTAAAATTATTCAAATTTATAATGATATTATGTATATTGTCTATATAAGTTTGGCAATATTTAACGTAAAATAATTTTATATTGTAAAATTTAAGCAAATCATTTTTATAAAAAATGGAAATTGGCGAATCTTTTTTTTGGAAAAACCATGGAAAATTAGCCCACCTGCGAATATTAGCCCCTAAAATTTTCCATGGTACACGTGTCATCCTGAAATAGAGGATTTCTATGTAAATTTGAGAACATTTTCTTCACTAAGGGTAGTGGTAGGAGACAAGCCATGTACAAACTTGTTCCTACATGAAGAACATGCTCTTGGCCACCACATTGAAACATTGGCCATTGCTTTTGGATGTGTCTCTAAGCATCCAGAATCATCCTCCTTTGATTAATGACATAACGCTAACAAGTTGATCTCTAACACGGTAATCATGAGATTTTAGTCAATGATGGTGGCCATTTTCAACATTTAAGGAATTTTGTTTTGTGGTGATTGTTGATGAACTATCATATAAACAAGATATGGGTTTTATTACCCTTTTTGTGTCTATAAGGTAGGTGAAAAGGACCTATTTCAATTCTTGTTTATGAGAAAGAAGTTAATCAACACAGAAAATTTGTTAAGTATTGGAGTTCCTAGTATTTTTACTTTCTCGACTTAAGTATTGATGTATTGATTGATGTTTAGTGACTTATTTAATCCTTAATTCAACATAGAGATTTATCACCCTTTGCTTATTATATCTCATCTAAATTTCACCAACTTTTTCAACTGATCACATCTCAAACCCTAAGTAGTTCCTAAAAGCTTCTCTGATCCGTTAATATCCATCAAACCTTTCATATGCAAGACAAACATAGAGAAAACGGTACGTTTTTTATCCAAATCGTGACTATGTGCAACAAATGGTAACAAAATATCAATGGTACAAATTTCAAATAAATCCTCAAGAGCACCACAACATTCTAACTCCAGACAATGATAGGGGACCTCCCCAAGATTCACTTGGTTTTCTAAGTTCACTACTGCTTGCATAAGTAATCAACTAACTATCCACATAGAAAAGACATGAGGTCCAGACACCAGTACCTCAGATTTTTTAATGGAATGGCTACCATTAAATGTGGTTCCCACGTTGATTTAGTAGTAAACCAGATAACAACCCTTGTGATGAGCATTGTAAATAAGAAGAACAAGACAGTTTTGGTGAAAGCACACATGATAAAGAATCATTTATGGATATTTTTCAATTCTTTGATTGACAATCCTGCATTTGAATCCCAAACCAAGGAGACATTGACAAGTCATCAGAATGACTTTGGTTCAAAGTGTGAACTCTCTCAAGAGTTTTTGAAGAAAGTTGATAAATGTGGAGTTGTTAAGAACATATTATCATGGGTAGAAATCAACTTCATACACTCTTTCTGGACATCTCTACTCAAGATTCCTTCATTTCATGTTGAATTCATTACTCCTATTTTCAAGGAAACCCATAAAAATGGACGGGTATTGTCTTTTATACCATACCTGAGTATGAATCATGGAGAGAATATCTGGGTGGACCAACATTAGGATGGACCATAAAGTACTATAAAGGTCTCGGTATAAGTAATTCTAAAGAGGGGAAAGAATATTTTAAAAATTTGGACAAACATAAAAAATACTTCATGTGGATAAATAAGGAAGATGGAGATGCAATTCAATTGGCCTTCAGCAAGAAGAAAATAGAGGCCGAAAAGAACTGGCTAAGACATTTTGAGCCAAGAACATATTTGGACCAGACTGACACGCTTATCAAGTACATTGACTTTGTAAACAAGGAAATAATCCTATTTTCCATGGCTGATTTGCAAAGATCCATCCCATCCATGGTTGATGGTTTGAAACTGGGGAAAAGGAAAATATTGATTTTCTCTTTCAAAAGAATTTTTTTTACGCAAGAAAAGGTTGCTCAATTCTCGGGTTATGTCTCAAATCATTCTGCTTACCATCATGGTGAGAAGAGTCTTTCTAGCACAATTATTGGAATGGCACAAGATTTTATTGGAAGTAACAACATTAACCTCCTTGCTCCACTTAGGAAATTTAGTACCAGAGCCCAAGGTGGAAAAGATCATGCAAGTTCTCGATATGTTTTCACATGCATGTCACCAATAACACACTTCTTTTTCCAAAAATATGATGATGTACTCTTGGACTACTTGAATGGAGATGGCAAAAAAATTGAGCCAACGTGGTATGTGCCAATTATTCCAACAGTCCTTGTAACTGGAATGTGAGGGAATTGGAACTGGTTGGAGTTCCTTTGTACCTAACTATAACCCAAGGGAATGTGATAATATGGATACGATACAATGGTGGTTATATCATGATAACTAGAACAAGTAAGTATAAAAATAG
The DNA here is from genome assembly GCA_034641835.2 of Pinus albicaulis. NCBI lineage: Eukaryota > Viridiplantae > Streptophyta > Pinopsida > Pinales > Pinaceae > Pinus > Pinus albicaulis. The sequence goes on along the minus strand of CM076575.1, from coordinate 272,224,974 downwards.
TATAAAAACAAAAAATGTTTCAATGTTTAAAACCATGTTCAAACTTACAATCAAATAAAGGAAAAAAACACATACAAAAAACCAGATAATAATCATGAACAAGCTTCATCTTGAATTATGAACTATAAAGGAACTTATAAAATGTGACACTATGAACCTAGTCAAGTGCACAAGCAAAAATATCCTAGACATGACCCTGTTTGACAAGTTGTATTTCTCATGATGCAAGAGGATTTGTACCTGCACTGCCAAGTCATTCAAAATCCATAATTATCTATACAATAAATACAAGTAATTGATGTAGTATTTTTTACTCTAAGATGCATTCTTATGATAATGTTAGAAAATATGTTGAAAATGTCAAAAAATACCTGAATAAGCTCCTTTTCATTTCAAGAACAATTTATTGGAGTCGCCTGAACTTGGAACAAGCCTCCCACGATCTGAAAGAGTAGTAACTAAGTCAACAGTGACTTTTTTGTTGCTATGTTGGATCGAGGGAGGTTTGCTCCAAGATCAAATCGCTCTAATAAATTATTCTCTACTAAGCAACAGTTTAAACACGTGAGGTCTGGGAAGCTATGGTCCCTCCCCTCACCCAACACTCTCAATTCCCCAATACCTAATCTATATTTTCATTTTTTACACTTTTTTCATGAGCAGAAAAAATAAAAAATAAAAAATAAAATAAAAAAATAAAATAAAATAAAATAAAAAAATTAATATTTGATAAAAAACAATGCAACAAAAAGTACGCAAGAAAACATTGAAAGTGATTGGCATAAAAATAGTATGATAAATGAGTTTTTATATAACGCAAAAAAGGTTTCAAGTATGGTAACATTTGCCTTATAATAATACAATATTTCACATTATCAAATTTTCTTTTTCTTATTCCTACTTCTAAAGCTCCTAACTGCATCATCAACAACATTGTTCTGTATTTCTGTTTCATGCCTTTCCCGCATAGCTGACCTAGTTGCGTACTCACGATGTCTGGTCTCATGCAGTGACGAGGCATCACCTACAAAAAAAAATAATATTAAATTTTAATTGTCAGTTTTTAAATATCATTGAAGTAGTTCGGTGATATTAATAAAAAAAAGTTGCAATGACATTATTTACCTAGTGCACCAGTTGTCACCGTTGGAACTGTTGCCTTGTGTTCCTCTTTGGTGGTAGGATGCTCAAGAACAACATTCTCTGTCATTTAAACAAAACATGTTATAAGGAAATAGCCCTCAAGGTATAATTAAAAAAAAATATAAGTAGAAATTAATTACCTTCGTGGCCTTCACTGATAGTAGCATTGCCGGCTTGTTCCCCACTGGAATGATCGGGTTGCACGTGAGGACCATGTACTTCTAGCAATATTTCACTCTCAATGCACTGCTCTACAATTGCGTTATTTGGCTCATTGAAAATGTTGCTCCCCTGATTTAAACAAAGTTGTTAGACATTAAATTTATGGACGAAAACAAATATATTGAAAGGTTAAAATTTTACCTTATCAGTCATTTTGGATCTTGGGACCTGTCCCAAGCTTCTACGACGTTCAACTACGGCTTGATAGCAGGAACAGAAAGCGGTCTCTTTGTCTTGCTTTGTGGTTTTCGTTCCAAAGTCGTCACCCTACATTATATATGGTTGTGTATTTTTAATTTTATTTGATGGGATTACAAAAATGTTGGAAGGAGATACAATTAATTATAAGATGTTTAGCTACTTACAATTCTTGCGGCTAATTTCAAGTAGCAACCCTGGCCTAGCTTGTGATGGCATTTTTTTTCAATCCTAGCTTTGGTTCCCTTCGAGGTGTCAGACAACCTATCATCAAAAGCTTGAAGTCAGTTATGTAGCACACTTTTATTTTAGACATAGAGAAAATTAAAGCTATTGAATTAAAGTTGTAACTTACCTTACGGGTCCAGTTAGCATTTTTCCTTCTTTCTTGGCCTTTTTCTCTTTTCCATCATTGATGAGTGCTCTCCACTCCCTCTTTGGAACTATAAGAGGGTGCTTTTATCTAGAGTTAATGTGAAAGTGCGTCCTATAGGTGTCCTGCGTATATTTCAGATATTTTCCAACTTCCCGGGCGACCACTGTTCTATCAAATGTGCTCGCCCCAAAAATGCCTTCTAGATAATCTATAAGTTCTTTTTTTAGGTTGGAATTCTAGGAATTCCACCTTTTGCATATGGTTGGGCCAAAAATTACCAACGCCTTGCTCTCCAAGGCCCTGTAGAAATCATTGTTTCCTACACAGAAAAATATATTATCATTAATTTTAAAATAATAATCATGATAAAATATGTTTTAGATAGAGTACATGAAACAGTTAAAATATTAAAACTTACCTAGGAGTTGTACTTGCTTTATAGGAACACCTTCATTGTTCACCAAAAACGTGCCTGGAATGGTCCCCATGGAGGTGACACATGTAGCTCCAAGAAATGTAATAATAAAGTTGGACATACCAGCCTCATCACTGCCAACACATTCAGCGGTTGGCTGTGTCTTGTTGGGTAGGGTGCGTTTCTTGGTTGCCACCTAAAGGCGTAGAAGGTGTACGAGAGGTTTTCTCGGGAATCTCTTGCCTTTGTGTCCCACTACCAACAACACCGGGGACATTAGGTCCCAAAAAATGCTACATACAAAAGAATTTTTCTGTTAGTTTAGTTAATGTAAAAATTAAAAATCAACCTATCACAATTGATCTCATGCAGAACAATAAAATTATCTTTTTGATTTGTTGTTATTACCTTATATGTTTCTAGCTGGGTCATAAGTTTTCTTATCCTTTTTCCTAATTCAGGTGTTTGAGGCACGATGTCTACCAAACACTCAAGTTCCTTGGTTTCTTTTAGCACCTTTTTTCACATCAACACCAATGGACATGGGGATGAAGACAAATCTTCCTCGTTGAGGGAATCATCAGGCGCACCATGACCAGGCATCTACATATTTGAACAAAATTAACATTATTTCAGTTATGTAAAGAACTAAAATACCTGAAGATAGAGCAATGCTGGTACTTTACATGTTCTTCGGCTAGCCCTTTTCCGCGACAATCCTGCCACATTATAAAATAATAAGAAGCATGAAATATATAAATTTTTTTTGTTAAAGATAAACAAACTAATATGAAGATAAAATTGTTATTTTTTTACCTGTCCCGGGGTTGTTCCTGTACTGCCACGATCATTCTTCCACATTGCAATAAAATTAGAAATGTGAAAACTTGAAAACAATATCTAACTTGAAAACACAAAATGAAAACTGAAATAATTTCTAAATTTACCTTTCTAATACATAAAAATTGTGCATTAAAGAGTAAAAATTTACCATCATATGACATTCGAGTTTAAAGAGAGTAAACAATAAATCAGAAATATTAAGACAATGTCTTCTCTAAGTTTTCAGATCAACATACAACACAACAAGTTAGAGGCGCATTTATAAGGAATGGGTGTGAGCCAAACATTGTGACTTACAATTCTATGATCATTGGTATTTTTTTTGTTGGTAGAGTAGAAGAGGTCCTGGAGTGGTTGAGTATAATTAAAAGTAAGGGCTGTAAGCCAAATATTTATACTTACACCTTGCTAGTAGACAATTTCTGCAAATTAGGTATATTAGATGAGGCTAAAGATATTTTTAGTGAAGCTTTACTGAGCGAAATAAAGCTAACTATAGTGACCTATAATGCATTGGTCAATGGATATTGCAAGGGAGGGAAATTGGATGAAAATTTCCTTCTCCTCGAAGAAATGAATGAGAATGACTGCATGCCTGACATAATTACATACAATACCATAATTTATGGGCTAATAAAAGAGAACAAGATCTTAGAGGTTTTGAATTTGCATGATAAAATGGCAGACAAGGGCTATGAACTATATATGAAGACAACACTTTCTTATCTGCAGTGCCCTTGCCAGATCCTTATAATGAGTGGTCGCATTACTTGTGGGACGATTAACTTTTCCAGTCAGTAGTTAGCTCAAGGTGATCTTGGGTTGTGTATTTTTAAAACTATGGGTACACCTGGGCCTCCAAAATTTGATTACATCATAATATATCACTTTTCTATATGATTAAAATCCATTGGGGCCTTGGCTAGTGAGCACCAATTGTTCTAATTGTAGTTATCATGCATACACAATCATATGCACATAATTTTTTTTATTTATCTAGGGCCATAGTTAAGGTTGCCAGCGAGCTATTTTGATGTTAGGTTGAATTTGAATTTTGAAAATATAAAGATAAAAAAAAAGTCGCAAGTACAAAATAGGTACATGATTTACAATAAGTATGTTGAAAACTAGCGAACCATTAGAATAATTGGCATAGAAGTGCCAACTGCTCTGCTACCTAATTAATCATGAATTTATATGAAGCACCTTAAATATGGAGTCCTTTTCCCAAGTAAAGACATCATCATTGTTAGATCTAAGACTTTTTTCATCCATAATGTAGATGAATGTCTTTCAGATTAATCAAATCCTAATGATGTGATTAATCTGAAAGACTTCATCATTCTCACCCTAATCATATGTATTTCTAAAAGTATATTAATTTTTGAGTGCTATATGCTATGATCACTTGAGACGTGAATGTTTAGTTTGTATGTAGTATAAAATTATTGATTATTAATATCATCGAGGCATTTCTAGGATAAATTTCCTGTATTATGATTCGACAGTAGTCAGTGGATTCATCTAACAAATTGTCTGTGCAGATGTTAAGCTACAAGCCAATGAGATAGAGTATGGATCCTACAGAGTGAAGATATCTTCAAACATAATGGATGTTGTTGTAAAATGTAGATCCTCACTGGAACAACTATTGAAAGGAAATGTTGTAGCAGATGATATGTTGGATCCTGTAGCTATACATATACTTTTTACTCGTGAGGGGTTTCAACTTCTAAGATCATTAGAACGGGAGACCAAGACTTGTATAATATTTGAAAGACACAATCATAGTATAAATTTTTTTGGTCCAACCAACAAAAGTGATAAAGCTATTAAAGATCTGGTACATAACTTGATGTTTCTTCATGAAAAAAAACATCATCAAATATCTCTTAGAGGGGAAGGGGTGCCATATGGGTTGATGAAGGAAATTGTCAAATGATTTGGTGTGGATCTAGCTAGATTTAAAGCATGCATTCCAGAGGCAGGATTTATTCTTAATACACGACATCATGTTTTGTCTATTCATGGCAGTAGAGAGTAAAAAATTAAAGCCGACAATATCATCGCTGAAACTGAAAATAGTATTAAGGGGATTCATAATCATATTTTAAAATAAGTTGATGAAAGTGGGAATGCTTGTCCCATCTTCTTCTGTGATATTGAAGACTGCTATAGACTCAAAGGATGTGGGCATGCCTTCTGTAGATCATGCCTAGTTGAGCAGTGTAACTCAGCCATGCGTCATCATGAGGGGTTTCCTCTTGTTTGTGCTCGTGAATATTGCAACCATTTGTTCTTAGTTTCTGATCTAAAATAATTGGTCTACAGTGAGGCATTGGATGAATTATTTAGAGCTTCTCTTGGGGCATTTGTGGCTTCGAGCAAAGGTACCTACAGATTCTGCACCACCCCAAATTGCCCATCAATATATGAGGTGTCAACTTCTGGTAGACTCTTTGTTTATGGCAGTTGTTCAGTGGAGTTGTGTACAACCTGTCATCTAGAGTATCATCTGTACTTTACATGTGAAGAATATAGAGAATTCAAGCAAGATCCAGATGCCTCTCTCAAAGAGTGGTGCAAAGGAAAAGAGGATGTTAAAAGGTGTCCTGGTTGTGGGTTCACAATTGAAAAAACTGAAGGTTGAAATCACATTAGTTGTAAGTGTGGTAAACATATTTGATGGGTATGTGTAGAGTCCTTTGACAACAGTGACACTTTTTATATCCATCTGCATGCTGTACATGGTGGTTACGTAGATGGTGGTTACTAATTTCAAACTCTCTTACTTTTTCTTCATTCTATGTTGAGTTGATGATGTTTATTTTTGTTACGAGTTGTGACAGATATTTCAGTGCATGCGTTTTGTTCCTCCACAAAAGCTAAGGTTAGGTTAGTTGTGGTAGGTTAAACTAAGGCGAAGTGAAATCAAAGGATAAGAAATTTCTAGTGCTGGAAGGGAGAACGGGGTGCTTAAAACATATGGAATTCTATTGATAAAACTCAACCTTGATTGATATGGGTTGTTGAGTAAGACGGGGAAAAGTAGACATTCTAAGTACATAATAAAGTTGAACTTTCTTAATTACAGGGGGTAAACTCATTATGATTCAAGAGCACACAATAATTATTCAATCGAACGACCTTTGCCAAAAAACTTATGTCCCCAAATCTGCATTGCTTTGAATCTCAGATGATTTTCTTGATTTGGAAGACAACCCGCGAAACATTTCCCAACTTTTGATGATTTTCTTGATTTGGAAGACAACATGTGAAACATTTCCCATCTTTTGGGAATAGCTTGCAGGCCAAAAAGATAAACATTAAAGGAAGCATAAATAGAAAAGAAGGGGTATGCCATGGGAATCCTGTCAATCGTTACCTGATAGAGCAATATACCTATCAATATTATGTCACGCTTAAAGTGGCAAGGAAAAACATGAAATTCAAAAGTCTAATAGAATCTTCTAAGGTTTCTTGAGATGATGGTCATATATCCTCTAAAGTTGCACTTACATGCATCATTAAATTATGAATATGGTGCTTAGCATGAAAATTTGTTAATTAATCATTATTTGTTCCATAGTTTCCATAGCCTTGGGTATTGCTTGGGAGTACTTATGTGTAGTGTTTTAAAACTTGGACCAAGTTGAATCGGACTACAATATCAGCTTGGCCAATGGATTGGTTTAGAGGGCTAGTACCTACTCGGTTGAGTAGGACTGTTTTGGTACCAAACCACAAGGCATGACTTGGATGGTTTGGTACCAAACCGGCCCAACTCGGTTGAGTCCATACCTTATAGGCCAAGTCATTTTTTGATGGAATTTTGGCATGTTATGTTATGCATAGGTCATTATTTGACGTGTATTTTTGCTGATATTTTAGAGAAAATTTTCCTGGACACAAATTTGGCCCTATTTCAGCCTCTTCGCAGCCCCTCCACTGACTTTTTCTTGTTTTTGCCAACATGCTGCAAATATACCCATAAAACTTGGGGTTTGAGAAGATCTATTTAGTGTGCCTATGGCATGTTTATTCTAAGGGATTTTGGCAATTTCCTCCTCCATTGTGTTGCTAGTACGGGCATGTCAATTACATGCCACAAGTTCTGTTGCTGGTTGGAAGTATTCTTGCCTGTTATCCTGGGTTTCAGGCTATGCTTCAACCTGTTTGGCACATTTTTCTAACATAATTTTGGTTGTTGGTAAGCCTGCTAATGTAGGGTATGTATAGATTTGTGGGTTTATCTAGGATCAAATTTTTTGTGTGCAAGCAATGATTCGTCACATGTGTGGTTTGTTGAATGTTCCCACAACAAATTAGTATTTCTTCTCACTGTAATTTTAGTGGAGTATCTCTAGGTTTATACTCTGTAGATACTTGAAGGCCCAAGGGTAAATTTTTGAGGGAGGGTATTACCTTTTGTCATTCAAAAATTATATTTTCCTAATCCTTTTTAAGGGCCCTTCCCACTCTAGACGTCATGTAGAGCCTCACTGATTATATATATATATATGAGTAGAATTGGCATATTTTGTCTCTAATGGTTTGGAATCGTGGTTTTGAATCTTCAAATTTCAAATTATAGTTTTTCATTAAAATTTAAATATTATATGTATTTTTTTAGCAAACCAAGCAATTGAAATTAGATTAATCTAAGTCATTCCAAGTCCTAGTTGACCCTTGATTGATTCCGAGGCCAAGTCCAAGTTTTAAAACATCTCTCTGGAGTGTGACGGCTTGGCGAGTACTTGGGACAAAACTCACATTGACCAAGCATTGGGCAGTCAATAATTTTTGTACTTGTGAGTGTTGGCAAGTTATCCCATGCACAGTGGAGTACGGTAAGTCTGAATGAATGGAATTTTTTGATGTTGTTGGTGGTTTTGGGGATAAGAGGGAGTTTTTCACCTTGTATTTTCCTTTGAAACCCCTTGACTTGAACTCAAAGTCATTTGTGAGAATTTTTTGAAGGCCATTTGCAAGAAGATTTTCGGGGTTTTAAGGATAATTTCAAGTGATTTAATAGGCTAGTTGTAATCTTTTGGCCTTAAGGTGATTTTCAGCTGGAAAAAGATTCAGTTAACTAACAGTTCTTATTTTCTTAAAGTTCTTTATCTTAGGATATTTTCTTCAAGTGCTTGGGTGTCTTGGGAGTGCCATGGAGCTGTCTAGAACCAGCATTGAACCATTTGAAGGCATTTAGAATGGGTGTTGATGGGTATAACGATAAAAATAGAGGCTACATCTCATGGTTGTGGTGCGTAGCAGCTAATAGTGAGGTGATTAGGCTTGTATTAACACAAAGATCCACATTCAAAACCTCTTGATTGGGTATAGATGAGGCCAGGTGCAACTCCTGATTGGTTTTGATGGAATAGGGATGCCCCTCATAGCATGGCCACTTAGCTAAAAAACAACTATAAATTACTATAATCAGAATGTCCAAAAAAAATTGGGACTGCATTTTGATACATAAGATTTCACATTTCTTTTTTCCCTCAAATTCCCATCTTTGAATTTGTAGGTAAGTTTGGTTAAGACTTGAAATTTGCTTCAAAACCATTATAAAAAATCTTAGACACCGTTGGTAATTTGGGATAAATTTCGAGGGTTATTTGGTAAGATGTGAATGATACAATGATAATTACTCTAGGGGTATAAACCAGCTTGTATACTACGTGGCTACACTTTCTGACAACAATCTAATTGTTTGTCCCAATAAGACATCTGAAATTGTGATATAGAGATTAAAAGAAAGAAAGAAGGAAAGAGGCATGCAAAAAAGATTGGGAGAGGCCTTGGAAATTGAGGTGAGGGAGGTTCCTTAAGGGTTTTAACATTTTAAAGATGATGCAAACATCTCAAGTAATAGACAAACTAGTCTATGATTTTACCCATCCACCAGTTGGTTCACAAAGCACATTAGATTCATGTTGGAAGGAAAAAGAGTAGCAAAAAGGCAGAGAGAATTGTAGGTAGATGGTGGTATTTGTCTGATTTTCCTTAATTCCTCTTAAGGGAAACATATTTTATTAGCCTATGATGCAATTGATATTTTTGGTCTAACTTTTAAAGACTCTTAACTATGAGCATTGAGAAGCTTAGTAATCCATTTGGCAAGCTAAAAACATTGATACCATCTGTGTCACATGATTCACTGAAATTCAAACTTGAGGTTTAAAATTCAACGAACCTAAAGAAAATTCTTAGGTTTGATTAGGTTCTTCAAACCTCATGACCGAACCTCAAGTTGAATTTGAACTTGAAGGAGAAATTGGGTTTTTTTATCGGTTTTCTCATTTTTTATAAGTAATAAAGTAAAGTTTTTCTAACCCTATATCCCTTGACTTAAAATCATTTTTGCACTTTTTTGTTCACTCTTCACTCAACCAACTTGTCTCCATTGCCCATGTCACTGACCCTCTTCCCATTGCTGCTGACGCTTGATCTTTCTAACCTTATTCGACCATGTGATTTCTTTATGCCAATTCTAGTCTTAATTCTCTTCTCTGTGGAACTAGACCCTCCATTACCATTTCCAAATGGACCATATACCTGCCAGGTTGATGGTTCACTACCCACAAAGACTTATTTTGTTTGCGATTTTCCACCCTTGTTGTGCCCAACCTCCAGGGGATTTGATATGGCTCACAACTCAAGCTTTGGCCTATAGTCTTTGCCACAACCACAACTCAAGCTAGAGCCTATAGCATGTGCCATGGCCCATGGGGTTTGTATCTAGGACCAATCACCACTGTAGTTAGACTCTACAGATAATGAAAAATATATATAGATGAGCCTCATTGCAAACTTCATCTGAACCTCATCAAAAAAGTTTGAATTCAAACTGAACCTAATTGTTGTTGAACCCAACCTCATATTTGAACTATTTGACTTAGGATACCATAGAGAGGTTGATAAAATTAAGGGGATCTTGGATATAAATTGAAGGAATCAACACCCTGAATCTATTATTAGAGGTATTAAGCCAGAGCTTGATTTTGAGTAAGAATAAACAATTAAAGATGAGAGGGAAGCGTAATCGGCCACATTCTTAAATGTAAACAAAATCATTTCTACAAAATGTTGAAAGCTAGATAAAAAGAATAAATATGTCCTATTGTAAGTCTAAACATAGTCCAAAAAATAACCAGTATGTGTAAAATAAAACAAAGGTCATTACCATTTTGTGGGTTGAAAAATTCCCCCCTGAACCAACGTATGTGAAAATGTCTAAATGTATCTCCCTTCGACAATACTGCTACCCCCACTTACGGCCTCTATTACTCTGTTGCCTCCACGGGATATGCTTTCATTCCAAATGATGGATAATATGAAACTAAAAAATGATTACATGGCCAGCGTGCGGAAGCTACATTAACTTGTAAGAATTGCATTCGGATTGCTGGAAAGATTTAGCATTAAGAATTGCATTTGGGAAATATTATTGGAAAAAAGGCGGTAAGAATTAATGTCAATTGATTAACTATGAATTAGTAAACTTAATTAAAAATTACTAATTAGAATATAATGTTAATTGATTAATTTTTTTTTTTTTTTTGTTAGGGGCTTAGGGGTTAGGGGAATAGGGGATTAGTGGTTAGAGGATTAGGGTTCAGGGGTTAGGCCATGCACCATTAGTTGATTTACATGTGACTCTATTGGCCTGCCATGGTGGTGTATATTAGTTGGGTCCCACCAAATTCCCCATCATATTAGACCAAGGTACAAAGAAAGGAGACATGCTTGTGAGAGGTGTGATCAAAACATGCACTAAACCCATTTCCCAACCCATATTAACAATTATTTGCCAATGTTGGCTCTCACTATTTTAGATAGGTTCAAGTTTCCGTAACCTTGTTCCAACATGTGTAACCTTGTCTAGTCCACTAATCATCTTATTTAGTGTAGGGTCCTTGCCATATATGAACCATGAGGACTTCACCCTGTTGACCAATATCTTATAATGTTCATTCATAAAGGAGGTTTTTAAGTTATGATGAATAAATTCAATATATTGTAGGTATTGGGGGGATATAATTGGGTGTATCGGTGGAAGGGGGTGGGGGGAGGGTTTAGAGGTATTAGGAAGTATACAATTAGGTATTTAACAAAAATAGGGAACCTTAATAGGAAATATGTATTAGGAGGGGGATTCAAGAAAATGATTTTGGGAGATCTTTATCAAAATATATGGAAATTGAGGGTACTATTTAAAATCCCATGAATGCATGTGCTATGTCACAAGTTTATAAGGGAAGGTCTTGTGAGATGACCATATCAACCTATTCCTACAATTGATGTGGTTGAGAATGAATGGTTATTTTCTCAAGAAGATGTTATTTGTTTCTTTATATTTTTATGTTTACAAATAATATAGCTTGAATTCTTCATTAAATTTATTTTTTGTTACCACCAATCCACATATTTGATCCTAAGACTTGCCAATAAAAGCTTCTCTTATGACATTATTTTGTATTTTTTTTTGGTTTGTTAGCTATTCGAGACTTGTGGGACTTGCAACATTATTTTATATATATTTTTTGGTTTACTAGCTATTAGTGACTTGCGAGAATATCTTGTTGTCTAATAAACTACAACCCAGGGGATAAGCTATTAAAGTTATTTGGGGTTTGCAAGACTAGCTTGTATTTGTCTAATAAAACATGACTCATGGGAATATAAGATATCAAAAGCATTTGAGATTCATAGCTATCCTAGGCCACACCAACCCTCAACGTGGATAGATTTTTTTTGTGTCTCTTCCTTGAATTTTGAACCTTAACAAAATTTCAAAACAAAATCCTCAAAATCCAATCACACTATAATTTTTTATTAATTACAACTTTCTTTTCATAAAGTGATATATATATATATATATATATATAGATATATATATAATATTACAGTGATAATATTTATTTAGCTATATAACAATTGAAATCACATGATATATGAGCAATTTTAACTATATATAAGTTCAAATTCAACTCATGACATTCATGTTTGTATTCAACAACAATGAAATATAAGAAAAAAACATCATATCTAAAATATTTGATAAAATTCGCCATGAAATTCATGTGTGTGTGTGAGGTTTCTAGTATATTCCCTTATCCATTTGGATGAAAATGATCCAGATCGATTGATCTAGTCAAAGAATTCCATTTAGGGGAATGCACAAAAAAATTGGGTTACAAGGCCTTTTTAGAATCAAATACCACACAACGATAAAGGTGGTGGTGGAAATATTTATGGAAACACTCTTTTCAACTCAAATGTAAAGTGATGTTATGGTTGACATTGAATAGTAAATTGCTAACATAGGAAAATATACTCAAAGAGGATGGTCTGGTCCAAATCGTTATGCCTTATGCCATGTGGAGGAAAAATCCATCTCTCATACATTCATTTCATGTCCCTATATATAAAATGCTTGGATTATCATGTATTCAATTTGGCTCCAATGTTTTCTCGATAGAAAAAAGAATCATTAAAGGAATTCACTCAAGATTGGGTATCATATTGTTCAATGCAATTTTACTAGGATTTCCCTACTATCTCGTGAACAATATTTGGTGGCGTGCAATTAGGCCATTTTTCATAACAAATACATACCACCTAAAGTGATGAGCGATATCATAGAGAAAATAGTAAATGAATTTCTGGAAAAGCCAAAAACAAAGAAGACCATGGGATTAGGGGTTAAAGGAATAATGAGGATTAGGGTTCAAGGGTTAGGAGAATAATGAGTTAATGTTTAAGGGGTTAGGGATTGGGGGCTTAGGGGTTAGGGGATTTAGGCGCATTTAGGGGTTAGGGGAATAATGAGTTAGTGTTCTCTCATGGCTTATTTTCTGAGTCTGTGGAATATTTACAGGTACCCGGGGTTACAGGTACCCGGGGCTAGTACTACTGGAGTGGTGCAAGTGGAAGGGTGTTTTGGGCTTATATCCGAAGAGGAGGGGGAGGATGTCGTAGAGTTTTCATTTCTTCCAGGACTGCCCCAAAACTGTCAACAAGTAGGGTTAAAAAGAAAAAAAGGAAAATTCATTAAGAAAAAATTTGAATACCCAAATCTAGTTTTCAGAGTGGACATACAAGTAGATCGGATGATAGTGGCCTTGGAGACCATAATGGTGGGCATAGCGCATGGAAATTTATTCTTTGCTCAATTTATAGGTGATTGTATGGAACAATATTGGGGAGCACCTTTGAATAATGAGATGGAGGTGATAACTCTTTCAAAGGGGTGGTTCATGATCAGGTTTGCGAACAAAGAGACCTAGATTAATGGGTCCTTGCACCCAATTGGGGTTTTGGCATTGCGCTGATTCTCTTCAAGTGGTGGACGCCCATATTTGATGTGAAGTGGGAAAGAGTGGATGAGATTTTGGTTTGGGTGCGTTTGTTGGCGTTACCTCCACACTTATGGACAATGGACATTTTCAGGGCCATTGGGAATAGTATGTGCATCTTTCTGGATGTGGATTTTTCATTTCAGGTTACAAAATATTAGAATGTGGCTTGTATACTGGTTCGTCTTGTTCTAAGAGAAGATCTGGTTGAAAAAATCCACTTACATCTTGACGGAAAATCTTTCTTCCAAATTATTGATTATGAGTACCTTCCTTTTCGGTGCCATAGATGTCACAAGTATGGTGATCATTTGGTCAGAGACTTCCCTCTAGGAATTAGCAGGAGGCATCATCAAAGGGTAGTCTACAAGAATTATTATCGGGCTTGGGTAGATGATCAGTCAGAAGATGGTGAGCAGGAACAGATGGAATAGGTGGTGCATCAGCAGGAAGAGGGGCTTATCCTGATGGAAGGGATGGAGGAACATATTGAACAACTGTAGATCCCTCTTGTCAGTGAGATATTGAACCAAGCATAGGACACTCAGGCTCCAATGGAACCTGCACCAGACTTGGTGGGTATTGTCACTCGATCCATTCCTTCTATTCATGATACTCTTGATATGTTATTAAATGTTATTCAATCGCTCGGTCCTTCTAGCCCCCTAGTAAATGAGCCATTGTGCATAAAAAATATTTATATAATGATTAAAATATAAAGTTATAATATACCAGCTCATACTCGAACAAAAAATCTGTATCAATATTCTTCTTCTGTATCTTCTTGATCTTCATCCAACTGATCGACATCTATACCAACATCTGATTTAGAAACGGTGTTGAAATTATCGACCATGTCATCATCATCATCAATTATGTCATTTTCAATAATATCCTCATCAACATCATCATCAATAATTGTTTCCTCGTCTCCTATGCCTGGTTCATCTTCTATATCTTCTTCATATGTCAATGCATCTTCCTACTCATTTGCCACTACATCATCTTCTTCTTGATCAATATCATCTTCTTCCTCTACAGTGTACTCTATTGGCCTTCCTCTTAGATCATATATAATAGAAAATGACCATCTGTTCTCACTTGGAACCTCTGAGTAAAAGACTTGTTCACATTGGCTTGGAAAAACATAGCGATCTTTTCCTGCTTCAAAATGCGATGTTTTAACCATTGGAAATCCATTGTCATGTTGAATAAGAGTTATGTCATCATCACGCACATTCATTCGTGGCCTATACCATTTGACATCGAACAAAACTAATTTGAAGGAATTAAAGTCACACTCAACTATATATCATCTGAAAACCCATAATATCTATTTTCATATTCTCGAGGATGCTTGTCACTCCTAGAGAAAACATTACTGACCTGGACTAATTGAGTTTGTCATATTCCAATTTTTGTTGTAATAAATTTCCATTTCATGAACTCACATCAAGGAATCTTCAATTTATGTCAACATACTCCATTTGTAAATGGCCAGTATGGCACGATGGAGCAAATTAACCTGCCCGAACGCATTTCCCTAGACACCCTCACAGTATAACACAACCAGACCGGCCGACCCGAACCGAACGCGTTTCCTTGGGCACCATCACACGACTTGACCTGACCCAACACACCCAAACGTTGATTAAGCTGGCATGAGGGAGCAAAGGAAAGGGTTAGGGGTTAAGGGTTTAGAGGTTTAGGGTTTAGGGGGTTAAATGGGTTAGGGGTACCTAACATACCTAACCTTGTCACTCCCTCCTTAGCACACCAGCTAGAAATTGCTAACACTCCCTATCAAAAACTCTTATTCTTGTTTGTTGTTTCATAAAGGAAAGCAACATTGATGTAGGTTGTTTACCATTATTTGTAATCAAGCAAAATCCAACCAAATTACTCAACCCACCCGAACGCGTTTCCTTGGGCATCCTCACACAACCCGACCCGACTCGTCGGAACACGTTTCCTTGGGCATCCTCACACGACACAATTTGACCTAACCCGTTCGAACGCGTTTCCTTAGGTGCCCTATCACAACCTGATCCAAACCGCATGAAAACGTTTCTTTAGGAGCCCTCACAGGACCCCACCCGAACTGACCTGACCTGCCCGAACGCATTTCCCCGGGCACCATCACACGACACAACCCGACCGGACCCGACCCGAACAGAACGCGTTTTCTTGGGCACCATCACATATTGACCCGACCCAACCTCACACGCCCAAACATCGATTAAGCTGGCATGACGAGGGATCAAACAACAAACGGGTTGCACAAATGTGCACAAGGCACACGGGCGGTCACAACTTAGCTTTCTTGATACAACCTCCCTCACACGATCTGACTCGAACTTGTTTCATGTCGTGCACTCACACGACACGACCTGACCCGCCTGAATGAAGGCATGACAGAGAAAATGGAAAACGGATCGCACAAATGTGCAGTACAAGGCACACGGGCGGTCACAACTTAGCATTTTTGATATGGCCACCCTCACATGACCCGACCCACCTGAACATGTTTCCCTAGATGCCCTTAAAACGACCTGACGTGACTCGACCCACTCGAACACATTTCCCTCGGTGCCCTCAAACAACCCGACCCGACCCTCCCCGACTTGCAGAAAACACGTTTCCTTGTGCGCCCTCACATGAACCGACCCGAACCGACCCAAACTGATCCAGCCTGATCGAACATGTTTCCTTGGGTGCCCTCACATGACCTGACTCAACCTGACTGCTCGAACGCATTTCCTCGGGCGCCCTCACACGACACGACCTGAGTAAACTCGCCAGAATGTGTTTTCCTGAGCGCCCTCACACGACTCGATCCGACTTGACCCGACTCGCTCAAACGTGTTTCCTTGGGCACCCTCACAGGACACAACCCGACCTAACCTGCCTGAATGTGTTTCCTTGTGCGGCCTCACACGGCATGACCCGATCAAACCCTACTCGACCCACCTGAACGTGTTTCCTTGGGCGCCCTCACACGACCCAACACGACCCAACTTGGATGCGTTCCTTGGGCGCCCTCACATGACCCGAACCAACCCGACCTCACACGACCTTACCCGACTCGACCTGACCCGAGCTGACCTCACATGACTCGACCCGACTTGACCTCACATGACCTGAACTCACATGACCCGACCTGACACCGTGACCTGACACAACCCCACCCAACCCGACTAGACCCGCTCGGACAAAGGTAATTGGGATGTGAAGCTTGTAAAAAGGCTAAAGGGATGAAATGCATGAACATAGGAGAGGGTAATAGAATTTTCAAGCAGAAGGCTGGAGAGTGAGATTTATTGAAGGCAGATAATGGCTAGAAGGCCAAGTCCTTAAGGTCAAGAGGCCTTCGCTAAGAAGCTGAATCACAAAGTTTACAACACATATTGCAACCTACACCGAATTATATGCTCTAGCTAAATAGGTTGTTGATCTTAAATAAATTTTCATGGTCATGGTAATTAAAGCACATGAGAGTATTGGAATGCATAATATTGCTGAGACTAAGGGAGATCACATTACCATTATTCGGGCACACTATGCATGATTTAAGGGTGTTTCACTCTACTTGGAGTTGCGATGGATATTGTGCTACGTGCCAATGCTCTTGTTGCACAAGGTTTCCATGGTGGCTGCTTCCTCGAGGAAGTGATTAGGGGTGGTTTGACAACGAATGCGATCCATCATATTACCATTATGATACAAAGTCTTCACCATCAATGATGACGTGGTTATGTGCAAGGTTGTACTGGCGTGGTACAAAAATTAAGTAATGTTGAAGGAAAAATTTCATGTTGAAGTGAATTGCCAAGGTGACGCGCACATTAGTCAGTACTAGGTGAGTGACATTCATGAATTGCAAATCTTGAAAGTTTGATCTGTCACCATGTCAAAGAAGGTGGGGAGGGCCCACATTGGGCTACGATTTTTGGGGTAATCACATTACAAATATTGTAATGAAAAAATGGTAAATATTCTGTTATCACTCTAATAATTCTCCAAGTTGTGAGATTTTGATTTATAGTTTAAAGAACATTAGAAGTAACCACAAACCTACTTTTAAACTCTATGATCTATCCTTTCTAGGGTTCAGAGAGGGCTCTCTCTATAAGATTTAACTTTGTTTTATGTTTGATTTTAGACTAGTTTATAAGGACAATTTGGTTTTAAGATTTGGTTTGGTTGGTGGGAAAAATCACTTAAAAAGATGGATAGTAATAGATCTGGTTTTCCATTGGGAATGTCAAGCAGACAGCTCAAGATCAAGATCAAAATACAAATTTTTCTAGGGCAATATAGACAAGTCACTAAAGATCTTTGAAGGCCGATTGGTGAAGTGGTTTAATCGGGATAAAGATAAATCAAGGATTATTTGATCCGGATAAGGAAGGAGAAGAAAAAGTTCATTCAAAAGAGGGAGCAATTAAGGGTTCCCTACTCTGGAAATCAGCAGAAAACATAAAAATGATAAATACTTAAAGACAGAGTGCTTTTAAAAAATTCCATAATAATATTCCTGATTTATCATTCAAATTTAGAACACATTCATTAAAGTATGTAAAACATAAGAAGATAAACAATGATAGTAGAAAGTACTTCACTTCAATGGCTTATCACATGAATCCTGAAATATGATGCTTTATGGTTTTGATCTATTATGCTACTTGAACTTGCTACAAGAAACCCTTCAGATACAACAAAAATGACTATAGAAATCTTCAGCAATTTATCCCACACTAATAATTCAAAGGATGTGTTAGCCATCTATAAATTTTTCATATACTATGATGGCTAAAACGGGTCTATTAGTCTTCAAGAAACAAATTTAGAGCAAATCTGTGACTTCTTGAAGCCTTGCTGTGTCCATTTGTCCAAAGGATCCATCTCACTAATGTCTTCACAAAGCCTTGCTATTGTCTTGAAGGAAACTACTTTGAAGCCCTCTTCCATTCATATTTTCCCCTTAAAAATCCCTCCACTTCCTTCAAATTACCTTGAAAACCATTTGAGTTCCCCTTTATTTGGTTTTAAAACCCTTCTTTTACTCTATCAGAACCTTTAAAAACCTTCAAAAACCCCCATTTCGGCATGAAAAACTAACTTTTCCATATGCAGACCTTTTAAGCCTTGCGGGCTTAAGTTCTCAGCCCTTTCCTCCATATAATCGGGACCTGTGACCGTCGGCTCAAGTCTTTAGCCCCTTTCGCGCTATCGGACTTCGCTCCGCCCCTTTTTTCCTTTGTTTCTTCATTATTTCCCCCGCACGATGGTTTCACCGTCGATGGGATCTGAGCCGTTGATCTCGAGATCTGACGGTCCGCACTCCATTGCACCGTCGGTGTTCCTCCCGATCGGCACTTACCAAAGCTTTCCCGCTGATGGCCGATTCCCCGATGAGATCCCAGCCGTTAATCGTCCGCCAAATCCAACGGCCATTGGTGGATCACCCATCGCAAATCGCTCTTTCCCCGGGCGCGTTCCCTTTCCTTTTTTTCTTCCGATAGCCGATCCTCCAATAAGATCTAGACTTTCCATTTCCCTTGAGATATGACGGCCACCACACCCCTCCATCGCATCGGCGCATCACTCCTCGGCGATCCCAGTTCCCTTGTCCCCTGACCCTTTGCACCGCTGATATGTGAAGTCTCGATTTAATCTCGACCGTTCATTCTCCCCTAGATTGGACGGTCTACACTCTCCTCCATTGGCCATCGGCCATCGCACTTGCTCTCCGATCAGCATCGACACATCACTCTTCCTAATTCCTCCTTCCCAGACCCTCTTCTCAGCCGATTGCCGATCCTCCGAGTTAATCTCTGCCGTCCATCTCCCAGATCTGATAGCTCGCATTGATTCCCCTTCCTTTCACCTGCGGGCACTATCAACACACAAAATAACTCCTTGAGTGCCCCCGCAGTTGACTCCTTTGACCACAGAAGATCTTCATCCAATGGTCCAGATTTGTTGCGGAGGCACCTAGCTCGCAAACTCGTCCATACCTCTAAGTGCCCTCGCTATGCATATTTTCTTCCAGTCTCTCATATAATCCTACTGGTCCCACTCGACCACGCTGGGGCCTTTCATCGTGCCTCCATTCGATCTCCACCGTTGATCTACCACCCCCCAGATCCAACAGCCCACAGACATTTTCGCACCCGTTTCTCCATAACGATTTAAACCCCTTTTTCAACGCGAAATAGGCAGTTTTCCCATGGCATGTCTCGACCTCTCGACCGTATTGTGTTCATTTCATATGATACCACTTACCACCTTCCACTCATGCTAAAATTGCTGCCATTTTTCTAATACCGCTTTTCAGTTCTTCGCGCTAATCACTAGTACATTTGGGGGAAATTCTGACACTTGGTTCCGACACTTTTGACCAAATGTCGGAAATTTCCCCAAATTTTTTCAATCCCACCTGAAACCATCGCTATATCGACGTTTAGAGAAAAGTGTCGTAATACCGACACTTAGAAAAAGTGTCGCAATTGTGACGTTTTGAGGAAGACGTCGCAATTGCGACACTATGCCCCAAAGCGTCGCTATTGCGACGGCTGCTTCCAAACGTCGCAATTGCGACACAATGTATAAGTGTCGCAATTGTGACGTTTGGAGGCATCCGTCACAATTGCGACGCTTTGGCCACCGTTAGTATAACGACACTTATATGCCTTTGCAAAAATGGTCAGCTTACAGAGCAGCGCGAGGAGTAGTTCATGGAGGCACCTTTGCGATTGTGCATAATTTGGAGAGAAAATAGTAATAATGAGAGAGGCTCCTTTAATTGCGTCTTTGATTTGTGAAGGTATGGATTGTCCAGCCTGCAATTCTATGCTGTTGAGAAAGACTTGCAATCCTCTGGAAATAAGACTGTTGTGAAGATGCCTGGCAAAGAAACGGACATCAGGTTCACGACTGTTGATGAACACATCGTAGTCTGGCGAAGAAGGCACCAAGGAGGGTATTCTCAGTGAATGAGGGATGTTGAAATATTAATTTCAACTACCCTGTCCTCTAGCCGCTTTCTAAATCTGTTTGAGTGGCTCTGTCAAACAACCGCTTTCTAAAACTGATGAATAGTCAATTTTGGTTTTGAAATCACAGTCCCTACACACTTAAAAACAGAGCGTTGTATTGTTTTGGAAACAGAGCAATTTAATAGTAAACGCGGGAGATTTTAATTCAGAAGAACGTGGTCCCACAGACCACAGACCAAATCAGCCATCCACGTGGAAGCAGGCGATTCAATCGCGTTATTTTTTGGCCCGTTTGCATTGTGGAATTCCAGACCCAAAACATTATAGGGCGGAATTAATTTGATTTTCGTGTCACAGTTTTCCTCCGTACGCAAAGCCAAAAAATGGACCTGAATTTATATATGGCGTATTCTATGAAGTTTTCGCGTCACAAATTAGGGTGACATCAGTAGGCTATTTTGGAACACAAATTTGTGATTGAAATCGGGTTTATTTTTTTTGAAGTCTAGATGTATGATATAGTTTTATTAATATTTTGTTATAAGTTTTGTTTCACCGTCCGATAGTTATTTAAACCATTGGCTCATATATAACATATGCGCAAATATTTCACTTTGGGCATTTGTAATGTGGGCCCCAAATACTTTAAATAGGTTTGGTTTAATAGTTTTTTGTTTTTTTATTAAATGTAATAGCATGTGTTTTAAAATAGCCCGAAGGCTAATGTAAAAGGAAAAAGGGTGTATTATGTTATTTTAAAACATAAACTTAGACAATTTAAAGGTTTTGAGGATTGCACAGTAGAGTGTTGTAAAAGTTTTTTGAATAGCACAACAGTGCATTTCATTTTTTTGAATAGAGACAGAGTGTGTTTTTGAGTGAAACAGTGAAGTCTTTGTGTGCACTATGTCATAGTAGCATTCACCATTTTGTAATTCCTCTGGCAGAGGAAGATTTGTAATAGTTTTTTTTTTGAGTTAATGAATGGAATAGAAATTTTTCAAAGTGTTGAACTCTGTCTCCAGTGAAGAAATTTTTAATATTTTCTCTGTGTTGAAGAGGGGAATTTTATTCTCCATTTATTTTTCTGGAATTTTCAAATATTCCAACAAGGGATTGTGTGTGCGTTCTGCATAAGAAATTGAGAAAGATTGAATAAGGCCCTGTTAAAAGAGCAAGTATAACCACGCTCTGTCTATTAAAGGATGGCAGAATTTGCCTAAAGCTTACTCCCCATCTGTTTGAAGTAACAAACGTTGGTTTGTTAAGTGGATGATCGATGGTGTAGCTTGATCTCTATGGACAAGGAAGAAACTAGAGTTAATTTGCGTTGAAACTTTAAAGAGGAACCTTGAAGCGGAGATGAAACGGAACCGCGATGCATAAATAGTAAAGGTGGTATTCGGGAATGGGTTATGGTTTTCACGCAGGTCCACTAGTGGTAAGATGTATTGAAATAAAAAACGCGATACCATAAAGCAAATGCCACGTGTCCCTAAGCGGATTTTCAAAACCGCGAGTTTCGCGTTATTTCTGAGCATTAACGCTCGGTGAGAAAAAAAAAAGCGAAATTGCTCAGTGATCGTCCGATTAACGCGTGGGGAGCGACGCCATATGGATCGTTGGATCCGCTTGATGTTTAAGCAAGGTGTTTTTATATGAATGTGGGCCCGAGCATCCATTTATATGCCATGATTTTAATTCAAATAAAAAACATAAAGGTGGTAGGCCTATATCAATGCGTTTGCAGATTTAGCACCCATATGAAATATATGTGGGGCCGAGTAATATTATATAGCATTCGGGGTTAATCACAATCGAGGCTTATGAAGTTGAATGGTATGATTAAATTTCAAGAAATGGTATATGCGTTAGGCCAATATATATATATATTTGCATAGTTGAAGGCGAAAGCTTGGTGGACCGTAAGTACAAGGTGAATGTCGGGTTAAATGATATATGTAGATTTACCATATATGTATGGGCTCATAACCATATAGTGAAGGTAAAGCACTCCCGCACAAGCCGTATACCTTGGGTGCATGGTTTTATAACCATTTGTGTAAAAGGGAAATGAAATTGACTATGGTTGAGACCATAGATTGAGCCTTTGACAAGAAGCTCCCAATAATACTCATCACTATTCCGATAAAATAAATAAATAAATAGAATAAAATAAAATAAAGATTAAAATAAAAAATTAAATTAAATTAAATTAAATAAAAATAAAATTAGATAAATTAAAATTAAATAATATTAAATTAATAATTATTATTTTTATTAAAAATAAAATCCAATATTCCATATTGTCACAAACGAACAAAATATTCAGCTCCTTCAGTTATTACACATTTTACCCCACATATAGCACAAAATGATTCACATCTCCTCCTTTCGGCGTTCCCTTGCACCCTCGGTGCAATTGTTTGTTTATAAGATTATATGATACATGTGAGATAAAGGTTTATTATTTATCATATATAAATAAATTTTATCAATATTGTACATTTACAATTTTATGAGGTGATGTTATAAGTAAATTCATCAATATCTCTTTTTAATCCTCATTTTACACCATGAATATGTTTGGAAATTAAATTTCAATAGATTAATTTTCTCCTAACCTATGTATCATCAATATTGTACATTTACATTCTTAATTATGAGGTGATGTTATAGGTAAATCCATGAATATCTCCTTTTAATCTTCATTTTACTCCATGAATATATTTGGAAATGAAATTTCAATAGATTAATTTTCTTGCTATTATATGTTTTATGAAGATATGGTAAGGAATTCTCTCTTGTTCTTAGAAATAATTATATATAATTTTTTTTTTCAAAATAGATTAAAAAATTATATGAGAAAAATTATTAATTCATAAATATGTGTGTGTGTGTGTTGTGAGGAATAATTTCATAGTTCAACTTAATGGTTCATTATATAATCATGTGATCATCACCAATGATATATCTTAAAAAGCAACTGAAAATCCATGTGTACAAAATCGATGTATACTCTAGAGAGTGGTTCTCATATCACTATGTAAATTGTTGTATGCTACTTCAAAAAAATTATAAGATAAATTGTAATACACATCATATATGCACCATAACAATTGGTGTAGGGTAAAACCCACCCGCCAGACCTTTGTACTCGATCTAATTTTCTCTGTCAACTCTTCTAGTTGTGGGAGTTTCCTCCAAGGATCATAATACCCCCAAGGCCTGTTATCACCCTAGTAATTCTCAGGTTGTGGGATTGGGATTTTTGTAGTTAAGAACACTAGGGGTAACCAAGAACCGCTTTGGGAATTCAAGATCTAGCCTTCTTGAACTCCAGAGAGGGATCTCTCTGTATGATTTAGCTTTGTTTGAGTAACAAATATTAGGCTAGCTATGATTGTGTATTTGGGTTTGATTTTAAAATATTGGTGGGAATAAAGAGATTTCAAGGTAAACCAGAAGGATCTACCAGAATATTGGGCAATGGAGTCAACTCTCTAGGCAAGCAGAACTAAGAAATAAGGCTCAGAGATGCAAATGTGCTAAGGGCAAGATAGGTGACCTTCTAAGGCGATGTATAGGCTTTATTTGATGGAGTGGATGGAATATGAGCAAAAGGGCACTTAAGAATCCTTAAGTTACAGATAAGAAGATTGAAGAAGGGGATCTAACTGGGACCTAGAGCAATTAAGAATTCTATGGTCCAGTTATCAAGTAGAAAACATTAAAATGCCAACAAGGTTTGAAACAGGGAGCTTATTATCACTAATCCTGTTTAATTTTTCCTTAGTTGATCATTATAGACTAGAAAAACATAATATGAATGAATGTAAACTTTAAAGAAATACACTGAAAACAAGGAAAGAAACGAGACTTATCTTGTCACCACGAGAATCCTTAGCTATGATGTCTCTGATCTCTTTCCAGTCTGTTGCTTTCGCTAATTGACTCACCAAATTCAATATAACCAGAAAATAAGACTATAGTTGTCTTGAGAAATTTTATTCACAATGAATAGTTCGAATTGTGAAGTATTTATACAAAAAAATGTTTACAAAATATCTCAGGAATTGAGATAATGTTTTAATAAAAAATAGGAAAGAAAACTTAAAAAGAGGGACAGCTACAAAACAGTTTGCAAGCTGTTACCTTTTTACAAGAAAAAATAGAACTGATTATTCTAATTTGAACTGATTGTTGTTGTGCTATGTGTACTGCTGGCATTAGGTGCATCTTATCGTGGAAAGTGGTTGAAGAACTTTCCTTTCCTCTAACTTTCAACGCTGATACTCTTTATTCATCTAATTTGAGATGTTTTGCTGTGGTAATTAAAAAATAACAAATAGTAACTTTATTTTCACTGATACTCTTTCACCTACTGATACACTTTAACCCTGTATTTTTACCATTTGAGGTAACAATAAAAAATGAATTTCCAAGTGATTTTCCTATTTTTTATCCATTAAATTCACAACAGATCTGTGAATTCTTGCCACTTTTCTGCAGAGGGGATCTTCATAGACTTCAATTTTATGTAACTTTCATATGCCTCTGTATACTTGGAAAAATTAGGCTTGATAGTGAACATATGCCTGATCTCATTATCTAAAAAGAACAGATTTTCAAAATACTGAAGAAGTATTTTGCATGTTGGTGATCCTTGAGGCAGTGGTTGTCTGGCTTGCTCTTTTGCATGATTTTTGATTTTTAGATCATAATCTTTCTGAGGCATTAAATTGTCATTCAATGCGTGAATATCAGGCAAACCTGCTTCTGACAATGTTTTGTATTTGGCTAAAAATCTTGAGATGGATACATTCATGTCTTTACACCGGTCCTCTAGATTACTCATTTCTTTTGTTCAGGACCTTTTTGATTTGAAGAATGGTTTCTGTTCTATCAACAATTTTCAATTCTTCCAACTCTTCCCTGTTTTTACTGTTTAAAAAAGCTATGAGTTGGATTTCTTGGGCTGGTTTATTGTCAATTTCCCTCTTAGTCTTGTCAATCTCTGCACTAGCAACTTGAAGTAAATCCCTTTGTTCATAAATTATCTGAATTTAATGCCATTGAAAATGAATTCCTTCAATAATTTTGGTCCATAAATGATTTTTTATATAGGCCACTTGATCTATAAGATTTACTTGTGCTTGCAGAATCTTTACCTGTTCTTGTAGTCGATCGGCCCTTTGCTCATGTCCTTTAGAAGTAATCAAGGCATCATTATTGGAATTTTATAAATTTTTAATAATGCCTTTCAAACTAAGAATCTCTTTATCTTTAATATATATGTCCTCCATGGCTTTGATCATGGCTGCTTGGTCTTGTAGTGTGCTCATCTGTGAGGATGAAGAAGAAGAGGCAGAGATTTCCTGAGAAGTAATTGGCACTGCAGTTGCCAGTACTCCTTTCGGTGCCAAGTGTTTTGCCAAAGTAGATGGTATAGCAGTGTTTACAGTGGGGATCACTGTAGGAATGACCATTGGTTGTGCTTTACTTAGTTCTTCATTCTCTTTCATTAGAGCTTATGTGTGACTTTCCATTGTTTTTATTTGATCTGTCATTTGATGTACAAGCTGCTTTAATTCATCATTCTCTGTTTTTTGCTGTAGAATTTCTTTTGCGTGAGAGTTTTCACTCTGAGGCAACTTCAACTGTTTTCTAAGAGCGGCTATATCCTCATTTTTATGTTTAATTAAGACTTTTTCTCCTTCAATGTTGGCTGGGTCACCCCCTGCTTCAATCACTATATCTTCTAGTGATTTTATTCTTAAATTATTAGCATATTTGTCCAACTTCATTTGATTTTGGAGGTTGAGCACTGTTTTCTCAAGCCTAATTGATTTCATAGTTTTACTGACAATTTTGGAATATAGCATTTTAGTATTGCTCCTATGAAATTCAATTTGATCTAATTCATGAATGGCATCTGCATCCACTTCAAAATCTGTTTTGGAATAATCTGCCATTGATTTTGGTTCAGCCACTATAGGCTTCAAGAATGACATTACCAATTTATTGGATGAATAATCAAATGCTGAAAGAAGCCTGTCTTTGTTTCCAGGCTTTTCCTTAAGAAATCTAGAATAAGCTTGATTCTTGATCTCTTCATTCTTCTCTTTAATCTATCTGGATCTGATTTGAATCTCTGACTCTGTATTGTCAGTTTCCTGAGAAGAAGGAGGCAATTCGACAGTAGCCTGGTTTTCCTTCATGACTGTATCTTTTTGTTGTGTTCCAATTTTTACATTTTGAATCTCTTTTAATGTTTCAGTGACTATTCTTGTTGCTTCATCATATGTTTCAATATTTACATCCTTATCCTTTTCTTCTTCTGTTAACTTGCTTCTTTTACTATAAGGAATTCTGAAATTTTTGTCCTCAATAGTCTCAGCTATGAAACTATCTCCTTCTCTGTCTCTTTTATGTACATTATCAATATCTTTGCTTGTATAAGCCACCTATGTCTGTTCAATCTGTTTGCCTTTGTCACTGTCTACCTGTATTACCTATACTGCCTATGAATCATCATCAGATAGGGTGTTTGGCTCCCATTCAATTTTATTTACATATCTTTCAATATGGGGCTTAGGATCATGCAAGTAAATAGGCAACTTACATTTTACCCTTATTGTACTCAAAATACCTTGTGGGTCATAATTCCATGTAAAACTACATGGGAACTTATACTCTTTAAGTTTGACATTTATCTCATTGGCAACTTCTCTGTTATTCACAATGAATGGCCCAATTTGATTTTTCAGCTTAAATTGGGTCTTTTTCCTGGAAGCTATGAAGTTGATTTAATATACATTCAATAGTTGTCTTGGATATTGTAAAGCAAATATTATTGTAGTAACAAATCTGGGTAACTTATATGGGGCCAGGGATAAGCCATACACTCTGATTTTTGTATGATTTTTATATAAATACCAATCTCCAGTTTTGTAGCTCTCTGATAACTGCAGAATTCTTCTTGTCTCATCATTGATCCTATGGATCTCCTCTTTTTCCAAGAGATACATAGCAGGGGATATAAATGAGTCATTGAAATCAGTAAAACTATACTCTCTGTTCCATTTCCTTAGAATAGATGACCAAAATACTACTGATAGAAATTTTCCTTCTGCATCCACTTTCTGACATTCAATTGGAAATTTATCTGTTTGATAATATAGGAAGAGGTGGAGTAGATAAGAGGAGTATTTGAAAACTCCTTCTGATAATCTGGATAGTTGATAATGCATACTTTCAGCAATAAATATAGCAAAATTGAACTGAATAGATGGTGATTGACCAGGGCTTAGAGTTGAAAGAAAACCTAGGATAGCCACATCAGTGAATTCATCATTGGTGTATCCTAGTATGAAGGAGAGCATTGAGACAATCTGTCTAGTCTCATCTGGGAAATCAAAGGTGTCGAAAGGAGGATTTAACTTAGGAATATCAACTTGATTTGGACAAAAATTCTGGTATATTTTGAATCTAGTATTGAAATCCAAGTCAAGATATAGTTGGGTTAAATCTTCTATTGATAGGAAAGCAGAATTGTGGTCATGATTCATTTGTAGCATGGAATTTATCGACTCTTCAGTGACGTAAAACATGATCTCTTTTTCTTTTTTTACAATACATATTTGTTCTGGCATATAATAGGCTTGGCATAATCTGATAAAGTCAGGAACATAATGAGTGAGAGGGACAATATATCTAGACATATTGGATTCCCAAATTGGAATATCTTTGTCACCCTTTTCCACTGATTTGCCATAGCACCAATTATAGACATCAAGCAGGTTAAATTCTACATTAGGGTCTAGTATTCTATAGTCCAGATCAACTAAAGGGATGTTCTCTGGAGAAATGACTGGAGGCTGGACTGGTCTGACCACTTCTGTAGAATCAGCCGTGAGTGCAGGAGTTGGTTTGTCGATTTTGAAGGACTTAGGCTGAGGAATCTTTGCAGAAGACTTCTTTTGAGATTTTGGGCCTCCATTCTTGGGGGTTACCTGTTTCTTGGTCATTTTTAATATGAAAGAAGCAAGCTTAAACAGTTTGCTAAGTTCCTTTATGAGAAACATGGGTTTCTTGGCGAATTTCTACTGAAAATGGGGTTTCTGAGCAGGGTTTTTGGGAAATGCAAGGAATTTAAAGCTCAGAATGTGTATTTAAAATCGATTTCAACAGCAAAACAGACCAGGGTATGGAAAAAACTGCGAGAAAGGGCAATTAGGGATTCCAAGGAAATTTTGACAGAGTTTCC
Organism: Pinus albicaulis; assembly: GCA_034641835.2. Classification (NCBI taxonomy): domain Eukaryota; kingdom Viridiplantae; phylum Streptophyta; class Pinopsida; order Pinales; family Pinaceae; genus Pinus; species Pinus albicaulis. The sequence continues at coordinate 272,196,140 of CM076575.1, read as the reverse complement.
CTTGAAAAATGGACACTTTTTTGCAGTAACTTTGGTAATTATTTGAAATCGACAGGAATTTTGAAATCTCAGAGGGCAAGCTCGAAGAAAAGTACCTAGAGAACCAGCAAAATTCGGTTGAAGACGTTGCAGAGGTGCTCAGTCTTCAATTTTTTGAAAATGGATTCGTAGAGGACAATGTAGTACTTTGTAATGGAAATTCAGGGTAATGGGCGTCGAAAAATGGCACTGGTAGGTTGAAAATGGCTCTGAAAAGTTTCTCAGGGTTCAAATGGCGTGATTTTGAGGAAAAACGGTTTTGCAATGTTTTTATAGGTTTAACGCGAAAAGGTGAAAATTTGAATGAAAAATATAATTTTAATGTATTAAACAATGGTATAACCATAGTTAAATGACATTAAACTCAGGTTAAACGGGTGAGGTTTAGGGAATACCGCCAGTGGTATTCGCGTAGGTAAATGGTGGTAAGAGGAAATTAGCTTTTCGAACGCGATACAACGTGGTGGTGACACGTAAGCGCGGGGTGGTTTGGAAAAACCACCCATTTTGCGCGGTTTTGCCAAAACATCAAACTATTACTTTATGAGCGCGAAAATGTATTAGCACTATCGGATCTGGATTCAATGAGTGAACGACCACGATCAAAAGGAAAGGTGCGAGGAAAAGGTAAGTTATCGGGTTCACTTTGGGCCATTGATCTTGGGAGATGAAGGATAGATCAGACGGTCGGAATTTTATGCGATGGGGAGAGATAAATGTATTAAAAACTTTCGCGCAAGTGTATTACCGTAGGATCAAATTGATTCTAGGGATCGGACGGTTAAAAATGAATTCGATGGGAGAAGGTTTGGTTTAGTCATATATACAGAAATGACTTATTCTTATTGGAAAATCAAGTGTTCGGAAGGATTACCAAGGCTTCGAACTGTGGTTAGGGTCTGGGATTTAGGCGTAATGTATGTGGGGAAAAGGTATGGTTAAGGTTCTAACCTTAGGTTAAGGGACTTGGGGCGGAAAATATACAAGGGAAAGGGTCATTTTTATTGAAGTTTAGTTTAGATGAAACTTCGGGTGATTTTTTATTTAAAACATATATAACATATGTTTTAAAATTTTTCTTCATATATTTTATTTATATGGTAAATCAAATCAAGAAAACTTAATTACCATAGGGGCGGGATTAAATATACGGATAAAATTTTAATTTTACTATGGAATTCGAAGTGGATGGTAGTCTTCCCTTTCTTGATGTCCTTATTACTAGGAATGAAGAAGGCTCTTTCTTTCATCAAGTCTTTAGAAAGAAGATGCATACTAAGCAATATTTACATGCGGACTCTCATCATTTCCCTACTCAGAATTTAGGGGTTCTCAGCACCTTAGCCACTTGTGCCTTGAGAATCGCTGATTAACACCACTTTGAAGATGAGAAATCTCATCTTTTTAATGTTTTCCTTAAAAATGGTTATAGCAAGATTCAATGTCGTAGAGCTTTCCAAAAAGTGGAAAAAGGTCCTAGGGTCAAAAGTGATAATTATGACAGGTCTTCTGGTGTTCACCTCCCTTTTATCCAGGGAACAACTGATAAGATTGCTAGGATACTAAGGAAACATAGTGTTCCTTCAACCTTCAAGCCCCTTCGCACGATTCGGAATTCGCTTAGATCGGTTAAGGACGCAATTTTCCCTAAGGAGGGTAAGGGTGTTTACTTGATTCCGTGCTCTTGTGGGACCCCTTATATTGGTGAAATTGGTTGATCTATCAGTCAAATAATTCATGAACATGCCGCTGACCTAAAGCATAATAGATCTCGCTCCTCTGCCTTAGTAGAGCATGCTGAAAAGACAAAGCATCACATTTGCATTGAAGATGCTGAGGTCATTGCGAAGGTGGACCATTTCCACCACCGAAAGTTTAGGGAGGCCCTTGAGATTGAAAAGAGGCTTGTTAACCTTAATAGAGATGATGGGTGGAGAGTGAGCAGGGGTTGGATCCCTGCCCTTCATTCTTAGTTTTTTGAGTTTTTTCCCTTCTGTTTGTCAGAGGTTCGTCGTTTACTGCCCTCTCGTGCCTTGAGAATCGCTGATGAACACCACCTTGAAGATGAGAAATCTCATCTTTTTAATGTTTTCCTTATAAATCTCGTCCTGTTTTACTTTTCTCCTTTCTGTTATTCTTTTTTATGTAATTAATTATTATTTATTTAGCATAATTATGTTTATTATTTGTTTTTAATCTAATTTTTATTATATTTAATCAATAAATTAATTATCTTATTAAACAAAAAACAAAAAATAAAAAAATAGGGAATTAATTTAGTTTCAAATAATATATTGAATTGTGTTCAAGTAATGTATATTTATATATTTTGTTATTTTTATTCTTTGTTTATTTATTTTTATTTTTATTTTCTAATATTTTTATTTTTATTTCTACATTTGTATTTACTTTAATGTTCATATTTATATCTATTTATTTATTGATTTTTTGTTTTTGGTTTTTATATTTACTTTTAATTTTTAATTTTATTGTTTATTTATTTATTTATTTTTGGTCAAACTAGCCGTTATTTTTATTGTTTATTTTTTATTTATTTATTAATTTTTAATTTTATTTTTTAGTTTTATATTTTTATATTTTTCTATTTTATTTTATTTTATTTTATAGTTTTATTATTTATTTATTTTTTATTTTTTATGGTCAAACTAGCCGTTATTGTACAACAGCTATTTGGAGCTTCTTTATCTATTTAAGCTGAGTCCTAGATCAGATTTCGTATCTTGTCCTGATGATGAACCACACTGGCTGGTTCGAAACGCGTCGACACAAATTTCTCCAATGTGATTTTCACTGAAAGATTTGATACATAATTATAATAAGTGGGTTTTTGGGATTTATTTATAAAAGGAGTTATATAATAGGAAAAGGTCAATTGTAGGGAGTTAATACATAAGTTAGAGTTAATATGACAAGGGGACAATGTGTATTCAAAAAAACATAAATATAACTAAGAAAGTGAAGATTAAAAAGCAAATTTGCATTATAATAACTTCATCACTTAGACTTAGGATAAAATGTGATTTTGAGGGCTTCATGCTTTGAAATGATGTAGGAAGTTAATCAAATGAGGATTAGAGTATCTTTAAGTAAAAATGAATTTTTACTTAGGATTTTTCAAGGCAAATGAGTGCATGAATGGTAAATGATGTGATTTAGGGATTAATATAGACATTTCACACTTTCAACTGATCAGTCATAGAGCCTTGGGTCCGGTCCCAACAAAAGTCAAGGAAATGCCTCAAGCCTTTCTGACTGATAGTCTAGAATTTTTCATGACTATGGGAAGGGGAAGTTAGTTATTTTGCAGCCCATGATGAATGATATTTACATTGAGACTTTTCACCTTCTTCTACCTACCCATATTACCATGTTAACATTTTTTTCTTCCTTTGTAGTAGGTGCATTTAAGCTAGCAACCTTCACAACATTTATTCTTTCTGAAAGCAAGTAAAAATATCTAATTCTACACTTATTTCATCCATGAATCCAGATTAAACTGCTGGATTCACTTTATTTCTCTACCTAAATACTGAATTGTTAAGATTAAACTGTCTAACAACTCATTATTCTCTATCTATAACAAAGGAAATTGAAACAATGACAAGTTAAGATTGAACTGTTTAACTCATCATGGACTAATAGCATTTATTGAAACTCTTCCATAGTCAAAAAGTAAAAAGTAGTGGCATTTATTCTTGCTCAATTTCATGTTTTATTCATTTTTTCTTTGGGGTATCTTATTTTTTCTAAGTCCTTTGATTGTTCTTTTAGGAATTTTTTACCCTCTTTTTGATTTTTATTTTTATTTTTTATTTATTTTTACAAAATATGTGAATACAACTTGCAGAAGGCAAAGTATGTACAAATTTACAAAATTACCAATAGTCAAGTCAAAATTATGACTCCTATATTATAGGTTGCTAACAAGGCCTATGCCATGCCTTCTCGCATGCAGAACTTCTTCACTTGATGGTTCTAAACCATACTATAAGTCCCCACGTTCTATGGTCTAATCCCCATCATACCTATCAACATTCAACCGCTCTTTACACACCCCGAATATAATGACTAGCCTACTCTCATTAATATATACCCCAATAAATACAAGCCACTTAGGAATTAAACCCCAAAACCTTGGGCTCACTCATTTTACATATTCGAATTGATATTCAAATGTATCAACTGCTCGACCCTCTCGTATTTCAACCGTGATGTTTAATGTATGTCAACCTTGTCAATTCGAACTCCATCACTTGGTTTCAACCAAACGCACGGCCATTCACATAATTATACAGTCCTCCTTATTATAATCTCCGACAATCGTCAAAGATTGTAACAAATCTCGACTTTGGTCTATAGCTCAAAGGTCATACATAAACCATTCTTGGCTCCACAGTAATTTACCTCTCAATCCGACGGTCGATGGAGCATCGCACTGGTTTGGAGGATCCAATGGACACAACGAAATATCATGTAACGAACACGCCCAAGGGTTAATCTGCGATGAGAACGGTTTTATAATTCCGTCGTCTGCCACATGTCTCACGGAGACATATGTCGTGTCCTTTTCACCAATTCTTCTTACCACCTCCAAACTTGCACGATATCGCCGATTTTCCAAATGGTGGTTTTACTGTGCACTTCGGTCACGGTTCCACCTCTTATCTTCCAGGTTCCGTCGAGCTTTCTTTCATTGTACTCTGCCTCCGCTCCTTTGAATCACATCTTCCTGTACTAGTTTTTTTTTCTTCAATTAAGGTCTCGCACTCCATGAGGTTCCTTCACACGCCAGTTCTATGTACGTGGTAGCACCGATCGAACCTTGAATCGAAGGCTCGAGCACAATTCTCTATTACACTGTGGGGAGATCCATAATTTGGACCTGTGGAACTTCTCTACCATGGAATTTCCCACTGTATTACATGAGTCTCGACCACAACATTGCCATACCACTGTCCAATGCCACACCGTCCACTGCCATGGCGCTTAACACGGGTTATCATACAAATTTATTCATCCAGAAATTCTTACAACGAGTTAAAATAATATCCAATGGGTTTGGGAAAGGCTAGAATCTGTCGCACAGAGGCTAGTAATTCAAGAAAGGACTTGGTTCCTCTTTCAACATACAGGACCCCATTAAACCACAATTATCGAGTATGTATTCTAGACTACTATACAGTTGATTATTGGGACACATTAATCATTCACGCCATAATTAACTCGACAAATGCACAATACCATTGAAATAATTCTACATTTATGTAGTGAAGTACTTACAACTTTGGCTCGACCAGATATTTGAATTACTTGGCCCTTCTCCTCTACTCTGTCTCTACGACAGTCCTACGCAGCCTATGCGGTTCTCTATGCAGGTCTGCCTTATTATGCCTATAAGGCTTGTTTTTATACAAACCCTGAATCGACTCAACTCCTCTAATGCTCAAAACTCTTCATAACTCTAACTATGAGACTAACCCTCTAACAGACAGAGATGGACTCCTAAAATTGGCTTAACTTCTGAAATTGACTATCTCTTTAGGTGCCCATTAATCATTCGGGCAGTTACATTTTCTTCTCTAATTAACTAAAAATAACTCAACTATGAATAAATACATGGGGAAATAAAACATGAGACCCCCCTTTACATTTATTTATGGACAAAGGTTGTTTTAAGCCTAATGCCCCTGCATCAACAATTGCCATACAACTAATTTGTTTTAGGATACATGTGGCATTCTAGGGGTAAATTCCATATGATGTGTATATCAATCTATTAGGTGTTGGTAAGTTGTGAGTATCTAAGAAATGATAAGGAATATCCATACATCATGATCTTGTAATATGATTATAAATTGTGTCTATAATTTCCATAAAATGTATAAATGATTTGTTTAAAAAAAATCAACACAATAAACCCTAAACAATGCTCATGATGTGGAATGTCATTGGTGAAACCAAAATGATGGTCACATGTCCCATTTCTATGGTAATGGTGATCATATATATGTTGTAGTGACACTTGATGAGTAATTAAATAAATCTCAGAGTGTGACTCATTGTGCCATATTTTTTTAAAGCATGATTTTTTTTCCTAGTTTTTACTAATTTGTTAACATATTTTATTCATTTGGAAAGCTAATTAATGATGCTTTAAGTAATTAGGACCTAATGAGAGATCATCTTCACATCTTCACTGAAATATGTTTGGTAATTGTAGTCACTATATGGACCGCACATGCATGCTACTTAAGAAAAATTGAAATATAAACTATAATACACATCTTATATCTGCCATAACAATTGTCATACAACTTATTTACTTCTAGATACATATGAAATACTTTAGGTAAATGCCATATTATGTGTATACCAATATAGTAGGTGTTGGTAAGTTATGAGGATCTAAGAAATGATAGGGTATCCACACATTAGTGCCCTGGTGAATTTTTGCATAATTTTCTATTTGTTGTAATTTTGTTGCCTGGATTTGTTATAGATTTCAAATAATACAATTATCTACCAATTGTTCTTTATAAAGAAGAAGTACAATAAGTAGTCACCTAAAAGTGAGCCATGTGAAAATATTGGTAACATGAGTAACCTGGTAAGCTGTAAATAAAAAGTGAATAACCTCCACTCACCAACAGGTGGCAGGCAGGGTTGGAATTTGGATTTCTCTTTACCCGTCACACAATTTTTTTTGACGTTTTGGTCATTATTTTTCTAGTCAATAAATGTTACGTTTAAAATTTTTCACTTCATTAATGACGTTCTCGTAATAAATTAACCCTTCACCAATAAAATTTTGATTAAAAAAATTGAACGCTCTTCCATTTTCTTTGGATTTTGGAGTGTGATATATCTATGTCATGGAATTTCAATACCTAAAGTTTCAAGAGAAATAACTGATTCTTGTCAAACTAATATTTCCTTAATATATGCTATGATCTACTAAAAATTACTTCAAAAAGAAAGTAACCTTCCAATATAAAGAAAAAAACATGAACATGCTTTCCCTAAATTGCAATAAATTTATGTTTATTATTAATATTGCATAATCTGTCTTATAAAAATTGCATAATCAGACTAAGAACATATCCTCAATGCATTTTTTATTGTTGTTGTGATTAAAATAATGAGCCAAAGAATGCTAAGGCACTCAGAGAAATCAATCTATGTATTATTTCTCACAAAATCATGTTGAGTAGTGGAGACTAAGTGCTAGATTTTTTTTTGTCCTCAATCTCTCTATTAATTATGTCTATGTAGTTATAAGAATAACAAGCCAAAGAAATCTCAGGCTTCCAGAGAAATTAGTCTCTGTGTGCAGAAATTAATGATTACTATTGACTAAATGTTATACCATTTGAAATTGCTGAGCGAAATTAATCAGGCCATGATGTACCATTTGTCAGTATCTATTTTCTCATGTATGAAAGTTGATGTACCATTGAAAGTTTAATAACTATATATATATATATATATATTAAATTTAATGATTAATAATAATTAAATTAAAATTCTTAAAAGACAAAATAAAAGCCTAATAATCACGAACTATTATGATAATTTAAAAATATAGAACTCGGGCTGAACATAGTTACAAAGATACCAAGAAAAGAAGAGTGCATGTGCATGATAACCTCTTTCTTGACAACCTATGAATGCCATTCTCGATGAAGACTCAAGACTCAACTGGATTGGATTGTGTATCAAAACAGTAGGAATGAATCAAAGTTCAATGAATGAATAACTTGATCGAGAAAATTTATAGGGAAAGGTAACTTGACTATCAATCTACTAAACCTCACTTCCATGATTTAAAAAACACCCCCACCTTCTCAGTGGTCCCATCATGGTCCACCTATTGAAAAACAACCAACAAATATTATTTTTTATATATTTTTGCATGGCCATTGGACAACGATTTACTATGGTTTTCCTACTAAATTCCAATGGATGATTGTTCAAAAATATTGAGAATTAGTTTAGTCTGAAGGCATAGCCAAGAGTCTTACTGGATAATTATAGATTACCTCTCCATTAGATGATTGTACATTTTTCATCTACTTTTTGACGTGAGTTTCAGTTGATGCTAGATCTTTGCCTTCTATTTCTTTAGTGAAGCTAAGAGTTAACTTTGATCTTACATTAATAACTATACTTGCATGAATATCCATGCTTTTATACTTCTCCACTGTGGTCAATGTTGATGTATGGCCTTGGCCCATTGATCTTACAATTAACTCACTATTCATATTCAATTTTCTCCAGTTCAGCCCAATAAAATAAGGAAAACAGAAAATGAAGTCTTGATTTTTCTTTCCAATGCTCCTACATAATACAAATACTCTTAAAAACCAATTAATATATAAATTTTCATCATTCATGCTAAAATCAGTTTGAATTTTTTTAATGAATTTGCTTACAATTAATAGATTACATTGCTCACAAAATAAGAGATAATTTAGAACTATGATTTCACAATAATAAATTACCCTAGCAGTTCAAACTTTGAACATACCTTATGAAATTAAAATATGGCAGCTTAATGAGCCAATCTAGTTTCCTCGGAGCCAATCTTGAGCTCGGCCTAAGTCTAAATGCCTTGAGAGTGCGAGTGTAAGGAACTAGACGCCTAAAGCTTTTATTTTGTGCTTGTGTAATTCACTGTTTGACCATCAAGCCAAGCCACCAGCTATATTAACACTACTTCATGTTGGGGCGGATTGGCATTCTAATTTTTTAGTGCTATAGCCATACTTTTTCACTGCTTCACTAATCACAACCTTGGAAGTTTGCAGGGCAATGAGCTTTACTCTTTCTTTGGTGTTTTATGTAAAAGAAAGGATTTGTGACCTTTTTGTAATAGGAAGGGGAAAACTAAATTGATTCTAATTTTAAAATATCAATAATGATAAGTGGTAATTCCTTTATTAAATTTTTAATTTTGAGTGAGCGAAAAAAGTAACTTTCCTTACTTTTTGAGTACAACCTTGCAATTGCGAAGAGGACTAGTGTTGCAAAATTATTGGTAAGTGGAAATTAAAGGGCGTAAGAACGTTTTTGAAAAAATTTCAAACGTCAAAATTAAGTCTTCTATCCTTCCTAACACCTCACGGAAAACGAGAATCCGCAAATTCTAGTCATCAAATACGTGCAAAATGGCTTATGACGGGAAAAATGTAGGACTGGTCCTATGCTGCTACATGAGTTAGGGTTTCATGTGGCAACAGGGAACCTTGTATAGTTTTTCAAGGATAGGAAAGGAGAATATTGTCAGTTAATCATCACATGAAACTTCATCACCATTTGAAAATTGTGTCCTAATTTGAAACAATAAGACTGCCCAACTATTTCATTATTTAATTTTGATTGTGTAATACAAAAAAATATCCTAGATAACTTAAATAATGTAAGCACTTTTGCAAAAATTTAGTGGAGAGAACCTTCAATTACATTTATTTTGAAGTTCCACTTGCATTTTAAGCCATTTTAATTAGTCTTTCATGGCTATTCTAGTAAAAATTTTAATCTCTTGTAGAAATTTGTTTGTCACTTGTATTAGAAATGAAAAAATCAAATGTAAATAAAAATGATTTGAAATGCAAAAATCAAATGCGCGCTACATAAAAATGATTTTTTAAAAAACTACATTAACGTCTGATATCACGCACGCATTCACATTCAGATCTTGCAGAACAACATTCACCCTCAGCTCTTGCAGAACAGCATTCGCCCTCAGCTCTTGCAAAATGGTAAGTTCTTACTGCAGGCCCTTCCTCCTATAGTAGGGTGGACCCTATTTGGGTTTTTTTGGAGCCTCTGAGAATACAAATGTTGTGATTGATTACGGGGAACTGCCTATATTTGTGGAACTTCTTACCTCTGGGAATGATAATGTTCAAGAACAGGTCACACGTTTATTTTAGAGGCATAAAATTATTCTTCCCAACTATCTTTATATGTCTATAATTTTGGGAATTTTATTTAAAAAACTAGTACCCAACTTTGAGTTCAACTGGTGTTCGTGTAAGGCTGTTTGGGATTTGGGAAATATTGTTGGAGACTCTGCAACATTTAGGGATCTTGCCCTTAGTCATGGAGCTCTGAGGCAGGTGCTTGCCAAGTTGAATGATACTGCTAGAATTTCAATGATAAGAAATGCTACATGGGCTCTGTCAAGTTTTTTCCATGGTAAACCCCAACCACTATTCGAATAGGTAAGCAGAATACATTTTCTGCCTCTTCTTCTTAGTTCGCAGATACTGTGGATTTTTTTTATAGATCTTGGTGCTTGGTAGATTTGGACATAATATGGAAATAGGCGCTTGTTAATTACAATGACTCCGTCATCAGGTTTTAGAAAATGCTCAGAAATTTGGGTTTCACAAGGGGATTACCCTTGCTTGCAATTATCGATTATCAATCACATTCAAAAAAAATTCTTTCGTAGCATTGCTAAGCTGTTTGTAGGTGAATTTCCGAGGAAATTTCACAATATCTAAACTAAATTTGTCTATCCTTTTCAATACTCTGCTCCTGTAATGGAACCAGACAAACAATATAGTGGCCAATGCAACAACAACAACACCTCTTGTTGCAATGCCTGCAATTCACCCTCTCTGCATGCATGAATGACTATGGCACCCTCTTTTGTGAATAGGTACTGGAGCTGAAGGTACTGGTTTCCATTAGGATCGTGGAATTCAACATCCAAAATAGTATCAAATTCCACTGCAATAGTATTCCCCGACAAGGCCAACAGTTCATTGAGACCTATTGGACTCATCACCCCCAAATAGCCTCCAGGGCTACCCAGAGTATGATCATCTAGAGCAATAAAAAATACTAATCCATCCCCAATTGAAACAATAATAGGACCCACATTGGTTACAAAAAACAAGAAACACGTTTTTAAAGAAGAAGAAACTTTTGTATTAGGGTCCAGAAATCTAACTGGTCTATTGTACAATGCCCTACCTGCACTTCAAATTGGTACTCCCAACTCCATGCTAAGGCTCACTGTGCCATTCTTCAGATGAGCATCTTAACTTGAAGTTTGATTCCAAAAAACCCAAGTCCCCTGTTCTATGCCCAAGACCTCTGTTACAACAAGTAGAGTTCTGAGCGAAATACTTCACAATAGGAAGCAAAAGAAACATCGCAAAATTGCTCCGCTTTAGACTGATAATTTTCTGTGCGAAAATTCAACTGCGGAAAGTAAAAACATAATATCAAACACAACCAATCGACAATGGAATTTGAACATGAGGATTTATAACCACAGAAAACCCTCTCCAGGTTAAAAGAATTCCAGAATGGCTTTAAGATTCTACTAATGAGTGCTTACAACACCATAGCAATTACTGTCACAATGAAATCTACTGGAAGCAAAGCCCTTGTACAGTTTCTACATTTCCACAGTGGAAGCAAGAATCTTGCTATCTCTCATGATCTGGTTCTGTGGTCAAATCCTTTGCTATGGTTGTCTTGTTCTGCTAAACGTGGATATGTCTTAGCTTTGGCTCTGGTTCTCATTTAGGATTGTGGCTATCTGATCTTGTTGTGGATTTGACTATACAAACTTGTTCAATAGGAAAATGTTGACTCTGCTATATATAGGAGCTTTAATGGGTGCTCTCAAACACTTTTTTGGGCAGCTTTGTTTTGTCTCTGATTCAAGGCAGAACTATGTTGGCCTTGGTTTTTTAGTCCTTGGAACTTAGTTCTCTCATATTTTCCATCCTATCCCCAGTTTGCTACCGAGAAAGACATAACTTCACGATATCAAAATTGACTATTTTTGGCCATTTATCTTTAGTAATGGTACAACTTTAATTTGGTGCATTTGTACAGTATCTGAAGAGCACTCTCAAGTTGTTATTCAGTATTTTAGCATAACTACTACATTTAAATGCCATGCTCTAATATTTATATCAACCATAAGCATTCTTAAGGTAGTTCCACGTTTGTGAAGCAGAAGGAATGCTTCTGACAGCTTCTTATCATAGTGGTACAATTTTGTTCGCAGTTTATCTTTTATAAACCTCCAATTTTCCAAACGTAGTAGAGACTACAATTTGCATCTCAAATTTTGGACAAATCTGTTTAGTATTCTATAGAAAATGCATTAAGAATAAAAAAGGCCCACAATTTGTAAAAAGCCCACAATTTTGTAAAAAGCTCACAATTTTGTAAAAAGCCCACAATTTGTAAAAAGCCCACAATTTCGTAAAAAGCCCACAATTTTGTAAAAAGCCCACAATTTGTAAAAAGCCCACAATTTTGTAAAAAGCCCACATTTTGTAAAAAGCTCACAATTTGTAAAATGCCCATTTTTTTTTTTAATATATATATTGAGCTCCCATTGAGTTCAAAAAGTCTTGGGGTTTCTACACCAGTGAGAGAGATTTATTATTTTCTTTATAGGATAATTTGCATCAATGGAAGAAAACATTAGAGGTGGAAAAAAAATTCAAAAGGGTGAAAGGGGTGATGGTAGAGTTTATTGCCCTTGCAAAAAATGTTGTATGAGAAATAATGTTAGAGTTTTAATAGCAACAGCAACAATGCATTGTAGGAAATGTGGGCACATTGATGATGGATCGAATGACTATCGTCCCATGGTAATTAATTATCTATCTTCATTATCTATCTTCATTTTGATTATATCGTAAAATTTTATATTATTTTAATATTTTTTATATGCGCACTAATGTTTAATTATTAATGTTTGTAATTTTCATAAAGGCACAGTTGCCCCCCAAATTTTTGCAGATGATCAACCAGCTTCCACAGCTAAATAGTGGTAGATTAGATGATGTTGCACCAGTACAAGAGAATATTGCAGCAAATATTTTTATTGGAAATGATGTTGTACAAGGTGAAGAACATGAAGCGAATGATGAAGGTAATTTTAATGATCTCATGGAGGTAGATCATGATGACAGTAATGAGACAGTTCACATTAATGATGGGACAAATCAAATTCTCTAAGACTTGTATGGTGAGTCAGATGATGATGGTGGAGATAGCAGTGACGGTATTTATGATGTACCTCTGATTGAAAGGTCAAGTGAACGACTTTTTGAACACTCAAATGCAACTCTTCTCTCTGCTACATTGTTAACAACGTGAAACCGGAAGTTATGAATAATTTGTCGAACAAATATGGAAGGAGCACAACTCCTAAGGTATGCAATATGTATATATGATCACATATATGTAAATATTAAGATTATTTCCCTTTTTTAAGTTGTAATAAATGTGTAAAAATATTAAATTATATATATATATATATATATATATATATATATATATATATATATATATATATATATATATATATATATATATATATATATATATATATATATATATATATATATATACATCATAGTTATCAAAACCGGTCGGTTTGAACCAGTAACTGGTCAAACCGGTCGGTCAGGAGGGCTGCCGGCTGGAACCGGCCTTGCAACCCGGTAAATAGCCTATTCTCACCTGTTTTGGCCAGTTAACCGGACCTAACCAGCCGGTTAAGTACGAAACCGGCTGGTTTATGCATAAATCGGCCGGTTCCGTACTTAACTGGTCGGTTAGGTGCTCCTCTATGAGTTGCAAATTCCTCAGTGTCTCCTCCATGAGCTGCAAATTCCTCTATTATACTAGCAACAAACTTGTTTAATAACTCATACTCAACACCTTATAGCAGAAAAAATACACATGATGACTGATAAATACAAGGCTGGCTAGCATAAAATCCCTGGCAGCATGCAACTCATCAAGTGTACTTGATGACAATTTCTGTTCTCAAAAAAATCAACAGCAACCTTATTTCACACTCAGCTAGGAACTGTCAGACCTTCTCTCTCTGCTCACGCATAGCAGCAGCATAAATACAAAACCTTTCACACATCATACAAGCAATTTGATCATGGCATCAAGACTGATGCAAATGGTCTGACACCACTCAAGGGACAACAACATACAACCTAATGAAAATGTGATTGGCAATAATAAATTGACCACTAGAAAATTCCTGCTTGGAAATGCACTAAACTGGCCACTGAGTTTTCTGGGTTTTAATGAATCTTTTCAGTGATAAATTTCGTCAAACACATTGTGAGTAGACTGCTGAAGTTGTAATGCTCTCTCAACTTGTTCCAAATAGCACTAATAGTGGGTTTCATAAACCAATTCAATACCTCTAAGTGTTGTAGATGTTTTTTCTAGAAATGTATTGCCAAGAAAACATAGATAATGAAGAATACAAGATCTTCAAAATGCTGGTATGATATATATATATATATATATATATATACTGAACCCAGAATTGTCTTTAAGGCTGATACAATGAATTGACAACAGATCTGAGCAGGGACAGATTGTATATTATAATATTAACTCAACAATAAAACACAGTGAATAATATAAGAGAAACCTGATACATTACTTCAACAAGTTTGCTTATGTATTTTTTGATGATATGTATTGCATTTGGTGCCATTTTGATATATTCACCTTTGCATGGTATATAAATGAGAAAAAATTTCATATTTTGTCTCGATTGGCTTGGAATCATGATTGTAAATCTTAAAAATAGTTTTTTTTTTTATTAAAAAATAATTATTTAATGTATTTTTTTTTTAAATCGGTTCATTGAGATCTGACTGCTACTGGTTAGACTGGTTCCGCTTCGAAACCCGGTTCATTAGCTCCATCGGTCCGATCACCGGTTCCGGTTTTAATAACTATGATATATATATATATATATATATATATATGATTAGTAATCTTTACAAGACACTAGTTTTTGTTTATGTTGTAGATTGTTGGGTGAATATTTGTTACCATCGCCAAATACTTTACCTCGAACATATCGAGATCTACGTGCTATTATGAAACACTTTGGAATGGAATATAACACTATAGATGCATTTCCAAAGATCATATTATATATTACGGAGAACATGCGTTGAAAACAGAATGTCCAAAATGTGGTACCAGTAGATATCGAACAGATCAACTAACCAAAAATGTGCCTCAAAAGATTCTTCGCCATATTCCCATAATTCCACGTTTGCAGCGAATGTTCAGGTGTAACAACATAGCACAGTTTATGGATTACCATTCAAATAATAGAAGTGGAGATGGTGTTCTTCGAATGCCTGCAGATGGTTCTGCATTTAGAGAAATCAAGGAAAAATATGTAGATTTTAAAAATGAACCTTGTAATGTCAGGCTTTCATTGGCAGCTGATGGTGTTAATCCATTCGGAGAGCTTAGATCTAATTACTCAGTGTGGCCTATTTTCGTTATCAACAATAACATTCCTCCTTGGATGTCAATAAAGAGGGAGCACATAATGTTGACTATGATTATTCCAGGTATTTGATACATTATTTCTTTGAATGTAACATTTTCATTTCTCTCGTTGTTTGAATAAATATATATTTTATTTATTTACTTATATATACATATATCATGGGAGTAATTATTATGTTTCGTAATTTTGAACAATTAGGTAAGTACCAGGTCAAAGATATGAATGTATATATTGAGCCTCTTATCGATGAGCTAATACAGTTATGGCATGGCATCACTGTGTATGACATCACTAAACCAATCAAGCAGAAGATATTTCAATGTCGTGGGATGCTTGTATGGACAATTCATGATGCCCCAGGACTAACACATGTTTGTGGTATGTAATATTTCGTTGCACTTTAATATAATACATAATTATCTAAATTAGATATACCATATTGCATGTTTTAAAAATGATCTCATAGTATATTAATTGTTATTGATCCATCTATTGCAGGTCTTCAAACAAAGGGTAGATTTGCATGTCGAGTTTGTGGCCCTAAGATGAAGTATCATCATTCGCCAGACTTAAGAAAGATGGTGTTTGATGAGTTTAGGCACTTCCTCCCTAGGAACCATAAGTATCGTACTACTGAAAAACATCTTTTCAATGATAAAGAAGAAACTAGATTAAAACCACGAAGAATGACACCTCAGTTGTGGATGTTGGAATATAACAGAATTAATAATCATCGAGCAGCTGGTACGTAATTTGTGTGTATATATATATATATATTATTTGTTTATGTAATGTTTGGAATTTTTGTTTTAACTAATGAATTTATTTTATTGTATTTTATAATTAATATTGTTCTGATTTATTTTATTCTTTGATATCGAGGTCATCGTCGCCGTGAAGGTACTAATATTGTACTTCCACCTGGAATGAAATGTTATCCTTCTCAATTCGCGAGGTTGCCCTACTATGAGGACCTAAAAATAGCTCATTTTTTTGATACAATGCATGTCGGGAAGAATGTGACAGAAATGTTATGGCGAACCATAGATGGTGCACATGATAGAGATAAAATTGACAAAATTTGTGTTGACATTGAGAAATCGAATCATGCAATGAAAAGTGTGATCGACAGATCAAATAACAATGGAGGTTGAAATTATAATAATATTCCATGGTTATTAACAGAACAACAAAGAAATGATGTAAAAGAGGTCGTTAGAAGAATTAAATTTCCAACAGTTTTTGCTTCAAACATAAATAATATCTTAACGAAGAAAGGTGACTTCAGTGGGGTGAAAACACATGATTGGCATACCTTTGTTAAGGTAATTTTTTTGGTATATGTTTTTGTATGTTATTGCTTGAATACATATTTTAAATTTTCCTTTTTTCTGTTTAATTTGGAAACCAATAACGATTCATTTTTTATTGTTATAGTATGTTCTACCTGCATCTCTCCCAAACGACTTCGACAACAATGTCAAACAATTTATATATGGTCTTAGTAAATACATGAGGTAAGTAGTTTTGATTTATACGCAAAATCTAATTGCTACAATTTCTTTTCGTACTTGATGAAATGATGTATTAATTTACTTGTAATGAAATATATATTATGTTTCATTGAAATAACCTTGCGTAATGATTTTCAGATGGTTGTCATTGAAAGAAATCCATCAAGATGAAATAAAGTATTGGAAGAGAGAAATTCCTCGGCTAATGTGTGAAATGCAAAAGTATCCACCTCCGAAATTTTTCAATGCACAAGAACACTACTTGATACACCAAGTTGAGAGATTGAAATGTGTGGACCAGTACACACAAGGTCAATGTGGATGGTCGAGAGGCACCTGAAATCCTTGAAGGCTTTGGTTAGACAAAGAGCGCGACCTGAGGGTTCTATGGTGGAGGGATATGTGGTATATCAATCCATGGTGTATATTAGTCATTATCTTCCTATATTAGCTGTGCCAGCCATGAAGGTGGTGGATTTCATTTGGGATGTGAACTCCATAAAAAAATTTGAAGTGGAGCACTTGTTGGGAAAAGGTAGAATGAAGAAAGTGAGAGGTAAAAGATTTATTATGTATAATACATATAATGTTTCATTTTTTTACATCATGTATATGATCATTATATTCATTTAGGTCTTATTCTTTAATAGTTTATTAATTAATATAATTTACCATGGTTATAAGTAATATTTATTAATATTGGTGAATTATTGTTTTTTTATTCAGGTGCTCAAGATTATGAGGCACTAATTTTATACATTGCAAACAATCTTGAGTGGATGAGTGAATGGATTGAAACATGTAAAGCATGTAACGACGGTAGGTTATCATGGCAACTACTGTCTGAATTGATTAGAGAAGCGTATCGTAGTGGAGATGGAAACTTTACGAACAGGGAAATCAATTTAGCATATGGTTTGAAAGATAGAAAGGTAAGAAATTAATTCACCTATTTTATTCATTACTTATTTTATACTATATTTATAATGTGAAAACAAGTTTGATTTTTCAGTTAATTTTCATGTTGTGTAAATTATATGATTAATTATTAATTGATAATGCATCTTTTTCATGTTTGGCATATTGTAGTTGAAACACCACAACGCTATGTGGTGCAATGGTTGTAAATTTCGCGTTAAAAAGTTGGATGATAACAGGAAAACTTCTGATAGTGGGATAATTGCAGTATTCTAGGTCACTAATGTTTCCTCCAGGAGTGACAGACATCCTTGAGAATCTAAAAATAGATATTATGGGTTCTTAGATGATATAGTTGAGTGTGACTTTAATTCCTTCAAAATAGTTTTGTTCGACGTCAAATGGTATAGGCTATGAATGAATGTACGTGATGATGATAGAACACTTATTCAACATGACAATGGATTTCAAATGGTTAAAACATCACAATTCGAAGCAGGAAAAGATCGCTATGTTTTTTCCAAGCCAATGCAAACAAGTCTTTTACTCAGAGGTTCCAGGTGAGAACGAATGGTCATTTGCTATTAGATATGATCCAAGAGGAAGGCCAATAGAGTATATAGTAGAGGAAGAAGATGATATTGATCAAGAAGAAGATGATGCAGTGGCAAATGAGCAGGAAGATGCATTGACAGACGAAGAAGATATCTTAGAAGATGAACCAGGCATACGAGATGAGGCAACAATTATTGATGATAATGTCGATGAGGATATTATTGAAAATGACATAATTGATGATGATGATGACATGGTTGATCATTTCAACACCATTTTTGAATTAGATGTTGATATAGATGTCGATCAGTTGGATGAATATCAAGAAGATACAGAAGAAGAATATTGATACAGATGTTATGTTCGAGTATGAGCTGGTATGTTATAACTTTATATTTTAATATGTAGGAATTATTGTCTTTAAATAATTTACTAATTATGTGGTTTTGTTGCATGTTGTTTATTATTTCAAACCAATAAATAATGGCCTTAATATTGTTTATTATTTCGCAAGATTCATAGGATTCATTTGATTCTATGGTCATGTCTCTGAAAAAACCAATTAAACGGTTAAATAGTCAAGATCTAGATGACACGCTTTACCCCCACCATAAATTGTTGAAAAACCGGCCTTCAGTTCAGCTTGATGTGCTCAAGACGAGGGTGGATTTGCATGATCAGTTGAATGAAAATGAATCAGATATTCAGGATGTTTTTGAGGGAAGATCCATAAGCCCCATAGATGAAGATCCCATTGCTGCAGAATTTCTGTCTGCGTTGAAGCACAAGTATAGTGTTGTATCGGAATACAAATTAGAGGACAACTATACCAAGTCTAAATCAACTGAATCCAGTTCTATTTCTCTTGAACTTACCGAATTAAAGCTAGAAGCAAGATTTACAATCTCTAATGGGAACGGGTATGGTAGTTCCAATATTGGATTGGATGTCTGGAGCTCTGCAATAGGCACTAGACCTGATCGTAATGAACCCCAACTAATTCAATGTGATGAAAATATGGACTTTGATGATGAACAAGAAAAAAAGCCAGAGCATTTTGGCAATATTGAAGAAACTTAAGAGGTTTCCTGTGATCGATTGAATCAAATCAGCCATAAGACATCTACTGCAGGCTGGTTTGTATCAGAAGGAGAATCGGTTTTGCTTTCCCATGATGATGGATGCTGCTCTTTTCACGATATAGCAAATTCAGAGGTGTGGAGGTTTTAATTATTGTACTTAATTTTGGGGTTTATGGGTGTTATAATTTATACATTTTGGAATTTTCTATTAGAGCTGGAAATACGGAAAACGAGCTTCACCCCCACCATAGGTGCGCTTGTTGAGTTCGATTTGTTGTGAAGAAGAAAATTGAATTTGCATGATCAGTTGAATGAAAATGAATCAAATATTCGGGATGTTTTTGAGGGCAGATCCATAAGCCCCATAGATGAAGATCCCATTGCTGCAGAATTTCTGTCTGTGTTGAAGCACAAGTATATTGTTGTATCGGAATACAAATTAGAGGACAACTATACCAAGTCTAAATCAACTGAATCCAGTTCTAGTGCTCTTGAACTTACCGAATTAAAGCCAGAAGCAGGATTTACAATCTCTAATGAGAACGGGTATGGTAGTTCCAATATTGGATTGGATGTCCGGAGCTCTGCAATAGGCACTGGACCTGATCGTAATGAACCCCAACTAATTCAATGTGATGAAAATATGGACTTTGATGATGATCAGGAAAACAAGCCAGAGCATTTTGGCAATATTGAAGAAACTGAAGAGGTTTCCTATGATCGATTGAATCAACTCAGCCATAAGACATCTACTGCAGGCTGGTTTGTATCAGAAGGAGAATCGGTTTTGCTTTCCCATGATGATGGATGTTGCTCTTTTCACGATATAGCAAATTCAGAGGTGTGGAGGTTTTAATTATTGTACTTAATTTTGGGGTTTATGGGTGTTATAATTTATACATTTTGGGATTTTCTATTAGAAATAGAGAAAATCCTAGGGGTTAGATTATTCTCATGGTTTAAATTTCTATATTTGAAATAAAATTCACCAATTTATATTTAAAAAAATAATTTGCCTAATGTTGATGGTTGTATTTAAATAGGATGTGGAACATTTCAAAAACATTGAAAAATTTTCTAAAACTATAATTGATTTCAAGAATATTTATGCACTCTAAATTTTCCTTAACATAAAGGGCAACGATGTGTGACTATATTTTCTCGATGTTTTTCTAATCTCCGGGGAGAAGAAATTTGAATATAAAGCTCATAGCAAATTTAGGCTTGTGTCGGAGGTGATTATTTGGTTGATGAGCGGTGGCAGTTGGAATGGTAGCTACCAATAAATGTATTGGCAACATGTCTGTACGTTTCTCCATTAGTTGATTCTTATTCATGGGACTTTTATAATAAAGAAATTATGGCATTCCATACTGAATCGAAGGCCTTCACTTCAACATCCAGTACCATCTCTCCAGTTTTGGCAAAGAGGGATGTCTCGGGCAGAAATTTTGGCTTTGTAAATGTTGTGTGAGAGAATCAACATTAGTATAAGATTGGTGGTATAGGCCATGTGGGCCTCTTATCGTATCTACTGTCAGTGCCCAAAAGACAGTTAATATTTATGATATTCGTGATGGAGATCCTGTGATTTCAATGTGTTTGTTTTGAAAGTTTAGGTTTCATAGTAAATCATCAATGGGCTCTGAAATAAGGCACATTGAAATCTTGGATACATGTTTCATGCCAAAATCAGTTGTATCTTCCATAAATACACAATATTGGACCACTTTGTATAAATCTGCTTCTCAGAAAATGTTACATCTCCCTCATTATACAGGTGGTGTTCTTACATGCATACCAAAGGCATTGTTTTGGCAATCATTTTATAAGTCACTAGATATTGTGGGTACAAGGATCTAGGGTCTCCACATGAAACTGTGTTGCCCGAAGACTCACTCTGCCTGTCCTTAAATTTGTAAACATAATAGTATGCCAATTCTTCTTTCATTTTGTATGCATAAGATGATTTTTCGTCAAATTCCATAATTGTTTTTAAGTTTTATCCATCCAAGTTTTGTTGTGAATGCACAGATTTTTGGCTCAACACAGATCTGTTATATCTTTGTACTTTTCCTTTACTAACTATTTGAAATTTCTAGTTATATTTAGAGGTGTCTTTTAAGGGATGAGGGGAATTACTTGGATTTAGTGCTGCCCACTCTCAATAGAGGCTTAGAGTAAACTATGACACATTGTGATGTATATCAGTGGTAGTTGGGGCAGCAGCAAAATCAGTTTCATGCTTCAGTAGATTTATTCTTCTTGGAAAGCTTTTAGCTGACAAAAAAAAGGGAATGAAACACGCAACCAGTCCCCTTGCTTTTATTGGACCACCTGCTTTCTTTTTATGAGAGCATCTACAGGCTAAAGTTACTAGAAGTGGTCAAAAGTGAGTTTGGTTAGTTGGAAAAGTCCAACTATTCTTAGCCCTCGAAAATTTTTAAATACTTCATAGGCATGTTAACCCCTCCTATATTGTGTTGCGTAAGTGGGTTTTGCAGAATTTTATGCACTTAGGGTTAGACTCAAATTTTGAAATTTGATGTAATTAGGATTATATTCAAGTGCTGGCCAAATTGGTAAAATTGATACTCAGCCATAGCTGAAAGGTAGTAATATGCAGTGGAGTCATTCTATGAAATGATTCAATTTGGCATGTGAATCTCACATCTAAGGGCCATTAAAATCCCATGGATGGAGACTGATCAGGATTCAACATTGTTGTTACTATTAGTGGAGTTGGGTATGGCACAAGTACAATAAAAATATTGGCAACAATAGTAACATCATAGATTCAGAATCTTAATCTCTATATTAAATGAGCATTAGAATGTAACTTGATTTCAGTAAAATCTCTAACAGGTTTGTTCTAAATCGGACCTGAAATGCTCACTTGTAAAGATGTTTCAGGCTTGAGGTTGTATGACATTGCAACAATTGACTTGTTGAGTACATGATCACATTAGGTCATTGTGAAACTGAATATATGCTACTTCGGTATGAAGATTGATTGCACAAACTGTGTTTTCTAAATAATTTTTCCAATGAAACCTGAAATGGATCTTGTTACGCTGAAAACATATGGCATCTTTAATCTACTATCAATTTGAGTGACAAGGGTAGCTAAACCTCATGAAAATGCTCCGAAGATGTTACAGATGCATGGAAGCTCTGGAAATTTAGCCCCTCACTATGTTATATGATGCAGGGGCATTAGGCCCAAGACAAATTTTGTACATAAATAAATGTAAAGGGGGGTCTCATGTTTTATTTCCCTATGAAATTATCCATAGTTGAGCTAATTTAGTTAATTTGTAGAGAAAATGTAACTGCCCGAATGATTAATGGGCACCTGAAGAGATAGTCAGTTTCAGAAGTTAAGCTAATTCTAGGAGTTCGTCTCTGTCTGTCAGCGTTAGTCTCAGATTTAGGAATTTGAAGAGTTTGTGAGTCATCGAGAAATTCGAATCAATTCATTGTAATTGATATAAAAATAAACCTCCGTGACAGAGTCGATAGACCTGCACAGAAGACCTGCAAAGAGAACTGCATAGAGCTGCATTGGGAAGAGGAGGCCATTGTATCGAAGATCTGGCCAAGGACCAGGAGACTGTAAGAAATTTCATTTATATAATGAATCTGTTAGTATTATATGTGCGTTGATTGAGTAAGTTTTCTGTGTGTGAATATATGTACGCATCCTGGTGAAAGATAATTGAAATCTCGTGGTAATTAAGAAACCCTATGATGAGGTTATGTGCATATAGACTGGTTGAGTTCTCAGTGGAACACGAGCTAATGACTCAGGACTTATGAGCATTGTTGAATTCCACAGATAACTATGTCAAACAGTTGGGGAATTTCTCTATAATCAATTGTGTGAACAGAGGGTGAATTAGGTTAATGACATTCCCGTGCACCTGTGGTAGAGCAAGGAGATGTTGTGCTCGAACCTCCGTGAGCTAAGTAAAACCTCGTAATGAGTGTTGTGAATGTGTAGGCGATTGAATGAACCAAGGACCGGTGTATCGATTTGCAGAGTTGATACTAACCTTATCAGAACCATAAGACATAAACCGTGGCATATGTAATGCGTCGTGTCTCCTCGAAATGGTCGTGCCCGAGTTCGTTTGGTATGGCCGCGCGAAGGATGAACAATGAGGCAGAGTTTAATGGTAGTAAGGCGTTGGTAAGCGGACGGAACCTGGAGTAAGAGTAGTCGGAACCTTGAGGACTGCACAGTAAAGACAGGTTTTCGGCATATCGCACCGCCTTTGTATGGTAAGCGGTATTCCCCATTTGGAAGTGATCAATGTTATAGGCCGACACGTGGCCTTGAGCGGTTTTGAAAACCCACTCTCATCGCTAGTTAACGATCGTGCAACTAACTCGCGCGATATCCAGTTGTATCATTGGATCATCAAGGCCAGAGCGACGTATTATCCACCGTTGGATGTGGAAAGGCTGCTAGCGCTGGGCCCCACGCATATATACATCGACTATTGTTGTCCTAACTAAGGTTCAATGGAGGTATGTGCGGTTGTTTGCATTGACAAAAGTTTATTCATATTTATGTGTCCAAGCCTCATATGAAGTCCCAGTTATAAAGTGAATGCCATCACTAAAGGTTAGCGGGGTCCGATCTTATTATATGATTGTTTATAGTCGAAGCGCTGTGGGGTAGTTTATTATATTAATATTTCACGGTTGAATTATGTTCATAACAATTGGAATGCCCACAATTCATAACAAATATTGGAGATTTACTGTCCTGTTTTAAAGTTTCATTTTATTTTTTTTAAATTAAACCTACCGTTGGTATATTGACGCTTTGTAAGTGTCGCTCTTCCGACGCCTTATAAGTGTTGGTCCTCTGACGTTTTGAACGATTTCCATTTTCTTTGGTCTTGTGACGTCTGTCGATATTGCGACAGTTCTTCCTGGTGTCGGTATTGTGACGCTTTTGGAAAGCGTCGGTATTGTGACGCTTCTGGAAAGCGTCATTCTTGCGACACTTTTTCAATGCGTCGGTCTTGCGACACTTTTGTACGGCGTCGGAATTGCGACAGTTTAGAAACGTCGGAAGAGCGATAGTATAAAAACGTCGGAAGAGTGACAGTATAAAAACGTCAGAAGAGTGATGTTCAAAACTTCGGACCACATTTCGTTGGAATTGCAGTAGTTTACAAACATCGAAAGAGAGACAGTTTGGGCAACGTCGGATGAGCGACGCTTGTTTGGAAGCGACGGAAAAACTGTCGGTATTGCGACACCTTGTCAAGGCATCGGAATTACGACGTGATGGCGAACCACGTTTTTTCCATCCTCGAACTGTCACTCTTGCGACGACTATGTGTCGGAATAGCGACGAAGTGGCCGTCGGAAATTGGGCCAAATTTTCTAGTAATGCAAATTTTAAACCTCCGCCTGCATTCCACCTCCTCTGTACTGCTCTTCCGCTACACCCGAGCCATCTGAAGTAGTTATAGCTCCCATTCGCAGGTTTTTTATAATATTTTTATGGTTTGTTGCAAGTTTAATGGTGGATAAGCTATAAAGCTGTCCCACAGTCCAGTAAAGGGACATGGCCGAGGATGATGATCCTTTGTGGCCGAATTCAATACAGAAAGGGACATAGAGGGAGTTAATCTCCAAGTTTAGCCATTGTGTCATGAAAACTGGTCATTCAGTAAAGCCCTCTAGCACAAGTACCTGTCAACAATCAAATGAAGACCAAACAGTGAAGATATTGAAGATTAAAGAAAAAGGATTAAGCGCAAAGCATGAAGATTTAAATTTAATCCACAGTTAAAGGATAAAGACACAGTATAAGATCGGAGATGATCCAAGAAGGCCTAATGAAGCCTAAAGCATAAATCAAAGATAAATTAGTTAGCTAGAGACAAATCAGCCAAAGAAAGCCTCCAAAGGACACCTGTAGTCTACTTTACCTTTCAAAGACACTGTGACAGCCATCCAGATGATAGAACCTCTTTAAAACTGTCAGAATAGTTATTGCACAGTAATGGGAGGCCTCAAACCGAAATATGATAGTTTTCTTGTCCCAGAGGTCAAACAAGGTACTTCAAACCGAGGTAGCTTCAAAGGACAGGCCTCAGAGTTATTGCCAACTTGCTAGTTGGCTTCAAAGTCACCTAAAGCAGCTAAAATGGTACAATCAGTTAATGGAATGGCTATTAAGCAGAATGGGCATTCGAACACCTCTTCCCCTCTGTCTTAATTAATATTTATTACCATTTCTGTAGCACTCTTCCTATTTGCACCTATATGTATTCACTGAAAACTCATTGTAAAAGGTTGGAAATTGGTTAATTGTTGAAATGTTATTGAGTTAGAGTTGCTGAGTAGTTGTAATATAGTAGGCTGAGAAGAGAAGTATCAGACTGCAAAAGCTATTGGACTCAAAGTATGTAACTAGTTTTGGACATCAAATAGACAAGCAGATTCATTGGATCCTGATCTAAATCATTGGTGATGTTTTTATCACTGTTATTGTTATCCTCCTTATGTTTCCACTTTGTTCATATTCTCTGATAAAGAGCAGTAAAATATATGATTAGGATTTACTTCTAAAGTACCCTAATTCTGACTGATAAGCTTTATCTTTATGTTTTCTTCTAAATGTGTGTTTGAGGTTGAATCAATAGAGTATAACCAGTTAAGAATGTTGGTGAGCCCATGTCTTGCTGAGTAGAACTTGAGATGTTGTTCTTGAATGATCTTTTCACTACATGCTAAGTAGAGTCCTAATCAAGGAAGTTTATGGTTAGCCCTGTCCCTTGTTTAGTCTTAAACAACTGTTTTGAATATTTTCCTTAAGAGTATGCCGAAAGCAGGATAGGTTAAAATTTCTTACTTGATATTAGGCTACTTTTTATGTTTATCTTAAATGTTTTCCCTTGAGAGTATGTCGAAAGCAGGATAGGTTAAAAGTCCTTACCTGATCTTAGGCTGCCCTTCGTTTTCTTATATGTTTGCTTCTTTCACCACACTTATTAATGTTCCATACCACAAACTCAACTTAAAATATCTTCTGATATAGATGACTTGCCCTATGGAAACCCTTGAATAGTTATTGTGCAAGTAAACCCTTTTATGACTCCATAGCCCAATGGTTTAGCACTATTTCTTAACCTATCTTTCCATGCTGAAATATCCTTCAATTTATTCCCTCCTTCACTTCACATGACCTTCTCATTTAATGATTCCCAACCAAAAACAAAAAAACCAACCCCTTGTACTTCATAACTAGCTTAATATCATATCATAAGCCCTAAAGCATATCATTCTAAACACATATATAGAGATCCCTCTCTGAATCCAGGAGGGCTAGATCCTACGATTCCAAAGTGGTTCTAATGTTGCCTTGTCATTTGGTATGCCAATCTGCCAAATTACAGGACCCCAACAGGATGAAGTATTTATACAAAAATGTTTACAAAATATCCTAGAATATTCATAGGAATTTTCTAATAAAATATCTTTCACAACAATATAGTGACAACTGCTTAACAACTTAGCAAGCTGTCCTATTTATCCAAATAAAATAGAAATTCTATTTTGAATTAGGTGTAGGTGGTTGTTGTGTTGTCTTCTTTGCTAGCAAAAGATCTTTCAAATATGTTTTGAAATATTATCTCTTATTTGATTCTCTTTCATCTGATACACTTTACCATCGGATACTCTTTAACCACTATTTTAATTGTCTTACTATTGTAAATTTATGTTTTTACGGTGTAAAAACAACAATATGTAATTTATCCTCTTCACTGCAATTTGAATTTTACAGTAAGTCAGTGAGTTTTTCCCAAAATTCTTCATCGGGGATTTTGATCTTTTTCAACTTCTTAAAGTTCTCATCTGCCTCTGTGTATCTAGCAAATGTTGGTTTGATTACAAAGAGGTGTTTTATCTCATGTTGTAGATAAAACAAGTCTTCAAAGCTTTTATACAAAACCTTTCCTATAGGAATTCCTTGTCCTTCTATTTTATTTACCTGCTCTTTTGCATAATCTCTTATCTTCTTGTTGTAGTCTTCTTGTGGCATAAGTTTATCATTAAGAACAAGAATATTTGGCAAACCTTTTTTCCTTAAGATCTCAAATTTAACCATAAATTTAGTTATGGCTATGTTCATGTTTCCACACTTTTGTTCTAGCTACTTCATCAAGTTTTTCTTTGAAATTACTTTTTTTATTTCAATAATTGTCTTTGTTTTGTTAGTAATTTCTATCTCCTATAATTCTTGTTTGTTTTTACTTTTGGGAAATTTGATTATTTCTAGGGCCTCTTCAGGTTTGGCACCTAGTTCATCATTTGTTTTCTAAATCTCCTCTTGAGCTACCTGTAGTAAATCCTTTTGCTCATAAATTATCTATATTGATTGCCAAACATCATTGATGGATACAATGATTTTGGTCCATAGTTGATTCCTCACATAGGACATAGGTTCTTTCAAGGTTAAATCCTTTTGTAAGTTCTTCAACTCAACATTCAAATTGTTAGCCCTTTTTTCTTGAGTTTTGGCATTAATTTTGGCTAGCTTCTTAGTGTCTTCCAAATTTTCAATCATTTTCTTCATCCTATTGATCTCATTACTCTATATGGACATCTCTTCCATAGCTTTGATGACCTAACTGGCTTCATCTGTTTGTTGCATTGCTGATGTAGATGATTCTGTAGCTGAGGTAGTAGAAGATTTCACTGGCACAGATGTTGCCAATGGGGCTCTTGGTGCCAATTCCTCTGCTAAGGTTGATGGAACCGTTGTAGTTACCATAGGGATGACTGTGGGAGCAGCACTAAGAGTTTATGTTGCTTCTTTCTCTTGGACAAGCTTGTCCATTTCTATCTCCATTTCCTTAATCTGTGTTGTCATTTTGAGAATGAGACTCATCATCTCATCTTTCTGATTTGCCTCCTGCATTATCTCTTTAGTCTGTGGATGTTCTGTTGGAGGAAGCTTCAATTTTTTTCTAAGTGTTGCTATGTCTGCATTTTTCTTATTTATCATCTCTTTTGCAACCTTTACATTTGCTGGATCATACCCTACTTCAATTACCAATTCTTTTAAGGACTTGATTCTAGTGTCCTTGATAAGAGAAGAATATTTTTCAATCCTAATTTGATCTCTCAAATTGGTTATAGTGTTCTGAAGCTTCTGGGCACTCATTGCCTTGTTAGTTATAGTAGAATAAATCATTTCAGGGTTCTACTTATGAAACTCAATTTGATCTAAAGGATGAATGTTATCAACTGGTACTTCCACGTCAACTTTCTTGTAGTTTGCTAATGTTGTGGGATTAGGCACTGTTGGTTGTAGCATTGTCATAAGAAATTTATTGTTGGTGTAATCAAAAGCTGATAATAGTCTATTTTGAATTTCTAGAGTTTGCTTTAGATACTATGAATAAATTTCATTCTTTAACTCTTCATTCTTAGCCTTGATTTCCTTGTAGTTCTCTTTGATATCCGAACTTGTACTTTCTGCTTGATGTGATGATGATGCCTCCATGTTTTGATGTCTTTCAACCATTTGAGTATCCTTTTCCTACTCATTCACAATAACTGTAGCAGCATCTGTGTTTTTTTCTATGTTTTCTTCATATAGCACCTCAATTGTTTCTTTTTCCTTGTTCCCTAGATTGATCTTAGGCTTTTTATTATATCTGAGTTTAAACCTAGTCTCAGTTGTTGTTTTAGCAGTGTAGGTACCTTCTTATCTGATTCTTTTGGTAGCTTTATCTTCTTGATTTACATTTTTCAAGGTGTGACTAGTATCACCTTGTTTAACTGCTTCTATCAAGTATTTTCCAGCCACTCTGCTTGATTATCAAACTGTTCAATTTCTGGTCTTTTATCATGGATATAAGGGGACAATTTTCATTTTACCCTAATTTTACTAAGAATTCACTGAGGATAATAATTCCATAAGAAAATTTCTTCAAATTTGTATTCTAGCAATTGTTTTGTTGCCTCTCTACCTGCATCCCCGTGATTGCAAATGAAAGGTCCTACCTGATTCTTCAACTTGAATTGAGTCTTCTTTTTGGTAGCTAAGAAGTTGATAGAATCTGAATTTAGTAGTTTCCTGATGTACTCTAAGGAAAAAAATCTCATTGGAAAATATTTTGGTAGTTTATAAGTTAAAATATTTGACCCAAAAACTCTGATCTCTGTATGATTTTTGTAAAGTTACCAATCTCCTGTTCTACTTTGTTATGAGAGCTGTAACATTTTCTTTATTTCATCACTGACTCTTGGTTGTACACTATTTTTCAACATGTTTTCAATGGATGAACAAAAAATTCTATAAAATCCACATAGGTGAATTCTGTTGATTCTTTTCTGGTTAAAGATGTCCAAAAGATGACTGATAGAGGATTCCCTTCTACATCCAATTTCTGAAGGTTTATAGGGAACTTATCTGCTTGAAAGTAAAGAAACATGTGAAAGAGGAAACATGAATATCTGAAAACTCCTTCAGTGGGAAATTTCACAAGCTGGTCTTATCAGCTATGTATTCAACATAATTGTAAATGACATAAGGAGGTTGACCTGACACAAAATTGGATAGAAAACCTAGAATTTGTTGGACGGATCAGTCGTTCTTGCGGATAAGACATACCTCCCAAGTGTCCTACGGACAACTAGCAACAAACGGACAAATAAAACTATATTTCTCTAGATATATTGCGATTCATAATTAAATTCCATAAAGGTTTTAACGATCTTACCTTTGATCCAACGCTTGTTTGTAGTAGTAGTCCTTCAGTCGCCCGAAAGAGTTATCTTTGTAGATCTAAAATCACAAACAAATAAACATCAAATAGCACCTGCATAGCATATATTCATAAATCATATCCATTATGGTGATCAAGGAATCCATAAAATAAACAATCAATTGACAGCTTATTGAGAAAAACAGATTTATTTGTATTAACTTAAATAAGAAGAGCCTTACAACTGTGTTTGCCTTGATGTTGTACAGGTCTTCCTGGGGTCTGGAGCAGGCGTTTCCTTTACTCAGATCAGCCTTGAACTCTTCCAACCGAGATACATACGGGTATGTAATCCTTCCCACATGAAATCTCAGCTAAAAGGGTCTAAGTTTCAACAGCACTTCGCCTCCAACAATACTAAAACTTCAACTCATGAATTGGTAACCCCTTGAGGCTGCCCTATGCCTCCTTTTATAGTGGAGAAGAGGTGGTTATAGCTCCATACAATAAGGGATAGAATCCTCCTTCAAAGGGATTAGTTCCTTACATCAAGGGGTTAGCTCCTTATTGGATGGGATGCATGAACATGAAAGGAGCGTACTTTCCACCGTAGGAATGTTTCTAGAAGCTTCTAAAAATGACTTTAACTGAGCTTCTAGATTTTACATGCACATTTTCTAATCTTTTACAGGGGTCCGCACTTTTAACAAGCAGAAAGTGCACTTGGCTACACAGGATTTATAGCCAAAAAGTGCGGGACCACAGGCAAAACTAGGAGAAAGTGCGGTACCAGAGTTTTAAGGCTTTTATGAGCTTTTCTCTTAGTTTCAAGGCTTTATTTTGGGAACTTTGATATTGTATACTTTCAAGGGAGTACTAAAATGTCATGGTGACAAATTTCAGTGTAAAAAATTGCCCCCTAAAGTGCGAATTCTGAGAATATTTGAAGAGTGATGTGCTTTATCATTTCAAGGATCAGCCTGTGGACACCCCAGTCGGAATCCTGTAAAAAAATACAATGCAACACACACACACACACACACACACACAAATATATATATATCATCACTAAGGTAGGCATTCCCATACTCAGATAAAAAAATAACTAAACTTGTTCTGATACAGAAATGATTTTAATATCACATCAATCATGTAGACACAGCATGGATGCAACCATCTGTAATGAATCGTCTACTTCATAATGAATAATAAAATTCCTCGTAGCCTGGATTGTGGAAAATAGATCCAAGGTCTTGATTTCTGCTTCCCGAACTAGTATGATTCTATCCATGTGATTAAATGTGTTGAAGTCAAACATGGTCGAAACCACTTGATTACCAGTCAATTATGTGAATTGTTAACAAGTGTGAGAGAAACCACCAATAATGAAAATGGCTCTCAAAGTACTCAGTACAATCCACGAAATGCAAATATATGATCTGAAGTCGAACATTTCACGGAATCATTCGATCAAAGGTCAATGATGTAACCTATCATCAAAGGCGAGAAACCTGCCATTAAGGCATGTAGATTCCAAGGTACTGACAGATTCTAGATCAACTTCCTAGATGATGAGCTGTCACCGATAGAAAGTGATCCGTTGTAAGCAAGCTCATGACACGAAACCATAGATCAAGTTTTGAAGAAATATTTTGCAAGGACTGACTCAGGGATGGTCAACGCGAATGGAGACAAGTGTTTGCAGATGAATGGTTTGTTTGACTGTCCTCTTAAACACATAACGACACTGCAGATGGTTTGGTGATAGTTGCCCTAATCTAATACCCAGAAACTGGCTAAAGACTTTCAATGTGGTTTGATTAACTGATAGGCAAAGGATTTCCCAACCTAGGTAGAAGAGCGACAAAAAGTGTCATGTTCAAGAGTGGTGTAATGCTTTTACAAATCAAAGTGTAACAAACGAATCTATTTTTCTCTCTTTTCCCCCACCATTTCTGGGAAGTACCTCTTTATTTTTGACAAGATTGAGGAGGATAACATTTGCTTGTTTATAATCTCATCCTTTGGATGAGTCCAACTTAGTTTAAAATCGAACCCTAAGAAGGAGTGGTATGTTCCTGTTTGTAATCGACAGGCCCTTTACTGTTAAATTTTAACGAGTCCAGTATAGGAGAAACTCTATGTTTTTCATTTTTAGGGAGTCAGAAGAAAAAACTTAAGAAAACTCCATGGGTGTTCTTTTTTCGTAAATTTAGTCTCTCAGGCCCAAAAAAGGATAAAATAATGCAAGAGAGAACTCTATTGACCATGATTAGTCAACGTATACCTTTTTCATAAATAGTCCATTTCAGTCTGGAAAAGGGGTAAACTTATACTGAAGGGATGACCATTCATTTACTTTAACGAGTTTGAATAGTCAAGTACTCGACGATCTTTTCATTTTTAGAGAGTCTGAAAAGGGCTTAAAAGAGGACTCCATGGTTTCTCTTTTTCGTAAAATTTAAAGAGCCCGAAAAAGTGATAAAATTTGACTCTTCGTAAAAAATGACCATTTTTCCTGAAAAATCCGTTATTCTGCACAAAAACTCGAAAAATTAAACATACCTGTTTCAATAAAAATATTTTGAAAAACTAATTTTTAAAGTGAAAAATAAACAAATTTAAAATTCGTCTATTCAAAAAAACTTATAAAAAGGAGTTTTTCAAGTTCATTTTTACCGTTTGAAATTGGAGTGAAGTTTTTAGAGCTCTGGGCAAAAAACGCTTCGGAGAAGATTCTAGGCAAACCGACCGTCGGATTCAAAAACCGTTTGTTTCAGGTAATCCAAAACCTCCTTATCTTGCATTTCATCCATTCAATTTTTTAATTTTGGGTCAGAATTTCATTTTTGGGTGGAAAATATGCCAAAAAATTCACCCTCAGGGGTCTGCACCTAATGCATTAGGTACCTGTGGACCCCGACATTTTTCTACAAAGAAAAATGGCGGGGCCCCGCACTTTTAACACAGGGCCCATGCGTATCTACACACTTTCCCTTAGCATAAAGTGCGGAGGCGCTGTGGCAAATTAAAAAACATATTTTCTTCCTAAATCACCCAAATTTTTTACTTGAAAATGATTCTAATCCTTCATTTTGCTTGTTGTAGGATATATACAATGCTTATTTGGCGAGAACAGGAGCACGAAGAGGTAGATGAAGCATCGATAAATCATCAACCTACTTTGCAAGCTTTAAGAACATGCGGGCTTTACAAATTTTGGGCTATTAGTGGCATGAGAGCTCAAGTGGATCTTCTTACTTGGCTGGTAAGTAAATGGGATGTCCAGGACCAGTGTTTTGTGATCGGAGGTCACCGGATCGAGATTGAGCTGGAAGACATATATTTTTTGACTGGTTTGTCTAGGAGAGGTGAACCATTATCTCTATTTGGGGCTAGGCCAGGTGGCTAGTCTGTCTCCAGCCTACAATTAGAGTTCTGCAACGATGAGGCCAATCCCTGGGACAAACGGATTGACATAAAGACTATCATCCGTCCAGAGCTAAAAGTGATCGCTTTTACCGTTGTCAAGCTGTGTGGAAACCACTGGTTCTCAGATGCGCATAGCAGTAGATTTCTTTCGAGGCACCATATACAACTGGTGCAAGGCAGTGTTGGCAAATGTGAAAGGCCAACTTACCAGAGAAAAGAATGGGAAGCTAAAAAACTTTGGATATGGGTCCATTGTAGTCACCTTTGCTCTAGAGAGGATCCCCATGTTAGCCCCGTAGCACATTCCTATCGATGCTGGTCGGCCTTGAGAGCCTAGGATGGTTTGTTGGGTTGCTTTGATGGCCCGCCACAGTGAGGGTGGGGAGATTGTGTGATTTCCTTCTACATATTTTTGTTGGCTGGAATGCCAAATTTTTGTTATAGAGGATTTTCCTTATGCTGGCATGGACTTTTGTGGTGACCGGGAGATACCCCTTCCTCCAGGAGCTCAGTGGGACGAGTCAGGTAAAAAAAAAAAAAAAATTGACATATTCTAATTTCTATTTTTTTTTTTTTTAATTCATCCAAAACTGATAACGAAATTTTCAAATGCAGATGTGGGTCCGATTCGACCATCCATTCTCCGCCCCTTTGACCGGAGGCAAAGGGATGCAGCACCACCACCACCACCCCCACGGGATCAGACTGCACAGATCCTGACTGACTTAGAGCACCATCTGGAGTGGCTCACTATAGATATTCCTGAGACTATTATAGATGATATCCGACTCCATCTACAGAGATATGTCATAGGTGTTCCTGGTCCATTCAGGAGGTTTTTGACTAGGGTGGCACGAGCGGTGGTGTATTATCGTGATCATCACCACGGATAGTGGCTGATTGACTTGTAGACTCATTTTTGTATCACTTTTTTCTGATCATAAGGCATTTTTGAGCCTATGATCGAAGACGATGTATATTTTTTGAACACTACTTTTATACTATGATATACTATTATTTCAGTTTACCTGTTCAATCATGTTATGAAATGTTGATTGTTACTTTGTTATCGCAAATGTCTATTTATAACATTAGAAGCAATCGCATCTGCTAATGTATTTAAATTTTTTGAAATGTGTTGATATTCAATATAATCAAACTCTCATTCCAAGAGATGAAACCTTAAAAATAATATTAATAATACTGAATTTCTAATGGCATATACTCGATTTAACTGTAATACAACGAGTTCAGAGTCTAACTTAACAATCAAACTCCAAATTACAAATGAAATGGATTCTGATAATAATTCAATAACTGCACTATATTCGGCAATATTATTCGTCGTTTGACCGAGACTTACCCCATGCATCGATACTAACTCGTCAGTGGGTGAGTAAATAACCCCAGCTGTGGAAGAAATATTTCGTGTACTACGATAAGCGCCATTAGCAAAACTAATATATGTTTGAAAGGACGTCGACATCTGCGATATCAAAAGTATCCAGATAAGTGGGAATAATAGTAAGAGCACACTTACGCTAGGTACACGTTTCTAATCTATAGCACACCAGCTAAAAAGTAACCAATATACAGAGAAGATCTCCACACGAAGTCAAGCGTAATATCTCTTCAGATAAAGTCCATTTATGGGTTTACCCAAAGAGACCCCGTCAAAATCAATCAATTCATAGGCCCCTTTTGCAAGCTGTCGCTTGACAATGTAAGGACCATGCCACATGGGTTCAAATTTCCCATCCCCTAGTTTATCATTGGCTTGATCATAAATCAAAACTAGGTCTCCTTTTGAAAAATTACGAGGGGTAATATTTCTATCATACTGAGCTTTCATTCTTTTCGCATGAGCCTCAGTAGCTAATGCAGCGGTGCGCCGATTCTCATCTAATTGAGCCAAGTATTAAAAACATTTCTCCTCTTCAGAAGTGTCTGGTAGTAACTCTATGGCTAGTTGGAGTGATAGTATCTCGCATTCAACGGGTAATACCGCTTCTAAACCGTAAACCAGTTGAAAAGGGGTAAAACCTATCGATGTTTTTGTTGAGGCTTGATACGCCCAAAGTGCTGAAAAGAGCATGGTATGCTAATTCAACTTATGAATTCCAATGATTCGTTTGATCATGGTGACTAAAACTTTATTAATCGCTTCAACTAAACCATTGGCCTATGGATAATATGGTGTAGAACTGTCATGGCGCAGGCCAAGCTGGTTTGTTAACTCGGTCATCATGATATTTTGAAAATGGCTCCAATGATTAGTAATTATCGCTTGGGGCACACCGAAACGAGCAATCACATGATTGAATATGAAAGTAGCTGCAGTTTTTCCATCCGCCGCAAATTTAGGCATCGCCTCGGCCCATTTGGTAAAATAATCTACTGCTAGAATAATGTACCCATGCCCCCCATCCAAGTGAGGGTTACATGTAATGAAATCGATGCCACATTTTGCAAAAGGACCGACGGAAATTATGGGGTGAAGAGGAGCAGGTGGTGCACGCATTTTTCGATTGAAGATTTGACAATTATGAAATTTTCGGACTGTGTAAATACAATCTTTGAACATAGACGGCCAGAAATATCTTGCGTGAAATATATTTTGGGCTGTGCCGTACCCAGACATATGATCACCACATGCTCTAGAGTGAAAGTCATTTAAAACCTTCTCGGATTTGTCATAAGTTAGACAACGTCGAAAAACCAAGTCCGCACCACGACGGTAAAGTGTGTCACCAACAATGTGATATTGTTGAGACTGGAAACGAATTTTTCGTCGTTGTGACCGTGAAAGCTCAGGCCGAAATATTGGGTTTGAAGATATACAATAATATCCCCATACCATGGATCAATGGTACTAATAAGAAACAAATATTCATCCGCGATTGGTTGTTCCGCCACATTTTTTGTATCAGTACGTGGGAAATCACACATAAGTTCAGCAAATATCAATGATTTCTTGGATTTGGACTTTTCAAACTCCAAATAAAACTCCTGCAGGATAACAATCCATTTGGAATATTTGCCCCCTAGAAATTGTTTGGTCGAGATGTACATCATAGGGTTGCAATCAGAGATCACTATCGTTTTGCGTAAAAGTATGTAGTGACGAAAACATTGGGTAGCTTGAGCAGCTGCCAAAGCCAATTTCTCCACATTTGAGTATTTGATCTCAGTTGGATGCAAATTTAGACTAAGATAATAAATCACATGTTCAATATGGAATTCATCTTCCTAAACTAAAACCATTCCTATCGTGGAATCATAAGCGGCGAGGTACAAAAAGTAATCTTGGTTGTAGTTGGGAGGATGCAATAACAGTGCATGGGTCAATGCGTTTTTCAAAGCATAAAAATATCTATCAGCGACCTCATCCCAAAATAAGGGAATGTTCTGTTTCAACAACCTAGTGAAACCTTTCGTTAACTCGACATAGTTAGGAATGAATCGACGTAAAAATTTTGCTTTCCCTTGCAAACTTTGGAGTTGGCGAAGAGTAGAAGGAGGAGGTAAATTTATGATTGCCTCAACCTTTGATGGGTCGACACGAATGCCTGCCTTTGAGACAATAAATCCCAATAATCGTCTGGATTCTATGTAGAAAACACAGTTTTGAGGATTCAAACGAATCTTATAGTGCCTACATCGCATAAAGATGGCTCGTAAATGAGTAATATGATCTGCTCTGCATGAGGAATGAGCAGGAAAATCATCGAGGTAGGGTTGCACAATGTGTTTAATGTGTTTAAGACATGGCCCTTTGAAAAGTGGCGCCAGCGTTATTTAGTCCAAAAGGTAATTTGCGATAAGCAAAAGTTCCCCATGGACAAATGAAAGATGTTTTAGGTTGATCTGCAGGGAGTATGTTTATTTGATTGTAGTCGGAAAATCCATCCATGAATGAGAACATTTCACTTCCAACACAATCGTCAATAATTTGATTGATGTAAGGGGTTGGATAATTGTCTTTAGTACAAGCTCGATTTATATCCCTATAATCGATACATACTCTTATGGTTCCTTGTTTTTTATTAACCGGAACAATATTAGATACCCAATCTGTTAACGGGATTGGATAAATAAAACATGCACGAAGTAATTTTTCAACTTCTACTTTGATAGCAGCAGCTTTTCTCGGATGAATCTGACGTAATTTCTGTCTGACGGTTTTGGCATCCGGGCATGTATTAATTTCATGTACAACGATTGACAGATCGATTCCTGGCATTTTTTCATATGACCAGGAAAAGATGTTGCGGAATTCCTGAAACTGGGCCTTATATGCTTAAATTTATTCAGGCGTACAAGAAGCACCTATGTGAATGTTTTCAATAATTCCAGGTTTTACTGAAATGTCAAGAGGAACTGTCGTAGAAATATTTTCTAAATTCAATTCAGAATCGACATGTGAAAGAGGATTCTGAGGTTCTTTGACGTAATCAGTGGTAAAAATAGAGGAAAAATCATTTTCAAAATGATCAAGTTCAAGTAAAAATGAAGACCTATGGTGTAGATCTTCCCATGGTAATTCATCTACCGACAAGAATTCACAAATATGCTCATCAGTATGGAAAACTTGTTGAGCAAGACTCAGAATTGGTGTCGAAGCTAAACTCGATATTGAAAATGACTCCTGATTGATCACATTCACTGGATCAGATTCGGTTGAAGAGGTATCAGAAAATGACTATACTTGCTGATATGCTAACTCAAAAGGACTCAAAGGCATTGGGCCCTCGAAAGAATCCAATTCTGATTATGAAGGTACTATCCAAGGATCATCAAAGGAAATAGTACTTGATGTAATCATATTGATATTAGCAATAGGAGTTTGTATGTTAGGAGGAGGCAGGGAAAAATTTCCCATTAAAGCAGAATCTTTAATCAAACCTACTCCGACATCCTTATAAGGGATAGTCGATTTTCCGACATGTTGGATGCTATCAGTAGAGGCTGGGTCGGATGAATAATATGAGAGCTGATCTGTCTTAACGATCTTTCCTTTATGAGGAAACATGATGAGATGAAATATTGATGATACAATAGCAGTCATAGCATAAGACCAACTGCGACCCAAGAGAAGGTTGTAATCTAGAGGGGCATCAACCACCTCCACATCTAGATTAACCACTTTTCCTTCGACCTCTATTGGTAGATCTTGTAAAATACCATATGGCTGAAAACCTCTTCCATCAAATGCTTTTAGAATAGTTGGTGATTGGTTGATTGTTGGAGAACCAAGTTATTTCCAACATTTTATCGACATTATACACGTAGAAGCCCCTTCATCAACAACAGTATGAAAGATACGCTTGTTTTTTACTATTACCAGAATCTGAAAATCCATTTGATGAGGCAGGCGCGGTGTAAAATTTTCTAAATAGAAGATTATGAGGTTCGAATCCTGGAGATCTACAGCTCCTAAGGCTAACAAAAGTAATTTTATTTGGGAAGGGCATGATTGCAATACTTCCAAATCCGACATTGCTGAAGCGGAAATTGCCAAATCTTCAACAATATTGTAATTCTGAGCAGCTCTCGCATGTGGATTAAAAGCTGATTTACGAAGTACACCTTTTGCAAGTGGTTTAATCACTAAGTTAGGATTTTGTTTCTCGATCTGTAATGGATCAGAAACCGAGGGAGATGTAGTTGATGCAGAATTGGATGTTTCTGCTTCTTTACCAGTTTTTTTACTACCGTAATATTGCAATCGCATTGCAACCATGAAAATATCCTCAACAGGATTGGAGGAAGATCCAACCATGTTACTATCTTGAGTGGGAAAGGGATCCTTCAAGACAGCAGGTATAGGTGAATCCTTAACGAATTTTGATACCTCAGCTCTATGCGGGCATTCTTTTGTAAAATGATTCTGGTCACAGATGAGACAAGGATATCGAGGTTTACGTTTTTTGCCAGTTCGTTCAGTTGTATCAGTTTTCTCTTTTGAAGATTTCTTCTTTTTATTCTTACCTTTATTCTTACCACTGTTTTTATATTTGGCCGTAGATTTCTCTACAAAATGGATATCGGCAGAATTTTCTAGGGAAGAATCTCCTTTGGGTGAATCGGGTAAAGTGATAATAGGAGAAGTAGTCTTGGAAGACTTATTCTTACTCTTACCAGTACTAACAGAACCAATTACACCATCAGCGGCATGAGAGCCAGAAGGAGTTGCAGTTGTAGAAATTTATATAACTGATATGTTATACATCCGATATTCTCCTGATCACACACTATTTGACTTCATGCATAATACAGAATCTCTTCTACCATTTATCATTAATTGCGGAAATAAAAACAATCGCATGCGCACATGAAAACCATAAACATTCACACATATGAACACAATATTTTATGGGAAAGCTTAAAGTTGAAAAACCCCAACTATATATATATTATATGTCATAGAGATCATGTAAAAATCATTATACAATGCTCCTCACAAGCTCTCAATACAATCTCCAATTGCTACACACTAATCAGGTCTGATCTAGCAAAACACATGCTCCAATCTCTGCCACCTGCTAGCCTGCCTCTACTGCGCAATCACTGCTGAAGAATGGCTCTGAATGAACTTGAATTGGTCCAACCTTGCTCATGCAATCCTCATTGGCATCTCCAACCACTGTGTGTTGCAAATCATGCAACACTATAGTCACAACTGATAGTCACACTGCTCTTTCACCTACCTCTTCACTGGTCTCCACTGAAACTGTCCATGCACTGTAGTTAACTGATGTATTCTTTAGTTGATTAATGAGTCAATAATTAGTGAATTAATTAATAATTAATTCACACAACTCTCACTAGTGTATCAATCAGTTAGACTAGATACAACTAGCTCAACTATGTTTAACTCAGTTGAACTGAACACAACTCCACCAACTACTTCAATAACTCCACCAAAATATGTCACATGAGTTCTAACTAAAGTATCCATGCAATAGCTCCACTTAACCCTCAGGAATAGTGTAATTCCTTCTATCAGCTCCTGTGCCACATCTGTGCACTTAACTGAAGTGCTCCAAGAGAATAAGATAATGTTTATAGTCTAAATATTATTAAGAGCTAATAATATTCGACATATCTATTTTTAGATTGGCAATCTAAAAACAGATTCCGCCCAATATGTCTAAAAAGATAAGTCCATATATTTTTTCCAAATTGACCAACCATCCACAAATAGCATCCTGCAACTCATAGAATATGATCGACATGTCTAAAAATAGACATAGTCTAAAAATAGACTTGCGCCAAAAATAGCCTGCGGGCCCACTTAGTGAAGGCGACTTCTTTCCACTAAGCTCATCATCTTGTTGCAATATAAACACTACCTCTCAACAAGATAGGGATTATCTGCCACCTCGATCCTGCCCTTGTGGTATTCGAATTTTCTCCTGGTGAGCGCCTTCGTCAAGATATCAGCATCCTGATCCTCCATGGGAATGTATGAAAGTAAAATGATCTTTCGCTGCACACAATCTCTGATATGATGATACCGGATGTCAATGTGTTTAGATCTATCATGAAATACTGGATTAACCGAGAGTTTGACGAAACTATGATTATCACAATATATCACAGTAGGATCTAAGTGTGAACCGAACAACCCGACCAAGATCTTCCTCATCCATATAGCCTCGCATGTAGCCAAACTCGCTGCCATATACTTGGCCTCCGCTGAACTGAGTGCCATGGATATCTGCTTCCTGCTGTACCAAGAAACTGCTATTGACCTGATACTGAAAATCCCTCCAGATGTGCTCTTTCTGTCCGTTGGGCTCCCTGCCCAATCTGCATCTGTGAAGCCACACAACTTCACCTCATCCGACTGTTTGTACCATAATCCATATCCCGATGTGCCTCTGATATATCTCAATACATGCTTTCCTACCTTCCAAAATATCTTGGTAGGCTTAACCAT
The DNA here is from genome assembly GCA_034641835.2 of Pinus albicaulis. Classification (NCBI taxonomy): domain Eukaryota; kingdom Viridiplantae; phylum Streptophyta; class Pinopsida; order Pinales; family Pinaceae; genus Pinus; species Pinus albicaulis. The sequence continues at coordinate 272,154,555 of CM076575.1, read as the reverse complement.
AGCTTGTGAAAGTTGGTTAACAGCATAGCATATGTCGGGTCATGTATTGACCAGATACATAAGCGACCCCACCAACTGTCGGTAAACAGTGGCATCCACTACCTCTGCCGATGTAGCATCCTCTTTCCTCCAACCACTAGGAAGAGGAGTGTTGATAGGCTTGCAGCCATGCATGTTGAACTTCTCCAGTATTTCCCCGGCATACTTGCCTTGAGACACAAACAGTCCATCACTGCGCTACCAAATTTCCAATCCCAGGAAATAATGAAGGAGGCCCAAGTCCTTCATCTCAAACTCCTTTGCAAGATCAGCCTTGCATGAGTGTATCAATTGTTTGTGCTCAACCTAGTCTCCTAAATTGAGTTCATTTAATTATCAACCAGGGTTGGTAAACTGCTGAAGTGAAGTGCACTGTATGTGCCTAGGTGTTTGTTTCTTACTGCGTTGTGTCTAGTATTTTATGATTTTTTTGGTATTTTTATGGTTTATGTTCACAAGAGAAAGAACTAAATGCTGGTGTAAAGAAGCTACTGGTTAAAAACAGAGTAAAGCCTAAGTTATGGATGACAAATGACAAATGAAAATATTGAAACAGAACCAAACCTAAACTATGACTAAGCAGAATACAAAGCTTGATAATGACTTTAAGAAAAATGAATCACAACATGAACTTAACTTTTCCAATTCATTCATTAAGGATATTTTGGAAGAGCTTGAGAAATGGGCATCTAAGTATAAAAATTCTCCTAACTAAACAATTAAACAATCAGCTTATAATGATACAACATCTCATCCATGATTAAAGGTTTGTTGAAACATATTTGGAGAAGAACATTGGTAACATCATAAGATCTCTACTCTAAAACTAGCTCCTAATTCTATTCTGCAACTTAGTTTAAAACCACTAAACCTCACTCAAAAGTTACAGATTTCCTTTTAGAATAGTCTTTTGAGGAAAGGCTTGTTTGTGAAATGGTAAAAATGTTGCAAAAGTACTCCAGGCCTTATACTGATACTATCTTCTGTCCAAATGATTATGAGTTAATATAGGTTTAGAACAAAAGAAGTTTTGTAAATAATGAAGACCGTGGTATTTAAGTTTAACAACTAATGCAATTTAGAATGCAATGGATGGCAACTAATCTTGGAATGTAAATACAATGAGCTAAGATGGAACTGAACTAGGGTGCTACTAGTCTACAGTGATCAGTGCTAGATTAAAAAGCCATTATCAAACTTGAAATGAAATAACAGAGCATGAATTAAATGCAATTTGACTCCAGAGTACTCTAATTAAGTTATCATGCAATTAATCTATGGGATTCTACAGCCTATTTTGTCCATCATGAATGGTATTTTGGAAGAGCTTGTTAGAACAATCCTGGCTGTACAATTCAATGCAAATGCAAACATGAAAACTGAAAGCAATTACAATTAAAAACTAAGACATCACAGCTATTTCCTACCCATTGTTATGGTATTTTGGAAGAGCTTTTTAAGAGTAAGATCAGCTATGCTACTTAGTGTAAACAAGCAACTGAAACCTTCAGTGTCACAGTCATGCCTTAGTCATCATAATGATTTTTTGGAAGATTTTACTAGAATAAGTTCAACTGTGATAATGAACAAAAGAAATTGAAATTAAAATCTATAACACTACAGCCATTTCCCATTCATTATAATGATCTTTTGGAAGAGTTTCTTAGAAAAAGTATAGCTATAGTGACTAATGAAATTAACTATGAACTCAAACTTCAAAAACTTGAAAACGAACTAAGATACTTATCTAGATTGCAAAAGTAAATCCGCTCAGGAGGCAGGGGCCCTCTACCACCAGACGGAATCTAACTCAAAATCAAATCAACGCGTTCAAAGAAATGTTGTCTTCTTCATTAAAGGAAAATAACTTAAAACAGAGTATTCTCAGTCTTCAGAAATATAGCAGTCAATCCATGAAATCTAATCAAAATCTAGAGCCTGTCTCTCGGTTTCCCGAGTACATTTATAACAAATCTTCGTAACAGAACTTGCAACAATACGGGGATCATTGTCTTTTCATATCGAAATCGTACTAGAACTCTAAAGATGGCAGTGTAAAGGGACAAAGGACATCTGGACTATCCTTGTCCTATTATGAGTCTGCTTCCTTGTATGAGTTCCCACATACAAAACCACGTCCAGAATTCCGTTCATTCTTCATGGTGAGAAACAAACGTTGAGGACATGATGTGGAATATACCCATGTGTGGATTTTCCTGAGAGGACACCTGGAACATGCTTGAATGTGAAGACAACTACAGAATTGGCGGTTAGCTACGGAATGTCTGCATTCTGTAGCTAGTTTCAGTTCAAAATGCATTACAATGACAAAATCACAAAACTTAGCAAGTTAGCCATGATACTCATTCTTAAAGTAATTTTAACTAATTTCATTGATCATTTGAGCCTGGGATAACAATGGACAAAAGAAAATGGAGTGAAGTATGATGAAAGAAAGAACAATCTTGGGGCTTAACATCAACATTTCATCACCCATCAAAATCAAATAATCTACATAAATTACAATGATCAGCAACTTACCCTCCACCACAATCTGGTATAGGTTCGGATTCGCCTCACTCTTGGAGAATCCAAGTCTGGTGAAATAACGATCTATCCATGTGTACCAAGCAGGAGGTGCTTGTTTCAACCCATATATAACTCTTTTGAGCCTGCACACATGCGACTCGCTACTGAAGATCTCGAAACCTTCGAGTTGCTCTATGTACACCTCCTCCTCAATCACTCCGTTGAGGAACGCAGTCTTCACATCCATATGATGAATGTGCCACCCCATCTACGCTGAGAGAGCAAGAATCGTCCGTATGGAAGAATACCTTGCGACAGGTGCAAAGGTTTCATCATAATCGATCCCCTTAATCTGTGAGAAGCCTCGTGCAAAAAATCTTGCCTTGTACTTCTTGACGCTCATGTCAACTGCTTGCTTCACTTTTTAGATCCATCTCGAACCTACCACTGATTTCCCTTATGGCCTTGGGACAATCTCCCATGCACTGTTTCTGACAATCGAATCATACTCTTCCACCATGGCATCTACCCATGCGGGGTCCTCAAAAGCTTCCTCGAAAGAGGATGGCTCTATCACGATACACTTGCTCATAAGAGCCATGTATCCAGTATATCGGTCAGGTGACTGTCTATGTCTTCACTGTGATGTAGGTGCTCCTACAATCTTCTCTGCATCCTAAATTAGTCGCTCAGCTTCTGTAGTGGGCTTCCGCCCTCTGATGGTTGGCGCTGCATGAGTGGTCTCTTCCACTCCATGAACCTCCTCTTGTGGCTGATCCACATCCTAAGGCTCATCCTCAGGAACTAATAGCTCCTCATCTACATGCAAGTGTGGCTCCCTCTCAAGCGAACACTTCATGGCTTTCTCCTCATGAAATTTGATATCCCATCGCACAACATTCTTGCAACTGTCTGGAAAATACACACAATTGTTGTGGGGTGTATCAGTGTACCCCACAAATATCCCAACCTCTGCGTTCAGCTCTAGCTTCTTCCTGGCATCCTTCGTCACATGAATGTAAACAGGTGAACCAAAAATCCTCAAATGGGAAATATCAAGCCTCTTACCAGAAAATGCCTCCTCAGGTGTACTCATGCCAAGTATCCTGTGAGGACAACAGTTTTGCACATAAACCGCAGTATTGCATGCCTCAGCCCACAAGTGTATGGGAAGGCCCTGATCATGCAACATCGCCCATGTAGCATCCACGATCGTTCTGTTCTTTCGCTTAGTGACCCCATTCTGCTATGGGTTATGAGGCGCTATAAGCTCTCTTTGAATTCCTTCTGCGCTACAAAAGTCCTTGAATTCACCAGAGATGAATTCACCACCATTGTCGCTCCTAAGAGCCTTCACCTGCTTCCCCGATTCTTTCTCAACCAGTGCCTTGAACTCATAGAACTTTGAATATGTCTCGCTCTTCTTCTGCATGAAGAAGATCTATCACTTACGAGAAAAATCATTAACAAATATCACATAGTACTTGTGCTTTGCTGTCGAAGCTACTGAGAAAGGTCCACACAGATCTGTGTGAATTCTCTCAAGGATCATCGTGGTGCGATTGTCCTTCTCATGAAAGGTGGCTTTCACAAATTTTCCCAAAGTACATCCCTTGCACTGATCTGACTGCGCAAGTGTACCTTTAGGAAGCTCGGTAGAAATCTGCTGCAAAATTTTCAAAGCACCATGGTCAAGATGGCCCAATCTCCTATGCCATAGCTCGCCCTCATCCCAACTCACCACTCCTTCTGCCTTGCCTGCCATTGCTGCGCAGCCATCTACCTGCAATTGATAAAGGTTCTTAACTCGAACCCCTATCCTCCGGTTTCACCAGTTTCCTTACTACGCAGGAAAGCCTTTCCATCGCTAAAGACAACATCATATCCCTTGTCTTCTAACATGGCCACCGAGATCAGATTCTTCTTCAATCCTGGAACATGCATCTGTTGGGAAAAATACTGAGAGGGGGGGGGTGAATCAGTATTTACTGCATATTCAAACTTTTTACTTTTTCATTCCTTAAAACCCATACGCTACTTTACTACAGTAAACCAGCGTATATACGCGGATCCCATTTATGAAACTAGCGTATACACAAAGATTTAGATATGTCATTAAATCTTCACTTAAACCATTCCATCATTTATTCATCAGACATTCAATAAGCAGTAAACAGGTGCAGTAAGAACAGAATAAACCATCACACAAAGCATCACACATGAACACTGCAAATTTTTTAGGTGGAAACTCAAATCGGGAGAAAACACCGCCTATAGCTGTTTTACCCTTCAATATTTTATTATAGAGAAAGACCCTACAATATATGTCGGCGCGCATTAGATTTCAAAGACGTTAAAAATTCCACCGCGCCTGCTGCGATTGTGCCTCTCCGGAAGGGAGCTACGACCCCTCGACTCGTTTACCGCCCTACCCGGAAGGCGTAGCCACAACCCCCCCGATCTCGTTTACCACCCCACCGGAAGGGAGCCACAACCCCTCGACCGAAGGCTACAACCCCGCACACCTGGACCACGTTTCATCAATTTTCACACTAGATCCAACAACTTCAATAGAACAACACTTGCAGGCCACCTTTCATCATATTTTCAGACTGGACCCTTTCCTTACTTTTAAGCACAAATATACATCACCAACAGATACTTATCAACACAGATCAGATAGCAGAAACACAGCAGAACAGATCAGATATTTCATACCCCTTGCTTCAGCAAACCCTAGTTTGCATACACGCTTTACATTTACTGATGTTGCGTATATACGCGTTCGCTCCACACATCCGATGATACCCTCAACAGAGCCAGCAAGATACGCGTTTTCTCTTTCGTCGAAGTCGCGTACACACGCGCTTCCTCCGTCAAAGTAGCGCGAGGATTCTCTTTCAATTATTGTTGCAGTGCGCGTACCTTCGCATCGTATATTCAGTTCAGATTTACCCTTTCACTTCAGACAGATTTTCGCCTAGATGTTCGCCTCATCACAGATCTAGGCCTTCCATAAGCAGATCTAGTAAATACAAGTGCATTTCAGATCTAGATCCCCTTCTTCATCATTGGTGCATCATACACTCATATTTATCTTCAAGTGTAACCCTTTCCAACCAGATCTACTTCAGAGAGAAGTATTCATTCAAGCTCAGACATCTTGCACCCACCCTCTTGTTGTGCACAATGAATTTCTTCTCCTTTTATATGATTATCCTTTTTCAATACCATGAGCCCCTTTTTCAATACCATGGACCAAAACAATACCACAAGCCCAAAACTACCTGGACGGGGTCAATTAGGCGGATCATTACCCAATACTATGGGTCAATACCATGGTGGTTACCCTTGGATTTGCACTTTTTGAGCGCTTTAGCCCATACGCGACTTGTAACGTTCCTTTCCGCGTGCATACGCGACTTCCCCTAGACCAATCCGCGTATACCAAGAGACATGCTCTTTTTCATCATTCTCTGAGTACATTCTGAAATCCTTTCTTCATTGCCTACTGTAAATACTGTAGATACATCAGATTTCCTTCATCAAGGACATATTCTATCAAACACAACTTCATCAAGTAAGTTGTCATCATCTTCATCAAGTGGGTTTCCTTTCAAGTACAACACTCAACATCACATCATCAACAATCATCATATCACTTCAGATTTACATCATTTAACAAGTCCATCAAGTCAAGCATAACTTCATCAGGTGGAGTGCCATCAAGGACAATACATGTCAACAGTCGCACGTCTTCATCTTCATTCCGTGGGTTGCCATCAAGGACAACACTCTGCATCATATTTCCAACAATCTCCCCCTTTGGACTTGATGGCAACCACGATGGTGTTTGGTTACCACAGCAGATAGATACCATGTCACTCTCCCAAATATGTCACATCATTACCTTCTCTTTATTCAAACACCATGTCACTCTCCCCCTTTGACATCAAGGGCAAAGGGCGGATCAAGAACCAACATTCTCCCCCTTTTCTCCTCATGTGGAAGAAACAGTCTGCAGATATGATTTGTGCTGAAGTGGCCAAGCTCCCCCTGAGTCCATGCTGAATCTCCAAACATATTTTTCAATGAAGTACATGACTCTATAAACTTCCTATCACCAAAGACTCATACTTACATCAAATATCCAACCAAGTGGATTTACATATAAGACTCAAGTACCCAACCAAGTGGGGTTACAAAATTTGACTCAGCTACCCAACCAAGTGGGTTTACAAAAATGACAAGTCCTTACATGACTGAATATTACAATTTTTACATCATGGGTCTCAACAAGACCTTTTCACCAAAATATAAATATGACCATTTATGACCAACACCAGAAAGTCCTCAAGAAAGAGGACATATTTCAGAACCATAATAATGCCAACACCGCATTATAGTCAGCAAAGCTAATGCTCCCCCTGAATCTGTGCAACCATGCATCCTTTTCATATGACTAAGGCTCCCCCTTAGTTTGTGCAACCTGAACATTTTCACCAACAAATCATCAAGGCATCTTCATCAAAATATTAGAAACAGATTTATGAGTACTGGAACACCACCAGAGATACCAAACAGCACTGCAGCTGTGCTGAAGAGAGCTGAACCAACCAAGAATTGTCAGCAACCAACCATACGCGGTTTTATGTGCAGGAACTCGCGTACATACGCGACTGTGTTTCAGGAAACCCGCGTATCCCAAGACACCTTCTAAATTTCAACCAGATCTGATTCTTTGTAAGGCAAAGACAATGTTCAGCTTCTTTCTGAGATATTTGACTGCTTCCCTGGACTACAGATATAACAGAATAGTGTAGTTGTGTCTTCAAGCGTCATCCAATGGTTGTAGCATAAGCCCATTAGTAACCAAGCCTTCAGATCCTTTGCAGCATCAATACATTCTTTCTAAAAGAGATTATCATACCAGAACAACATCTTCAGATATGTGTCAAGCAATCATCCATGTGGTCCAAAATCACCATGATCTTCAAGATGTAACATGAAGTAACATATGTAGGCAAAAGATCTCAACCATAGCAACCAAACTTTATATGATCTGAAACAAATGATATCCAACTCATCCACACAAAGATACTTATCAGCAACCAGGGCTCAAAATCTTATCATAATAATCCATGTACCAAATCATCATCATTTGAGCATGAGTATCACCAAGACCAAAGAATAAGCAGTCATATTTCCAACAATGCAACCATTAGAATTCAACCTCCTACTCCCCCTAAACCAGTGCTTCTTCCTTAACTTCTGCAATCTGAGATACCTTCAACAGCAAGTCATCAATAACAATCTCTGCATGATCTGTCCTCATCTCTGAACTATAAGCCTTTCATCTCAACAATGAATGCTCTTCATCATAAAGCAACCAGGCTTCATCCATAATATTCAACACAAGAACCCATGCATCATTTCATTATCATGAGTATAACTAGAATGATGCTAATAGTGCAATCATCAGCAGTCAGACTGATGCTCCCCCTGGACCTCTGCTTCAGATCTTCAGCTCTCAGATAAATTTTCTTTTATCATCAATGCATACGCGACTGCGTCTTCTGGAACCCGCGTGTATACGCGACTTTAGTTAATGTAACCTGCGTATGGAAAGTGAAGCATAGAAAATTTCCATCTTCCTTCATTTCTTCCAGAGCTTGTACCTCCTGTACCTGTCCTTTCCACATCAGATGCGCGGTCAGAAGTAAACATAACCAGTATAATCAAATCAACCATGAGAGTCATCATGCATTGCTCCTCTTGTGACGATACATTACTAGATCTCATAATGTATCTCACATCATTCCTGCAGTCAACAAGAAAAGTCAGCTTCAGAAGCGGATGACTGCCGTAGGGTCATAATTCCCTACGTTTCTGATTGGTCCTTCATCTTGAATTGAGTGTTTTCTTCAAGAAAATCATTGTTTTCTAGAGCATCAACAAAAACATCCTTTTCTTCTCTAGATTGTTTCTTATTCCATCCCTCCATCTTCTTCCAGATTTGTTTTCTATTTGTGTGCTGAAATTTCTCATATCTGTTCGACCTGCATTCCTTTCTTATATGTCCATACTTTTTACAAGAATAACATCTCATGTGTCCAGAAAAATAAGCATAAGAATCATAATGAGTATTTCTATTCTTCCTCCTTTTACAATCAGCTGCTTTGTGTCCATACTTGTTACATGAAAAACAATATCCCTTGAAGAAACCAGAGTACCTTTCTATGTAGGAACTGTTTGATTGAGGCTGAAATGATCTGCTTCTGCAATTTGCTGCAACATGCCCATAATTATGACATTTAAAACATTCAATGTTCTTGAGTGAATTCCTTTGAGAATTCATGATTGTTGGTTGATCTTTTGTCTCTTTCAACACTTCAGCACTTCCTTGTGAGCTAGATTCTCCTTTAACAGTTTCATGGAAACCAAGACCATGTTTGATAGCAGGAGACCTTTGATTACTCAGAATATTGTCCAAAATATTAGTACTATCATGAAACCTCAAAAGTTTAACCTTTTCTTCTAATTTACCTTTGAGAATGTTTACCTCAACCTCCAAGGCTTGACATTGCTTTGTCATGCTTTCTTCTTTTCTTCTTCCATCTTCAACTTGATCCTTCGGATTTAAGATCTCTTCTTTCAGCCAATTTTCGTTTTCTTCACATGTTTGTTCCAGCTCTTCATTCTTCTTATTTGATTTTTCCAGATCTTCTTTGAGAGAGATAATTTCTGCTTCAAGGCCTTCCTTTTCAAAGGATTGTAGAGGTTCCTTATTCTCCTTACTTGATGCTTCTAGCTCTGCTTGCAGAAAGATGATAGTAGCTTCAAGTCCTTCATTCTTCTTGCTTGATTTTTCCAGATCTGCTTCTAGATCTTTAATTCGATTGGATGCATAAGTATGAAACCTTTGATACTTGTCCACCTGTTCATTTAGCATTTCTATTTGATCTTTCATTTGTGAGATCATCTCTTTACAGATAGTTTCTTGCTTATTGTATGAACTTTGTAGTTCTTCTTCTTTAATCTTGAGAGCTTCTTCTAGATCCACAACTTTACTTTCACTATCTTTACTATTGTTTGCACAAAGAAGAGTATTGCAAGTGGCCTTCTCCTTTTTCTTCTTTGCCATGAGTGCTTGTAGATCTTCGTCAGAATCTGTTTCATCTTCTTCAATTTTTGCTATACATGATTTCTGAGATATCTCCTTTCCTCGAGTAACCTTCTTCTTTTGCTTCTTAGCCATGAGCACTTTTAGATCTTGGTCAGAATCTTCTTCATCTTCACTGGACACTTCATCATCATCTTCTTTTGCATAATAACTCTTTCTTTTTTCAAATTGTTTCCCCTTACCATGCTTTTCTTTATAAGGACATTTAGCAGCATAATGACCAACTTTTCCACACTCAAAACATTTGAAGGGAAGCTTACCTTTGAATCTTCCAGTACCTAGTTGGAGCTTTCTCACGAAATTTGCTTCTTCTTCATCAGATATATAGCTGGGTTCTTTGACAACTTCATTTTCCTTTCCTTTTGTAGATGCCTTAAAAGCAGCTTCTCTTATTTGAGAAGGACCTCCTTGTCTCATTTCAAAAGTAGTTAGAGTACCATGTAATTGAACAATAGTAAGCGTTTGCAGATCTTGCCTTTCTTCAATAGCAGAAACTTTAGAGTCAAATTTTGAAGTCAAAGATCTCAAGACCTTTTCCACCAGAGTAGTATCAGTTATGGTTTCACCCAAATTTCTCATCCGATTTACAATATCATCTAGACGAAGAAAGAAACTCGCAACACTTTCATCACTATGCATCTTCAAATTTTCATATTCAATTCTAAGAGTTTGGAGTTTTGCACTTTTTACCTTTGTGTCTCCTTCATAGCTTAGAATGATTTTGTCCCATATTTCTTTTGCTGAATGTAGTTGCATCACTTTAGCAAATTCTGATTCAGACATGCTTCCCAATAAGACGTTCACTGCTTTGGCATTGATTTCATACTTCTTTCTTTCAGCTGCATCAGTAGGAATACTTGTCGGGTATTGATAACCTTCTTCCACGATTGCCCACACATCTGCACCAAGACTTTGCAGATATGCTTTTGTACGTACCTTCCAGAATATCAGATTGCTTCCATTGAATAGAGGTGGCTTAATAGACATTACTCCTTCTTGACTTCCCATTGCGACGGATCTCCTTTAAGCGATCAAGCTTCTGCACAAGGACCTCGCTCCGATACCAATTGTTGGGAAAAATACTGAGAGGGGGGGGGTGAATCAGTATTTACTGCATATTCAAACTTTTTACTTTTTCATTCCTTAAAACCCATACGCTACTTTACTACAGTAAACCAGCGTATATATGCGGATCCCATTTATGAAACTAGCGTATACACAGAGATTTAGATATGTCATTAAATCTTCACTTAAACCATTCCATCATTTATTCATCAGATATTCAATAAGCAGTAAACAGGTGCAGTAAGAACAGAATAAACCATCACACAAAACATCACACATGAACACCAGGATTTTTAGGTGGAAACCCAAATCGGGAGAAAACCACCGCTGCAGTTGCTCAGCCTTCAATATTTTATTATAGAGAAAACATCTTACAACATACGTGCTGGCGCAGACTTGACCAGCACGCAGGCACCCACCTGCGCTCGTTTACCAGCCTCTCCTGGAAGGGAGCTCCAACCCCCTGACTCGTTTACCAGCCTCTCCTGGAAGGGAGCTACGACCCCCCGATCTCGTTTACCAGCCTCACCCGGAAGGGAGCTACAACCCCCTGACTGAAGGCTACAACCCTCAGCACCACCTTGGACCACGTTTCATCAATTTTCACACTGGATCCAACAACTTCAATAGAACACCACTTGCAGGCCACATTTCATCATATTTTCATACTGGACCCTTTCCATACTTTTAAGCACAACCACACATCATCAACAGATACATATCAACACAGATCAGATAGCATAAACACAGCAGAACAGCTCAGATATTTCATACCCCTTGCTTCAGCAAACCCTAGTTTGCATACGCTCTTTCCCTTCACTGATGTTGCGTATATACGCGCTTCCGTCCACACAAACCAACGTATACCTCAGTGTATATTTTATTGCGCATACGCGCTTTCTCTTCGCTGAAGCTGCGTATATACGCGCTTCCTCCGCGTCAAAGTAGCGTATAGATCTTCAATTATTACAGAGCAGCATACTTCTTCAGATCAGATATTCAGTTCAGATTTACCCTTTCACTTCAGACAGATGTTCGCCTAGATGTTCGCCTCATCACATATCTAAGCCTTCCATAAGCAGATCTAGTAGATACATTTCAGATCTAGATCCCTTTCTTCATCATTGGTGCATCATCCATTCAGATTTATCTTCAAGTGTAACCCTTTCATTCAGATCTACTTCAGAGAGAAGTATTCATTCAAGCTCAGACATCTTGCACCCACACACCCTCTCATTATTTGCACAATGAATTTCTTCTCCTTATATATGATTACCCTTTGTCAATACCATGAGCCCCTTTTTCAATACCATGGATCAAAACAATACCATAAGCCCAAAACTACCTGGACGGGGTCAATTAGGCGGATCATTACCCAATACTATGGGTCAATACCATGGTGGTTACCCTTGGATTTGCACTTTTTGAGCGCTTTAGCCCATACGCCACTTGTAACGTTCCTTTCCGCGTGCATACGCGACTTCCCCTAGGCCAATCCGCGTATACCAAGAGACATGCTCTTTTTCATCATTCTCTGAGTACATTCTGAAATCCTTTCTTCATTGCCTTCTGTAAATACTGTAGATACATCCGATTTCCTTCATCAAGGACATATTCTATCAAACACAACTTCATCAAGTAAGTTGTCATCATCTTCATCAAGTGGGTTTCCTTTCAAGTACAACACTCAACATCATATCATCAACAATCATCATATCACTTCATATTTACATCATTTAACAAGTCCATCAAGTCAAGCATAACTTCATCAGGTGGAGTGCCATCAAGGACAATACATGTCAACAGTCGCACGTCTTCATCTTCATTCAGTGGGTTGCCATCAAGGACAACACTCTGCATCATATTTCCAACAGCATCACTTCCTTTAATACAAAGGGTTTACTAGACTCCCTCTCAAAGGAAATGGTACCGATACTGGTCGCACTGTATCTACCATCATCACCCATCTCGATGTGCACTCCAAGATATTTCTCATCCAGATCAGTAAACAAATCTTTGTCTCTGGTCATATGAAAAGATTCACCACTGTCAAGAAACCACACTGAACCCATCACACTTGAGACCAAGCATGAAATCAGTGAAAAATATAGCTCAAACTGCGAGGCTAAGGCCTCTCCAGTTGCAAATCCAGCAGTCTGCTTATTTTTCTTCTTCTGTGGACAATTTGTGGCGTAATGTCCGTGTTGGTGACAGTGAAAGCACTTCACCTTGGACATGTCCTGCTTCTTGCCTTTCGCACTGGATTGAGAAGAATTCTTCTTGCTCTTCCCCTTCCTTGCTTTGGCAGCCAAAGCGCAATTTTCTTCATTTGCATTCTTTGATGAAGAACCGTCTCTGGTACTCCGCCTTATCTCCTCTTGCACAAGGTCCAACCAAAGTCGCTCCCATCCTGGCAATTTCTCCCAACCATTGACAGAGTTCTGATAGGAATGCCAACTCTTCGGAAGCCCAAGGAGAGCCAAGCTCACCAAGTCCTCGTCATCTACAGTAACCCCCACACTTTCCAGCTCATCCCTGCACTGGACAAACTTCGTGAGGTACTTGGGTATACTTTCGCCTTTCTCCATTTTTATGTTCCTGAGTTTATCCTTGAGCGCCAACTTCCTCTGGTCGCTCTTACTTTGGAATAAATTTGTCAAAACTTTCCACATCAAGAATGGAGAAGCTTTTTGATGAAGGCTGGACACTATGTGATCCTTCACACCTTCCAACAAAATCCTTCGACACTTTGATGTCTTCTTTTGCCATGCGTCAAGTGCGGTAGCATCGCTAGAAGTAGGTTTTGGAATTTTTGCATCTATGAATTCCTTCAACCCATTGTCATCCAGCACCGCCTCGATCCTGTCCTTCCATGAAATATAATTCGAGCTGCCCTCAAGGGCATACTCCAATCGCAATCCGTTGAAAGACATCTCAACTTCGACACCAAGAAAACACTGCTGCAAATTCGAATTCCACCAGCTCAAAACTCAACCGCTTCAATGTCTTGCAATTGCTCCAATGATCAATATTGCTCTGATACCATGTAGAAATTTATATAATTGATATGTTATAAATCTTAGATTCTCTTGATCACACACTATTTGACTTCATGCACAATACACTGAATCTCTTCTACCATTTATCATTAATTGCGGAAATAAAAACAATCGCATGCGCACATTAAAACCATAAACATTCACACATATGAACACAATATTTTATGGGAAAGCTTAAAGCTGAAAACCCCCAAATATATATATATTATATGTCATAGATATCATGTAACAATCATTATACAAAGCTCCTCACAAGCTCTCAGTACAATCTCCAATTGCTACACACTAATCAGGTTCGATCTAGCAAAACACATGCTCCAATCTCTGCCACTTGATAGCCCCGCCCTACTACTAAATCACTGCTGAAGAATGGCTCTGAATGAACTTGAATTGGTACAGCCTTGCTCACGAAATCCTCATTGACATCTCCAACCACTGTGTGTTGCAAATCATGCAACACTATAGTCACAACTGAAAGTCACACTGCTCTTTCACCTACCTCTTCACTGGTTTCCACTGAAACTGTCCATGCACTGTAGTTAACTGATGTATTCTTTATTTGATTAATGAGTTAATAATTAGTGAATTAATTAATAATTAATTCACACCACTCTCACTAGTGTATCAATCAGTTAGACTAGATACAACTAGCTCAACTATGTTTAACTCAGTTAAACTAAACACAACTCCATCAACTACTTCAATAACTCCACCAAACTCTGTCACATGAGTTCTAACCGAAGTATCCATGCAATAGCTCCACTTAACCCTCAGGAATAGCGTAATTCCTTCTTTTAGCTCCTGTGCCACATCTGTGCACTTAACTGAAGTGCTCCAAGAGAATAAGATAATGTTTATAGTCCAAATATTATTAAGAGCTAATAATATTCGACATATCTATTTTTAGACTGGCAATCTAAAATAGATTCCGCCCAATATGTCTAAAAATAGAAGTCCATATATTTTTTCCAACTTGACAAACCATCCACAAATATCATCCTGCAACTCATAGAATATGATCGACATGTCTAAAAATAGACTTGCACCAAAAATAGCCTGCGGGCCCACTTAGTGAAGGTGACTTCTTTCCACTAAGCTCATCATCTTGTTGCAATCTCAACAGTAGTTAACTGACTAGGTATTGGTAAATTGGGGATTTTATCGTACAAATTACCTAACTGAGTATAGATAAGGTCAAGGTACTGAGCCTGAGAAATAACTTGCTCTTCCGTAACAACGTCTCCTTTAGCCACATCTTCAGTAATTTTGGGCAATAACGATTTAATAAACCATTCAGCCAAAATTTGATCAGGAATAAAGAATTTCACTAAACGCCTTCTACATCTCCATTCATGAATGTGATCAGATATTTACGTAGACGTAGACTACTTTAATGAAGTCAGTAATTCTGTGCCATTTTCATATCTGATAGGCAACTGAAAATGGGTTAAGAAAGCTGTAGCTAACGCGTTAAAATTATTAAAATATCTGCATGGTAACTCAATGTACCATTTGGCAGCTGGACCAATGAGAGTTCTCTGAAAAAGACGTAATCGAATAGAATCATCGACTAGCGAATTGTATGTGCACCAGAGGTGATAAGTTATAACGTGATTAGATGGGTCCTCTCCCGACTTACCTTCAAATTTTGTAATATTACTGGGAAAATTTTTAGGCATCGGCGGCCAATATGGAAGATAAAAAATGGGATCGTTCGTAAGGCGTGACATATTAGGTAAATCTAAAGTTGCTATGAATGGTAACCGATGGCTAGGGCCTTGATAAATTTGAGTGATCAAACCAGTGCCAAGAGGAGGATAACCAGGATATCCTGGAATCGGATGTGCATTTGGAATCGTGAAACCTCTTGGGTAACCAGGATTAACCAGACCATACTGGGGTTGTTGAAGTATTTTATAAGTATACCCAGGGTACGGCTGATACTGATACGCTGGATTTTGTGTAGCTTGACCAATTTGATACTATCCCTGATACGGTTGATAAGTAAACTGAGGTTGACTAGAGACAATCGTACTTGTACCAGCTTGTCCCATAGGCATCTTGGTCATAGTCTGACTTGTAGGTCTCGACTATGGTACAGAGGCTTGAATAATTTTCACTGATGCAGGGATAGAAGAAACCTGAGTTACAGATACTCTAGAAATAGGTGTTGTAGGTTGAACAGAGGTTGTAGTAGTTGCAAAAATTTGAGGCGGAGTCTGAGGTGTACTAGGCCCACGCTGCTGAACAGAACCAGGTGCAGGGGTTTGAACAGTAGGTTGAATAGGTTGTTGGGTTGGACCAGAAACTAAAGGTTTTCCAGGTTGATTAGGTAACTGCACATTAGGTTGCATAGTCTGTTGAACTTGCGATGGATTCCACACCATGTTCATTCCGAGGTATTGACCCGTAGAAGGTTTTACATATGAAGGACCACAGCCTGGTTGAATGTAGGGTTGATAATTAAGTGGTAAATTTCCAGTTCCTTGTAAAAATGATTGACCGGAAGGCGGTTGGAAACCTTGAGTTGGGTACTGACCTTGAGGTTGATAACCCTGAGGCACGTACTGAATCTGGGGTTGATAAGGACCCTGAGGAATATACTGAGTCTGGGATTGACCTTGGGGTATGTATTGTCCTTGTGGTTGATAACCTTGAGGTATGTATTGTCCTTGAGGTTGTTCTACGGGTAAATAATACTATCCTACAGTTTTTCCTGGTAGAAAATTACCTTGAGGCTACCCCCCAGGCGGTAACTGACTACCTTGAGGTTGAGGATTTGGAATATTACCAGACATCATAAAAATTTTCTCTGCGTTCGACGTTTCAGTTTTAGTTCCATTCGTACTAGTTGATAGTACTTTTTTAGTTGGTCGAGGAGTTGCTCCTGAGAAAGTACCAGAAAGTGACTGATAACCCGAAGGAATAGAAGGACCACCATATAAAATGTTTCTGGTGATTGGGAAAACATAGATGGCTCACTTGACATGATTGATGAAGGATAATAACCCCTTGGTGTAGGATGAAAAGGAATTCGGGGTGGTGAAAAACTAAGACACGGGTTCTCTAAAAAATATTTCAATGACAAATACCAAGCGTCACTTCTAAAAGGACTGTAGAATATAGATTCACGCTCCCTAAGATTCAAAGTCTGTTGGGTTTCGGGAAGAGTTACTTCTTCATCTGGACCGACAATTTCTTCAATGGAAATGAGGTCAGAAGGAATATTTTCAATAATAATATGTCTTACCCTAGCTGAACCAAGATCACTAGAAGTTGGCGTAACAAATCCTGAAGATGGTTCCAAAACAACAGGTTCAGTGTCAAGTTTAGAAATTTTAGGTTCTTCAGCGAATTCACCGGAAGGAGAAATACTACCAGTAAGCTCAGAAACTGAAATCGGTTCTTGAATATGCTCTGTTGTTTGTAGTTGATAATTAGGATGAACAACTATAGATGACTCTCCTACTTCTGTTGATCTAATTCTACTGTCAGTAGTCGATACTAGAGCTCGCAGCCCTTCAAGTTGGCTTGGTGTATATTCAGGAGGCTTCCCCTGAAGTCTGTGCGATTGTCTCGGTAATTCAGCCATGATTAAAATTTATTAATCACACGCAATCAAATGAAAATTTCAATGAAAACTCCTAGAGTCACTAAGGAAACAAACAAATGAATCACACACTTAAAAATCTAGGAGATCAAACCACACACAAATAGTAACTTCCCACACTAAAAACACTAGTTGGTGATGAAATTCAATGTCGTAGTATTTAATGCAGAAAGGATGATTGGAATAGTTACCCCGAAAACCTTCTTAATGAAATAGACCGGTGCAATTTTCTCCACTTAAACCATCTCGAGTGAAGAAAACCCTCCGGAGAGTCCAAGTGAGTCTAGTCGACGTCTGCTCCAGGTACAATGGGATCTTTCCACCACCGTCACCTTAGGAAAAAAACCGTAAGATTATGGTCACTATGGTTACCAACAGAAACTAATATACCTGGGGGAACAGTCTACAGTCCGACATACGCGCAAGGTTAGAGTAACAAAGCTCAATCCCCTTGAAGGCTCCTTGACATAATCCAAGGTATACCGACAAGTGACCCTAGGCTCCTCAACAATGGTCTATCTGAGGTTTACTGTTGTTAATACGTGCAAATCTTCTATCTTTCCCAATGAGATAGAATTGATTATCCCACTGGTTCAGATATGACCTCGTGCTTGACTCCTTTAAGAGGAGTGCTATAGGGTAAAATGCTTGGGTTTTTGGTTCTCGAATATCCCTCTCAGGGCTTTTCAGTGCCCAAGGCAGACAGTAAGATTAGTTGTATAGTTCACAAAGAAGATATATACATGTTCATATCAACTTAAACAACTTGATGGAATAAGATGGAAAATTACCTCTTTAATGATCTTGAAGTCTCTTTGAGAGCGCTAAGCAGCGAAGCAGGGATCCTCCTTCACCAGCTCCAAATCTCGACCCTGTGATCAATCAAAGTACTCGTGTAATCTCTACCAAAACATACATTTCCTATCAATTAAGTTAATATATGATAAACATTAAACAATGCACATCTAAGCCATTCATCTCATGCTATATAAGTAATTGAAGAACAATAACAATATCAACGCATAGAATGGACAAAACAGATACAGTTCTATTGATTTATAAAAAGGAGGATTACAACCATCGGTTGTACCAAGCCCTCCTCAGCCTTCCAATCTCTATCTCTCAATGTGGTGATGTCTTGATCAACAAGTTCTCAATGAACCTCTTTGATTTTTTACCTTCACACTACAATAATAATGCTCTGCTTCACAAGTATTCAAAACATTGGCAATCCTTCGACCTTGAACCAAGAGCCTTCAGCTCCATTTTATAGGAGATGGAGAGAGCAATCATTGCCTTTCTCCTTCCACCAGTTCTAAATAGAAAAAACCAAGATGTTTCCTCAACTTCCCATGCTTTTTCCTTCCTTGAGAGTTCAGTTGTTTTTGGCAAGGCCCAATAAGAGACTAGTGCTTTGCAGTTTCCTTTTTGTACTGACTCTCTTATGAGAAAAATATGGGATTTCAAATCATTCTCTGCGGGTTTATCCTGTTTCAAACTCAAAACATGGGTAACGTTGCCC
Organism: Pinus albicaulis; assembly: GCA_034641835.2. NCBI lineage: Eukaryota > Viridiplantae > Streptophyta > Pinopsida > Pinales > Pinaceae > Pinus > Pinus albicaulis. The sequence goes on along the minus strand of CM076575.1, from coordinate 272,135,548 downwards.
TCTAGTCTAAATAGAGCATTTCCCTAGCCACTAATGCGGCCTTTTCATTGATAAGGTACGTTATAACGCTCTTTTGCTGTTATAGGGGTGCGTTACCTTGGCAGAAGTAGGTTTAGTTTAGGTCTTTGTATTCCTTCCATATTTATCTTCTCCTCTGAGCTGATGAGGAGGTTTTTTGATCTATAACAAGGAGCTTCCCAGAGCATACAAGCGACTATTGGATTTTTCTCCTACCGCAAGATTAACTACTTGTTTGTTTTAACTGTCTTGGAGAGTTAATTACTCCCTACTCCAAGACACTAGCCTAAGCTATATTGGTGAAAAGAGCCCTAGAAATATAAAAGTTACTAGGTTAATTTTAATTTAAGCATTGATTTTATAAGGCTGTTTCTTAAGACAATAGGTGCAAAAGTGAGACTGATGACATGAAGCGACCCGACTCAAATCATACTAAAAATGCATCTATAATGAGAAACAATCCGTTTTCTTTCAATGAATTCTAGCTAAAGGAAGAGTTGAGAAATGCAATCTTTTTTAAAAACAAATCTTTCCTTTAAACAAGAACAAACAAAAAGAAATCTAATTTCAAAGAGAACTCAAAATGATCTATGCTCAATAAGAAATCCCTTTTATTCAAGAGCGAAACTGCAAACTAAGTTTTTTCTTCAAAATACACTACAATTTCTAGAAAAGCACTCAAAGCTAAAAACACTATTTTGAGATCTAAAAATTCTAAGACTAAATCTGAATTAAAACTTCAAATATTTCAAGGATGTCTTACTTAGCTTGTGATCTAACTAAGAAATTCTTTGCTTGAATCAGAAAGAATTCAAAAAAACATCCAATTTTCGTTTTTTAAGTGAAATTCCAAACTTATTAACAAAAGTTTAAATGATTTGCAAATGAGAAAAATAGAATCTAAAACTCATAAAACAATTTTTTGCTATGATGTCAGACTTAGCAAGAAAACAAGAGTGGAATACAAGTGATCTAAAGGCATACCAAGGTTTCTAATCTTTGAGAGGGATGTAAGACAAAGCAAAAATCATTATAACATGCAAATCTTTCAGAAAATCAATCAAAAATAAAATGCTGAAAAAAAATCTTAACCAAGGCTTTATGATAGAAGATACAGGTCTGGTTAATCACTAAGAACCTAAAAACTAATCTAGAAAAGAGGATTTTAAGATTTTTTCAAAAATTTGACAGGGTCCGCAGGATTTAGTGCAATCCAGTGCGGTCCCGCACTGTGGGTATAGGAAAAGTGCGGCAATGCCCGCACTATCTCAAAAGGAAAGGAGCAGACACAAGAAAACAAGAGGAAAAACCAAAAAATTCTCAAAAAGTTCTCAAGGATTCTACAGGGATTAACTACCCAAGCCAATATAAATCAATAAAAATCAGGTAACATAAGTTCATAAATCAAAAGTAAAAGAAATCAAAGCTCAAATTATTCCCCAGCGGAGTCGCCATTTTGTTGGACGAATAAGTCATTCTTGCGGACAAGAAAGACCTCCCAAGTTTCCTACGGACAGCTAGCAACAAATGGACAAATAAAACTATCTTTATCTAGATATATTGTGATTCATAATTAAATGCCATAAAGGTTTTAACGATCTTACCTTTGATCCAACGCTTGTTTGTAGTAGTAGTCCTTCAGTCGCCCGAAAGAGTTATCTTTGTAGATCTGCAATCACAAACAAACAAACATCAAATAGCACCTGCATAGCATATATTCATAAATCATATCCATTATGGTTATCAAGGAATCCATAAAATAAACAGTCAATTGACAGCTTATTGAGAAAAACGGATTTTTTTGTATTAACTTAAATAAGAAGAGCCTTACAACCGTGTCCACCTTGATGTTGTACAGGTCTTCCTGGGGTCTGGAGCAGGTGTTTCCTTTACTCAAATCAGCCTTTCATTCTTCCAACCGAGATACATACAGGTATGTAATCCTTCCCACATGAAATCTCAGCTAAAAGGGTCTAAATTTCAACAGCACTTCGCCTCCAACAATACTAAAACTTCAACTCATCAATTGGTAACCCCTTCAGGCTGCCCTATGCCTATTTTTATAGTGGAGAAGAGGAGGTTATAGCTCCATACAAGAAGGGATAGAATCCTCCTTCAAAGGGATTAGTTCCTTACATCAAGGGGTTAGTTCCTTATTGGATGGGATGCATGAACATGAAAGGAGTGTACTTTCCACCGTAGGAATGTTTCTAGAAGCTTCTAAAAATGACTTTAACTGAGCTTCTAGATTTTACTTGCGCCTTTTCTAATCTTTTACAGGAGTCCACACTTTTAACAAGCAGAAATTGCACTTGGCTACGCAGGATTTATAGCCAAAAAGTGTGGGACCGCAGACAAAACTAGGAGAAAGTGTGGTACCAGAGTTTTAAGGCTTTTATGAGCTTTTCTCTTAGTTTCAAGGCTTGATTTTGGGAACTTTGATATTGTAGACTTTCAAGGGAGTACTAAAATGTCATGGTGAAAAATTTCAATGTAATAGAATTGACTCATCAGTAAAATAAACTTAGATAAAGGATAACATAGAGATGGCATGCCTTGACCCTTCAGAAAATTTGGAAGTTGAATAAGGAGGGTTTATCTTTGGGATTTCAACATAGGCAGGCACGAAATTTTGGAAAATCTGAAATCTCTTACGAAAGTCTAACTGAATATAGAGCTTTGTGAGTGCTTCTATGGATAATGGAACTGCATGGGGATCTGGTTTGAGCTGAAGCATTAGGTTAATAGACTCTGCAGTAATGGTAAACAATACTTCTTTATTAGCATTAACCATGGCTCTTTGTTCAAGTGAATAATATGATTGACACAACCTAATGACTTATGGACATTTATGAGTATGTGGAACTACATACTTGGGTAGATTTGACTCCCAAATCTGAAATTCTTCTCCCCGGTCTAATAATTTTTCTAAACTCCAGCAGTGTAGGTCTAGAAGATTAAATTCTATCACTGGATCAGCTATTTTGTAATCTATATCAGCTAGAGGTGTATGCTCCACATCTACAACAAGAGGTTGTAGGGGATTTATAACAATAGTGGTTTTGGAAGCCATTGCTGGGTTTGATTTTGACACTTTTAGCCTTCTGGATGCTTAAAACTTTGTATTTAGGATTTTTATACTCTTTTGTAAGCTTAAATTGTTTACAGAAGGTATTTCTGTTGTGACAAAGGTTTATTGAACAACAAAGGGTACAATTAGGATTTATTTTTGGTTTAAACCTACAAATTTAGCTTTAAAACCGATCTTCAAACTCTTTACAGGTTCAGGAAAAGGTAGAACCAGGGTTTTCTGCTCTTCTTGGATAAACTAGACTAAAAAGGTTCAATTCAGGCATAGAAAGATTCCGAGTGTTTATAAAGGGTTTCTTTAATAAATTAAAGAGTCTTTAAAGTCTGTAAAAGACTAAAACTATTCGAGTTTCTATTAAAATAGATTAGAGTATCAACATTGTGATTTTATCAGGTTTTAGCAACGAGTAGATTCATTGCAGGAAAAAATACGGATATTTCTGTGGGAAAATAGCTTTACAAGGCTCAGTTTCTTAGAAAATTGGTTCTTTTAAATGAAGGGAAGATTATTTTCTTCGAATAATACCTATTTTTGCAGGTATTTGATCTTTAAACTGGGTTTCTGAGGTGTCGAGGAGCTTTCTGAGGATGTTGAAGTTCTTTGAAAGTAGATTTGAGTCTTTTTGGCGGTCTCAGCAACAGTTGAAGTCGGTTTCTGGTTCTTTGAGCGTGAAAATAGGAGAAATGCTAAATTTTCTTCAATTGAAGACAATTTAAAACGTAGAAAAATGGTTTAAGTTCATGCATATGAAGCTTTATAGCGAATTTAAGTTTAAACAGTATCAGCATTGAATGGCGATCAAATCAGAGGACGGGTGGTTTTAGCGACAGTAGGAAGAGAAAAACATCAGTGGTTATCGCATGGATTATAAGTGGTAAATGGTTTATTTGGATCGAATGCGTTCCAGTAATTTGGCGCCACGTGGAGGAGAGATAATAGAGTAAAACATCCTATTTCACAAAACTTAAAATGATTAACGTTGGCGTTATTGAATTTGCGATATCGCATGTGGTTCGTTGGATCTGGAGGAAGGTATGCGAATGACGGAGATCAATTGATAGAGTTGCTTGGTATGTGGGGCATGGGGTCCAAATAATTTATATGTGTCGGGGTTAAGTTTAAACGTTTTAGACATAAAACCCTATGTATTAATATGATAGGTGGGTATGTGTTTACACAGTAAATGAATGACATTTATGTGTTTTATGAAGGCAGGTTTTATTACATATAACATGTTTAACCTTTGGGGGATAGGCGGGGTAATTTTTACCACATGGGTATTTAGATCGTAGGTTTAAACATTAAAATAGTGGGTTTGGGATATTTAAAATAAAGGAATTAATATATCTACGGGAAGGGTTAGTTATAAAGGATTTCATACATTATGTTAGAGTCAATATGAGATGAATGTAATGAATGGAAAATACATATATTTAAACTAAGAAAAGTGTAAAAATAGGCATTTGAGCACAATAATAGTCCCATTTTAAATATTTACACATAATACTTAGGATAATTTGTATTTTGTGGGTTTTTAAATGTTTTTTACATGAAATGAGATTAATTAAGAGGGGTTTTTACTTTTTCTAAGAAAAAAGATATTTTAACTTAGGAAAAGGGATTATATTTTTGGAAAATGGTGAATATGTTGAGGAAATGGGCTTTTATGAAGGGAATCCAATACTTTTACCAATCAGTCATTAAGCCTTGGGTCCGGTCCCAACATAAGTCAGAGAAATTCTCTAAGCCTTTATAACTGAAGATTTTGAATACTGGAACATTGTGGAGGAGGGGAAATTAGTAATTTTCCAGATGATGTTTTATTACATGCCTTGCACAACTGCTTTCTACCTACCCATCATTATTCTAACATTTTTTACTTCATTTGCATGGGTGCATTTAAGCTTGTAACCCTAAATCCATTTTTGTCTTTAAAGTAAGAAACTATATAATTCTAACCTTATTTCATCTGAGGGCTCAAATTAAACTATTGAGCTCCTCATTTATTCTCTAAATATCTATTGATTTGTCAAGTTTAAACATTTTGACATATCTTTATTCTCTATCTAAAACATGAAATTTAAAGCATGAAAAGTTAAGATTAAACTATTTAACTCATCATGGATTATGGAAATTTGGACAAGCTGCACATAATCATTATTTTTGAAATTAAAGTAAATAGTAGTGGCATTTTGACTTGCTCACTTTCATGTCTTATTCTTATCTCTTTTTTCTTTTGGGGTCCATTTTTTATTCTTTTTAATATTTTCTTTTCAATTCCTTTGATCTTTCTTTTAGGACTTTTACCCTCTTTTCATTTTTATTATTTTCAAAATATGGGAAAACAACTTGTAGAAAGCAAGGTATGTACATATTTACAAGACTAATCATAGTCAATTCAAAAATTATGAATGCTATTATTATAGGACCCTAACAGTGGCTCCACATGGGGATGGCATTTCCTGGTGAAATGTCAAGAACTTTAAGACTAGTAGCCTTTGAATTTTGACTGTGCTGACCTTGTAGATGTTGTCTGATCTCTGCAATTTTTCATACTTATGATATTTTACCTCTCAAAGCTTTGGACCTTCTCTTCGAGCTTCAAATTTTTTAGGAAAATATCCAATCCAATATAAATTCTAAAATGTTATGTACAATGGATAAAGTAAACAAAAATTAATTATTGGTTATTTTTGAAGAGTAGTAGTGCTTCAGCATTTAGCCATTGACAGGTCCACCTATCAGATCTGATCCATCCATTTCTTTCAAAAAGAAAGCATTATTACCTCTGTAACCATAACTAATATAAGGTCCTTTCCATAGGAAATCAAATTTCCCATGTTTACCTTTCTCTTCTCTCCTTGAACCCCATTTTAGCACTTTGTCACCAATGTATAAATCATCTTCTTTGCTCTTTATGTCAAAAAATTTCTTTATCTTGTCTTGGATAACTTGAGACTTAAGATAAACCTCTTCTCTTGTTTGCTGCAAGTGAATGGTTTGGTTAATCCTTCTTTGAATGTCATTAGTCTCAACTTGTAACTCTTGAATTGTCTTCATTACTGGTATTCCTAAGGAATATGGAAAAAAAAAATCCATTCCATAAACAAGCTGGTAAGGGGATGTACCAATAGATTTTTTGGTGGTAATTCTATCTGCCCATGAGGCGTTAAGTAACCTCTTATTCCAAGTCTTTTTGTTATCTTCTAGTAATTTTCAATAATGTTCACACGGCTCTTATTGGAAGATTCAGCAAGGCCATTACCTTGAGGGAAATATGCAGTAGAATGGCCTAGGGTAATGTGGTATTTATGGCAGAAATCAATCATATTTTTAGATTTGAATGCAGCTACATTGTCAGTGATAATCTTTTGAGGACATCCAAATCTTGAAAGTATGTTTCTTTCTAAAAAGGAGATAATGACAGTGTTAGTGGCTTGCCTGGAAGGTATGGCTTCAATCCACTTAGTAAAATAGTCAGTGGCTGTCAGAATCCACTTATGTTGGGCTAATGATGGAGGGTGAATTTCACCAATGAAGTCAAGACCACATTGTTTAAATGGAATTTCTGTTGAGATGGGTTTTAAGGGTAGGGGTAACAACTTTTTCTTTCCCTCAAATATTTGACACTTGTGACAGGAGGTCACATACCTTTTTATATCTGCAAACAAAGTAGGCCAGTAAAAACCAACTCTCAGGATTTTGACTGCAGTAGTCTTCCAGTAAAGATTTCCTCCATAATCACCTGCATGAAATTATTCTAAAACTTTGTCAGCTTCTTCTTTAAGTAAACAATTTAGTAAGATTCCACTATGATCTTTCCAAAAAAGTACATTGTCTAAGATACAAAATCTTACTGCCTTTAATTTTAGGAATCTAGCTTTTGTTCTTGATAATTCAGGAGGAGCTTGTAAATTTAGTAATACAAATATAATATATGCATACCATGGTGAGTCTGAAAAGGTTTCACTGATCTCTGGAGTCGCCATCTCTTCCTGATCATCTACTTGGGCAATAAAATTAATGTCTAAAGCATGACAATTTGATTCAGCCACGAGTTTGGCTAAACCTTGACCTTTTATAAGTTTACTGGGTTTTATTTATATGTCATATTCCAAAATTGTGCCAATCCACTTGCCTCTTTTACCATCATGACCATTCTGAGTTAGAATGTCCTTTACAATTGCATTTGGAACATAGGCAATGATGTGTGAATAAAGAATGTACACTCTAAAGTCTTTAATGGCCTTTACCAAAGCTAGGGCCTGTTTCTCCATGATATTGTACTTTAAAGTGGCATCTCTGAGTGTTTTGCTAAAGAAAGCAATGGACTGTTCATAGCCCTGGTCATTTTTCTGCAGTAACACTGCAACAATAGTGTGTTCTGAAGCAAAAGAGAAGATAATAAAATCCTTCTTAAAATCAGGATTTATAAGGATTGGAGTTTTGGTTAAAGATTGTTTAATTGATTCAAAATATTGCTTAGATTCAATAGTCCATTTAAGTATTGAGTCCTTTTTAAGCATATTGTTAAGCTATTTGATTATTTCAGCTAAATTTGAGATGAATCTTGTAAGAAAGTTAATTTCACCTAGAAAAGCTTGTAACTCTTTAATGTTCCTAAGAGGACTAATATTAAGAATTGCCTCTATTCTAGCAAGGTCTATTCTAATTCCTTATTTAGATATTATGTGTCCAAGTAACTTACCTTCTTCTAATCGAAATAAATTTTTCTTAGGGTTTAGAGAGATGCCAAATTGTCTGCATTTAAGAAAGTCTTGTCTAAGATAATCCAAGTGTTTATAATCAGTCTTTGAGAAAACATTAATGTCATCTAAATAAATTAATAAGAATTCATGAATTTATATATGTAGCTCTTTTAAAATTGGCTCCTGCATTCATTAACCCAAAAGGCATTTTTACATACATAAAAGTTCCCCATGGAGTAGTAAAAGCGGTTTTGGCTTGATCCTCTAGTTGGACTAAAATTTGGTTGTATCCTGAAAATCCATCTAAAAGTGAAATCCTAGAAGAACCAAATACCCTCTGTAAAATGTGATCCATCTTTGGTAAAGGGTAATTGTCTTTTAAGGATACCTTATTTAAATTTCTAAATTCAACACATAATCTAATTTCTCCTATCTTTTTCTTGGTGGGAACTAATTAGAAAACCAATCAGAATATCTGATTGGTGCAATTATTTGGGCCTTATACATTCTTTTTACCTCTTTTTCAATTAAATGCATCAAAACAGGATTGATCCTTCTTAACTTTTGTTTAAAATGTTTTTGGTCTTCTTTTATAGGGATTTTATGCTGTATTATATTGGTGTCATAGGTTTTTAGGTCCTCATAACTCCAAGCAAACACATCTTGAAATTCCTTAAAAATGGAAATCTATTTTTCTTTTTCTAGCTGAGGTAAAGCTTTGGAAAGTTTAATCATATTAGGTTTTAACTCTGTACCAATATTACATTCCTCTATATCAAATCTAAGTGGCTCCATTTTGGGTTTTCTTGCAACATCATTTGAGTCAAATAAATCTTCTAAAGGAGTTAAGCCTTTTGGTAAAAATTTATCTTTTAAGTTCAAAATATTAGATTCATCATCAACTATCTCTTCAATTTCCACTTTATCTAAGTTATCTATGCTTGATTGACTAAATTTGGTAGGTTTTGCAAACTTTACTTTATTTACATCTATGTTATTCAAATCAATTTCACTATCTAAATTTTGATCTATTGTACAGTCTATGTCGATTTTACAATTATGAAATTCACCTTCATTGTTCATAAAATGGTAAATCTGTTGATCTTGTGAGAAAATTTGCCAATATTTAAGATTATCTAGAATTATTGGTCTGTGTTTAACTTCTGCAGTATACTTGTGATTTGGCTGAAATGGAAGATTACAAGTACTAGCAAAAGTTGCTAGGGAGTGAGCCTGTAAGTTATGTTTTCTTGGTATTGTAGAGAAATTACATTCCAATAGTTCATCTATCAAATCTAACACAATTTCTCTATATCGCCTTAATATTGGATTATAAACATAATATTATCCATTTATTTGTTTTAAAATCAACTCTGAGTCTCCCATAATTGATACTCTCTTACCTCCTAAATTTCTAATAATCTACAGTCCTAAAATGAGAGCTTCATATTCAGCCATGTTATTGGGACATTTGAAATTTAGTCTGAAAGCATGGCCTTCTGCATGATTATTTTCTATATTAGTTATCCAAACTCATGCTTCTGCTCCTAGTTTATTGACTGAACCATCAAAATCTAAATGCCATAATGATTCATGAAAGATATTTTCATTGTCTGGAATTTTACTTTTATCTTTTAGTTCAGTTTTTATTTCATTATCAGTTTTAGAGTTACATAAGATGAATGAATCTAGGTCAGTAGGTGTAGTGTAAATTGGGTAATTTATTGGTCTTTTTGCACTACTCACCATTTATTTCATTAATGTTTCCCTATAAAGTTTCTTTGGTTGGCCAAAAACTGATATGGTTGCATATGACATGTCCAATTGTAGAGATCCTTGTAATTTGGCTCCCCATGAGTGAGATAAGAGCATTCCATACTTGGGTGGGATATCAACTACTAAAATGTCCATGAGTATAATTTTACCAGGATATTGAACTAATGTGACACACAAATTTTTAATCAATCCTAAACATTTCACTTTGTTTGAATCAAATGAAAAGAGATATTTGTAAGGCCTAGTGATATCTAAATTCAGGGTTTCCATTATTGCTTTTGGCATTAAATTGTACGAAGCTCCTGAATCTAACATTGAATTGTGTAATATTTGGTCATGAACAGTTAAGCTAATATAAAATGGTGGAACTGCTCCATCTTGGTGTTTTCCATTAACATCAAGACCAAAAATCAACTCTGGTTGATCATCACTTAAGTTTACTGTGTCTTCTCCATCATTCATATTTAAGGTTTCAGTGATAGTTGTTTTGTACAAATCATGTTTTACCAATTCTGTCAAAGGAATTGGTATTTTTAATTTTTCAATTTCAGATTGTATATTAAATGAAGGTTGAGATTTACTAAGCTAAATTATCTCTTCTTTAGTAATTGTAGTTTGAGTAGGTTTATCTTCTTTTTCTACAATTGTTTACTCATTTTCAGTTTGTGTTTCTTGTGTCTTACTGCTCTTAGTTTTATTTTCAGGAATGGTTTGAGAAGCAGTAGATTTTTTTTTAGATTTTGAATTATCAGAAGCTATTTTGGCAGTGGCAGCTTTTGGATTTGCTGATTTTGGATCAGCAATGGGTGTTTTGGAATCTAAAATTGTTGTTTTAGCAGAATTAGGTGTTTTAACAGCAGCAGATTTTTGTGAATCTGTTGATGTTTGGACAACCTCATCTATTAAATCAACAATCTTGGGACTGGGTGAAATTTTAGGGCTGGAAAATTTTTGGGATGAGTTGGAGTTTTTCTTGTTTTCCCTAGGGAGAATTTGCATAACTTTGGTAGTGGGAGCTTCTATTGTTTTCTTAGTTTGTGTTTGTGTAGTTTTCTTAGTAGAAGGCTCAATATTTTTCTTGCTTCTAAGGTTATAACTCTTATGTACTTCATTTATAGCAAAATCGTAACTGTGTTTGTAGTCAAATGATTCACTTGAATCTAATTGAAGTTGTTGCAATTCAATGTTATCATCATTTATACCCATTAGATTTATGGTGTCTTCACCATATTCATCTTGATGAGAAATTTTAGCATAGTTCTCTTGAAATGGAGATCTTATTGTCTGATCAGGGGCTGATTCTTTAGATTTTCTTGTATTTATATTTTTCCTGAAGTTGGGATTTCTGATTTGTTGTTGATTATCCCATTGTGGTCTCCTTTCTATATTGTCTAATCTATCCATCATTATCTCTAAAGTTTTAGCTAGTTGATCTATTTTTCCATCTGAACTAGATGTCTCTTCTTTTATGGTTACTCTCCTCTCATTCCTTAATCAATATTTTCTAGCCAAAATGTTTATTTCTACACTAATAGAATCTGTTTGCATTATTTATAAAGTATCAGAATTTATCTCTCTTAATTGATAGGCCATGTTTGTATCAAATCCATTAGGGAATTTGAGTAGGACAGAGTCTGGAGTGGGTTTGAGATTGGCAGGGATTGAATTGTAAACATTGTTGTATCTAGTGCAGTAATCTTGGACTTTTTCATTAGGAGCTCTTTTCATTGCATAAAATTTAGATAATATTTGAAGTGGATTTTTCTTCTTTTCCCATTTATTCAAAAATGATCTACGAAATACTGCTAAATCAACTATACTACCATGATTAAGACCTTTAAACCATTTTTTAAATTCCCTGTTAATGTCTGAGAAAAAAGTCTCATTTGTACATCAGAATCATCTATTTCATGAAGCTCAAAATAATCTGTCATCTTATTAATATGATGTTGGAGAGTATAATGAGTGGTAGCATCAAATTGAGGTATTTTACTTTGGTAATCTTGAGGTATATCATGTAACTATCCTGGAAGGACCAAGGGAGCATACCTAGCAGCCATGGCTTGAATTCTAGCTTGGCTAGGAGGTAAGTTGGAAGTTCTTGGGGCAGAACTAGAAGTACTAGATGATGCAGTTAAAGAAGTGGTTGATGAGATTGGAATTTAAGATGATGTACTATAAAATGTGGTTGGAGAACTAAAAGGTGAAGTTGGGATGGCAGAAGATGAAACTGGGATATATGAAGATGTACTTGGAAATGAGAATGATGTATTGTGAGATGTAGAAGGAAAACTAGTGGGTGGTGTTGAGATGGGTGAAGATGGAAATAATACTCTAGGTTGGAATGGTTGCTTTGGGATAAATAGATCTGTGGACTGAAGTGTGGTGGAAATTATAGATGATGTAGTGGTAAAAAGAGATGAACCTAAAAATTCTAAAAGGTGGGTATCTAACTAAGAAGTAGAAGGCTTAGGTGTATATGCTGATAAGGCAGCTAGTTCAACTGAATGCTAAAAAAGAGCTTCATATATTTCCTTAAGTACAATAGCATTTAAATCATCAAGTTTATCATAAATCTCAAAAAAAAAATATTCAGAATCTACCAAACCAGTTTCCTGTTTGATTTCAAGAGATGAAATAAAATTAGAATCTATAACAGTGTTATTTAAATCACTCTCTAAATTGTTTTTGAATAAATAATGTTCAACATTTAAGTCAAAATCAATGTTTTGTAAAGTTGTTAACTGTTTTGGAAGGGAATTTGATCTAAATAAGGAAAATTTGTTACCTAAATCTTTTACTTGTTTATTCTTTTTTCCAATTCTATCTGTATTTTCTACTATAGCAGCAGGTTTAGGATCTGGATTTGACCTAGTATAGTAGATTTTTCTAGAAGCCAGAATTACAGTTTTTATGAAATGATACTCATAACTTATAAAAAAGTCTTAAGGTAAAAGGATAATGAAAAATATTTCCTTAAAGACCTATTTAAAACTGAGGATTGGTTAGTTCCCTAGTATGGTCGCCAGTATGTTATATCTCTAATAATTCTCCAAGTTGTGAGATTTTGATTTATAGTTTAAAGAACATTAGAGGTAACCACAAACCTACTTTTAAACTCTAGGATCTAGCCTTCCTAGGGTTCAGAGAGGGCTCTCTCTATAAGATTTAACTTTGTTTTATGTTTGATTTTAGGCTAGTTTATAAGGACAATTTGGTTTTAAGATTTGGTTTGGTTGGTGGGAAAAATCACTTAAAGAGATGGATAGTAATAGATCTGGCTTTCCATTGGGAAAAAGGAGTCAATATGTCAAGAAAACAGCTCAAGATCAAGATCAAAAGACAAATGTTTTCAGGGAAAGATAGACAAGTCCCTAAGGATATTTGAAGGCTGATTGGTGAAGTGTTTTAATTAGGATAAAGAACAATCAAGGATTCTTTGATCCAGATAAGGAAGGAGAAGAAAGAGGTTATTCAAAAGAGGGAGAAATTAAGGGTTACCTACTCTGGAAATCAGCAAAAAAGATATAAATGATAAATAGTTAAAGACAGAGTGCTTTTAAAAAATTCTATAATAATATTCCTGATTTATCATTCAAATTTAGAACACATTCATGAAAGTATGTAAAACATAAGAAGATAAAAAATGACAGTAGAAATTATTTCACTTCAATGGCTCATCACATGAATCCTGAAATATGATGCTTTATGGTTTTGATCTAGTCTGATAATTGAACTTGCTACAAGAAACCCTTCAGATACAACAAAAATGACTATAGAAATCTTCAGCAATTTATTCCCCACTAATACTTCAAAGGATGAAGTATTTATACAAAAATGTTTACAAAATATCCTAGAATACTCATAGGAATTTTATAATAAAATATATTTTACAACAATATAGTGACAGCTGCTTAACAACTTAGCAAGTTGTCCTATTTATCCAAATAAAATAGAAATGTTGTTTTGAATTAGGTTTAGCTGGTTGTTGTGTTGTCTTCTTTGCTCGCAAAATATCTTTCAAATCTGTTTTGAAATATTATCTCTTATCTGATACTCTTTCATCTGATACACTTTACCATCTGATACTCTTTAACCACTGTTTTAACTATCTTACTGATGTAAATTTTTGTTTTTACTGTGTAAAAACAACAATATGTAATTTATCCTCTTCACTGCAATTTGACTTTTACAATAAGTCGGTGAGTTTTTCCCAAAATTCTTCATCAGGGATTTTGATATTTTTCAACTTCGTAAAGTTCTTATCTACCTCTATGTATCTAGAAAATGTTGGTTTGATCACAAAGAGGTGTTTTATCTCATGCTGTAGATAAAACAGGTCTTCAAAGCTTTTATGTAGAACCTTTCTTGTAGGAATTCCTTGTCCTTCTGTTTTATTTACCTGCTCTTTTGCATAATCTCTTATCTTCTTGTTGTAGTCTTCTTGTGGCATAAGTTTATCATTAAGAACAAGAATATTTGGAAAACCTTTTTGCCTTAAGATCTCAAATTTAACCATAAATTTAGTTATGGCTATGTTCATGTTTCCACACTTTTGCTCTAGCTTCTTCATCAAGTTTTTCTTTGAAATTACTTTTATTATTTCAATAATTGTCTCTGTTCTATCAGTAATTTCTATCTCCTCTAATTCTTGTTTGTTTTTACTATTGAGAAATTTGATTATTTCTAGGACCTCTTCAGGTTTGGCACCTAGTTCATCCTTTTTTTTTCTGAATCTCCTCTTGAGTTGCCTGTAGTAAATCCTTTTGCTCATAAATTACCTGTATTGATGGCCAAACATCATTGATGGATTCAATGATTTTGGTCCATATTTGATTCCTCACATAGGACATAGGTTCTTTCAATGTTAAATCCTTTTGTAAGTTATTCAACTCAACATTAAACCTGTTATCCCTTTGTTCCTGAGTTTTGGCATTAATTTGGGCTAGCTTCTTAGTGTCTTCCATATTTTCAATCATTTTCTTCATCCTATTGATCTCATTACTCTGTATGGACATCTCTTCCATAGCTTTGATGAGCTTGCTGGTTGCATCTGTTTGTTGCACTACTAATGTAGATGATTCTGTAGCTGAGGTAGTAGAAGATGTCACTGGCTCACCTATTGACAATGGGGATTTTGGTGCCAATTCCTCTACTAAGGTTGATGGAACTATTGTAATTACCATAGGGATGACTATGGGAGGAGCACTCTGAGTTTTTGTTGCTTCTTTTTCTTGGAAAAGCTTGTCCATTTCTATCTCCATTTCCTTAATCTATGTTGTCATTTGGAGAATGAGACTCATCATCTCATCTTTCTGATTTGCCTCCTACAACATCTCTTTAGTCTTTGGACGTTATGTTGGAGGAAGCTTCAATTGTTTTCTAAGTGCCGCTATGTCACCATTTTTCTTCTTTATCATCTCTTCTGTAGCATTTACATTTGTTGGATCATACCCTACTTCAATTACCAATTCTTCTAAGGACTTGATTCTAGTGTCCTTGATAAGAGAAGAAGCTTTTTCAATCCTGATTTGGTCTCTCAAATTGGTTATAGTGTTCTGAAGCTTCTGGGCACGCATTTCCTTGTTATTCATAGTAGAATAAATCATTTCAGAGTTCTACTTATGAAACTCAATTTGATCTAAAGGATGAATGCTATCAACTGGTACTTCCAAGTCAACTTTCTTATAGTCTGCTAATGTTGTGGGCTTAGGCACTATTGGTTGTAGAATTGTCATAAGAAATTTATTGTTGTTGTAATAAAAAGTTGATAATAGTCTGTTTTGACTTCCTGCAGTTTGCTTTAGATACTGTGAATAAATTTCATTCTTTAACTCTTCATTCTTAGCCTTGATTTCCTTGTATTTCTCTTTGATATCCAAACTTGTACTTTCTACTTGTTGTGATGATGATGCCTCCATGTTTTGTTGTCTTTCAACCATTTAAGTATCCTTTTCCTGCTCATTCACAATAACTATAGCATCATCTGTGTTCTTTTCTGTGTTTTCTTCATCTAGAACATCAATTGTTTCTTTTTCCTTGTTCACTGGATTGAGCTTTGGCTTTTTATTATATCTGAGTTTAAACCTAGTCTCAGTTTTTGTTTTAGCAGTGTAGGTACCTTCTTCTCTGACTCTTTTCGTAGCTTTATCTTCTTGATTTACAATTTTCAAGGTGTCACTAGTATCACCCTGTTTAACTGCTTCTATCAAGGTATTTTCTAGCCACTCTGCTTGATTAGAAAACTGTTCAATTTCTGGCCTTTTATCATGGATATAAGGGGTCAATTTTCATTTAACCCTCATTTTACTTAGAATTCCCTGAGGATCATAATTCCATAAGAAACTTTCTTCAAATTTGTATTCCAGCAATTGTTTTGCTACCTCTGTACCTGCATCCCTGTGATTGCAAATGAAAGGTCCTACCTGATTCGTCAACTTGAATTGAGTCTTCATTTTGGCAGCTAAGAAGTTGATAGAATCTGAATTTAGTATTTTCCTGAATTACTCTAAGGAAAAAACTCTCATTGGAAAATATTTTGGTAGTTTATAAGGTAAATGATTTGACCCAAAAACTCTGATCTCTGTATGATTTTTGTAAAGGTACCAATTTCCAGTTCTACTTTGTTCTGGCAGCTGTAACATTTCTTTATTTCATCATTGACTCTTATATGTACACTAGTTTTCAACATGTTTATCAATGGATGAAAAAAACAATATGTAAAATCCACATAAGTGAATTTTGTTGATTCTTTTCTGATTAAAGATGTCCAAAAGATGACTGATAGAGGATTCCCTTCTACATCCAATTTCTGAAGGTTTATAGGGAACATATCTGCTTGAAAGTAAAGAAACATGTGAAAGAGGAAAGATGAATATCTAAAAACTTTTTTAGTGGGAAATTTCACCAGCTGGTCATGGATATTATCAGCTATGTATTCAACATAATTGTAGATGACAAAAAGAGGCTGACCTGGCACAAAAGTGGATAGAAAAGCTAGAATTGACTCATCAGTATGCTCATCAATAAAATAACCTAAGAAAAAGGATAACATAGAGATGAAATGCCTTGACCCTTTAGGAAATTTGGAAGTAGAATAAGGAGGGTTTATCTTTGGGTTTTCAACATAAGCAGGCATGAAATTTTGGAAAATCTGAAATCTCTTAGGAAGGTCTAACTAAATATAGAGCTTTGTGAGTGCTTCTATGGATAATGGAATTTCATTGGGATCTGGTTTGAGCTGAAGCATTAGGTTAATAGACTCTGCAGTAATGGTAAACAATACTTCTTTATTAGCATTAACCATGGATCTTTTTTCAGGTAAATAATAGGATTGACACAGCCTAATGACTTCTAGACATTGATGAGTATGTGGAACTACATACTTGGGTAGATTTGACTCCAAAATCTAAACTTCTTCTCCCTCATCTAATGATTTTTTCTAAACTCCAGCAGTGGAGGTCTAGAAGATTAAATTCTGTCACTGGATCAACTATTTTGTAATCTGTATCAACTAGAGGTGTATGCTTCACATGTACAACAGGAGGTTGTAGGGATTTATAACAATAGTGGTTTTGGAAGCCATTGTTGGGTTTGATTTTGACACTTTTAGCCTTCTGGATGCTTAAAAATTTGTATTTAGGATTTTTATACTCTTCTGTAAGTTTAAACTGTTTACAGAAGTTATTTCTGGTGTGATAGAGGTTTATTGAACAAAAAAGGGTAAAATTAGGCTTTCTTTTTGGTTTAAACCTTCAAATTTAGCTTTAAAACTGATCTTCAAGCTCTTTACAAGTTCAGGAAAATGTCGAACCAGGGTTTTCTGCTCTTCTTGGATAAACTAGACTAAAAAGGTTCAATTCAAGCATAGAAAGATTCTGAGTGTTTATAAATGGTTTCTTTAATCAATTAAAGAGTCTTTAAAGTCTGTAAAAGACTAAAACTACTCGAATTTTGATTAAAATATATTAGAGTATCAACATTGTGATTTTATCAGGTTTTAGTAGTGAATAGATTCATTGAAGGAAAAAATAAGGATCTTTTTGTGGGAAAATAGTTTTACAAGGCTCAATTTCTCAGAAAATTGGTTCTTTCAAATGAAGGGAAGGTTATTTTCTTCGAAGAATACCTATTTTTGCAGGTATTTTATCTTTAAATTGGGTTTCTGAGGCGTCGGGGAGTTTTCTGAGGATGTTGAAGTTCTTTGAAAGTAGATTTGAATATTTTTGGCAGTCTCAACAACAGTTGAAGTGGGTTTCCGGTTCTTTGAGCGTGAAAATAGGAGAAATGCTAGATTTTCTTCAGTTGAAGACAGTTTAAAACACAGAAAAAGGGTTTAAGTTCATGCATATGAAGCTTTATAGTGAATTTATGTTTAAACAATATCAGCATTGAATGGTGGTCAAATCAGAGGACGGGTGGTTTTAGCGGCAGTAGGAAGAGAAAACCATCAGTGGTTATCGCATGGGTTATAAGTGGTAAACAGTTTATTTGGATCGAATGCAATCCAGTAATTTGGCGTCGTGTGGAGGAGAGATAATAGAGTAAAACAACCTATTTCACAAAACTTAAAATGATTAATGTTGACGCTACTGAATTTGTGATATTGCATGTGGTTCGTTGGATCTGGAGGAAGGTATGTGAATGGCAGTGATCGGTTGATAGAGTTGCTTGGTATGTGGGGCATGGGGCCCAAATAATTTATATGCATCAGGGTTAAGTTTAAACGTTTAAAACGTATTTTTAAACGTAAAACCATATGTATTAATATGATAGGCAGGTATGTGTTTACATAGTAAATGAATGACATTTATGTGTTTTATGAAGGCGGTTTTTATTACATATAACATGTTTAACCTATGGGGGATAGGCTGGTAATTTTTACCACATGGGTATTTAGACCATAGGTTTAAAAATTAAAATAGTGGGTTTGGGATATTTAAAATAAAGGAATTAATATATCTACGGGAAGGGGTAGTTATAAAGGATTTAATACATTATGTTAGATTTAATATGAGATGAATGTAATGAATGGAAAATACATATATTTAAACTAAGAAAAGTGTAAAAATAGGCATTTGAGCACAATAATAGTCCTATTTTAAATATTTAATGGCAGAAGTGTCCTCATACACGTAATTTTATTAATAATGAAAATAAATTACATAAAAAGTTGAAGGAGTTTACAAACGTAAACTTCTACTACATTTGCAATTAGGAGACTAACCTATTTATAAGCTCTATGTCCTAACTTATTTTAGTTATGGATCACTTGAAATAACAACAAGTGTCCATTTACAATAAATGATCTTATATCCAATCTACTAACTTTATTCCTATTTTAGAGCCTAAGATACGACTCAATTCTAGAGTCCTATCTTTGCTAACAATATTCTATTTCTAATTGTCTCTAATATTTATTAAATATTCTAATTTAATAAATATTTTTATTGTCTAATATTTATTAAATATTCTATTAATAAATATTTTTTCCTAACTTTACATTAAAATATTTGGATCATCTAACATTCCCCCCTATGATCCAAATATACATTACAACATATACCAAGCTCATCTCTGAACTTAGTAAATTTTATTCTGCCAAGAGGTTTGGTGAAAATGTTGGAGGTTTGATCTTCTGAAGGACAATAAATCGGCTTGATGACATCCTTTGCAATGAGAGATCTGATATGATGATACTTGGTGTCCACATGATTTGTCTTTGAATTAAAAACTGGGCAAGCTTTATTGCTGACTGGTTTTCGATGAATAATGAAGTAGCTTCTGCTGGAGGAATTCCCAAGTCTTGTAAAACTCGACGTAACCAAACAATCTCACATGCTGCTTCCCATGCTGAAATGTACTCTGCTTCTGCTGAAGAAGTGGCCACTGTAGCTTTCTTCTTGCAACTCCAAGAAACTGCATCTGACCCCATGTTCATTAAATAACCTGAGGTTGATGCCCTATCATCAATACTGCCGGAAAAGTTGGAATCTGAAAATCCACCAAGTACAAATTTTTTAGTCTTTTTGTAAAGAAGACCAAAATCTTTTGTTCCTTGGATATAGCGAAGAACTCTTTTGGCTGCATTCCAGTGACTATCTCATGGTTCCTGCATAAAGTGGGAAAGAATAATGACGGCATAAGAAAGATCTGGTCGAGTAGTTGTCAGATAAATAAAGCTACCATTCAACCGTCTATAAGTAGTGCTATCCACCATTCCCCCCCCCCCTTCAAATTTTGAAAGTTTCAAGTTTTGTTCTATAGGGGTGAGAACAGGCTTGCAATCCTGCATTCCAAATTGCTGAAGTATTTATGTTGCATACTTACTCTGAGAAATGAAAATATGATGTGGACGTTGGAATACTTCAACTCCAAGTTAGTAGTGAAGTAATCCCAAATCTATCATCTTAAAACCTGCATGTAACTCCTTTTTAACCTCTGCAATATGATCATCATTGTTGCCAGTGATAATCAAATCATCAACATACATAACCAAAATCACTAGATTTTTACCTTTTTGATGTACATACAAGGTATCATCAGATTCACTTCATTGAAAACCAAATTTCCGAAGGTATTCATCCATTTTGGCATACCAAGCTCGGGGAGCATGTTTTAACCCATATAAAGCCTTTATCAGTTTGTAGACTTTATGATCTTGTCCTTCAATTTAAAAACCTGGTGGTTGTGTCATGTACACTTCTTCCTGTAAATCTCTGTTAAGAAAATCACTTTTTACATCCATTTTATGAACTTTCCATCCTTGTTGAGCTGCTAAGGCAAGTATGAATCAGATGGTGTTCCATTTTGCTGTAGGAGAAATTTTTTCTTCATAATATATCCCTTCCTGCTGCACAAAACCTTTAGCAACAAGTCTTGTTTTATACTTATCAATATCACCATTTTTCTTGTACTTAATGCGATAAACCCAATTTTCATCTGATGGGTTTAACATGCTGAGAAAAATCAACAAGTTTCCAAGTGTTATTGTGTTGAACTGCCTGATATTCATCAACCATAGCCTATTTCCATTCTTTATGTTTTACTGCCTCTCGGTATGTAGAAGGTTCAGTAAAATCATTTGATATCAAGGCTCCTTCGTTTCTTTGTGATCACCTTGTTCCTATTTTATTCTGTTCATTAGGCCTTACATCTTTCAAAAATTGAACTGCCCATTTTTGCAATTGATCTTCACTGGTTTGGGATTGTGAAAAATCACCATCATTGTAAAGAGGGTTGATATAAACTGATTTTTTTTTATCAACCGCAAGTTCTGGGGGTGGAGAGTCATTTTTAGAAGAACTGCTGCTGCTAGGAGAGTTAGATGAACTACTTGAAGACCCAGATGGCGTTGATGAAGAAGACTGACTGGATGAATCATTTTTAGATGAAGGAAACTCAAGTTCATACCAATTTTGTGAAGTTGGTTGACTTTGTAAATTTTCGTTTCTTTTATCACTTTTTGTTTCTAACTTTTGAATAAAACTTTCAACTTCTTTAGCACTCTTACTCTCATTTTCATCAAAAATCACATCTCTGCTTACAATAAATTTCCCATTTGACAAAATTCGGTATCCTTTCTTCTCATCAGAATACTCGATCATTGTGCACTTCAAGCTTGGTGCATCAAGCTTAGTTCATTTTTCCTTCGGAACTAAGGCATAACAGACTGATCCAAAAAATTTGAGATGTTTTACCTGAGGTTTGAAGCCAAACCATGCTTCATAAGATGTGATTCCGTCTAAATAAGAAGTGGGAGATCTGTTCCTCAAGTAGACAGCAGTATGAATTGCTACGGCCCAATATAAAGGACTTAACTTTTTGAAATTGAACATAGATCACGCCATTCCTAACAAGGTACGATTCATTTGTTCTACTACTCCATTTTGCTGCGGAGTGTAGACATTGGTAAGATGTCATTTTATGCCATTATCCATGCAATACTTTTTGAATTCATTTGAAGTGAATTCTTCGCCATTGTCAATTCTAAGAGTGCCAATATTCTCCTTTACTTCATTTTCAATAAGCTGACGAAAAGTTTTGAACTTTTCAAATGCTTCTAACTTTTGCTTCAAGAAATAAACCCAAGTCATCCTGCTAAAATCATCAACAAAGGGTAAGAAATATCTGCAACTTCCAAGAGAAGTTGGAAAGGGTCCACAAATATCACTGTGAACCAACTGCAAATGTCTGTTTGCATGCCATGAACTTGTAGGAAAAGTCCCTTGATGTTGTTTTCCAAAAATGTAAGATTCACACTTTGCATTTTCCCTTTTGAAGGTTGGAATTCCTTTAACCATTCCCTATTTTTGTAACTGAGAGAGACTGTCAAAGTTGAGATGGCCATATCTTACATGCCACAATCTGATCGATGAAATATCTGTACTTGCTGCTCCTGCAAAGTCAGAATTTCTTGGAATAATTGTCCATTTCATCCTTAATAGTTTTCCATCTTCATAACCTGTCATTACTGTTTTCATGTTTTGTTTGACTGAGTTGATTTTAACTAAGCCATCTTCCATAATTACCATATGTCCTGCTTGTCGAATCATGACTAAAGATAACAAATTTTTCTTGAATGTTGGGACATACCATACATTTGAAATCATTCTTTCTCCAATGCCTGGTAAAAAAAATTTAACTACGCCTTTTCCTAAAGGAGTATGTTTTGTTTTATCAGCAAGATAGATTGAATTCAGATGACATTCATTGAACTCCAAAAGAAGTCACGTCGAAATGTCATGTGTTGAGTTGCGCCTGTATCCAGAATCTATGCATCTTCATAATCACTTCTAAAAAAGCTTGAAACCTGTAAATTTGTTGCTTCTGTGTTGGTGAAGACATATTCGGAACTATTAGGATCATCTTCATCATTTGAAAACTATGCAGAGTTTGGATGAAACTTGGGAATATTCTCAATAGAAGTTCTACAATCTGCCACATAATGGCCAACTTTGTTACATCTTCTGCAAACAATTTGACTGAAATCGTTGCCTCTGCCTTGATACTGTCCTCGGCCTTTGCTTTGGCCTCTATTTTGAGTTTGTCCTCTGCCTTGATGATATCCTCTGTTTTGATTGATGCCTCTTCCTTGAAAATTTCTCCTTCCTAAATTTTAGTCTCTATTGAAATTGTTTCCTCTACTTTGACTGCGACCACGACCTTGGGCTGCTTGATTTGATTTAAATTTCCTCTTCCTCGGTTTCTTGAACTATCAGCTGAGGAGGTACTTGAGCTGGCTTCGGTGAAGAAGACATATTCTCCAATCTATTTCTTCTTCCCAAAGGTTTTATCATGTTGAGCTAACCTGTCACTCAATTCATCAAACTTTATCCTTCTCTAACTTTCCAGTGACTTGCAAAGTTTCCAAAAAATGTGTATATGATGATGGCAATCTAGAAATTAGAATTGTGATCAAGAAGCTTTCATCAACAACTTGAAAACCAACATTTATGATTTCTTGCTTGATGTTTTTAAGCTGTGAAATATACTCAAGGACATCACCACCTTCAATTAATTTATGTTGAAGAAATTTTAATTGAATATCAACCTTCTTTGATTCAGGTTGTGTATCAAAGAGATCTTTGAATGTACGTAAAGCAGTCCATGCATCTGAGGAATTTTCAATATGTATGTACATTTCATTATTAACTGAAGCTTTTATAAGAGCTAATGCTTTGCCATTTTTTACTTCCCATTTTGCAAGTGAAGCTGCATCTGTTGGTTTATTTGGCTTAATGTTGCCATCACAAATTTCATGCCACAATTCATTATATATGAGAGTGCTTTCAATTAGACGTTTCCATGTCTTATAAGATTTCACTCCTTCTAGCTTATCAGATTCAGAGAACAGATTAATTAACTTCGACATTGCAGTGTGGAAGCAGTGCACCAAAAGAATCAAGCACAAAAAATTGAGCAACTCATCACACGAAACACGCCACGCAAAGAGGACACATGCCACACAAAAAAACGATCTATCGGGGCTTGGCCTTGACCCTCGTATAGTCGTTCAAAAAAAAGGAGAAAAATGACTGAGCTTTTCACTTGGCTCTAGTCAATTTCTCATTGAGTGTTTTGCAATGAAATCTTTGCAAAATTTGACAATGCCTTTAAAAAATATACCCCCCCTCAAAGTAAAAAAATTACTTTGAGTTACAATATCACTCCTTGTTTCTCCAAAAAAATGACAAAATTTCAATTTTCTCCCTTATAACTCTAATTACAAAAAAAAAAATTCACTCCTTATCTTTCCCAAATCACTCTTTAAATAGTGAGCTTATGTCCTTCATAAAAATGTAATTGATTTTTTACTAGCTGGCAATTCAACATGTTCTTCTTCAAAATTTTATCAATTACATACACTTCAATCCACCCAATGCTTATTAATCTGGAAAACAAAACAACTCTCCACAGAAATGGATTTATACCCTCTACACTGGTTCATACAGTTTCATACATTTATTAAATAAATGCGCAAATTCTGATTCTCAAACCCAGTGCAAAATGTGGAGATTGTAAGATGTATAGGCTGGGATCTAAATTCTTGACTTCTGGTTGATGCCTCCACTCAACAACATCGATGGAAATCTATTTCAAATATTCGAATCATGCAAAATACATTTGTTTAAACAATGCGTTGATCATCATACACCCATAGCTTTCCAAACGTTTCCCATACCTTCACGGTGGTAGCATTATACTTGTATCTCGGCTCCTACAGCGTTGGTTCTATCACTTATACGACATTAGCATTTACCAATGCAAATACCACGACTTTAACTCTGCTACAAACCATTTTGGATTTCATTCATGCCTTCGTCTGGTGATCAGTATTTCAAACAGTTGATTGCTATGATGGTCATGAGTATGGCCTCTGCGCTCCCGTTTGCTTACATCCCTTCGATGGTTTAGTGCTACCTGTACACGATGGTTCGATTCGCTTCACGCAATTGACAATACTCTCAACAAGCATGAAAGCTCGGTTCTGCACCCTTTGAAGTGACTCTGCGTTGGTTCATCTCGTGGGTCCTAAAAAATGTTGGTTACGCTGGTTCTGCTATGCGATTAAATTCCTGCATACACAGCTTATATATATACCATATATATATATGAAAACTTAGAAATCAATTGATAATGAAATCTTTAATAAAATAAATCACTGCATGGGCTAATAAATCACTGATTCTACGCCATTAGCTCAATTCATCCTTTAGAAAAATTTTCCAAAAGTCTGCAAAGCTGAAATTTTTACCTTCACGTCATCTGCATTATCGGCGGCTCTGATGCCACATTAATGGAAGAAGTGTCCTCAAACACGTAATTTTATTAATAATGGAAAATAAATTACATAAAAAGTTGCAGGAGTTTACAAACGTAAACTTCTACTAAAATTGTAATTAGGAGACTAACCTATTTATAAGCTATATGTCCTAACTTAATTTAGTTATGGATCACTTGAAAAAATAACAAGTGTCCATTTACAATAAATGATCTTCTATTCAATATACTAAATTTATTCCTATTTTAGAGCCTAAGATACGACTCAATTCTAGAGTCCTATCTTTGCTAACAATATTCTATTTCTAAGTGTCTCTAATTTTTATTAAATATTATGATTTAATAAATATTTTATTTTCTAATATTTATTAAATATTCTAATTTAATAAATATTTTATCCTAACTTTACATTAATATATTTGGATCATCTAACAATATTTACACGTAATACTTAGGATAATTTGTAATTTGTGGGTTTTTAAATGTTTTTTACATGAAATGAGATTAATTAAGAGGGGTTTTTACTTTTTCTAAGCAAAAATATAATCCCTTTTTCTTAGGAAAATGGATTATATTTTTGGAAAAGGGTGAATATGTTGAGGAAATGGGCTTTTATGAAGGGAATCCAATACTTTTACCAATCAGTCATTAAGCCTTGGGTCCGGTCCCAACATAAGTCAGAGAAATTCTCTAAGCCTTTATAACTGAAGATTTTGAATACTGGAACATTGTGGAGGAGGGGAAATTAGTAATTTTCCAGATGATGTTTTATTACATGCCTTGCACAACTGCTTTCTACCTACCCATCATTATTCTAACATTTTTTACTTCATTTGCATGGGTGCATTTAAGCTTGAAACCCTAAATCCATTTTTTTCTTTAAAGCAAGAAACTATCTAATTCTAACCTTATTTCATCCGAGGGCTCAGATTAAATTGTTGCGCTCCTCACTTATTCTCTAACTATCCATTGATTTGTCAAGTTTCAACATTTTGACATATCTTTATTCTCTATCTAAAACACCAAATTTAAAGCATGAAAAGTTAAGATTAAACTATTTAACTCATCATGGATTATGGCAATTTGGACAAGTTGCACATAATCATTATTTTTGCAGTTAAAGTAAATAGTAGTGGCATTTTGACTTGCTCACTTTCATGTCTTATTCTTATCTCTTTTTTCTTTTGGGGTCCATTTTTTATTCTTTTTGATGTTTTCTTTTCAAGTCCTTTGATATTTCTTTTAGGACTTTTACCCTCTTTTCATTTTTATTATTTTCAAAATATGGGAAAACAACTTGTAGAAAGCAAGGTATGTACATATTTACAAGACTAATCATAGTCAATTCAAAATTTATGAACCCTATTATTATAGGACCCTAACATATTCTTCAATACACAGGACATTATATTTTGAAAAAGTTATAATAAAACTTCTAATTTATTCATTCATTAAATTTAAAGATAATTTTCTTAAAATATATATTCATTTTTAAGATTAAACATGTTATAAGTTAAAGAGAAATTAATAACAATTAAATATAACAAATATATTATTATTTTTTGTTAGCTTGACGTAGCTAACATAATAATGGTTAATTAAATCACTGTAGTAAACAAATATATTATTATAATCCTAT
Organism: Pinus albicaulis; assembly: GCA_034641835.2. NCBI lineage: Eukaryota > Viridiplantae > Streptophyta > Pinopsida > Pinales > Pinaceae > Pinus > Pinus albicaulis. Next base: position 272,109,033 of record CM076575.1, on the reverse strand, counting down.
AAAAATTAATAAAATAAAAAAACAACATTACAAAATATTCCCCCGTTAAATTTATTGTCGTCGTTGTTCCGACGTTTGGTCTCACCGTCACAATACCGACGTGTGGTCTAACTGTCGCAATACTGATGGTTGTTGGCAAACCGTCGCAATACTGACGGTTTTCCCCAATACCATCGCACTATCGACAAGTATCTCTAAACGTTGCAATAGCGACGATTATCTCCAAATGTCGCAATCCCAACTCATGTCTTAGAAATGTCGCAGTTCGGGCCTCGTGTCCCAAAATGTCGATGTTTCGACGACGTACCTAAACTTCGCAATACCGATGATCTCTCTATACGTTGCTATAGCGATGTTTGTTGGCGGGATTTAAAAAATTGAGAAAAATTGGGGAAATTTCTGACAATACGTCAAAAGTGTCAAAATTTTGACCAAATGTACTAGTGATGGAATTCTTAACACAGTAAGACATTCTCTTTTGTACATATGAAAATTTTGGTTGTATGCATGTATTTTATGTTCTAATCTCTCGTTTGTTTGAGCCACCTTGGATCATTGATCAAGGCAGGGATGTTCATCTACCTTCTTCAAATTTCTTGCCAGAAATTTCTGAGTGAGTGCAAGGAAGACAATTCTTGACAGGAAGACAAGCGCATCCAGGAAGGGAAGTGTTGATTACCTTCAATTTGTGGTTCAAAGGCACTAGTCATGAAGGGCAAGTGTTTGGAGGCTGAAGAGAAGAGGGTAATGTACTCTCATCTACTGCACAGATCAGTATATTAGTCTTTTTGGGTCCAAAAGATTCCTAATGGGGAGGTGTGATCAGAACTAGATCATGGACTAGAATGATAGCTCAAAATTCAAAGTGTTCAGAAGTGTGCCAAACCTAAGCAGTCGAAAAGGCCTCGTCGTTGCAATTCCAATGTCGTGAACGGTTCGAAAAATCGACATTGTATGAAGAAGTTATCATAGTTTGAAAAGTCAAGTAAACTACAAACACTGGACTTTGACTAAGTTTGACTTGGAAATTGGGAAAATCAAAAAGAGAATATTTCAGGGAATATTCCTGGAATATTCCTTGAAATATTCCTTTGAATATTCCCAGGAATATTTTGTATGGTCCAATCATCATATTACAAGTGGCAATTTTCGATTCATTGATTGGGGGCACTTGTTGTAATTCGAGCCAATCAAAGGCTGCCACGTGGCCTTGGAGTCATGGTCTAAAATTTTTTGGAGCTCGCGGGACTCAACCACCTGACTTCATGTCCGCAATGCCCGCGATTTACTGTTGGACTATATGCTTAGTTCTTAACATATGTTGGCGGATGGTTGTATTTATTGTTTGATGGTTTCTGCATTGGGGGAGCGGAGGGGCCAGCCCCTACCATATGAATTTAACCCACATGACCATGGGCCTAAACCGTAATAGTTGTCCACTGACGGTTTTGGAATCCATTAAAGTTGTTCACATGCCAACCGTTTGGTGTTAAGGTGCGGTATGTGCATTGGGTTTGGTTAAACCGCTCACCATAACTGTGGAATCTGGAGACATGTGCCCACGTTAAACAGTGAAATTAAATGCCAGCAGTTATGTTCAATGGGAAGATAGAGGCGCCACCAAAATTTCAGAAATATGGAAAATTTGGATTTTTTAATTGCAGTCCCTCCACTTTTAGTGGAGTTTTTTAAGGGACACTGGGCAAAAAAAATTTTGGCTCTATCTTGAGCTAGGGTGAACCAATTTTGGAGTGCCAATAGTCAATTTCAACTATCGCCAACATTCCAGAATAAATGGAGTAGGTTTCAAAGCTATCAAAGAGATTCAAATCAAGTTTTGCATCAGTTAAGTTCAAGGGGCCACCAGGAGGGAGAATCAGTTTGAGGCCTAGCCAGGGGAGCTAAAGGAATTATCTAGAGATACAATAGTAAAATTTGGATAATTCAGATGTTCTGAATCTGATGAGATGGTTTTCAGAGCCTGTAGAGAACTTTAGAAAGCCAAAAATCTTCAGTGAAGTTCCAGGGGCGATCAATGCCATTTTTTGCCTGCAGCATTTCAGGGCCTAGACAGGGGAGAAGGAGGCCTTATACATCGAAAACATAGTCATTTATGACTATAATAAGAATTATGAATCTAATGGAAGAGGTTTTGCATAAAGGTGAGGACCCCAAAAGGTCGTGAAACCCAAAGAGAGAAGCTTTTAGGACCTGCAATGGTCTCGGGGTGCCGACAAGTGTTGGAGGTGAAACCAAAGCAGCCAGAGGCCATTTTATGCAAATGGATAGTATATCTTGACTATAAAAATAATTTTGAAACCAATGAAATTGGTTGAAGAACATTTTTATAACTTCTAGATCTAGAAAAACTTAATGGAAGTTTTAGGGGCGATCAATGCCAGTTTTTGCCTGCAGCAGTTCAGGGCCTGGCCAGGGGAGAAGGAGGCCTTCTACATCGAAAACATAGTCATTTATGACTATAATAAGCATTATGAATCTAATGGAAGAGGTTTCAGAAGGTGTTGAGGACTTCTAGAGGTCGAAAACCCAACAGAGAAGTTTTTAGTGACCCAGTGCCTAGGGGTGCCGACAGGTGTTGGAGGTGAAACCAAAGCAGCCAGAGGCCATTTTATGCAAATGGATAGTATATATTGACTATAAAAAGCATTTTTAAACCAATGAAATTGGTTGAAGAACATTTTTAGAACTTCTAGATCTAGAAAAACTTAATGGAAGTTTTAGGCAGCCCTGGGCAAACCATGGAGGATAGCCTAGTTTGGGGATGCAGTGCTCGTTTTGAGAAAATTATCAGACGATATTTGGTGTCTGATGTTTGATGGATACAAAAGGTGTGGTTTCAGGGAAAAAAATGGAATTCTGAAGGATTTTGTACCGTGTAGAAGCTCAATGTAGCTCAATGCACCGACAGAAGGAAGTGTGTCTAAAGCAGTTTTCAGAGTTTGGAAAGCTATGAGAGGGATATATATGGTATTCTTAGACATTTTAATCAGTTCAGTATCCATTGGAGTTAAGTGTGGAACTTGTAAAAGAAACCTTACCATAATCCCAAATATCCAAGTCAATATGACAAAGCTCAAAGGAGACATAGCCCACGAAATTCGAGTGAACTCCTAGATTAATTTTGTTGTTGTGTGTGAATTTTTTATTGCTGCATTATGTTGCTGTTATACATGTTAAATTTCAGCAAGAAAAAATTAAATTAAGACACATAAACAGTTAAAAATCATGCACCACTTTCAAGTAATAATTCCGCATAATTGTCAAGTACAAGCTAGATCATTTATTTGTTAAACTGAGTGGGAGGTTCTTGAAATACATAACAAGTTATCCAGACCATTTTCATATCAAAGTCAAAAAAAAATTCTAAGTGGCTGAATAAGGGGAATGTTAGGTGGAATGATTCATGCATCACATCAAAAGTGGTCTACTCAACTAGAGGAACAAAACCCATGTTTCATATTTTCCTAATCCTCAAGGGCGTTGTAGATCATCCAATTGCATGTGATAACATGGCATGATAATTTTATAGGTGGCATAATAGGGGTATATTTTTTCATAATTTGAAATGTAATATGAAAAAATTGGTTTACAGAATGAGAGGTACAAAACCCATGTCTTGGTTTCTCCAAATATCCAAGGGCGTTAGATATCCACCGCATGGGATGATGATGTGGAAAATGTTGATGACATGGAAACACAAGGCATACTTTGGTTAATTGAATCAAGAATTAGATGAAATCAGGATGAGCTACAACAAACCTAGGTGGTAGAATTAAAAAATTCATTAAGGCCTTGTATAACTAGAGAAAGGTGGTCAAGTTCAAGTTAGTAAAAGAAAGAGCCAAGTCAAACGACGTTACTTTAGTTTATGATTCTTCATTGTTGACTATACTAGACCATTAGCAAAGGAAAATTTGGACCAAATTGGGAAAAAATTTCCAACTTTACCCCTTAGTGGGCTAATAAAAGATGTATTGTAATAGTTTATGAAAAAAATTCTAAGTCTCCAATTTGCGGATAATTAGTAAATTACTATTTTGAGTAAAAACTAGCCATTATTTAGTCATTGCTAATTTTTATATAAAATGCTATCCTCCCTTCATTGTATTGTTGTCATTGTCATATGATATTTGTGCCATTAAATAATAAAGTACTAGCTTTTTCAAACCATTGACTATAACTTTTATATACATTGTGTGGAGTGTTATTGATCATATGTTATTAGTGTTTAATATAATAAACTTAATAATTAGTAATACTACATAGAGGTTAAAAAATAATTCCATTAAGGGGTTACATAGTCATGCAGAAAGGGCGAAGTAGGGGGGAACCCCATTTGGCCTTTTTTGCAGATGGATCAATCTAAGTGACTGAACCATTTCGAAGGGGAGCTTCAAATCATGAAAAATTATGTATTCATATTCACACATGATCATAAGACTGGAGATGCCACATTGAAGGGTTTCTCCTAGATGGGTTTGAAATTTATTTAGGGTACTAAGTAAATAATGGGGGTGACTTCTCTCTAAGACCAAGCCCACTCCCTTGATTTATCAAGCTAGATCGACTTAAGAAGGTGTTGATTTCACACTCCTACAAGGGTGTTGTAAGTTTGGCACAAGTATAAACTCAACAACCATTTATTTACAAAAAATTAAAATCTTTTGTTTTAAGCATTATATTAGGATTTATTTTCTTGTTGGTTTCTTCATTTTTTTATCTATTTAACAAGCTTAACCTTTGGGAAATTTATTAAAATTACTAGGTCTACCAAAGGATAGATATAACAAATATTGTTTGCACATTTTATGCTTGTATTTAGTTGAATTATCTTGCATATCCAAGGATTTATTGGTTGTAGAATATGGGATTTGTAACAAAGACATGGATTTCAATGTTTTTCCAAGTAAGTTACACTTCATAAATCCCCCCCTCAGCTCCTTCTTGTTTAATATTGCTTATTTCACTATTTAGAGTTGAGTTCATTTCATTTCGAGCTACATTCAAAATTAAAATTCATATTTGGAAATTATTGAGCCATTTTTCCCAAGAGGGTTTCACCCAAATTTCTGAGAATACAATTTCTAGCTTGCTGAAAATTGAGATTTTCAATGATCATAAGTTGAGGAGAGACCTTATAAGCCTCTAATTTCATCTTCAAGTCTCTCCACCCCTAGACAAAATATGGGAGTGCTGAGGCACTTGCAAAGTAACCAATTTAGACTTAATAGGTTGTCCCTTTTTTTTTTTATGTAAACTTTAACGTATGAATTTAGATGATAGAAAACTATTTTGACCCATAAGTATCTAACTAGTGGTCCAAAATGTAATATAATTGCAAATTTGGTTAGAGTAAATTTAATAAATTAGAATTGATTGGTTACAATTCATATTTTATGTATTTTGGTACTTCTAAATTTATTTTTTAGTTTTTTTGTTGTAAGGTTACATTAGAAACTATTTACACAATAACACCTCCACTTCAAGTTACCCTATCTAAGCTACTAATATTACTCGAGATAAATTATTTAGGGTAATATTTGAGATTCCTACCTTGACCATTTAGGAGGTTGTTGGGTCTAAACAATAGGTCTTTTTCCTGCATGTGTCCATTCAATGGATTTTTAGGACTTTAGAAAACCTACTAATTGGATCGGTAACATTTTTTGGCATTGTTGTAGGGGAGGAGACCAAATAATCCGACAGTTTAATGAAATAAGGATATATTTCAAATTGCGAGCTATCCCCATCCATGGTTAGCATTTTTTGGAATCGTTTCCAGGGAGAAGATCATTTAACTCCTGTTTACATGACAACACCTTTGGTAAGCTTACATTTTGCATTCGTACTTGATGATATATTTATTTAATGACTAAATTTAAGGATATCATCTGGTGATTCAACTTCAAAAAAACATAAAAAGGTACATTATAAAAAAAGAGCAACACTACTATATAATTTAAGAATTGAGGTAAATATTGACAACTCCACATTTATGATTTTATAATTGGTAAACTTCTTTTGAGCTTAAGGAATTATCATCCTATATGTTTGAGTATGGATCTTAGTAAGACATATATAGGATGATTATATATATATATATATATATATATATATATATATATATATATATATATATGGATCCTATATGTCTTACTAAGATCCATACTCAAACATATAGGATCCATATATATATATATATATATATATATATATATATATATATATATATATATATATATATATATATATATATATATATATATATATATATATGTGTGTGTGTGTGTGTCTTACTAAGATCCATACTCAAACATATAGGATGATAATTCCTTAAGCTCAAAATAAGTTTACCAATTATAAAATCATAAATGTGGAGTTATATATATATATATATACTCTGGAATTATCATGCGTTCCAAAATATCCTCATTCTCCTATTGCTAATTTGTATATGCAAATCCCTAAGTTTAATGAAAATCCATGGATAATTTTTTATAATTTTTATGAATTATATTGTGGATACTAACCTTGTCTTTGACAATTAATTAATGAAAGCCTTTGCATATATATATATATCCTCTGGATTTATCATGCGTTCCAAAATATCCTCATTCTCCTATTGCTAATTTGTATATGCAAATCCCTAAGTTTAATGAAAATCCATGGATAAATTTTATAATTTTTATGAATTATATTGTGGATACTAACCTTGTCTTTGAAGATTAATTAATGAAAGCCTTTGCATTTCCAATGAAAGGATATGAAACATGGAAATGGTATAATATATTGGAGCCCAAAAAAATAAAATCATTCCCCCAATGCATCAAAATTTTTCAAAGGCAATGGATCTATGATAGTTGTGAGGAGGATGGTGTTGTATATTTTTTCATTAATTTGCAAGGAATAATTTAGGAAAAGTTTAATGATCTAATTTCAATATATGGTGAGCTTCCCTCTAATGATTTCATTGAAGAAATATAAAAGAGGGAGGGTGCACTCAGTTTCTTGTCAAATTATGTCAAAGAATAATATGATGAGCCTTGTGTGCAAAAGTTTGAGGAAACAATGACCATAGAGGTTGTTCCTGACCCCATAACGATGTCAACTAAAAAGATGAAAGAGTTCCAAATATCTATGAACAAAAATCAACAAGCCATGCAACAAATGATACATTAAATCGAAAAAACTATGATACGAAAAAAACAATAGATAATGCATCAAAGGATATAAGAGTCATACAAATATATTGAAAATGTTGAAGATGATCTCCATAAGAGGTTTATCCTTCTCTTCCCTCCCATGAGCCTAAAACTGATGATATGTGGACTTCCTATTTGAAAAGTATTCAGGAGATGAATGAGGCAAGCAGTAAAAAACATATTGTTGAAGAGAAAAATCAAGGGAGCATGGTCATCCATATCAAGAATGAAGAAGTTAATAAAGAGATCAAGGAATATCCTTGTTTTCCCATAAAAATTCAATAAATAAATGAAGGACAAAGAAATGAAGATAGTCTTTATGATAGGATCATTTAAGGACCCACCCTCCCTCCAAATGAAATCACAAGTTCAACAAGCTACACTCACTTTCCAGGAACTTGATTTCCATGACACATCTATTATTGAATTGAAAGAGGAGGATTTAGTAACCAGAAATGCTATTAAAGAGGAAGGTGTCCATAAAGAAATGGAAAACATTGATGCATTCATCAAAGTTGATAGGTGCAAGTGGGATATGAGCTATGATAATTTTTACGGTATCCTAGCTATCACACATACACTGAAACATTTTAGATTGTTGAATTTGGGCTTCATAAACCAAGTTATTCCAAATATCATGAGTGGCCATCAACTCATATAGGAGAAGAAATTTTTACAATTACAAGAAGGAGAATTCCACATTCGTGGTATTAAAGAATTTTTTTAGCAATGGATATCATTTACATATGATTATTGGATGTATAAAGATCCATTGTATAGGGAAGATCTCAACCTTGCAGTAGTGAGCAAGGCACAATACGTTCATCGTGAAAAATAATTCATGATTTCTTAGTCTCCATCGCAAAAAAAGCAAACTATAAGTCATGGATATTAATGTATTCTCATTTTTTTATAAATTTTCTTATAATTTGTGCGTGTATGTGATCAAGGAAAAGGGAAGTTTCTACACAAATGTTCTAGTTGGAGCTGCCATCAAAACCTCCCTTGTTTACCAAAACAGTGAAAAACATTGATGCAATGCCTTACAGATACAATGTGAAATACCATTATATTAGTCCTATAGATCCGTGGATTGAAGAAGCTTGCAATAGCACATAGAAGTCTTGGCTATTCTTTGTTTTCATTATGCAGGATGAAAATTACATTGTAGCATGGGTACAAACAACGAATGAGGTTTAAACATATTCCTTCTATAGGTTTGATGTATCATTTTTTTGGTTGAGAACCAAACACATAGGTAAAATCAATGGTAATGATAAATTCATCTGTTGGTTGTACTGGTTATATGATTTTACCTAACATGTATTCTTTCTTTTCAAGATATTAGGATAGGATGAATAAGATCTTAGGCATGAGTATTTGATTAGTTTATATGTTTTCATTCACTGAAATTTCCTTATCTAGTTGTCGTTTTGGCTAGTGTGATTTCATTTCATTAATTTGATGTTTTTGTTGAGATTCAACAAGATGATGAGCTTAGTGAAAATTAAGCACCTTCACTAAGTGGGGCCCGCAGGCTATTTTTAGGTGTACATCTATTTTTAGAATGGTGAGCATATATATTCTAAAATTAGCAGGATGTTGATTCTATATGGTTGAGAAAATTCTATCTTTGGATGAATTTCTATTTTTAGAAGATTGGGCGAAGTCTATTTATAGATCACTAATCTAAAAATAGGTGCATATCGATTATTATTAGCCCTTAATTATCATCAGACAATAAACAGTAACTTATTCTCTTGGAGCACTTTATTTCAGTGAACATATGTGGCACATCAGTGGGCTGAAGGAATTACGCAATTCCTAGGGTGGTTGGTGACTCATGCATGGAGGACTTCGTTATAACTGACAGTGGCAAGTTGTAACAAAGTTGGAAGAGTAGTTATGTGATTTGTTATTTAGTTTAACTAAGTTAAGTGAGTTAAACGCAGTTGTGCTAGTGGTATCTAGTTGTAACTAAAGATACACTAGTGATAGATGAGTGAATTAATTATTTAATTAATTCACAAGTAGTGTCTTACTTGCAAATGAACAAATACAACAGTTAACTACTTGCATGTCAGATCCAGTGGAGACCCAATGGAGAGATAGGTGAAAGGGTGAGATGGACTATATGTTGTGACTATAGTGATGCATTCAATGCATCTACACATACATTGGAGTTTCCAATGAGGATTGTGCAGTGCAAGCAAGGCAATATTGAATTCATTCAGGGATCTTCTTCAGCAGGGATTGCACAGTGGAGGCAAGCTGTCAGGAGGCAAGAAATCGGTGCATAGATATGCAAATTTCTGCATGAAAGGATTATTGATTTTACTGAGAGCTCTATGCTATGAGCTTTGTATGAGATTTTTACATGTTCCATTGATATACATAATATATGATAGTTGGGGATTTTAGCTTTAATCTTTCCCGGTAAAAAATTCTTATTATGTGTGATTGATTTGCTTCATATGTGTTTTGCAATTGGCGATTTAATTTCCGCAAAGAATTAAGTGGAAGGATTCTATATTTAACATAAGATTAATTTGTTAGATCAGGATATTCTGATAATATACATGTATATTGTATAATTTATACATGGTATCAGAGCAGTTTTGATCACTGGAGATTTCAATATTGAAGCGGTGTTGAGTTTTGTGCTGGTGGACAATTCGAACTTGTTGCAAGAATTTCTTGGTGCGACAGTTGAGTAAACATTGAAATGGCTTTCAATGGGTTGTGGTTGGAGTATGCACTTGAGGGCAGCTCCAAATACATGGCTTGGAAGGACAATATGGAGGTGGTGCTTGAAGATAATGGTCTGAAGGAGTTCATCGATAGCGATGTTTCTAAGCCCACTTCAGCAAATGCTGCAATACTTGACGCATGACAAAAGAAAGTATATAAGACAAGAAGAATTATGTTGGAAGGTGTGAAAGACCATATTGTGTCAAGCCTTCATGGGAAAGCCACTCTATTTGTAATGTGGAAGGATTTGACAGATATTTTCCAAAGTAGCCGCGACCATAGGAAGTTAGCGCTGAAAGATAAGCTCAGAAAAATAAAAATGGAGAAGGGAGAAAATATTCCAAACTATCTCACGAAGTTTTTCCAATGTAGGGATGAGTTGGGGAGTGTGGGAATTACAGTTGCGGATGATGACTTGGTGAGCCTGGCTCTCCTTGGGTTTCTGAAGAGTTGGCACAGTTATCAAGACTTTGTCACTAGGCGGGAGAAACTGCCGGATTGGGAGCGACTTTGGTCGGATCTAGTGTAGGAGGAGATAAGGTGGAGTACTAGGGATGGCTCTTCATCAAAGAATGATGATGAAGTGAATTGCGCTTTGGCTGCCAAAGCAAGGAAAGGGAAGGGGAAGAAATCCCATCCAAAATCCGAGGCTAAAGGCAAGAAGCTAGATTTGTCCAAGGTGAAGTGTTTTCACTGTCACGAACATGGGCATCTTGCCACAAACTATCCACAGAAAAAGAAGAAAAATAAGGTTGTTGGAGTTGCAGCTGGTAAGGCCCTTACCTCGTAATTTGAACTTGATTTCTCTTTGATCACATGCTTTGTTTCAAGCACAATGGGATCGGTGTGGTATCTTGATAGTGGTGCTTCCTTCCACATAACAGGAGACAAGGAGTTGTTTAGTGACTTGGAGGAGAAAGATCTCCAAATGCATATAGATATGGGCGATGATGGTAGATACAGTGCGAATGGAATTGGAACCATTACCTTTGAGAGGGAGTTAGGTAAACCATTTTTGTTGAAATATGTTATGCATGTTCCAGTTCTGAAGAATAACTTGGTCTCAGTCGTGATGTTGGAGGACAAAGGTTATAACGTTGTTTTCAACGAGGGAAAATATTTTCTGCGACATAAAAAAATGGTTCAAACCAAGATGATAGGGATTCGAGTCAAGAATATCTACAAGATGGAGGTAGATGGTTGCGCTGTAATGATGGGCAAAGCAGAAGAAGTGGTGAGCCGAGATGAGGGCGAATTATGGCACAGGAGATTGGGCCATCTTCACCATGGTGCCTTGAAGATTTTGCAATAGATTTCTAATGGACTGCCCAATGGTACTCTTGCACAGTTAGATCAGTGCAAGGGATGTACTATGGGTAAGTTTGTGAAAACCACCTTTCATGGGAAGGAGAACCATGCTTCGGTGATCCTGGAGAGAACCCACACAGATGTGTGTGGACCTTTCTCGGTTGCTTCAACAAAAAAACACAGGTATTATGTTATTTTTGTTGATGACTATTCTCGTAGATGTTGGATCTTCTTCATGCAGAAGAAGGATCAAACATTCTCAAAGTTTTGTGAGTTTAAAGCATTGGTGGAGAAGGAGTCTGGGAAGCGGGTGAAGGCTCTGCGGAGTGATAATGGTGGTGAATATATCTCAAACAAATTCAAATACCTCTGTAGAAAAGAAGGAATTCGAAGAGAACTCATAGCACCTCATAACCCATAGCTGAATGGGGTCGCAGAGAGGAAGAACATAACAATCGTGGGTGCTGCATGAGCTATGCTACGTGACCAAGGCCTACTGATGCACTTATGGGCGGAAGCATGCAACATTGCAGTTTATGTGCAAAACCATTATCCTCATAGAGTACTTGGCATGAATACACCTGGAGAAGCCTTTACTAGTAAGAAGCTGGATATTTCTCATTTAAATATTTTTGGCTCATTTGTTTACATTCATGTGACCAAGGACGCTAGGAAGAAGCTAGAGCCGATTGCAGAAGTTGGGATATTTGTGGGGTACACACAAACACCCCATAATTATTGTGTATTTGCCAAACAATTGGATGACTATGGTGCAATGGGATATAAAATTCAATGAGGATAAAGCCATGAAGTTGTCACTTGAGAGGGAGCTACACTTGCATGTAGAGGAGGAACTACTTGTTCCCAAATATGAGCCTCAAGATGAGGATCAGCCACAAAAGGAGGATCATGGAGTGGAGGAGTCCACTTACGCAGAGCCAAACATCAGAACTGGCAGAAGGCATACCACAGAAGCTGAGAGGCCGAAGCTTGATGCGGCACAGAATGTAGGAGTCCCTACTTCACAACGTAGACAGAGACAGTCACTTGACCGATTCACTGGATACATGGATCTCATGAGCGAGTGTGTCGTGACAGAGCCATATTCCTTTGTGGAAGCAGCGCAGGAGCCCACGTGGGTAGATGCCATGGTGGAGGAGTAGGACTCCATTGTTAGAAACAGTGCTTCAGAGATTGTTCCAAGGCTGGTTGGTAAATCAGTGGTAGGTTCAAGATGGATCTACAAGGTAAAGAAAGCTACTGATGGGAGCGTCAAGAAGTATAAGGCAACATTTGTCACCCGAGGCTTCTCACAGATCGAGGGGATTGATTATGAAGAAAAAATTTCACCTATCACATGGTATTCTTCCATTAGGACCATCCTTTCTCTCTCAGCATAGATGGGTTGGCACATTCATCATATGGATGTGAAGACTGTGTTCCTTTATGGGATCATTGAGAAAGAAGTGTACATTGAGCAGCTTGAAGGATTTGAGATCTTCAGTAGCGAGTCGCATGTGTGCAGACTCAAGAGAATTGTATGGGCTGAAGCAATCACCTCATTCTTGGTACACACTGATCGGAAACTATTTCACTGGACTTGGCTTCACCAAGAGTGAGGCAGATGCAAACCTATACCAAATTGTGGTGGAAGGTAAGCTTTTAATGATTTTTCTTTATGTTGATGATTTAATACTAACGGGTGATGAGCAGTTGATACACTCATGCAAGGAGGACCTTGAAAAGGAGTTTGAGATGAAGGATTTGGGCCTCCTTCATTATTTCCTTTGATTGGAAATATGGTAGCGAGAAGGTGAATTGTTTGTGTCTCAAGGCAAGTATGCTCAGGATATACTTGGTAAGTTTCACATGCAGGACTGCAAGCCCATGGATACTCCTCTTCCAGGAAATTGGAGGAAAGAGGATGCTACATCCGTATAGGTAGTGGATTCTACTATCTATCGACAATTGGTGGGTTCGCTCATGTATTTAGTTAATACAAGACCGGACATATGCTATGCGGTGAACCAACTTAGTTAAGCGATGGTTAAGCCTACCTGCAAGCTCTTTTGGAAGGCAGGAAAGCGTGTCCTGAGATATCTCAGGGGCACATCTGAGTATGGCTTATGGTAAAGACAGATGGATGAGGTGAAGTTGCATGGCTTCACGGATGAAGATTGGGTAGGCAACCCAATGGATAGAAATCACACATCAAGAGGGGTTTTCAGTATAGTATCTACAGTTGTTTCTTGGTACAGTAGGAAATAAGGATCTCTGGCACTCAGCTCAGCAGAAGTAGAATACATGGCAGCAATTCAAGATGTATGTGAGTCTATATGGATGCGGAAGATCCTGGTCGGTTTGTTCGGTTCTCATTTAGATCCTACAGTGATTCATTGTGATAATCAGAGTTGCATTAAACTCTTGATTAATCTTTTGTTTCATGATAGATCTAAGCATATAGATATCCGGTATCATCATATTAGAGATTGTGTGCAACAGAAGATCATGTCGCTTCAGTACATTCCTACAGAATATCAAGATGCAAATATTCTGACGAAGGCGCTCACCAGGAGAAAATTCGAATACCATAGAGACAGGATTGTGGTGAAGGATAATCCCTATCTTGTTTAGAGGGAGTGTTGAGATTCAAAAAGATGATGAGCTTAGTGAAAATTAAGCACTTTCACTAAGTGGGGCCCGCAGGCTATTTTTAGGTGTATGACTATTTTTAGAATGGTGAGCATATTCTAAAATTAGTAGGATGCTAATTCTAGATGGTTGAGAAAATTCTATCTTTGGATTAATTTCTATTTTTAGAAGATTGGGCGAAGTCTATTTATATATCTCTAATCTAAAAATAGACGCATGTCGATTATTATTAGCCCTTAATAATAATCAGACAATAAACAGTAACTTATTCTCTTGGAGCACTTTATTTCAATGAACATGTGTGGCACATCAATGGGCTGAAGCAATTACGCAATTCCTAGGGTGGTTGGTGACTCACGCATGGAGGAATTCATTATAACTGACAGTGGCAAGTTGTAACAAAGTTGGAAGAGTAGTCATGTGACTTGTTATTTAGTTTAACTGAGTTAAGTGAGTTAAACTCAATTGTGCTAGTTGTATCTAGTTGTAACTGAAGATACACTAGTGATAGATGAGTGAATTAATTATTTAATTAATTCACTAGTGTCTTACTTGCAACTAAACAAATACAACAGTTAACTACTTGCATGTCAGATCCAATGGAGACCCAGTGGAGAGATAGGTGAAAGGGTGAGATGGACTATCTGTTGTGACTATATTGATGCATTCAATGCATCTACACAGACATTGGAGTTGCCAATGAGGATTGTGCAGTGGAGGCAGGTTTTCAGGAGGCAAGAAATTGGTGCATAGATATGCAAATTTCTACATGACAGTGTATGACGATTGTTGATTGTACTGAGAGCTCTATGCTATGAGCTTTGTATGAGATTGTTACATGTTCCATTGATATACATAATATATGATAGTTGGGGTTTTTAGCTTTAAGCTTTCCCGGTAAAACATTCTTGTTATGTGCGATTGATTTTCTTCATATGTGTTTTGCAATTGGTGATTTAATTTCCACAAAGAATTAAGTGGAAGGATTATGTATTTAACATAATATTAATTTGTTAGATCAGAAGAGTCCAATAATATACATGAATATTGTATAATTTCTACAGTTTTAACATGCTTTAGTGTAGTTTTGTATTTTTTCCTTATCATTTCTATTCATGCCAGTTATTTCATTTCCTAGATTAGTTGTCATTTTCCATGTTCAGAAGAGATAGGACTCAGGGCCAAGTCTCTCCCTATATTTTACGTCACATTGGTTGGTTTTTTTAGGGCACAAGTGGAAAATTCCAATATTCTGACATCCACTTGGGTAGAGCATGTGTCCTACAATTGCATCCAGTTGTTACCTTGCATGTCAGTAAGGGTACATATTTTTTTTTGCAATGTTATATCACCACCATTGTAAGCCCAATGTCACAAATAAAAGTGTTGTAAAATCAATGTGAGGTTTTTTATTAGGTACTCCAAGATCGTGTCTTGTTCTTAAGTTTGTATCTTGTTGTCTTGGACCATGTTTGGTCCCTTGTAGTTCACTTCGAGTGCAACTTGTCCTGTATAGGATTGGAAATCCTTACGTAATCTTACATGAGGACTCATGGTTTTATGGGAGCCTACTTTTGTAGGGTTTATCATCAATGTATGGGCCATTCCATCCCACATCAAGGTGTACCTATGTCTTTACCACATGGTTATGGTCTATAGAGTCTAAAGGTGGCCTTGGATTTGGTGCAATATTCCTTAAACAACGCTCATGCATGGAAATCTCATTTTTGAAAAATTTCATGTTTCCCAAGGAAATACATACTTCCTAATGCAAAGTAGTCCTGGTGGTCAAAAATTTAACTCGGTGTCAGATTTTTCATCTTAATGAGACAAATGCATGCCACATTCTAGTTTTCCAACCAAAGGTGGTAGTGACTAGTTACAACTTGGTCAAAAATTGGTCAATGGGTGAAAAATGGTTTCTAGGTTGCAAAATGGTGGGAGTGTTGCATAGAATAATGCATGCATTATGTCAAAAGTGGCCTACTCAATGAGAGGAACAAAACCCATGTTTAATATTTTCCTAATCCTCAAGGGCATTATAGATCACCCACTTGGGTATGATGCCATGGAAAAATAATTTCCAAGTGGCATAATAGGGTCATATTTTTGAAAAAAATTGACATGTAATATATCAAAATTAGTATATAACATGAGAGATGCAAAACCCATGTCTTAGTTTCTCCAAATTCCCAAGGGGGTTAGAGATCCAATGTAAGACACAATGACATGGAAAACAATAATGATGTGGCAAGGAAGGCATAATTTGGTCAAAAAAAACAAGACCCAGATGAAATTAGCCTGACCTATAGCAAACCTAGGTGGAAAAATTGGCAAATTCATTAAGGTGTTGGGGAACTAAAAAATGGAGGTCAAGTTCAAGTTAGTTAAAGAAAGGTGAAATCAAACTAGTTGTTGGAGAGGTCAACTAGTTGTTAGAGAGTCTAACTAGCCATTGGAGAATTCATGGACCAAATAGTTGAGTAATGGTCAAATAAAGTAGTCATTAGAAGATAAATTATTCCTCCAAATGACCAAGTTGAATTTCCTCCAAGGAAATTCGTTGAACTACTCTAGTCTATTATTCTACATTTTTGACCATTCTAGACCAATGTGGGACCAAACTAGGAAACTTTCTCCAATTCAATCCCTTTATGGGCATATAAAAAATTGCATTGTAATATTTTATGAAAAAATTGTGAACTTTCCAACTTGTGGTTGACTAGTAAATGACTATTTTGATGAGTCGTTAAAACTAGTTGTTGCTAATTGTTATATTATGCCATCAAATAATAGAGAGATCACTTTTGCAATTGTCTATAATTTTTATATACATGGTGTGGAGTGGTTTATATATATATATATATATTTTCTTGATCATATGCAATTGGATTTTAATCTAATAAACTTAATAGTTAGTGAAACTACACAGAGTTTAACATATCATGTCATTGAGGGGCTACATAGTCATGTGGAAGGGGTGAACTAGGATGCATCCCCACTTAGTCTTTTTTGTTGTTGTAGGTGGATCAATATAAGGGACCAAAAAATTCCAAAGGGGAGATTTGAGTCATGTAGTATTTTTTATTCATCTTCACACATGATTTGAAGACCAAATATGCCACATTGAAGGGGTCGGTCTTAGTTGGGTTCAAATTTTATTAAGGTTATTTAGTCAATAGTGTGAGATATCCTCTTTGAGACAAAACCCACTCTCTTCTCCCTTGATTTATCAAAGTAAATCGACTTAAGAAGGTGTTGATTTCACACTCCCACAAGGGTGGCATAAGTTAGATACCTATGTAAACTCGAGAACCTTTTTTCTACAAAATTCAAAATCTTTTATTTTAAGCATTAGTGTAGGATTTATTTTCTTGTTGGTTTCTTCATTTATTTATCTATTTAACAATATTTTCACTGAGGAAGTTGACTAAAACTACTATATCTAACCAATGATAGGTACAATAGATATTATTTTCACATTTTATGCTTGTATTTAGTTGAATTATATTGCAGGTCCAAGAATTTTTTTGGCTCCAACATATGTGATCGACAACAAAGACAAAGTTTTTAATATTTTTTCAAGTAAGTTACGCTTCATAAATATCTACAACTCTCTCTTGTTTAATATTACTTATTTCACTATTTAGAGTTCATTTTAGTTCATTTTGAGCTACATCTAAAATTAAAAATTCAGATTTGGAAATTATCAAACCATTTTTCCCAAGAGGGTTTCACCCAAATTTATGGAAAAACAATTTCCAACTTGCTAGAAATTGAAATTTTCAGTTGTCATAGGTTGAGGAGAGGCCTCTTAAGCCTCTAATTTAATTCTCAAGCCTCTCAACCCCTAGAAATAAAATTTGGGAGTGCTTGGACACTTTTAGGGTGATTAATTTGGGCTTAACAAATTATTGTTTCTATTTTTACATAGACTTTACAATTTGATTTTACAAGACAACAAGATATTTTGAACCATGAGTCATTAACCAATGGGAAAAACTAAAATATAATTACATATTTGGTTAGATTAGATTCTGTAGACCAAAATTGATTAGTTACAATCCATATTTATGTATTTTTGTACTTTTAAATCCCTTGTTTAGTTTTTTGCTATACCGTGACATTTAAAATTAGCTACATAATTTTCGGAGATTAACACCTTTAGCCCAAGTGACCCCATCTAATGCACTAATAATAATTTAAATTGTTTGGATCTATATTTGGGACTCCTCCACTGATCATTTAGGAGGTTGTTGGGTCTAAACAATGGGGGCTTGGGCTAAGGTGATAGTGAGTCCCTACCATGTGTGGGCCCATCCAATGGGTTACAAAGACCTTAATAACCTTGCTATTCAGTTTGGTAACAAGGCCTTTGAATCTTAGTAATTACTTTAATAATTAAAGTGGTTTCTTTTAGAAAGAAAAATGAGTTTACTCTAATATAATGCAAATATTATTTGCATTAGTAAATTAGATGAATCTCAACCATCAATCTCAATTGAGGGGATTTATTATCTTAGGCATCAATCACTTTGGAGATTATGGTTGTTGATTCAATCATAGCTCAAGCTTATAAAACAATGTCTAGGTCAAGGGAGAAGACATAAAAACACATAGGGACACAAGGCATTGAGAGAGATATCTCAATGCTAGGGAGAGAAATACTTGTACTCAAGCGTGTTGGGTCCAAAGAAGGTGTAGAGGGGCAAAAAAGGAGATCTAGGTCAGCCAAGTCCATGTTTTGATTAGCGAGATCATATCCATATTGTTGTATGTATTTTCCTCAGTTATGACAATTTTTCGAATAATAAAACCTAAAATGAATAGTTGTTAATTGGGAACAAATTTGTGTGTTTGTGTATGTAAAATTGGTTAATTTAATGTGCTTCTGCTAAATGATGATGATTTTTTGTTTATGTTAAAAACTCAAATGTGCTTCTCTTTAGTAATAAACTTGAATTTTCTAGGAATTAATTACCCGATTGTTGAATCCGAACATCAAAATGTGAACTTTGAAAAATTGATATTTGAATCACACAAAAGTGCCAGGATCCCATAAATGTTTCAAGGGGATGGGTTTCGCCACAACTATATGATGCACATTTTTTTCTCAAACACTGAGATCACAGGTAGTACGTCAGACAACACAAGCATTCACAATTGATGACCGCCAAGGTGGTTGAAAAAGAGGGGTAGTGCGACAACTAAGGTAAAATTTTCAAAGTGATTAGTGGAATGAAACAACAAACAAATTTTGCAGGCTCATGGGTGGTTGAGTAAAGGTTAATAATAATAAAAAATTGTGGGCATGTGTATGGTTGACAACGTTCAAAATAAAAATTTTGGTTCCCTATGAAATAATGTTGAGTGAAACAGGAGTAGCTCCCATCGAAGCAATTTCCATGGTGTGTCTTATAAGGTATCTAAAAATAATTGATAAAATGGGGGGAGGTATATGGCCAAAATTTATCTTCAATGAAGGTATGAGTGAAAGAAAGAAATCATAGATGAGACAAAACAACAAATGGATGCAAAAATGGAATATTTACCTGAATGCATGTCCCACAAATAGCAAGGAGTTAAAGAATTTTGTGTTGGAGAAGTTCCGTAAGGGTATATGGGGAAAAGAGTTGGGTAGAAAGAAGAAGTATTATGTTCAAGAATTCAACCCCACTTGTGATCTCCAACAAAAAGAATACATTGGAGCTGGCATTCTGTGGAGAGAAAAGGTTCTTATTTCTCAATTAAGAACTAACCCACATCAACTTCGGTGTGAAATGGGACAATGGAAGAGACCTAAAGAAACTTGGGAAGAAAGGGTATGTACTTTTTGCACCTCTGGGGCAGTGAAATCAGAAAAAAAAAAATCATTTTGGAATGTGATGCTTTCAGAGACATCAGGGACGATTACCGCAGTATGTTAGCATCAATTCCATGGCATTTTCTTTTCAGTGATGGAACTATTAGAAGGTTGGGTCAACTCATCATCAATTTGAGTAAGAAAAGGATTGAATTAAAGAAGTTAAAAAACAAGGAAACTGGTGGTCCCATAGACTATTTTTAGTCTCGTGGATGTTAAAATTTCATTCATTCATTCATTCATTCAACCTTCTCAACCATCCCACAACGACTAGATGCAACTGCTCCATCAAGGATCCACCCAATAGAGAAAAGGAATCGGAAGTAGAGGAAATGCCATGGGGTCGAGAGCCACCATACAACGATAGTCAAAAAACATTGCAAGCGGAATAACTTCCCAGGAAAGGAGAGCATTGGCTATGCAGAGTAGGGGACGTGAACTGCCAGTTGTAGGGTCGATCCACCGGCCAGGTGAAAGTGTGCCCCTATAGGGTCTACCACTCAGTGGGAAAAAATAATAGGTTTCATCCACAGTAGTGTACAGGTTGCAGTCATGAGAATCAAGTTTTTGAAATAGCAACGAGCTGCCACAAGATATTCATGGCCCAACTGTTGTGAATTTATAGGTAGGAAGGTGTCGAAGGGGCAGAGAAGCCAAGCCACACGCAAAGACAAAGAAGAGGATGCCCCTGTGCAAGAGATAGGGCTTGTACGGGACAAAAGGTGCTTGCATACACAGCTCTTGAGCCCATCTAGTGCCAGCACAGTCACGGGCCAACAAAGGGATACTAGAAGAAACGTATCGCAAACAATAGTTTAGTGCAACCACCAGGATTAGCGGAGGTAACCCTTAGGAGGATAGAGGGAGACAGTACTAGTCAAGGGTTTGGTGGTAAATTAATCTCGTGGGTGTCTAAAGAATTAGACATATTTTTTAGTCAAGTTTATGATTTGTAGATGGAAACAATGGTTTGAGGTTTGAGGACAAGTTTGAGGGTTCTTATAATTTCATTTATTGGAAGGTTAGGGCTTTACTAATTTTCATGGAGAACGACATATGGGAGTTTTCTAACACCAAACTCACCCCACCTATAGATGTTGCAGATAGATCTGGCCATCCACAACCAAAAGATTGTGAAAACCATAAGGATTAGCATGGATGCAGTGAAGGATAATGTGATTCCTCACCTATTTGAGAATAATATATCAAAGGAGATGTGGGAGGCTCCAACGAATTTATACCAAGGCAATAATACCACTAAGAAGATGGTATTGAGAGAAAAAATATAGAATACCAAGATGACAAAATCAGAGACAATGGCTTCTTATGTCACCAAGATCACAGAGGTTGGCGATGATTTGGTTGCAGTTGGGGAGTTCGTGACAAATGGAAAGATGGTAAGGATGGCTCAAAATGGCTTCACCAAGCAATTGGCTCCTTTCATAAAGGCATCGTGGCACGATAATCTTCCTGATTGGGATAGATTGTGAGATGATTTCATCCAGGAGGAGTTACGAGAGAAGACTCTATTAGAAGGTCATCACAAGAGTGATGATGGGAATATTGATCTTGCCATTTAGCCAATAAAGAGTAAAGGGAAAACTTCAAGTTGCATGAGTGAGGAGTTAGCTTCATAACCGAGGAAGAAGGACTTGACTAAAATCAAGTGTTTTACATGTCATAATACATGACACTATACACCATAATGTCCATATATGAAGAAGGGTGAAAAAATCCACATAGAAAATTATAGTTATGTCACTAGAAGCTTAAGTAGAAGAGTTTTCCAAGAAGTTTGAGATGAAATTCACACTTATTTCCTACTTTCCTTGAGCACCATACCAACTAGTGCATGAAGCCACATGTCATATGATAGGAACATGAGAGCTGATTGACAACCTCATAGATTGGAACTCAAAAATACATGTGGAGTTTGGTGTTGATACCAAACACGCAGTGAATGGAGTTGGGATAGTGATATTCTAGCTTGAGTCATGAGGCATGTTGAAAGTGAGGGACGTACTATAGGTGCTAGAACTCAAGAGAAGTTGTTCCTAGTCTCTATGATAGCAAAGAAGGGATATTTTGTAGCATTCCAAGATGCACAAGCACTGATCAAATCCATGGGATCTAGCTTTGATGATGGCCACACCATTGGAGTTAGAGACAACATCTTGTATAGGCTAAAGGGCTATGCTATTCGAGCAATGGAAAGTAGCAAGATATTGACAAAGAACAAGGAGTGGGAAGATTTGAAGGTTGAGTAGAGTAGAGGGAGTCAAACTTTAGGTTAAGTTGGGAAGGACCAATTAACAAGTCCTTCCATGGTATGAGACGACTTTACAAAATGTTCGGGAATAGGAGACTTCTAGGAGAAATTTGAAAGGGATCAGGTATTCAAGGATGATTTTGAATAAGGTAGTAGGGAAGGCTTCTAATTCAAAGAGAGAAGCCATGGTATTAGATGTAGTGTCGGACATTGTTCAAGAATTAGAGCTAGTTCCAAGTGGTAAAATTGTCGATGTTTCTAGCTAAGGCAGGTAATTTTGCATAGGCTTAAGTGTTTGGCTATGCAGAAGGCCCTTGAACCTTAGTAATTACTTTAATAATTAAATTAATTTATTTTATAAGGAAAAAAATGAGTTTAATATAATCTAATGAAAATATTATTTGCATTAGTAAATTAGCTGAATCTCAACCATTGATTTCAAATGAGATGAGATTTAATCTCAACCATCAATCACTTTGGAGATTAGGGTTGTGGATTCATTCATAACTAGAGCTTATAAAATAAGGGCTAGATCAATGGAGAAAACACAATAACACATAGTGGCATAAGGCATTGAGAGTGATATCTTAGTGGTGGATAGAGAAGGACTTCTACTCAAGTGTGTTGTGTCCTAGAAATGTGCAAAGGGGACAACAAGAAGATTCAAATCAACCGAGTCTAGGGCTTGATCAGTTGGATCAAATCTAGATTATTGTATGCATCTTCTACAGTTGGGTTATTTTCCCAGTAAGGAAGCTTAATTAAGTTCCTATTAATAAAATGAAGAGTCGTTGGTTGTTGATTGAACACAAATTTATGTGTGTGTGTCAATGTGATATTAGCTAATTTGATGTGCTTCATATAATAATTTTTTCTTTATGTTAAGAACTCAACTATTATTTTATTCAATAGACATAAATATGCTAGATATTAATTGCCAAGTTGTTGGGTTCAAAAGTTAACAACATCTCGCAATGAAGTACTCCCCTTTATTCTTATAATATTGGATCAAAACCATTTGAAACTTTGTTGATGTTAAGTAGTTTTACAACTAGGAGGAGGATATTATCTGCATTTTTGAAAAGCACAAAGACAAGCACAATAAAGAAAGCACAATGAAAAACACAATAAATTGTTCATTTCCTTAGAATGTGAGACTTTAAAAGTTGAAAAACAAGTTGAAGACCAAATCAATCGCTAGTTTCCTCACCAGATTGGGCATGAAACTGTAGGTATGGTTCCATTCAAATTATATGTGTGTGTTTGTGTGAGCATGTGGGTTTGTCTCTGAATTTTTTGTACTATATTTGTTGTTTTTTACATACCCTTAAGTAAAAGATGATAGTGGCACAAACTTATCTTTTCATATCTTCTTGGGAATCAGGATGTGTCGTGAACATTGGTAACATGAACATAAGAGGACTGAATTTCAATATAGATGATCAGACAGAAAAAAATTGCATATTGAATTCCAAAGATACAGATGCAGGGTTTTTTTGTCATAGGAAGAGCGACAAGTTGTCAATAAGAAAAAAATCTCAAGTGACGCCTATCATTTTCTAGTTGAAAATAGATACACAAATGATCACAATTATTCAAAATTGTTGGGAAATAGAAATAAAGAATCAAGCAAACCCAAGGAAGTTGTAATTATACAATTGTTGACATAGGAACTGCGGGCAGATAAGATGTTTTCAAACTCCCAGAAAATAAATCAGGGAATAAATTGTTAGGCTAGAGAATCAAGAAAATAGTCTTACAAAGTTTTGAAGAACGATGATCCTTTTATGATGACTATAATCAACATCGAAATTTCTCTAGGAACCCTTATGGGAGAAAACCCAGCTAGAATGTGAGGCTGTTATGCTCTCTTTTGTTTGGAATGGAAATGATGAAAGTACCAAGGAGAAGGCACTCTCTATTGATTTGCCTAGGACCCAGGCCCTGTGGGTTGTTACAGAATACAAACTCACTGTGTTATGCTCTCTCTCTATCCACACTCAACTACTATGCTCTACTATGGAACAAAATGCAAGCAAATAGAATCAAACCCATTTTCTTCCTAGTGGCTTGGTTTTAACACAACCTGACAACCAACTAGGGGTTAGATTGGATCCATTCAACCCTCAACACGAGTTAAAAATCCACCCTACTAGAGATTTATTCATAGCCTCCACATGTCGAGCCTTTTTTCCATGAATAATAGGGTTGACATGCATCTTTTCGAATCTTGGTGGACAAAATAGGAACATCAACTTTCGAGTGGCATAACTTTTGCATACAGACTCCATTTGACATCTTTCTTGCATACTGGGAAAGGTCTCTGAGTGTACAACGATGCTAGGGGGTGTTGCACATGTGAGATTTTTTGTACCCCAAAAAATTCGTTTAATGCCTCAAATTGACTCTAAAATATTTCAAACCCTAATTCACCAAATTGAAACTCACTAGTAATAATGGTATTGTAAGTTGTTTCCTCCAAATTTTCCACCCTGAAAGCATTAAGATGGATGAAAAATTATATAATGATCCAATTTGGATCATACCTCCCCATTTTGAGAGGTTTTTGGTCCCCAAAAGCTTTTGATGAGTGAAGCGAGAAATGTTTTCCTCTATCTTCTTCTTGGAGTACCATTTAGCCTTGCTTGGAATTTTTCCTTTCAACCCAATATGCCAAAGGTCATGTTGCCCTTGTCTTATAGTTCTGGATCTCTTTTGAAAAATTGTATTTTCTATCAACTCTACCTGAGAATCTAGTGCTAAATCCTCTATGGAACGTAGGACTTACTCCTATTCTTGATCCAACATGGAAGACTCATGGAGTTTTAGATTTTCCACATTCACCACTGCATATATGTGCATGTATGGGGGTAGACTAAGTTTGTAAGCATTATCTCCCACCTTTTCTAGTATCTTGAAAGGACCATATCACTGACCTTGATTTTCCTACTAGGAACCTTGAATGACCTTTTTTTCATGTGTTGATCATGCTTGGCCTTGTGTTTCTCCTATGACTTATTTAGCGCTTCCTATACTTGTATATGGATCTTCCTAATCTTCTCAACAATTTTTTTGTTTTTGTTTTTAAAGCATCCCCCGTGAGATCCTACTTCACTACTCCTTGTTGTCCAAATACTACATCCAAAGGTGAAGGTGGTAAATATCCAAAACAAGCCTGAAATTTTGACTCACCAATTGAAGTGTGGACTGCTCTATTGTAAGAGTGTTGTATATATACCATATTTTAATCTTAGGTCTTTGGATGCTTCTAATTCTAACACCTCAAAAGTTGCAACAAAGTTTTGTTCACTACTTCTCTTTTCCTATTTTTCCGTGGATGGAATGTAGTAGAAAACTTCAATTTTGTGTCCATCTACTCCCACAACGTAGTCCAAAATGCACTAGGAAATATGGTGTCCCTCTCTATGAAATGATGCTCCTTGTTATCCAAAAGTGCACCTACACTTTTCCAAAGAATAATTTTGCTGCTTATTGCTCCCTGATAGTCTTTTATTATGTCTTGGGAATGCAAATCTTGCTAAAACTATCAACTGCCATGAACAGGTACTCATGTCTCTTCTTGATTGTTGATAAAATTCCCACAAATTCCATGGAAATGCTTTCCCATAAATGAGTGGGTGCAAGTAAGGGATGGTATAAACATTGTTTCTTATTATCGAGCTTGTTGGTACAACAACGTATACATCCTCTAATGAACCTAGCTACATTCTCTTGCATTATAGGGCAGTACACACACCTCTACAAATTGGAAACTATCTTCCCAACACCAAAATTCCCTACAACCTTAGAGGTGTGAGCCTCTCTAATTATTTGCAGACGCTCACATTTAGGAACACATAGCTTGTCCATCCTGTAGAGTAACTCAAGTAACTCATTCTGAAGATGATAGTTAATTGTGTTGTCACCATCATCTAGGTGACTTTGGTCGTGTATTTGTTGACATACCTCCCTGAAGTCCTAATCCTTTGTATATGCCTCTCTCTATATGCATCATGGGTGAAAGGCTCCATGTGAATCAAAGTTCTCAAAGCTATGATTTTTTATGCAGGTGGCCTTGAAAGCATGATGGCCATCTTGTTTATGTTGCTCGTCTTATATTTAATTACTAAATGGAAATGTTGTAAAATCGTTGTTACCGACCACTTGTGGGTAGTGTATATATGAGAAAATTTTCTCCTATATGGTCCTCAGCCGATAGCCAGCATTGCCTTTGAAGCCGCCAAAAAGCTCAATGTGCCATTGTCTCTGCCACCTAAGCCATCCATGCAGTCCCTCGACCACTTGTCATGAATGTATGTTTGAAGGTGGGCCTCCCGACCCCAAAGGTATGGCTTTTCATTGGTATAGTTGAGTAATTTTTCTTAATTTTCATGGGCACTTTGGTTATGTATTGGTGGGGGAATTCAACAAAAAGAGTGGTTTATGCTTGCATTCTTGTCTCCACTGCCCGATTTCATGGTTACCCTTGTATCCTAGTTACGTGGGATCTCCTTTACTGACCATTTGGCTTTTGGGATGGCACTACATGGGAAATCCCGATTTTGGTTGCGTGGCCCCACTTCTCGATACCACCTATGTCACTCCCCTTCCACATTTTATCCCCATTCATCTATTTTCCCTTCCCTAGAGGTTGATGCAGCTGAAAAAAAAAAAAAAAAAAAAAAAAAAAAAAAAAAAAAAAAAAAAAAAAACATAATTTGGCCACTCTCAACAGGAAATGTACCACAAAATGCAAAAGATGGTTGGGACATACAAATTTAGCATGTCCAAACATGAGCTCTACCCCTTATCCATGGCCATCACTTTGGTTCCTATGGGCCCTAGATGAGCCCCCTCTATCATTAAGGAACCCATAATTGTCCCAACCCTTGGTGGGCGATGAACAACCCCATCTTAAGGGGGTATCCACTGCTACATATTACACATCATGCTCTCATCCCCTGGAGCCTCGAGTAGTTATGAAGAAAAATCAATAAAAGACAAAAGGCATATGAAGAAGGGTGGAAAAACAAAGATCGAGGTAACTTATGTACCACAATTTGCTCCCTCCTACACTCGCATACACAGGTGTGGGCTTCCCTTATTATAGCTACCCTTGTACCATAACACGTGGTCTGGATGTTTCCCCTGACTTGCACTACATTCCATTATTATATCATTTTCCACCTACCACTTGAAGGATGCACCACGGAAATTTCACCCCCTTTATAGGTTGAAACCACCTAACAGGGTCCTTGGCTAATCCCCTATTGAGCTTGGAGACACTTATACACACTATGGAAGGGCATGCCACCAGCTGTCTCACCCGGCGTCTACAATGATTCCTGCTTGCTTGGTACATTCCCTAGTCTTCCTCCTCCCATCTCTGATCCCATCTCATCAAATTTTTGCATGATGCAATAATCTCGGGCTTCTCTCAAGTGGCCCGCTTTGGCTAGTTAGCAGCCCCCTCGAACTGTGTAGCCATCTCCTAACCCTTCGATGCAGCTTTTTGGACCTCCTCCTCCTGGCCCTTCAGCTGGTACTCATGAGCCTCTTTATCCTCCTGGATCAGTTCCTCTAGGCCTTAACCATTTAGGAGTCATCCCACCTAGCCCTTACCCCTCCGGTGAGATACCGTTCCTAGTCCCTCCACCAGGCATCTATACAGCACCTGTCATGGCCACCCTCTCTCTTCCTAACTTGACCATTGGGATTCTAGTTTAGTACCTTGATCCTCCAACTGCTACCCCACCAGGTCAACCTAAACCTTATCTTACTTTGACCCCGATTCAACCGGTCCCCCTAACTTCTCCCGTTGTCACAGTGCCTCAACCACCTCAACAGGATCTGCCTCCTGTGGCAACCGCTTCGGGTAAGAAGGGCAGAGCTCGCAAAAAGGCCTCAAAGGAAAAAGCTGCCCCGACTGACCCTACACCTCCTCTACCTCCAAAGCCCTGTGCTTTGTGTCATGTCGTCGGTCATGCCACCCATACTTGTCCCGAGTTGCCCCGCATCAAGCCCATGGTTAATGTCACATTCCGTGAGTCTACGGTCCTTGAAACCTCTGCTTCTTCATCGACCGCAACCAAGAACACCAAGCACCCTCATGCTTTGTGTGGTCTTCGTGGCCATTACTCCCATCATTTTCCCCACCTTACACATTACCGTGCCTCTTTGGAGGTAGTTCGAGAGTACGAAATTGAACAGAATCAATCTGCTTCTCCTGTGCTTGCACAATATGTTGTATGCCAGACTGAGGATTTACCCGCTCCTATTGACATTCCCCCCCCCCGATGTCAAAATGATAGAGCATGCGGCCACCATCCTCTACCTTTCATCATCCTTGAGACCCTCGACAGAAGCTCCCTCTGAATCTTCTTCTGTTGTTTCGCTTGACCTCCTTTCAGCAAACACCCCAGGCTCAACATAAGTAGATCCTTTATCTGCTTGTTCTTATGTCATCCCCCATGACGATGCACATGTGAGCCTTTCTTCTCATAATGATGATTCAGGTAGCTTTTCCGCGTCACGTGGTCTTTCTTCCTCCCATCACTCCATCTTCTTTTGCGATGATGACATCATGGAAGCCATGCCCACCCATGACTTCATCCTTCCCGCCTATAAATGGGATTCCATCATGCGTACCTTTGGTGACTTACGTGGCCTGAGCTCAAGCTATGCTTCCGGTAGCTCCCACACTTCCCCTCCCCAGCAGCATGTGGGTAGTAGACATCCTACCCAGATCACTCCCTTCCGCAGAGAGCGTTCGATTTATACTTTGCGCTCAGGTTGCCAGCATTTTTCATTATCCTCCCATTTATTGTCATGTGGCACTTTTTAGAGGGACCCCCTATCCACACCTTATATCGGTTTTGCTGATGGTGCAAGTCGCTACTCCCGGAATTTAGCCTTGGCAAGTTGGGCCATTTTTACCCCCTTGCATGCGCTTGTTCTTTTGAACGATGTATGCATTGGTACTGCTACCAATAAGTAGGCCGAATATGATGCAATATGAGGTTTATTATCCGATGCCCTTTCACATCACATCCACCATATTCATGTTCTTTTAGATTCCCTGCTTCTTTTCATGCAATTGAATGGTGTCTATCGCATGCATAATTCTATCCTTTTCAGAAGATATTTACGAGTGAAGCTTTTGATGCGTGAATTTGAAATCATTACTTTCAATCATGTACCTAGAGCACAAAATCACTATTTAGATAGCATTGCAAACCATATTCTAGATTGGCATTTAACACACACATTTAACACAATACAATAACATAAAAATATAAAAATGATGCATATCCATAGTATGTGTCATATAAAATGTTTTAGAGTTTATCAACTCTGATACATATGACATGCCCATAGCATGTTACAAAAACTCAAAACTGGGGGCACCACCTACCCCTACACACTAATCACTATCTGGAGGATCCTAAGCCAATGGCTCTGCCCTTGCAACTCGTAGATCATGCATATCCTATCCGGCCATTTCCATGCGCCGCATGACCCCTTTCCATTCCGAGGGTAAACCAATACATGGCTCTATGTACTGGTAATCTAAGTCTTGCCAGCTGCGCTCCAAAACACCAGTCAGAAGCCTCTTACATATATGACGGATGTCCTCCAGAAAGGCTGCTTCATCCTCATTTTGCTGCGCCCTTGATCCACTAGATCCTGCAGGTTGACCCATGTACCGGGCCGGTTTTACCGGTGCTGTATCTGCATACCAAAAGTAAAAGAACCAGTACCACATAAAATATTCTAGAAAATTTACATGCACATAAAATATTAGCAATTTTTCACTTACCATCGGGTCCCCATATATGACCAGGCAGCAGTGCAAGATCCAAGTCCCCACAATAACTCATCCCACTATAGGGATAGTCGTCTATATACAGCGGCATCTTCCTAATGAAAAAATAAATCAGGATGAAACACCCATCCAACTGCTCCACCTACTCCTTTGCATGGTATTCGGCCCCACCAGTGCATCCTAGGCTCTCTCAGGCCCCCATATTGGAGCTGTATGCGAGGTGTCAGAGTGTCAGGATTATTCTCTAAGAAGAGCACTGTTTGTATATAGGGCATTCATGGTTCACTCGCTACTTACATAGCAACAAATTTCATTTCAATGACGACGACGGCATCATACAGGCCCACCATAGTAGGTCCCACTCAAAACACTCACCAACGAACTCATCCCGTGATGTGATGGAGTGCCTGGTTTTTCAGGATCCGCAGCACCGCTGTGGCCACATCACAGGTCTCTAACCTCTCCAAATCCCCGATGGGTATCCGAGTCCCTTTGACTTGGAGACCTGGCCGAAAATGGCACTCTACAAACTCTATGATATTCTGCCCACGCGGTGATACTGGCTGAGTATTCCCTACTATCCCAAGTGGTGGGAGACCAGTCAGAAAATATATATCCTGGACCGTCAACTCGATCCAGTGCCCCTGCACTATAAAGACCTCATGGTCTGAGTCCCAATAGTTGACAATCTGGGCCAATAAGGGCTCCCCAACTCTCATCAAAGGGTTCTCCACAAACTTCAAAACCCAAAACCTGGTGAAAGCACTACGGACACCTTGATCCTCCTGGATCTCTGACCGTAATGCACCCAGGTCTCTCTCTCTCCATTTAATCTGTAATTCTACCATATATGCACAAAACCATCATATTTTTCAGTATACAGAGAGAAAATATTGTTTCTCCTCATAAAATCCTAGTGCTCAGCCAAAAAACAGCACAGAAACACCCCTCCCTAACAGGTCGCACTTTTCAGGCCCAAACCTGGGACAGGTCGCACTTTTCTGCCCAAAACCTGCTACCCAGGTTGCACTTTTTGCCCCAAAAAGTGCGACCTGGCTATGAGGAGGAGTAGGGGGTTGTTCCTGAGCCCTAGGGACCTAATCTAAACTTTTAATCCACTGAAAAAGAAAGAGTAGGGTTAGGCCTCTTACCTACAACTGACAGATCTCGATTCCAACGGTCGGTTTTTCCACTACGATCGCCGCAAGATTTAGGGCCTTCTCTCCTCTATACATTCACCACAACTCCACATACAAATGAATGAATTTGGAGGGAAAAATGCTGTGTCCAAAAAAACCTGTTTTCTCTGCTTTGCGTGATAAGAACCAAACGTGCTCGTTTACAAAACGTTTACACCGTTGGAAATCTCATGAGCCTCAAATGAAATTATCTGTTAGTTTAGTGATTTGTAGAAGCTTTCGGGACATTTCCCCAAAGCTTACCACTTCACCTTCAGCTTCCAAAATCAAACTTCAACTGCACTTACCAGCATGACTCTTTGATACTAGGGGCACCACTTTGCCTCCATACTTGTCCACACTCGTGTCGACTTTCGTCATGAGTTACCATATTGTACTCATGCATTTATGGTCCCCATTGGACCCTTTTTATATGTGGCAGCACCATCGAGTCACTCTTGTTTAGAGCATCCGAGTTGAGTCATCATTGCTTTCATGGAGCGTATCCCGAGTCCCTTTGCATCCCGCTATAGTTCTCCGCACTTTATTGTTTGGTTCCTCTCTCGTGTCGCACATTATGGCCTTCAGTCCCACTGTCCCCTATCCCTCATGATGATGTGTTAGTTGCTGCCACGTCATTCATGCCCTTTATGCTCTAACAAGGGAAGTTGTCCGTTCGCTACTCAGTCCCCCCCATTTCATTATCATCATCAGTGTCAGTCTGTCAGTCACTCTACTATTGTCTCTCATGCCTTAGTTGAGGATCCCTTATTGCCTCACCTATGGCGAACCTCCTTCTATCGACATCAACTCATTCATTCTAGAAGATAGGTCTAGAGGGCGGTGTACCTTGGTTCCAGCTTCCACTCTTGTTCGGTGCCCCAGATCAGGAAAAGGGACTCCTTATTTCCCTTTGACTTGATTGGTTCTCAACTCCAGATCCCTTCAGCATGATCGAGATCCGTATACTTGATGTTTCAGTGGTACAGCAGCTGATATCGATGATTCCCAGGTGTGTGTGAGATGTCTCAACCCTCATGAGGGGGTGGCCCTACAAGTAGCCCCCCACACACCTGGATGACTTCTTCACTTCAGCCTTCAATGCAGCTCCATAGATTTGATGATGCCAACCTTAGTCGCTTGCAACACCTTCTTGATTACATATATCAGTCAGATTTTCAGAGTCCTTTCCTATTTACAGGGGCATTTGGATTGTATTAATATTTCATGTACTCAGCTATTATTGTACAAAGTCCTGGCTGTTATCCCAGGCACAATATGTATGTGGGATTCATTGTCATGTTATTCATCTAGCTCATGTTTATGCCAGCATATGCTTTATTATTTCGTCCCGTGGTTTTCTGGATGCCTTATTGTTTGTATTATTGCCTCGGCGGGCATAGGTATGCCTCCCCCGCCACCTATAGTAGGTACTCACTCATCAAAGAGACTTGTCGCACCTGTAAGTCTCGCCTCCTCAGGGTCTAATTCTTTCAGCACTTTGGTCTACCGTATACTCCTCTCTCTTTGACTTCCCCCTCGATGTCTAGTGATTGAGTTCTTACAACGTACTTCGGTCATACAATTAGCTCCTAACGCTCGCACGCTGGGGGGAAATCTGTTACACCATTTTTTGGTCATCTAACCCATTGGTATTAGATGGACCCAAGTACACCATGTAAGACCAATTTTACCCCAAGTATAATTGCATTCACTATGAAAATAACTTAGTAAAACCACCTTTATTAATTTGTTTATGGTCTAAACAGGAAACCCCATGGGGAAACAATAAATAAATCCATATTTGTTTGATTTTCCTCAAGGAACAATTAGTTAAACAACAGTTTAATTAATATTCCTAGTTATATTTAACCCAAAACAAGGAAATTAATTAGATAAATCATTATTTATCTTATCATTTTCTAAGAATAATTATTTAAACATTATTTAAATAATATTATTTGTTAAATATGACTAAATGTCCCTTAAATAATCAAATAAATCATTATTTATTTGATTATTACTCAACCATATGGATTTGACTCAAGTCAAATTCCTTTTCCCTCCAACAAATATAATAAAATATTCCATAAAAGATGGATCTTGATTTGGTCAATAATATTTTAACTATGCACCAATATCTAGACTAACTCAATATTTTTTTATAAATAGAAGGGTTTTCCCAGTCATTTGTCACCTTTTGTTGCCTAAAGATCACTCTGGATCTCAACTCTTGGTTTGGCTATTGATCCACCATCATAGCCATACTTTTACATTTTTTTCTGGGTTTTCTACACCATTAAGAGAGAGGAATTCTAAATTTGAAGTGTTGAGGACTTACAATAACCCATCCCATTGAGGAGAACCGGGAACACCCTCTTGTGTTTTCCTCCCAGGTGCCATTAATACAAAATTCATTTGATATATTCTTGTCTTTCCTATTGGATGCATGGAGTAAATCTTGTTTTTTCTACTGTTTAATGTCTTCTAATGCACAGATCTAGATTTTTGCAGCCTTTATCTTGATCACCTAACTGCAGATCTGAAGATATTAACAGTCATTTCTACTGTTAGGGTTGTTTGTTATGCGCAGCTAAAGTGGTCTTTTTTCGTACACTTGGAATTAAGATTCATACTAACAATAATAAAACATACTTATTGCTAGAACTGATGAATTTGTTAGTCTGGTTGAATTTAGCAGTGAAATCTTTGACTTGCCCTTGTGCACGTTGATGATGAAGGATTTTCCTCCTTGATGATGAAATATTGATTAGCTCTTCACATGAATATTGTATCCCGCATTTACATATATAGACTACCAAACACAACTCCACATACATCAAGTGGAACTACATCCAATTCTACTTCAATAATAAAATCAACACTAATAACAAATTTAAGTTTACACTATTTGGTTACCTTTATCTTTGCCTTCTTGTTGACCCATCCCAATGGATATGTGCTAGGATGATCTCGTACCTATAATCCAAATTTTTTGACCAAATCTACCGAAATGAGATTTTCCTGTGAGCCTAAGTCAAACAAAGCATCAATCTTTGTCTTCTTGACTTGTATCTTTATATGGAAGAGTTTGATCATCTCCTTTTCTTCCTGTTGATGAAAGCTACTAAAATTCACCTCCTTATGCATTGATGTGTAAACAATCTTCTCATCCACGTCTGAGTTGCTTTCCACTTAATTGCTAGAATATGTGGCTATGGGATTTTTCTTCTTCACATCCTTCTTTTGGTTCTTTGGGTTGAGCTCTAGATGTATTTTCCATCACCTCTCTTTTGTGCGAAAATCAATATTGTAGTGGTTGTAAGGATCATTTCCCTAGTGTGTTGTGGCTTATATCTTCTTGTATTTTCCTGCTTTCCACTTCTTCTTCCCCTCCTAGGTAGCTTCCTAGTGTTCCTTCTACCTTGAACTGCTTGATTTCCCTTTCTTCTGGCCTATGTTTTCCAGGTATTGTGCTTGTACACAAGCTTCATCCATCAAAATCTCTTGCTTCCGCATATGGCTTTGTATACTACTAACCCCATATATACTTGAGGAGTAAATTTGGGTTCTTGGGAGAGGTACGCAACATTATTGCCATCTTCCTAAATTATGTGGTGTACTCATGTACACTTTGCTCTTGTCTTTCCTTGACTTAATGTCACCGGATCCATTTGTCCTCTACATACTCAATAGGGTAGAATTAAAATTATATAATAATTTTAAAATCCTCCCACTTATTTACTGGAGGATACCCCTCCATCTTATGGGTTTTCGTGTGCCTTTCCCATTAGGTCAGGGCATGGCCCTTTAATTTCAAATGAACAAAAGAAATTTTATTTTCCTCCTCTATATGATGAACACTAAAATAAGCAGTGTTCCATGTGGACGTGTCCCCCAGGTTCAGGTGCACGCACCCCTCTCACCCCACACACCCAGGATGGGGAGCCTATTGGGGGTGTGTTTCCCCACACACCCTTTTTGGGGAGTCTTAGGGAGATGCAAGGAAGTGCATTTCCCTAGTGTAGGTGATGAAACTCCCTAAAAGGGGTGCGTCTGGGCGTCCCCATCAAAGGAAAGTATAGAAGCTAGTTTTAGTGCACAGATTCTACATCTTGCACATAGGAAGACACCGGAGTATCAAAGGGGACCAAAAGCACGATGGGATGTGGATCTAGAGGATAGTACACAGATATATGATGAGGATGGACTAGATGAGTTGCAGCATGGTTTGGTTGGAGTTTTGTTGGTTACTCAAGAGAGTGACTCTGACTCAACTAACAACATTTCCATTGATGGCCTCGATGACTTCATGCAACATATGGATGTAGAGGACCAATCATTGAGATTGAGTCCTTGATGTTGCTTTTATTTACAGCTCTCATTATCCATTTTTACTTTTCAGTTTTAACTTTTGAGTTGT
This sequence comes from Pinus albicaulis, assembly GCA_034641835.2. Classification (NCBI taxonomy): domain Eukaryota; kingdom Viridiplantae; phylum Streptophyta; class Pinopsida; order Pinales; family Pinaceae; genus Pinus; species Pinus albicaulis. The sequence goes on along the minus strand of CM076575.1, from coordinate 272,073,541 downwards.
GACACTAGATATTGATGACCTCATACTGATTCTTGACTCTTGACTCTTAATTATTTTTGAGTTATATAAATTTAGTGTTCAAACTTCAGTATCTAGTATATAGTAATTTACTAGTATGTTTTGCTTTTAGTTTAGATTATACAATGATGAATGATGAATTTAATTTTTAAATCAATGTAGATTGTAGAATGATAAATGATGAATGATATGGATCAATGTATTTGAATATTCCATTATTGAATTGTTTTATTGAATCTCATGGTATGGATGAATAATGAGTATGTCATATGAATGATGTATGTATCAAAATGAATGATGAGGATGGATCAATGTATGTCATTATTTAATTAAATTATGAATTTAAATTGTGTGGATCAAATTTCAATTTTCAATGTATTGGTATCAGTATTACTATTAGCTTATTTAATATATATGCTTTCATTATTGAACAATGAATATGAACTTGAATTATATATATATACCCCAACATCCCCCTGCACCCCCGAAATTTCCCTAAAATTTGAGGGTACTCCCACATGTCCCCCTGTGTGTTTCCCTGCACCCATGTCTCCCCGTACCAAAGTTTTAGTGGAACATTGAAAATAAGCCTCTAACTACCACAAAAAATGATTTAATTTCAAAGCATCTATCTCACCTTGATACGGCTTGATATCCACCTATGTTGCACGGGGACCCGTCCCCACCAAAATTCATGGCATTCCCTTCATTTTGACGTTCTGGGTACTTTGGAACTCGTCGAAAAAATCCCCAATTGGTTGGGGACTCCATCGTGGACTTGGGGACTTCCAGGCCATCCCTCAAAAAATCAGGGACTTTTCGGGGGACTTTAGGACGTCCCCCAACATCATGCATTTTAAACTTTAACAAAATTTGAATTAAAAATAAAAAATAAAAAAATAAAATAAAAAATAAAAAATTGAAAATCTAAGTTCTAAACTTCAAAAAAAAAAAAAAAAAAAAATTGAAACCTAAGACCTATCACAACCTTAACCTATCTACTAAACTAAACCTATCACATACTACACAATATAATACATGGCGACAACGAAGGTAAACAATGTTAGAGAGACAGGATGACGAATGTAAACACTGTTACAGAGACACGACGACGAAGCTAAACACAAGTTGCGAAGGTTGTAGGTAAACACTAAGCTCGAGCGAAGGTTGCAGGTAAACACAGACTACAAGGGTTGCAGGTAAGAGTTGAGTGAAGTCTGAGATGAAAAGAAAAGGTAAACGTTGAACAAAGAACTCCATTCACGGTGGAAAAGGTAGACATAGCTGAGAGGACTTGAACGAAGGTTGCAGGTGAGGTAAGAGTCAAGCGATAGGGAGACTTTTGAGACTCTTAATTTGGGATTTACAATTAAATTTTAATGACTTATTCATGTTTACAATTTACAGTCACTATACTCCATGAATTAATTTTCCTTCAATTTGAACTTGTCTCTTTCTCCTTGTCTGTGACAAACCTTTTCTTTCCATGAATATTTGAAATTTCCCTATGCCAAAATCACCATGACTTTAATACCATGTTAAATATATGCAAGAGACGAGTAGGAGAGACTATATGAGAGATACAATGATATATCAATGTGCTACTGGATTACTAGTGGTGTTGTCTATATACGTAGCAAATTTCATTATTCATTTTAGGAACCAATCAACTAATCCCTGAATACATTAACATAAACATCATTTATTATATATAATTTATTTCACTTTATGACATTATTACTTTTGTACATAACATTTGTTACTCCTGAAATAAACATTACAGTGGCTAATTCATCTTTAATGCTTAATGTTACAAGGTAAATAGATGGGATGGTAATACTCTTTGTGCTCTGTAAATAATAGTGATTATGAATTATTATGATATACAATACACTGATGAAAGGTCCCACAAGGTTCTTAATTTCTATTTCTAGACTCTTAATTTGGGATTTATATTTAAATTTTAATGACTTGTTCATGTTTATAGTTTTATTAAATTTTAATTTTATTTTTTAAATTTTATCTTCTATTTAAATTTTGTAATGATTCATCATGCATCATAGAGTGATTATGTAGACAATAGTAGATTGTAGGCTATAGCAGACTAATATTACTTAAGTTCTTGACAATGGGCAATGATGATGAGATTTGTTTTTGTGATGCACAATGATGATTAGATAGTATTAGAATTTAGTATTTTATTTTGTAATTTGAATTTCAAAATTAGTAATAGTTCCAATTTTTTTATTTTAATTACTGAAATACTAAATTTTATTTTAATTTTAATTTTTTAATAAATATAACATTAGTTTTCGTACTTGCCGTCTCCAACCCGCGGTATCCTGAAAATTTGGGGGTGTGCTCTAGCCATCCCAGAAACTCATCCCCTGGTACCCGTCATCCCCCTGCCCCATAGCCAGTGCAACATAGATATACACCTTTGGTTCTATCTTGAAGAGATACTATGAATTGTTCATGGTGCTTGAACTCGAATACTCTTTTTTTAGTTTCCTGGACTATTCTAGTTCTTCTTAATCCCCTAATTTTCTCTCCAATTTTACCTTTGAGTTGGAACTCCCATCTTCTTTGGTTAACCCGATTTTACTGATTGGGGCTGCAATGACGAGGTCCATATTACAGTTTATATCTATGACATGTGCTTCCAGCTACACAAAACTCTCCTATGTTAGATATTGAGGGTTATCATAAACCAATTTGTTGGCCATGGCTAGGGTTTTATGACTTTATGCTTAAAATAATTTGATCCCCTACAACTTCCCACAAAATACCCAAAGAAGCCTTCTTTAATACCAATATGATTTGTAAACTAATGTGGATATTCCACTGGATAGTTCATCACAATAGATCTATTAAAAAATATGTACTATGAACAGTTAATTCCTTTTAGATTCCAAATTTTTTATTACTATTTTTTTTCATATGCATGCAATAGATATTAGATAATACGCAAAAAATAGAGAACAAGTAAATACAATTACTCACAAACCATAATGAAATAAAAGAGATGCTCTACGAAATCCTTACGAGAAAAATACCAACTAGAAGGTGATGTTGCTCTTCTCTCTACTCTCTGGAATGGATATGATGCAAGTACAAAGGAGAAGGAACTCTACGAAGTTACCTGATACCTATGGCTCATGGGATGCTACAAAACACAAACCCCCTTTTTAATGCTCTGTATATCCATGCTCAACTACTTTACTATACTATGGAACAATATGCAAGCAAATAGAATTGAACCCCTTTTCTTTCTAGTGGCCCAGTTATAATGTAGCTTGATAGCCATGAGAGGTTATATTTGACCCATTTAACCCTCAACATGAGTTACAAATCGACCCTTCTAGAGTCTTCTTCATAGCCTCCTTGTGTATAGCCCCTTTTCCATGAGTAATCGTGCTAATGTGGCATCCTCTCGAATCAAGGTGGACAAAACAGGAAGGTTAACTTTTAGGTGGCATAAATTTTGCATACAGACTCCATTTGATATTTTCCTTACACCATTTGAAAGGTCCTTGAGTGTAGTACAATGCTAAAGGTTTTTGTGAAAAAAGAGTTTTTGGACCCTGAAAAACTTCATTTAATGCCTCAAACTACCTCCAGAAGGTTTCAAACCCCAATTCACCAAACTAGGACCCACAGGTAAAAATGGCTTTGGAAGTTTGATTCCTCCAAATTTTCCACTATGAAAGCATCAAGATGGATGAAAAATAATATAATGATCCAATCCAGATCATAAACATTAATAAAATTATTTTATCTTATCTTACAAACGAACAAGTTTCTCAATCTCCATAAATATATTTAATGAAAGGAAACAAGTAAACAATACCCAAATAAATTTACACTATAAGCTATGAACATAAATAGATCATGCTCTTGGTTCCCTCGGTGGAAGGAAGCCTCCTATGTCACATGTTAATCATTGAAGTATCTCCTTAAGTGTAGAGAAGGGACCAATTAGAAGGTAGGAAGAAGTAAGATCCAAACCAATACAAGACACAATCTTCAAGCCCAAAAGAAAAAAGAAAGACTCAAAACAGCAACCAAAGGCTATAGATAGCATCTCCAACACCTCCTTGAGCAAGGAGGATGATCTAAATAAAAAACTATGGAGATCCAAGAGCATGGAATAAATATAGTACGCTAATCGAAAGATCATGTTATCACCAAAATCGTACTTGATTGGTTGCTGATCAGACAACTTCAGTGTAACTGTTTCAAACCACTTCCAACTGAATCTTAGCCTCTTCAGTCTAAGAGGGCTCTCTCACAGGTAATTTATGATATAGGTTAATGATAAATATAGATGGCTAAATCTATGAATTATGTATTGGTTTTATATGTTTGAAAGTTGAAAAGATGAAGGTTTGCTACCATTGGGCTTATGGAGTCAACGAATCAGTAGGTTCAGTGGTAAGGTTTCTTGACATGGAAGCTAAGGCAGATAGGGGTCTTTAACAGAGAAAATTCACTCATAGAACATAGTTCAACACAATCATTTCATTACTAAAGGAATTCAGAGCATAGATTTATGAATTCCGAGTAATAGCAATGAAATCTACTGCTAGTGGTTCAAAGGAAATTCATTCATAAAACATAGAAAAACACAGTCACCTCATTACAGAAGGAAGTCAGAGCATAGAGTTATGAATTCTGAGTATTAGAAATTAAATCTACTACAAGTATTAAACCATACGATTTATATCAATAAAGCATTTAAAACCCTCTGAGAATCTTAGGCCTGTCAAGAAGAAAACCCTTCTGTATTACTAAAAACAGTCAATTACATAAAGCTGCAGTTTTGCCAAAAAGTCTGCAACCCTTGACAAATTCGACCCTCTTCCCTTTAATAGACTTGTTACATCATGATATGATCTTCCTCCTGGCCAGATTCATCGAATTTTTTCCTAATGACACCTTGCATAACCATAAAACATATATTTAATGAGAAAATGACAGTTATCCTACTTGACAGTCCTTTTCCTAATAGCACTCAAACTGTTCATTATTACAATAACAACCTTATCTCCTAAAAAAAATTACATCTTGAAAACTATGCTTTCATATATTCGAATAGGGTGTGATGGGACTCATCACTACATGACATTTTAATCGACTTCCTCTAAAACTGGAAATAAACCCTGTTTTTTCAAGAAAATTGGTCTGCATCTTCAACGAATGGTTTGGCTGGTATTTTTTCTTCATTTCATGGTATTTAAGTGTTGGATAATTGATTTCAAGGTCCTTTAACACTTGGATAGTATCTAGCTGTCTAAAGATGCCCAAAAACCTGCTTAAAAAACTCCAACACGGTACGCTACGAAAGTAAGACAGTTTCGTAGCGTACTTTCGTAGCGCTGCAAAAATGCCTTTTGCCATCATCCTTTTTTATTCTTTCTTTCTTCATGACGTTCATTCTACCTTGATACATCTCCCATAAAAATTTCACCTCTTGAAAGATCCCAAAACTGGTTCAAAAAGCAAAAAGAAAGCTACAATAGTTTCGTAGCATTTTGTTGTTCTTAAAACCCAGGCACGCTACAAAACTGCTGAAAACTGTGGTTTTTCCAGATTTTTTCCTTATTTAAAAAAGCAACCTTCCAGCTGTACAAATTTGATTTTCAAAATTCCATTGACCTTTTAAAACATAAACCAACTCAGCCTAAGGGCCTTGAGGTGTTTCTTCTTCAAAAAACATCATTTTCACATTTAGCAAATCTTTTCATCACTAGAATGACTCTGTTTTTTTTTTTAAACATAGGGTTCAGAGATAAGCTCTTTTCTCCCTATCCTTGATAGATATTAAAAAACTGAAGGAGGTTTTTGTAGGTAAATATGTCTTGAAGAAACACCTCTCCTGTTTTTTTGGAAAACATCACCAATTGTACAAAATCTGCATTCTAAAAACATCTATAAAGCAGGAAAATTCTACATTCTGAAAATAGGGATAAAAGACATCTTTGTATCTCCCAATTTGTAGCACCTTTGAGAAAAGTAAAAGAGGTTATTGTTATTTGATATGTTCTTGAAAATATGTCTCTCATTTTCTTAAAATTCTTCTCTATTTGTCCAAAAACCGCCTTTGAAGTTGAATGGTCAAAGTCAAAAAATAGAGAAATGCTTCATATTCTCTACGAAACTTTCAACAGTTTCGTAGCGTTTTCTGCCTTTTTTACACTGAATTCACTACGAAAGTAGGGATTCTTGGCTAAAATGAAATTTTCGGATTTAAATTCTTGGGAAATGAAAACTAACAACAAATTATGACCGATGAGACATGATATGACCTATATGGAGGTGATTTTGAGATGAAATGAGGGTGGTCTTGAAACTTAGAATAGGTTAAATATGAAAAAATGATATTTCCTATGCCAATTTGAAAAAAGGTTTAAGGAGTCCTTACCCTTTTGAGGAGTGAACCGTATGACCATGTCAATTAATGAATCACAAAATTATGAGTGATAACAGTAGCTGCACTTGGGATGGTGTGCCCCTGTGGTACACTAAAGAACCTGTAGTTCCAGTGCCATCCATCTTCTTGGAAATAAAAATTTTGAAATTTATGAAAACTACTTGAATCTTATGGCACATGCTCTAATTTCTACCTAATAGTTCTGATCATTTAATTCAAGCAACATGAAACTTCCAATGAATTTGATCATTGATCTTATCTTGCATTTGAACCTCCTGACTACATTTGAACCCAAAGTAAGCATGATACTGAAACGACCAAGGCAACATAAAATGTATCTAATCCTCATAATAAAAATATAACTGGAAATATGGACTGTAGAACTCTTCCTTGTAGTCAGCTATAGGATCATAGAATACATAATCTATTTGATGATTCTCAAAACATCCTGTAGCTTTGGAAAAATCATATATGCTTTGCTCAGCCACACAAGATTTCAGTTGTGTGCTATCAAACTGATTTTCAAAAATAGGGTATTCTTCCTCAATCTCAAAAGAGAAAGGTAGCAACACCCTCTCTTTTTGTTCTGGCCTTAAAAACTTTTGAAAAGACTAATCTTGATCATGAATACTATAAGATTGAATTTGATCTTCTAAAAATTCAATGTCTTTTTCAATTTTCTTAGCAACTTCATCCACAAATTGAATCTTATCTTCTGACTTGCACTCAAATGACTTTAGATTAGAAGACAAGGATAAAGAAACATTTTCATCCACTTCCTCATTAATGTGATCATTATTTGATGTAGAATGATGCAAGCAATGACATGAAAAATAAAATTCTTCCTTTACCTAAGGATTTTATCAATTATCTTCCAATATTTCCTCTTGTTGTTTGAAATGATTCTCATACTCCCGACGATCAAAAGGCTGACAAGTCTGCTGCAGCTTTTCATCAAACTCAGAGGATGTAACATGATTTTCATAAATAAACTCCTGTTGGGTTTCATTTTCCTCCAAGAGAGAGGCTATCCTTTCTTCTTGGTGATGAAAGGGATTTTCATGAAGGGAAAATAAAATTTCATCATCCATAAACTCATCACTTCATAAAAATTCTCCAAATATTCAATAAAACTCACACAATGTTTACATCAGTCTTTGACCAGTAATAAGGAGGGATGACACTCTTCATACATCTCATAAAATGCAACATGGAAATCAGAAAGAGAATATAATGAACCATTTGGCAAGCTTTCATACCAAAACCATGATTTTCCTTCTAAAGTGGCCATAAACATCTTCATGAGACAATCCTCAGGGAACTGAACCTTAAGTCTGTGTACATGCATATGGAATCTAACCAAATGAAGAGCAGTATTATCTTTATTTTCATCTTTAAATATGGGAATACCAGTTAACCATTCGACCTTTGTTATAGGATTTGGAAAACTATGGATGTGAGACCGATTCATAGGGGCATGCCTAGCATTTATTCTTTCAATGGAACTCATCTTGTAACTTCATCAAGTTACTGATCTTCAAGCAGTGGAGACACCTTCCAATTGATTATTTGATGTGTGGAGTCACCAGAGCAGAAATACAACCAATATGTGCCTAAGTGTCTGTTGCTCTCAGACCTTAGAAATAAAACTTTGTCGTTCTTCCCAAGGAAAATTTACACCTTCAGTCCCTGGTAATGATGCCAAAATGTTATCACCAAAATCGTACTTGATTGGCTGCTGATAAAACAACTTCAGTGTAACTGTTTCAAACCACTTCCAATTGAAGCTTAGCATCTTCAATCTGAGAGGGCTCTCTCACAAGTAATTTATGATATAGGTTAATGATAAAGATAGATGTCTAACTCTATGAATTATGTATTGGTTTTGTATGTTTGCAGGTTGAAAAGATGAAGGCTTGCTACCATTGGGCTTATGGAATCAACAAATCAGTAGGTTCAATGGAAAGGTTTCTTGACATGGAAGCGGAGGTAGATAGGGGCCTTTAACAAAGGCACTTCACTCATAGAACATAGTTCAACATAATCATTTCATTACTAAAGGAAGTCAGAGCATAGAGTTATAAATTCTGAGTAATAGCAATGGAATCTACTGCTAGTGGTTCAAAGGCAATTCACTCATAAAACATAGAAAAACACAGTCATCTCATTACTAAAGGAATTTAGAGCATAGAGTTATAAATTCTGAGTAATAGCAATGAAATCTACTACAAGTAGTAAAACATAAGATTTATATCAATAAATCATTTAAAACCCCATGAGAATCTCAAGCCTGTCAAGAATAAAACCCTTTTGTATTACTGAAAACAGTCAATTACATAAAGCTGAAGTTTTGCCAAAAAGTCTCCAACCCTTGACAAATTCGACCCTCTGCCCTTTAATAGACTTGTTACATCATGATATGATCTGCCTTCTGTCTATATTCATTGAATTTTTGCCTAATGACACCTTGCATAACCATAAAACATCTATTTAATGAGAAAATGATAGCTATCCTACTTGACAATCCTTTTCCTAATAGGACTCAAACTGTTCATTATTACAATAACAACCTTATCTCCTAAGAACAATTACATATTGACAAATATGCTTTCACATATTCGAATAGGGTGTGATGGGACTCATCACTACATGACATTTTAATTGACTTCCTCTAAAACTGGAAATAAACCCTGTTTTTGAAAACTGGTCTTCATCTTCATCGAATGGTTTGGCTGGTAGTTTTTCTTCATTTCATGGTCTTTAAGTGTTGGATAAATTTTTTCATGGTCCTTTAACACTTTTATAGTATCTAGTTGTCCAAAGATGCCCAAAAACCTTCTTAAAAAACTCCAACACAGTATGCTACGAAAGTAAGACAGTTTCATAGCGTACTTTCGTAGTGCTCCAAAAATGCCTTTTGCCATCATCCTTTTTTATTCTTTATTTCTTCATGGTGTTCATTATGCCTTGATACATCTCCCATACAAATTTCACCTCTTGAAATCTCCCAAAACTGGTTCAAAAAGAAAAAATAAAGCTATAGTTGTTTCGTAGCATTTTGTTGTTCTTCAAGCCTAGGCACGCTACGAAACTGCTGAAAACTGTGGTTTTTCCAAATTTTTGCCTTGTTTAAAAAAGGAACCTTCCAGTTGTACAAATTTTATTTTCCACATTCCATTGACCTTTTAAAACATAAACCAACTCAGCCTAAAGGTCTTGAGGTGTTTCTTCTTCAAAAAACATCATTTTCACCTTTAGCAAGTCTTTTCATCACTAAAATGACTCTGTTTTTTTTTAAAACATAGGGTTCAGAGATAAGCACTTTTCTCCCTATCCTTGATAGATATTTAAATTCAATATGTCTTGAAGAAAAACCTCTCCTGGTTTTTTGAAACACATCACCAGCTTTCCAGAATCTGCATTCTAAAAACATGTATAAAACAGGAAAATTATGCATTCTGAAAATAGGGCTGAAAGACATCCTTATATCTCCCAATTTGTAGCACCTTTGAGAAAAGTGAAAGAGGTTATTTTTATTTGATATGTTATTTAAAATAACCTCTCTAAGTTTCTTAAAATACTTCTCTTTTTGTCCAGAAAATTCCTTTGAAGTTGACTGATCAAAGTAAAAAAACAGAGAAATGCTTCATATTCGCTACGAAACTTTCAGCAGTTTCATAGCGTTTTCTTCCTTTTTTACACTGAATTCGCTACGAAAGTAGGGATTCTTGGCTAAAATGACCATTTCGGATTTAAATTCTTGGGAAATGAAAACTAACATCAAATTATGACTGATGAGACATGATATGACCTATATGGAGGTGATTTTAAGATGAAATGAGGGTGGTCTTGAAACTTACGATAAGTTAAATATGAAAAAATGAGATTTCCTATGTCAATTTTAAAAAAGGTTTAAGGATTCCTTACCCTTTTGATGAGTGAACCGTATGACCATGTCAAGTAATGACTCACAAAATTATGAGTGATAACAGATCATAAGCCCAAAAGAGAGAGCTCACAAGGGTTTCTAGAGAGTAAATAAAGAGTGTTTATTCATAATTTTATACACATCTATTTGTTAGAGCATGACACCAAGGTGATCCATAAATCTAGGGTAGGAAATAGTCCTTGCAATGGCGTAACATGAATGTTGACTCCACTGCCACTGGGAAAATGAAGTCAAATGTGTATTAAGCTAAAAGCTAATAATTTTCAAACCACGATAAGCAGATTATGCATTGTTGAGAGTTTTAATTGGTGAATTAAAGCTCTTAATATTAAATTGTCAATCCGGGCTCGTAAACACGAGCTACACTACACTTCTTGATTCAGGTTGTAGGTCAGAGCTTTAATGTTTCCTTTATAATGATTAGCTATGTAATAAAACACACAAATTCTTGTGAATAATCAACTTTCAAAAATGGAATCAAACTATCTCACTAAAAATAATCGAATTCAACTTTAGAACCTAAGATCTCTATTGAATTAATCCAATTCTCCTCTTTAAAGGAAAATGCACTTAAGTGAAACCTTAATTTTTATTGCAAATGAAATTTGAACTTTAAGTAAAGAATTGCAAACTTAATCTATTTAACCACAACTCAATCTAGCAAACTTGAAACTGAAATCTCAAAATTAATCCTTGCATTAAACCCTAAACAGCACTTGAAATTGAAAACCCTAAAATGGTAGGAGCTCCACATACACTTTAAGCAATAATCAAAAGAAATGCTAACTAAGGAATTTCCCTAATCATTCCTCTCTTCAATGAAAACACACTCATTCAATTAATTAATCTCAAGCAATTTGCTAACTGATTTTAAAACAACCTAGAACTTGCTTCTTTCATAAAGATAACTCACACTGCTAATCTAGCTACTGCAATATCAAACTCAACAATTAAATCAAACCTTGACACACTAGAATTTGAAAGCAAGCTACAAGCATCAAAATTTAATGGAAAATATTTTTATTCATTCAATATGGAAATTAAAATTACTGATACACACTCCTATTGGAATCGAAATTATATCTCATTGTCAAACCAAGTCCTGTCAAATCTAATGCTTCGAAAAACAAGCTACTACTGTCACTTTTAAACTCCCTTCTTTGTTTCATGAATTTCAAAGACTTCCTCAAACAAAGCAACATATACAGCAAATAAAAATTCTAAATCTATGGATAGGATTAAAATACACAGCAACACTTATTGAAATGCTCACTGCCCTTCTAACATTCGAGATCACGGGGTATAGATTTCACTACCAATATAATTCAAAAGCTCATAAAATTAATTCGAGAATTTAGTCCAAACGGTGGCTATGATATAACTCACATTCATATGATTTAATCTCTATCTCTCATGCACTCCACTATGTGTGACCATTCATAAATGATGGAATCGAAACATATTTTCCAGAATTAATTCACCATGGTAAAATCACACCTATGCACATGGACTTCATGCCCAAATCTGAATGCTAAGAATACAGAACCCTTACCTTTCTATGATTCTTACAACTGAAACTCAAACATCATATGAATTCGACCCCACTATGCCCAATTATCATTTGTTAACACAGAGGCTCATTGTCAATTTGGTTCATCTATGAAAGAATGTGTATTTAGATTCTAGGTGGCTTTGAATGACAAGGTTAACAATTGAAATCTCTGCGCGTATGGAAGGAACACTGGTAACGTTTGAATGTAAATAATCTGGAAAAACTTAGGAATTTTGAACACACACTTACAACAACAATCTTGAAATCCTCACTGCATAATCTTCAGCACTCAATTTTTCTAAGTGGAAACCATCATATGAGATTGTTCCCTAATTGGAACCAAACCAATATTGACACAGAAAAGACTAAATAATTAATTGAAATAGTAAGATCAAATTTATTGAAGACGATTGTAACTAAGATGCAAAATTGATAAAAATATATAAACTACCTACACATATGCTGATCCGGATTGTGGTGGGCCCTTTCCACACCCGGAGAAGCTTAAAAATTATAGGAACTAACTATGCTCTCACCAAATCAATTCAGGAACTCATGAAATCCAATATACTCTGAAAATTAATCAATGGCACATGATAACAAATTATAAATTCGCGCTTGATTGCTTGAGAACGAAGTTGCAGTCTTCAAGTTTTGATAACCAAAATCGAATTACAATCCTTCTCCCTTGCCATATTACATGTATCAGCCTTTATAGGCATCATGGAATTCATAAAATAGCATCAATATTGTACATATAAAAATGTTGAAGCCAACGATAGGGAAAATCTACTAACTAATCAGATTTAGCACTATATTCTAACTAATTTCAAACTACCCTCATTTAGCATAACAACATATTGATCTTGGAAGATTGCTTCTATAGGTCATCAACTGAATTCAATTTTTTGGAGAGTGGCCAGCTGGTCATCCTATCAATCCCATGAAAGCTGCTGGAGCGTTGAGTTGGAACATGATTTGGGTAGCTAGTCTTTCCAAATCAAGTTTAGGTGCCAACTTCATGCTTCTATAGCTGAAATAGTCCTGTAGGAATAATTGCACAACTTAGGTTGATAGATGATGAGATTTAGGCCATATAAAGGATAAACAGGGAATAAAGGAGTTCATAATTGACCATAACAAGGTTGTTTGGGAGATTTTGAGAAATCTAGAAATTCCAAATTTTATTTAAATTAGCCTCAAAGCCCCCTAAATATCTCCCAAACCGTAATGGATTTTGCGAAATGATAATAGGAGTAGTAAATTGGCTATACTAGATCAAAACCCATGTGCCCAAATTTATTCCTTCACCTTCATCTACACGGAAATTGAGGTAGAAGTTGGTAGTTTAGAATTTATTACAGATTTGGACAAATTGGCTAGTTTCCTTCTAGAGACCCATATGAGTGAGCTAGCCGGAATCCAATTTATGGAGTATTATTTTTTATAATAATATCTCTCGGTTTCTCCGGAAGCGCGCTGAAATTTTCAAAGCCCTAAATTAGGCATTCCCATACTTAACTGGCTTGTGAGGTATTTCAGCGATGGAACCCTGTGATAAATGTACTTCAACAAAACTATCATCAGTAAAACATGGCATAATAATATTTAAACATATATAAGTGAATAAAACTAATGATAATCAACCATATAGAGTATTTTGCGGCAAGTGATGGAATTAGGGTATAGAGTGGGCTAAAAATCTAGGGTTTTAGGGTATAAACAATGATATTTCAAGATGAAAACATGGGCATATATGAGGCCCAACATCCCCCCATGCCTGAGGTTTTGCATGTCCTCATGCAAACAAATATTTTTCTCATATGTAGGTTTTTATGGTATAATAGCTTTAGGTAGGGTTATTTCTTGTGGAGCAACACTACATGAAGATGTGATTGCCATAGATTTGATTTTAAGAGAGATAAAAATAGAGGAAAAACAATAGATATGGTAGGAGGAAAATGATGAATAGGATGATAGGTGACAATGGAAATGGTAGATGAGTTGAGATGGTGATGGAGATTGGAAGGCATGTGCTTGCATGCTCTATTTTTGCAAGGCCAATGCTTATGGATGGTTTCTTCATGAAAGGCAATAATGAATTCATCCTTTATTGGATTCAACCGACAATATGTGTGAATGTAGGAGGGGAAGGCATTATAGCTACTGCTTTTGTTTACATGAACCATTATGATTATGACCTAGAGTAGCATGTAAATGAAGGGTATATGGAAAACCAGATATACGAAATATGTGGTGGTTAATCATCAAATATTTCTTAAATCTCTAATCAATTAAAGAATCTTAAGCCACCTCTACCTCAAGTTTTACCCTTTTTGTTGATGTCCTTGGTGCTGCAAGATGAAGTAAATGATGGAATGGCTCAAGCTAATGTGAATACTGATATGATCTACTGAAGAAGAAGAAAAAAAGGTCTCAATATCCAAATTATTCCAAAAATGGTGATGTGTGAGTATTTTCCATACAACTTCCTGAAATAACACAAGCACCATCGTCAATAATCCTCTTTATTTAAATAAAGGAAATAGGTTAAATTAGAGAACAATTACCTGATCATGCTCTAAGACCAACAATTGTGAAAAATTATAGTGAGAACCATGAGTAAGCATAGGGTGAAAATATGAATCATACCTGACAATTCTCATCATTTTTTCCTAACATCTCTCCCCCCCCATGCCTATCATCTTGCATGTCCTCATGCAAGAAAAACTTCTGACAGAGATCAAACCTGAAGGGTTAGGGTTTCTATATTAAATTCATGCTTCATTGACTTAAACCATAGGGCTAATTGTGAGAGCATGTAAGTAAGTTTCATCGGATGTCATCTTCCTTTGCATCAATAAGATAAGAAAAGTAGTGACCAGGGATCTAGTGACGTTACTCTTTATTATTCCAAAAGAGTAGCTAATGCTAGGGCTACTAAAGGAATGCTTAACAATGTTGTTACTGCAGGGATAATGTCATCCTAAAATGTTTAACCATAAGAATTTCCAAAAAAACGTCTAAAGAGTAATCCAAAGCAGCAAGACTTCACTTTCAATAGCCTCATTATTACAAGTAAAAGTGACTTTATTTAAAAACCAAGGCCTTAAAATGGATCGAAAATAGGGAAAAATAAATATTACAAAATGATACCTTCCGAGGATGATTGTCTTACCGTTACCCAAGCATAAAGTTGAAGCTTCTCTTATTCAAGAAAAGTGAATCACCCGCACTAAGGGTCTCACATCTATAAAAACCAAATTATTTCTGAAAGATAGAATTTGAAAGCACACTACTGAAAATTATTAAAGCCATTCTCAGAGAGATATGATAATGAGTTCAGGAAAAGACAAAAAAACCAAGTAAATCATAGTGTAAAATTAACTTTGATACCACAGGCATGGCCCTGCTGCCAGCAGGCGTCTATAGCCTCGACAGGGATGCCTTTTAACCTAATGAAATATCAGCGTCCCACTTACTAGATATAGATTCAGAGTTATCTTATTTGAATTTTAGAGAAAGGCCACTGTCCTGGTTTGGTAACCAACTGATCGCAGTGCCACTCACAAAAAGTAACATGGATGAATAGGTGGGCTTGTGATGAGACCTCCTGTCTTCCAGCTTTTTGGGCTGAAATCCATAAATCTGGCTTGGTGACCAAGAGTAGTAAGTTCATGCATGTAGGTCGGCTCATTACGAGGCCTCCTATCCTCCCCTAAATATTTTTGTAGACTCTCATTATGATTAACCTTAGAGGTTACTTAATAAATGGGGAGACAGATCTACTCCTTAAGAGCACAGGATGGAGTGAAAATTTTTTAATTACTAATAATTACTTGTTGATCCTGCTACCCTAAAGATTCAAGAAAAGAAAATAACTCAGATAATTACTGAAATATTCCTCGAGTAGGTCATGCTAGGGTTCTTATGAGAGTTCATGATGGTTTTATAGGAGTGGTCCACCATAGGAGGCCTTTCATCAATACCTTCAAAGAGAAACTTGAAAAGGTTTCTTGGATGATAGTATGCTAAGCTTATGAATGGAAAGTATATAAATTAAAATTCCCCTAACTGACCCAATGAATAATCTCAGCCAATAATCAGAGTCACTTTATAAAATATGAGGCATTAAGAGTGAATTGTTTTTGACAAGTCTTACCACAAGAGTGCATAATGACAAAAATTTCAATGGTTATGCCTTAGGAATTGCAATTTCAAGAATGATGTTGTAACAAAAATTTTATTCATTTCTACCCTACCCTAATCTAGAGAGAGGAAAGTCTCCTTCAAGTGTAGGAGTACTTCCAATGTAGCCATGTTCGTAACAACATGCTAAATATACTCACACTCAGTTTGAAAGAATGAACTTCAACACATACCAAAGTATGAGAAACCAATTGCTTCTGTAGAAATTTTAATACAATTATGTATTGCCTAGATTCTCCTGATCTAAAAATTATATTCCATTGTTAAATACATAATCCTTCTACTTAAATGTTTGCGGAAATTTAATCGCCAATTGCAAACACATGAAGAAAGATCAATCGCACAATACAACATTTTTACTGGGAAAGCATAAAGCTAAAAACACCACTATCATATATTATGTATATATCATGGATCATGAAACAATATCATACAAAACTCTAATCAAAGAGCTCTCAGTACAATATACAATCGTCTCACACTGTCATACAAAAATTGGCATATTCATGCACCAATTTATTGCCTCCTGACAGCCTGCCTCCACTGCGCAATCCCTGCTGATCACAATCCCTGAATGAATTTGATCTCGCCTTGCCTTGACTATGCAATCCTCATTGAAATCTCCAATGTGTGTTTGGTTGCAAGTGTGCACCCACTAATGTCACAACTGATAGTCAAATTGTCCCTTTCACCTATCTCTCAACTGGGTCTCCACTGGATCTGACATGCATGTAGTTAACAATAGTAAATCTTCAGTTGCATGTGATATCACTCCATGTGAATTAATTTAATATTTAATTCACTGATCTCTCACTAGTGTATCTTTAGTTACAACTAGAACAACTGAGTTTCACTCACTTAACTGAGTTAAAATACTTTACAACTCACATAACTACACATCCAACTCTATTACAACTTTGTATCACTCAGTTACAATGAAGTCTACTTGCATGTCCCACCAACCAACCTTAGAACTTGTAATTCCTTCAGTCAACTGGTTTGCCACATCAGTTAACTGAAATCAAGTGCTTCAAGAGAATATATTATTATCTATTATATAATTATTATTAAGAGATAATAATAATCGACATGCATTCTATTTTTAGACATGCGATCTACAAACAGACTTCGCACATGCATTCCAAAAATAGAACCCCATCCATAAATAGAATTTTCTCAACCATCTATAAATAGACTCCCACTATAAATAGAAATTGCTCACCATTCTAAAAATAGACATACACCTAAAAATAGCCTGCAGGCCCCACCTAGTGTAGGTGCTTAATTTTCACTAGGATCATCATCTTGTTGAATCTCAACACTTCCTCTCAACAAGAAAGGGATTATCCTTCACCCCGATCCTTTCTCTATGGTATTTGAAATTTCTCCTGGTTAGCGCCTTTGTCAGAATATCTGCATCCTGATCTTCCGTAGGAATGTACTAAAGCAACATGATCTTCTGCTACACACAATCTCTGATATAATGATACCAGATATCTATATGCTTAGATTTATCATGAAACACATGATTAATCAAGAGTTTAATGCAACTCTCATTATCATAATTAATCGTTGTAGGATCTAAATGAGAACCAAACAAACCAACTAGGATCTTTCTCATCCAAATAGCCTCACATGCAGCTTGACTTGTTGCCATGTATTATGCTTCTATTGAACTGAGTGCCACGGATCTCTGTTTCCTGTTGTACCAAGAAACAACTATAGATCTGATACTGAAGACCCCTCCTGATATGCTCTTTTTGTTCGTTGTGTTGCCCGCCCAATCTACATCCCTGAAGCCATGCAACTTCACCTCGTCTGTTTGTCTATACCATAAGCCATACTCAGATGTGCCCCTGAGATATCTCAGGACATGCTTGACCACCTTCCAAAAGAGCTTGGTAGGCTTAACCATCACTTGACTAAGATGGTTCACCGCATATCATATGCCCGATCTTGTATTAACTAAATACATGAGCGAACCCACCAATTGTCGATAGACAGTGGCATCCAATACCTCTCCAGATGTAGCGTCCTCTTTCCTCCATTTTACTGGAAGAGGAGTATCCATGGGTTTTCAGCCTGTTAGTCTCCTATATTCACAGTGTCACTAGGCGACTATGGATTTTCTACAATCTACTGAAAATAACATTCCTTGACTATCAGCTATTCTCGGAAATTTCACTGCCTTCATTATCTTTATTTTTCCTAATTCGCTATCTCTAATTTTGCCTCTCTCAAGCACCCTCTCTCTCTGAAGTTCCATGCTTTGGCCCTGAGTTCCCAATTTTTTCCCTTTCCCCTACCTAAAGCCCCAGTTACATTTCTTAAAACCCCTTCTAACCTCTCTTTTTCACTCATCCCACTCTTTCCCTTAAAAACAATGAAAAAACCCTTTTTTCATTGTTTTTGAAGAAATATTTTATCATTCGAGTCCCATTATTTTAACTAAATCTCTATTTTTTATTTAACCTACCCGACCCCATTATATTAATCTACCCGACCCCTTATATATGTTAAAACCCCTCCTCCTCTATGCTTAAAGCCCTCTCTTTATAGCCCTTAACCCCGCTCTAAAGCTTTTACCCCCCCCCCCCCCACGTCCATATAACCATGGCCCACCACAAGTATTAAGCGCCTCTGCTTATTATTTAACCCCAGGCCCCACATTATTATAAATCATTGCTTCATCATTTCCCCGACCACCGTTGGATCAATCCCTCATGATCCAATGGCCCACGATCATTATCACAAACATAAGTGCGCCAGGGCTAAAACCTCCAAGCCTCGCAAAATGGGTGGTATTACTGCTCGCAACTCCTACCACGCATCACTCATCCTATGGAATCGCACGCCCCCCGCCATTACCATTTACCATCTTCGCCTCATGCGATAAAACACTTTACATCCTCCATGCCTATTGTGAAACCATTGACCCTCCATTCAAACGTATTCAAGCTCATGATCCTTTGTGCTAACCCCTATCGATATGCCGAAGACCCGATAAGCCATAGACGAATGAAAAAATCCAAAAAGCCTCATTTTCCGGACTCTATCCCCAAACACAGGCTATAATTAACGATTTTTTTAGTGTGCAGGTGATTATCATGGCAGAGAATGCATAATTTGCATTCTTAAAATCCAAAAATTGTTTGAACAGATATTTGGATGACAATCTAGAGTATCTTGTTTCATTAAAAGGATTTGGAGCACAAGAAAATGAATAAACACAATCAGAGGAAGGGTTAAAGGGTTAAATCAAGAATTAAAGGCAAACGTAGAAAGATTAAAAGAAAGACAGTGAAAGAGAGCTCAGAGATAAAAGGCAAAATAAAAGAGAAAACAGTAAGACATACAACAAAGAAAAATCCGATTTAAATGCCAAATCAGTTGTTTAAAGACAAATCTAAGGAAAATTAACATAGAAGATAGATCTGAATGTTAAAGAAAAACAACAATTACTTCTCATAAACACTTTGGACACCTACAACCTCATTTTAATTTAATAAAAATAGCTACACTTATTGAAACAATCATAGATATTTCTCAGCTACTCAAAATTTATTGAAAGAGTTAATGAAAAGCCTTAAAAGTCAAAAATATCCTAAAGTTAGCTCAACAGTTAAGTTAGAAGTTATTATTATAGTGATTCCGTCACAAATATTTTTCCTTGGGCCTTGCATGGTCTCAAAGGTCAAGATAACATTAACTCTTTAATAAATACAAATATGTTACCCTAGGTTAGGGCAACCTCCTCATTTTGAAGATAAATACTGCATGTATTATTATTTTTTAGTGTTGGTTGGTTAGTTGGTTGTTGAGCTTTTTGATGAGCTGCTAAGATGGATTTGATCAGACTTTGAGCTACACAGATTATTGTACTGGAGTATTGTAACTGTTTTGGACATCAGTAATACAAGCACATTCACAAGATTCTTGAGCTATGTTAATGGTGATGTTACCCTTCTTTGTCAATGTTTCCCTTTTGTTTTCCATATTGTCCATCATTTCTCTAATAAAAGAATAGAAAATTTAGATTAGGATATGTTGTCTTGGCACCTTAATTCTGTCTGTTTTCTTTTATCTTAATGTTTTCTTCTGGAAGGTATGATTAGAGAATTCAGGGTCATCCTGCTCTTTAGTTTCACCTATCTTATTTCCTTGAAATTTGCTCAGTAGAGTCCATCCAAAGAAGTTTATGGTTTGCCCTGTCCTTTGGTTTGTCTTAAACGATTTCTTTGAAGGTATTTTAGAAGTATGATTAAATAATTTGGGTGTATCTTGCTCTTTAATTTCACTGAATTTTTATCCTAAATGTTTTCTTTGTCTAAAAGAAATAACTAGATAATTCTTAACTGATTTCTAGGATTGTTGGATTGTTGTCTTAAAGGTTTACCTAATAGAGTCTGGCCAAAGAAGTCTATGGTTTTCCCTGTCCTTTGGTTCTTCTTAAACAGTTACCTAAAAGGATTTTCTTGTTGAATTATGGTTAAAGGATTCTTAATTTCCCTTTAGTTTTACTCATTTCACAACTTACTGTCATTTCATATTTCATCTAATCTAAAAGATCCACTTGATATAGTTAGGTTTCCCTATGAAAACCATTTTGAATTTGATGAACAATTAAATCCTTTTATGACTCCATAGCCCAATGGATTAATGCTGCCCATAGTCTGTCTATTCAACTGAAACACTCAATCAATAAATCACACCATCAATTAATCAACCAAACAAAACAAATAGTCCTAAAAACTTCATAACTAGCTTAAAATCAAAAAACATAAGCATAAAGATACATCATTTACAACACAAACATAGAGAGATCCCTCTCTGAGGCTAGGAAGGCTAGGTCCTTAGACTCCGAAGTGGTTTGATGTGGTTCCCTGCAGAGTTGTTCTCGCCAATCTTGCAAATCATGGGGAGCCAACATAGTGGCGACCATACTGGGGAACTGAGTTATTAAATAGCTTAATATTTCCTCAAGAACTCAAAAAATCTCATTTAAACTTAGATGAATCAAGTGTTAGCCAAGAATGGTACCTGGTTGTTGATGGTGGACAACAACCAGCCTTAAGACAGTTAAAATCCTCCACTTGGTGACTCCACTGATTTTCAATAGGCCTGCTAACTCCACTGGTTTTCTACAGACTCCACTAGGAAATTATTGAGAAATCGTGATATCATTAAACCTCAACAAAACCCAGTCAATAATACTTTGTGGATTAAGTATTTCTTTCATTGATTGGTTTGTTTTTCAAACAGTTATAAAACTCTCAACCTCTCTGAGTTTTGGGTCCAAATTCTGGCTTCTAGAAGAATATGTACCATATCTCATCCTAACCCAAACCCTCCTGTAATAGTTGACAATCCTGAAAGCATCCTAGGAAATATCCTAGGTCTAAATACCCAACTGTTAGGAGACCTATCCACAAAGCAATTTCCCTACCTGAAAACCTTAAAGACTTGCAGAATATCCTCTCTGACTCACCCCTAGAACAAAGCTTTTCTAGGACTAGATCTCAGAATTGGATAACCCAGATAATCCTAGACTCATCCATCTTACAATATAATCATGTTGTACTAATTTCAACCCCCATTCATACACCCACTATTCACCTTCCTCCATTTAACCCTTTAGCTCCTTTCAATCCTCCACTTATTCCCTCCTTTGTTTCCCCAACTACCAACCATGGCAACATGGTATGCCCCATTAGTTCTACCATTGCCTTTAGTTGTTATACCACAGGACTATCAGTCCAAGATTCCTTTATATGATGCAAGTATTTCTACAACTGCTCAACAACATGTGGATAGGATGAATGACTACTTTGATAGACAAGAAATAGATGATGAAACTGTCAAACTAAGAATGTTTTCTCAAAGCTTAGGGGGAGAAGCAATAAAATGGTTTAAAGGCCTAACCCATAATAGCATACATGACCTCCCTTATTTTCATCATTTATACTTAAACAAATGGGAAGTCAAGAAAAACCCTCTCCAAATCTTATCAGATTATGAAAACATTAAAAGAAATATTGGAGAAGGTGTCCAAGAATATTGCACTAGGTTCAATAGTGTATATAATGCCCTCCCTACCCACATGAAACCTCCACAAGGTATAGCTCTAATGAAATTTCTAGATGGGTTTGACCCAGAAATGGCTTACCAACTAAGAGAAAGAGACCCTCTTACATTAGAAGATATGTAGAGGGGTCCAGTAAGTGTAGAGGAAAATTTGATTGCCAAAAGAGCTAGAATGAAAAATGAAAAAAGAGTCACATATAGGGAAGAGGCTTCGTCTTCCAAATCTGATACAAAAATTGATAACCTTGTTAGAACCATGGAAAGGATGATGGAGAGAATAAACATGAATGAGAGAGCTTACCCCAGAGAAAACCAAACAACTCCTCAAAACATAAATCAAAACCAAAACCAAAACCAAAACTTTAGGAGAAATCCTCCTCAAATAAGACAAAGAGAGCAGAGAGGTCATGATCAGCAAATCAGGCCTCCTTTCCAAGAAAACTATGTTGATGAGGATGAGGGGGTAATTGAAGAACCAAAACATAATAAAATCAATCTAATGGGAGTAAATAATGAGGATATTGTTTTCCTCACTGAGGAAGAGCAAGGCATATTTTACCCAACCTAATTTGAGGAAGAAAGCCCAGAATCCGAAGACTATAAATAAGGCTTTGAAAATTCCATCATGGAAGTACATATAAAATATGACCTCAAAGGCAATAAAACCCAAGATACTCCTGAGAGAAAGAACTCTGAAGTTTCTACTAGGAAGATCCCTGAAAAATTTCCTAAAAAGACAGCAGAAAATCCAAACATAGTGGCTGAAAGTTCTGATAAAATAAAAAACAAAAACAACCAATATAGTGGTGACCAAAGCAACACTAGTACTCCAGCTAGTGTCCCTAACAAAACTGGTTTTAATGAAACTCCAAATAAAAATCAGCAAGCTGAAATTTCTATAAAAACAATGTCTGATAAGACTTACTTAAACCTTTAAAAAACACACACATCTTTTAGTATTGAGAATGAAATTGCCAAGATAAAAATATCCATACCTCTTACTGAATTAGTTACCCAAGATGTACATAGATCCCAAGTTTTGAAAGCTTTAAACATAGGAGAAAAGTTTGATTCTATAAATCTAAATGATGACAAACCTGAACTTTTGTTTGGACCAGAAGTAGAAGGTAAATTTTAAGAAGGAGGTGTCCCTCCATTTTATGTCAACTTGAACATCCATGACAAAATCCTTCACAATGCCATGTTAGACTCAGGAGCTTCACATAACCTCATGCCAAAGGTAGTAATGGAAAGACTAGGCCTTGAGATAACTAGACCATACAAAGATTTATACTCTTTTGATTCCAGTAGAGTTAAATTTCTAGGCCTAATCAAAGATATTTGTGTTAATCTAACACAAATACCAGCCAAAAGCCCAGTGATGGATATTGTAGTGGCTGACATTCCCCCTAAATATGGCATGCTCCTATCACGCTCATGGGGAGCTAAACTTTAAGGTACCCTCCAAATGGACATGACCTATGCTACCATACTTGTCTTTAGTCAACCAAGAAGATTATATAGGGAGACTCATAGGAAATACATGGTTAGCAGTCAAGAGAAGCCAGATAACTCCCATCTTTATTCTATTCACACTGACATTGATTCATTTATCCTTTACAATGATGAAAACATTAATGAACAAATAACAGAAAAGGAGCAAATAGCTGAAGAAGAAGAAGAAAAAGAGGAGGGACAATCAGAACAATTAGGCCAAACAAAAATTGAACAGCATAAAAAACAACATAGTGACAGCCACAAGGAAAAACACAATAGCAAACATGAGTCTGAAATTGAACCTCTTTGGAGTATGAGCTTTGATGGTTCTTATGGCAAAACTGGTTCAGGAGCAAGTGTTTGGGTACATAACACTGAAAACTATCATGCAAAAGGCCACTCATATAAGCTGAACTTTCAATGTACAAATAACATAGCAGAATATGAGGCACTCTTCCTAGGGCTACAATTACTCAAGAAATTAGGGGCCAAAAGGATCTCTGTTCATGGGGATTCTGAGCTAGTTATTAGGAAAATTAAGGGAGAATATTTAACCAAACATCCTAGACTGAAAGCATATAGGAATGATGCCCTTGACCTCTTAAAAAAATTCAAAGAATATGACCTTACCTTTGTCCCGAGAAATAAAAACATCCTTGCCAACGGTCTAGCCTTTGCAGCCAGTACTTGTTTAAAACCTTATCATAACCAACAATACACAGTACAAGTCAAATACAGACGAGCAGTCCCTGACAATATAAAATATCGGCAAGTTTTTGAAGGAGATAAATAGATTGAAGATTTCTTGCAATCTAGAAATGAGTTTGAAATACAAAATTTAGACTCAGATCATGAAGAATATTGCTCTACTGAGGAACAAACTTACAAAGAAGAACCTCATGATCAAGCTGATATAAATCTGGTAGAAAAAGAACACCCACATGAGACAGAACTGTGCACAGATTCAGAAAAAAAGAAGATTTTGAAGTGTTGCAGTCCATAGATAATACTTTGCCAAAGGGACTGGTTCCTCTAGAAGAATTTTTTGACTTTAATGATGTTGCTAAGAAGCCAAAGATGGAATCTAGTGAAGCTGAAGTAGAAGAATGCAATATAGGCAGTGAACAAGAACCCAAAATGATAAAATTGTCAAAAACACTACCAGCTCATATAAAACAGAAATAAATTGAGCTTTTCAAAAAATTTACTAATGTGTTTGCTTGGAGCTATGAAGATTTGAAATCCTATGATACTGAGATCATCCAGCATAAGATCCCTCTTAAAGAAAACCAGAATCCCTTCAAACAAAGACTACGTATAATCAATCTTGTACAACTGCCACTAGTTGAGAAAGAAATAAAGAAAATGTATGATGCTGGAATAATAGTCCCTCTCAGATACTCAGAATGGGTGTCAAATCTTGTATTAGTAAGGAAGAAAACAAGAGAAATTAGGTTATGCATAGACTTTAGAAATTTAAACAAAGCCTCCTTAAAGGACAACTACCCTCTACAAAAAATGGATCACATATTACAAAGGGTAGTAGGTTCCAAAAGAATTTCTCTGCTCGATGGCTTTTCAGGGTACAATCAAGTGTTGGTACATCCAGATGATCAACACAAGACAACTTTCACCACACCCTGGGGCACCTTCATGTATGTTAAAATGCCTTTTGGGTTAATGAATGCTAGTGACACCTTTCAAAGAGCCATGGACATTGCTTTTTCTGAAGAAATCAGTTACTTCATTGTGATATACCTTCATGACATAACAGTCTACTCAAAAACTGATGAAGAACACCTAGCTCACCTAATAAATGTCTTTCAAAAATGCATAAAATATGGTTTGTCTTTGAATCCCAAGAAAACTTTTTTTGGCCTTCAAGAAGGGAAACTTTTAGGCCACATCATATTTGAAGAAGGGATCAAGATTGACCCAACTTAAGGATTGAGGGAATATTGCAAATCAGCCATCCAAGAAACATCAAAGAGATGCAATATTTATTTGGAAAGATAAATTTTTTGAGAAGGTTCATACCAAACCTTGCAAAACTCCTAAGAAGCATTACTAACATACTAAAAAGAGAAACAAGATTCAAATGGACCATAGAAGCAAAGCAATCTTTTGATCTGGTAAAAAAAGCTCTTACCTAAACACTAGCTCTGATCAAACCTGACTTCACCAAAGATTTATTCATATTATCATTTGCATCAGAACACACAGTTGTTGTTGTCTTACTGCAAAAAAAAATATAACAGGACAGGAGTAGCCCATAGCATTTTTCAGCAAGGCACTTAGAGATTCAGCTCTGAAATATAACATAAGGGAAAAACAAGCTTTTTCCTTAATCAAGGCATTGAAAGATTTCATAGTATACATTCTGCACACACACATTATTGCATTTGTGCCTCACACAGTGGTCAAAGATATCTTCACACAAGATCCTAATAGAAAAAGGGATAAGTGGATTGCTGTCATATTAGAATATGATCTGGAAATCAAGCCCACCAAGCTAATCAAAGGGAAAGGACTAGCTAAACTCATGGCTGAAACAAATTTTCAAGCACTGGACATCAATATAATTAATGCATTGGATGAACAAGAGGAGCTAGAAACTCCACCTATTGAGGAAAAATTTCTAAACTCATCTTGGTATGCTGATATATTATATGTGCTTTTAAATCTGAATGTTCCTTCTGGTTTGTCCAAAACAAAGGCTAGATTATTGAAGTTAAAAGCTGTGAATTTCTGCATTCTCGATAAAATTTTATATTAGAAAAACTCTGGTGGTGTATTGCTTAAATGTTTTCCTGAAGAAGATGCAGATAGGATTATGCATGAATTTAATGAAGGAGAATGTGGAGGCCACCTCTATTGGAAAACCACTGTCAATAAAATCCTCAGAGCTAGTTACTATTGGCCCACTCTCTTTCAAGACATCCATAAAATGGTAGTTGTCTATCATAAATGCCAAATTTTTTAGGGTAAAAGAAATCTGCTTCCATTTCCTTTACATCTTATCTCTGTTGAAGCTCCTTTTCAACAATGGGGTCTTTATTTTATTGGAAAAATCCGTCCTGCCTCCTCTGCCCAGCACAAATGGATCCTTACTGCAACTGACTATTTTACAAAGTGGATAGAGGCCATTCCTTCTAGGACTGCCACAGACTCAGTAATTATCAAATTCCTTGAAAACCACATTTTATCTAGATTTGGTAGTCCTAGAAAAATCATTACTGATAATGTTGCTACCTTTAGATCCAAGAAAATGGTGGACTTTTGCCACAAATATCATATTACATTGGGAAATTCTACAACTTATTACCCTCAGGGTAATGGGTTTGTTGAATCCTCAAACAAAATCTTGGTAAACATCATCAAAAAGTTGCTGGAAGAAAATAAGAAGTCATGGCACAACAAACTAGTACATGCACTATGGGCAGATAGGTTAACAAATAAAAATTCAATTGGTATGTCACCCTATCAGCTAGTGTATGGAGCAGATGCAGTTTTCCCAAAAAGTTTGGGAGTGCCAGTAATGAGACTCATTCAAGAGGTACAGTCTGAAGAAAATGATATGCAAAGGAGAATAAACCAAACTTTCCAGTTGTAGCAAACCAAAGAAGAAGTGTACAACAGAACACAACAAGTACAGGAAAACATCAAGAAGCTCTTTGACAAGAGGACGAAGGAAAATGATTTCAACATTGGTGAAAAAGTGTTGAAATGGGATTCAAGAAGAGAGGACAAAGGCAAGCATGGAAAATTTGACAACTTATGGAAAGGTCCATACATCATACATTCTGCAAGAGGTAACAATGCATTTTTCCTACAAGAAATGGATGGAACAAAATTGTTACACAGCATTTTGTCACCGTCCCTGCAATCCCCATCCCGCACATTGAAGGACCATTTGTGTGACTTATATGAAGTGTCATGCCTTGCAAAAACTATCATTGCATCCCTTTCCATGAGGAGAACATCTCCTCTGTTAACTTTTCCTTGAGCAGACCATCAAAAACACATGTTTTTGGGTTGGCGCTGGTAGACCGTTATGCCCTCTCGCCAATAAAGGGAATTAACGCTGGGTCCCACACCCATTGGCACTCTTTCCTAGTGAGCTAGCCATGCCAAGATATTTTTGGAGTGTTTTTTAAATATAGAGGCAAAGTTTCCATGCTAACTGCTTCGTGAGCGAGTCAGCTTGGGTTGTTCGACTGCATAACCATGAACACCTTCCTTTGGCCTCTTGTTTCCACCTTTTGGAGGAACCTCCCAAAGGATAAGGCCTCCCTTCCACCATTTGAGGGATCCCAACCTGCTCCTCTCCCTCTATAAATAAACCTATCTCATATTGATGCAACTAGCTGAACCATTATAGCTGAATAACTGAAGAGGAATTGCTGAACATCTTGGTGAGATAGAGCAGAGAGAGAGACCTTTATCGAGGGAGAGCTTAGTCTTTTGCCTCGCTACATCCAAATTCCCTGATGAATGCTCAAGATGCACTTCGACTGGACCCACCGAAGGAGGTTGCAACGTCAAGGCTCCAGTTGTAATCTCTTTCTTTCTCTTAATATATACATGACTGGTGTTCTGGTTCCCATCTTGTGTTGATGTGATTTACATTATGAAATATGTTTAATATTCCTTGTCTGATTAGCTAGTTATGAATGCAATTATTATCATGTATGCTAATTTTGTCCTTTGATCTTTGTGCAGGCACCCGAATACCATTGCTAAAGGATCGCGACGTGTCGGGACAAGGATTGAGAGACCTTTGTTGCAGCTACAACGATCGCGTTGGACTACAGGTAGGACAATCTATCCCAACTCATTTCATTCATTAACTAGGAACCAACACATTAGCATGTCCTCTTGTTGCTAAACCCACTCTAGGGCTAGAGGGATCATCTCTGTTCGCAGAGTGGATTTACCTACTGTTACACTAAAAATGTCACCCTGACATTCTGCTGACTGTATGAGCTCATTAAACACTCATACATGCCTCCTTCGCAAGTCTTACAACCTTTGTTCCTCATTCCAATCCTCAGAACTGGAAGAAAAACCCTAAAAATCTCTGCAACTCAGGGTACGCAGGTAACATGAGACCTTCTTGCGTTTTTAGCTAGGGTACGCAGGTAATGTGAAGAGAAACTGCGTTCTAGAACGCATTTTTCCAGTGTAATGCCTGCGGTACCCCTGTAAAGTCAAAAAAGCATGAAATTAAACTGAAAAAGTTGAATTTTGGTCAATTCTAGAAGGCTCTGGATGAGATTTTTTGGGGATGAGTACGCTTTAGTAAGGTGCATGTATCCCACACCTTAAGGAACTAATCCCTTGATGTGAGGAGCCTATCCCTTTGAAGGAGGGTTCTACCCCTTTAAAGGTGGAATCATAACCTCCTCATCTGCTCTATAAAAGGAGGCATTGGGTAGCCTCAAGGGGTTAAGTGAACAAGTTAAGAAGTTAAGTTGTTGGAGATTGAGTTCAAGCTTAAGAATATTTGAGGTTAAGTGTTGTTGAGATTCAGACTCAGTTAAACAAGACTTTTGTGAGGAGAGATTACATACCTCTATTTGTCTTGGAAGGAAGAGTGCAAGACTTATCAAAGTAGAGGAGATTCATGCTTCGGACCCCAGGAAGGCCTTTCGAACATCAAGGCTAAGGTTGTAAGGTTCTTCTGTATATTTTAAGATTAATACAATCAAGTTCTGTTTTTCTCAATAAATTGTCGTTCGATTGTTTATTTCAATAAGCTATTGTTTGATCATTTATTTCATAGATTCCTTGATCACTATGATAGGTATGTTTTATAATTATTTGTTATACAGGTGCTATTGATATTTTCTTGTTTTTTATTGTAGATCAACGAAAGATGATACTTTCTTGTGACAAAAGAGCTCTTGTTGCAACGAAGGATTATTGATACGACGGAAGCACTACGACCGCAAATAAGCATTTGGATCTAAGGTAGGATCGACACCTTCATAGCATTTATTTGTAAAACGAATATATCTAGAGAAAGACAAACTTAGTTGTTCGTTTGTTGCTAGATTGTCTTCTGACACTAGGGAGATCGGTCTTGTCCACAAGAACGATTTATCCGGCCAACAAATTGGCGACTCCACTGGGGAAAGAAACTTGTTGTTTTTGGTTCTCTTTTATTTTGATTTGAGGAAAAGTTTTTCCTGGTTTTTGATTGATGGATATCTGCCTGGGTAGCTTAGGTTTTCTCTGTTTTTGAAAATTTTGAAATCTTTTATGTTTTTCTTGAAGTTTTCAGGGGACCGCACTTTGTCTTCACACACAGTGCGGGCATCTCCGCACTTTCCTTAAGCAAACAGTGCGGGACCGCACTTGTTACTTCTGGGAGCCTGCGAACCCTGTTAAAATTTTCGAAAAACTTCAGATTTATTTTTTCTAGCTTAGTTTAGATTTAATTTAGGAATTCTTAGCATCTACCCAGATCTGTATTTTTCTGTCAAAAAATCTCTTGTTTCTAAATTTCTTTCAACAATTCTTCATCTCATCAATCTCCATTAAGTTAATTAGGTGTTTTGAGTCTCTTTTTTGAGAAACACTTAATTTGATTTCCTTTGGTCATTACTTGGAGGTTTGTCTCAGTATTTTCACAATTTTTCATCTTTTTGCTTTCGTTTTTGCAAAAAAATTTCCCCCTCATTCGATAAATTGTGTATGAGTGTTAATCGCCTTTGAGTGTTTTTTGATCTTTGGAACTCTCACCCGATTTTCTTGACTTGCACTTGATTGATTCTTAAATCACATTAGAATCATCTTGTGTTTGAGAATTATCTTGCATAGATCACATTTTCATAATTAGAATTCTCATTTTCAGAATATGAATGAAAAATGTGCATAGATTACATTTGCATACTTTTCATGTGAATTGTGCATAGATTACAATTGCATAGTTTACATTCTGAAAAATCAATCGTAGATTTAGATCAGTTTTCTTTGATTTGAATTTAGATGTTTTTATGTTTTTTTTTTTTAACACAAAAATAAAAAATTGTTTTGGGATTGATTTGCATTAGTTTTTCTTGATGAAATTAGTGCATTAGAGAATTTGTTATATTTTCTCTTAGTGATCAATTTTTTGCATTGTTGGAAGTGTATGGAAACTCTCTCCTTACTTTAGTTAGGATTCATCGAATTGAAAAGATTACATTATCATATTCGATTGCATTCAGTTTTGGTTCGGGTCATAACACCATTGGTTTCATATTCATTTACCCCTTTTGAGTAATAACAGCCTAAATAACACAACGCTTAATAAAATTCATCTAGTAATTTTTACATTTTTAGGGCTCTTTCCACCAATCTAGATTAGGATTAGTGCTTTGGAATAGGTTGTAGTTAACTTTCCAAAGCAACAAAAACAAACAGTAGATAAATCTTGCGGTAGGAAAAATTCCAATTGTTGCATGTATGCTCTGGGAAGCTCCTCCTAAAGGAGTCAAGCACAAGATCATATCCGAACAAGTGAGGTAATCAATCCTTCCTCATTGGGAACGATAGCAGATATACACGTATTAAAAACGGTAAACCTCAGATAGACCATTGTCGAGGAGCCTGGGGTCACTTGTCGGTAAACCTTGAATTATGTCAAGGAGCCTTCAAGGGGATTGAGCTTTGTTACTCTGCCCTTGTGTGTGTATCGGATCGTAGATTGTTCCCCCAGGTATATTTGTTTCTGTTGGTAACCTTAGTGGCCATAATCTATAGGTTTCTTTCCTAAGGTGACGGTGGAGGGAAGATCCCACTATACCTGGAGCAGACGTCGACTAGACTCACTTGGACTCTCTGGGGGGTTCTCTTCACTCGAGATGGTTTTGTGAAGAAACTTGTGCCAGTCTGTTTCATTAAGCAGGTTGTCGCGGTAACTGTTCCAACCGCCCTTTCTGTATTAAATTATACGATGTTGGATTTCATCACCAACTAGTGTTTTTAGTACGGGAAGTTACTGTTTGTGTGTGGTTTGACTCCTAGATTTGATAGCGCGTGTTAATTTGTTTGTTTTTACTTTTTGAGACCATAGGTGTGATTTGTGAATTTTAATTGTTTAGGTGTGAATTGTGAATTGTTAATTTTAGTTTTAAATTGTTAATAAAATTCACTGAAGTTGAATATAATGGCAACTGTTCTGGAATTTACCAACCAAGGAACCCCTCTTAACGAGAATCCTAGTACTTTTCCTTACTTTGGAAATGTTGGTCCTCCTTATATGGCTACTTTTTCATTACCTGGATTTACAATAGGTTTACCGATATGGTTATTTTCAACTTCGTTGGCCCCGAATACTCCATTTGTTCCACCTCAACCGAATTCTTCACAGAGTTCACCATCTAAACATCACCAACCTTTTGTTGAACCTTTACCTTCTTCGTCTAATATTTCTTCCTCTTCGCTTGGTAAAAGCCTTGACGCTAGTAACCAGGTGGCTAAGAAGAAGAAGAAAGGGAAGAAGAAGAAGAAGAAGAAGCAAGATAAGGAAGAAGTCAACCAACCAACCATGGCTGTAAGTGTTAGTTGTGTTGAGGAAACCTCCAACATGCATCGTAAACCCAAATACCCTTGCAAGCTTTGTAAGGGTGACCACTTCCTTATCAATTGTCCTGGTATTCCTAAGGTCTTGGAAGTATGGTCAGAAAAATCTCATCAACTTTCCGTTGATCCATCAATCAGTGATAGTCAGGTTCTTGGGAAAAAGGTTAAAGTTAGGTTTCCTTGTAAGTTATGCAAAGGGAGTCATCAAACTCACATTTTCCCTCACATGGATGAAGCCTCAAAATTGTTGGAAAAACTTATTGTTCCACAGCAAGAATTTCTAACTGGTTACCGTAAACTTTCTCCCAACCTACCGTCAACTGACGGAGTGATTGATCTAATTTCAAGTACAGTCGATCCCACTCTTCCATTGGAGAGTGAAACTCATATCACTCAGGTTGATGATCCATTAGTTGATCAAGTGGCTTCCATTCGAGCTCTCACATTCAATCGATCCATTCTCCCCCAGAGAGAGTGAACTTCATACCGCCAGCTTCTTCTTATTACATCGATTTTCTTACGCCTTGTGGGTATTTCACTCCTGGGTTCTCCAGAACCCCCTCCAACACCGAGGTCTTTTCCTTTGATTGAAGACTGGGACAGATCCCTGCCTTCCTTCCTCCATCCCTTTCCAAATCATTGTGAAGTTTGGTGTAGGGAACACACCTCACAGATTAAGGTGCTTCATAGTATTTTATCCTCAACTCGCTGAGTTTTTCGTAGTTCCCTCACTTGTGCCTCTATTACTTAATCTGAAAGCTTTTAACAGAACCATTAGTGAACCTTTAGGGATCCTTCCTAAGTTTTCTATTACTTTGGAAGGTAAAATTGTCTGTATTGATCTTATGGTAGTCCGAGGTCCCTTGGATTTCAATTTAATCCTTGGGCGAGACTATGTTTATGCAATGAAAGCTGTCGTATCGACACTCTTTCGTGTGATGCCTTTCCCTCACAATGGCAATATTGTGACTGTAGACCAGCTTTCGTTCCCTAGTCTTGTTTCGACTACCAATAATATGACACCCCTAAATGTTCCTATTTCTAAAGTGGTATCTACCCCGCCACGGGTTAATTATGTGGCAACTAGTCCCATGTTTTCAGTTACTGATGAAAGCAAGCCTCTCACTATTTGCTCGACTTCCTATGACTTAGATCAGGTAATTGACATGGAAAACTCTATGGGATTATTTGAACGCGATTTTCTTATCCCTTTTGAGTCCCTTGACATGTGTTCCTTTCATAGAACTGTTCTTCCATCTGATGAAGACCTCTTGGAAGCCATGATCAAGGTTTGTCCATTGACATGTGTTTCTTCCAGTTGGAAGCCATGATCAGTTTGTGAGGAAAGTTCCTTTTACTGTGTCAACCTCGTTAAAAAATGAATCAGTGAGTGAGGATAGTTCCTTTTACTGTGTCAACCTCGTTAAAAAATGAATCAGTTAGGTGAGGAAAGTTCCTTGTACTGTGTCAACCTCGTTAAAAAATGAATCAGTGAGTCCGAGGATAGTTCCTTCTACTGCGTCAACCTCATTAAAAAATGAATTAGGTATGAGGACAGTTCTTTTCCTGTGTCAACCTCATTAAAAAATGAATCAGTAGGTTATGTAGAGAGTAGATTGATAGATTAGAAATAAGTATTTTATGAGGATAGTTCCTGTTACTGTGTCAACCTCATTAAAAAATGAATCAGTGTGTGCGAGGAGAGTTCCTTTTACTGTGTCAACCTCGTTAAAAAATGAATCAGTGGCTGGTGAGGATAGTTCTTTTCCTGTGTCAACCTCATTAAAAAATGAATCAGCTGGTTAGAGGATAGTTCCTGTTACTGAATCAACCTCATTAAAAAATGAATCAGGTACGAGGATAGTTCTTTTTCTGTGTCAACCTCGTTAAAAAATGAAACATGTAGAAGAGGAAAGTTCCTTTTACTGTGTCAACCTCGTTAAAAAATGAAACACGTTGCCATGAGCATAGTTCTTTTCCTGTGTCAAGCTCATTAAAAAATGAAACAAATCCTCCCCTAATTGAGTCGAGTCTTTGAATAGACCTCGTAAATTTTAACTCATATATTTAGGTTAGTTTTTAGGTCGGGTCTTTCATACGATCTCGTAAATGAACCTTCATTCCATCCAGCTATTAATTACCAGTTGTGTACTTAGTTGAATGAAATGAAGCTGGGGGGCATGCGCTCTAGCAGTTACGCTTAGGGGGCATCAAGCACAGTTTCTCTCTGTTTCAAGCTTGTGTAAAAATGAAACCACTCTGAAGCATAGTTTTTCTCTGTTTCAAGCTTTTGTAAAAATGAAACCTATCTGGAGTCAATTTCGGTTATTTTCAAGACTCGTTAAACTCATGAAAATCTCGAGATTATTTTGCTATCTTTCATTCTCGTAAAAAAACATGAAAATGCCAAGTTCTTTCCGTCTTTTCCTGCTCGTAAATTAAATTGAAAGTCGGCCACAGGAGTACATTTTTATCCCTTTTTCGAACTCGTTAAAACTTATGAAAAAGTGAAAACCATGAGTACATTTTTATCCCTTTTTTGAACTCGTTAAAACTTACTGAAAAAGCGAAACCTTGGAGTTCTCTTTTAAGCCCTTTTCAGACTCTCTAAATATGAAAATATTGCCGAGTACTTTATTATTCGAACTCGTTAAAGTAAATGAATAATCGTCCCTTCAGTATAAGTTTACCCCTTTTACGGACTGAAATGGACTATTTACGAAAAAGGTATACGTTGACTAATTACGGTCAATAGAGTTCTCTCCCGCATTATTTTATCCTTTTTCGGGCTCGAGAGACTAAATTTACGAAAAAGTACACCCATGGAGTTTTCTTAAGTTTTTTCTTCTGACTCCATAAAATTGAAAAACACCGAGTTTCTCCTATACTAGACTAGTTAAAATTTAACAGTAAAGGACCTGTTCAATTTTAAACAGGAACGGACCACTCCTTCTTAGGGTTCAAATCTTAAACTAAGTTGGACAGATCCGAAGGATGAGCTTATAAACAAACAAATGTTATCCTCCTCAAGCTTGTCAAAAATAAAGAGGTACTTGCCAGAAATGGTGGGGGAAAAGAGAGAAAAACGAACCTGTTTGTTACATTTTGATTATTCGGAAAACCGTTAACCACTCTTGAACACGACACTTTTGTCCACCTGGGTTGGGAAATCCTTTGCCTAACAGTTAATCAAACCATATTGAAAGTCTTCAGCCGGTTTCTGGGTATTAGCTTTGGGTCAATTGTCACCAAGCCATCTGCAGTGTCGTTATGTGTTCAAGAGAACAGTTCAAATAAACCATTCATCTGCAAAATATCTGTCATCCATTTTTACCATCCCTGAGTCAGTCCTTGCCAATATATTTTCAAAACTTGATCTATGATTTCGTGTTGTGGGCTTGCCTACGACAGATCACTTTCTATCGACATCAGCACATTATCTAGGAAGTTGATCCAGAAATCGTCAGTACCTTGAAATATGCATGCCTCAATGGCAGGTTTCTCGCCTTCGACGACAGGTTGCATCATTGACCTTCGATCGAATGATTCCGTGACATGTTCGACTTCAGCTCATTCATTCACATTTCATGGATTGTACTGAGTACTTTGAGAGCCATTGAAATTACTGGTGGTTTCTCTCACACTTGTTAACAGTTCACATCATTGATTGGTAATCAAGTGGTTTCTACCATGTTCGACTTCAACACATTTATTCACATGGATAGAATCGTACTAGTTCGAGATGCGGAAATCAAGACCCTGGATCTAGTTTCTACCATCTAGGCTACGAGGAATTTTGTTATCAATTATACATTGGACTATTTATAAATAGATGGCTGCGTCCATGCTGTGTCTACATATGTCTATACTGTTGATGTATTGAAAATCATTCCTGTATCAGAACAGTTTAGATTAGTTTCTAGTTAGTTTTGATCTGAGTATGGGAATGCCTAACTTAGTGATGCTATGATTACATATATATATTTTGCATTGAATGTTTTTACAGGTTCCGACTGGGGTGTCCACAGGATGATCCTTGAAATGATAAAGTACTTCACTCTTCATATATGACAGACTTCATCTTCATCTATTTCAGACTTCGCACTTTAGGGGGCAATCTGTTACACTAAAAATGTCACCCTGACATTCTGCTGACTGTATGAGCTCATTAAACACTCATACATGCCTCCTTTGCAAGTCTTACAACCTTTGTTCCTCATTCCAAGCCTCAGAACTGGAAGAAAAACCCTAAAAATCTCTGCAACTCAGGGTACGCATGTAACATGAGACCTTCTTGCATTTTTAGCTAGGGTACGCAGGTAATGTGAAGAGAAACTGTGTTCTAGAACGCATTTTTCCAGTGTAATGCCAGCGGTACCCTTGTAAAGTCAAAAAAGCTCGAAATTAAACTGAAAAAGTTGAATTTTGGTCAATTCTAGAAGGTTCTGGATGAGATTTTTTGGGGATGAGTACGCTTTAGTAAGGTGCATGTATCCCACACCTTAAGGAACTAATCCCTTGATGTGAGGAGCCTATCCCTTTGAAGGAGGGTTCTATCCCTTTAAAGGTGGAATCATAACCTCCTCATCTGCTCTATAAAAGGAGGCATTGGGTAGCCTCAAGGGGTTAAGTGAACAAGTTAAGAAGTTAAGTTATTGGAGATTGAGTTCAAGCTTAAGAATATTTGAGGTTAAGTGCTGTTGAGATTCAGACTCAGTTAAACAAGACTTTTGTGAGGAGAGATTACATACCTCTATTTGTCTTGGAAGGAAGAGTGCAAGACTTATCAAAGTAGAGGAGATTCCTGCTTCGGACCCCGGGAAGGCCTTTCGAACATCAAGGCTAAGGTTGTAAGGTTCTTCTGTATATTTTAAGATTAATACAATCAAGTTCTGTTTTTCTCAATAAATTGTCGTTCGATTGTTTATTTCAATAAGCTATTGTTTGATCATTTATTTCATAGATTCCTTGATCACTATGATAGGTATGTTTTATAATTATTTGTTATACAGGTGCTATTGATATTTTCTTGTTTGTGATTGTAGATCAATGAAAGATGATACTTTCTTGCGACAAAAGAGCTCTTGTTGCGACGAAGGATTATTGATACGACGGAAGCACTACGATCGCAAATAAGCATTTGGATCTAAGGTAGGATCGACACCTTCATAGCATTTATTTGTAAAACGAATATATCTAGAGAAAGACAAACTCAGTTGTTCGTTTGTTGCTAGATTGTCTTCTGACACTAGGGAGATCGGTCTTGTTCGCAAGAACGATTTATCCGGCCAACACCTACACAACAAGTTGGCGACTCCACTGGGGATCAATGTGAGTTTGTTGTCTTGTTGTTTGTTGAGATTTTTCCTTGTCGAGTCGACTTCAGTCGTTTGATTGTTTCTCTACCTTACTTGGCTTGCTTAACTGTTTTGAATCCTCCTGTTCAGCTCCAGAGTGTCAAGATTGACCTCTGCTCAGTATTTTTCTCCTTTTCCCATAGTTTTCTGGCTTGGCGTATTTTTTCTTTGAACTGTCGCACCAATTGGCACTAGTTGCCTTTGTTACAAGTGCACCAACCCCTGTTAGGCGCGGATTACAGCTTGAGAGATGCACTGAATCCTGTAGGATTTGGTTTGATCTTCTTCCTGAGTCTTTGGTCAGTATTTATTGGCTCTGGGTTGTTTATTTACCTTGAAATTGGTCTTTTGGATTGTTTTGACTCTACAGTCTCAGTTTTTCTTACTTGTTTGTCCATTATCTCATCAGTGAAGTTTTGTAGCCCTAGGGTTTCTAGGTCTTGTGTTTTTTGTTCGGCCTTCTCCTCACTGAGCCTCCTGAGTTGAATTCGAGTCACTTTGATCTTTTTCATCTCAATTCACTGGTTGATTGTGTAGTCTTTCTTGATATTTCATGTCTTTGGCTTGTTGAATGATCACTTACGTTTTCGTTTAACTTTCCATTTCATCACTTCGAGCATAGATCACATTGCTCGTTTGAATCGTTTTGAAATATTTTTGTTTGCTTGAAAGAGTGCATCATTGGTTTGAGTGCATTTTAATGCTTGTATTGCTTTTGATTTATTCATTTTAGATCTTTACATTCATAGTGCTCAAAACTAGTGTTCAATTTGATTTTTAGTGTAATAATGCATCGTGTGCTTCATACATCTAAAAAAAAAAAAATGCATTCTTTCGTTTGCATCAAAATGAAAAGTTCTTTTACATAACTAGCTATTAGTGAACTAGGAAAGAGTTTTTTGTTTCTCGTTTATTTGTATTAGATGCATTAGTGAACTTCTTCTTGTGTTTTCATTGTTTTTTACTTTGTTAAAGATCTCTATCCTTCTCTTAGTTAGCATTCATTGAATGGAAATGGTGTTCTTTTGCATGTAGTGTGCATTTAGGAATTCGAGATCACATTCGCTAGGGCCTTGAAACTGAAAAATTAATTCAAGATCAACCTTAAAATAAATTCAATCAATCTAAGGAAGCATTCAAACCTAACGTAAATATTTTAGAGGTATAGGCTAGTGACGTGTTCTGGTGTCATTAAACCTAGTAGCTGTCATTCACCATCTGGCTTTAGATAGCACTAGTACAGACTTGTGCTCCTTGTATCGTCGAGTATATATAGGGAGACCCTCATAGGTTGAAATACTTTATCCATAAGAAGCTAAGTCTGTCACCTTGTAACCGTGATACACCGAACACAACATTCGGGGAGACTACCTGCACATACGTCAAGTCCTTGATCATTCTCTTCCATTTGATCACCAAGGTGTATATGGCAGTTCAGGGAAACTTGGTACACCCTCTTTCTTAGATTACCAGAGTAGTCATTTTGATCTTTTCGTGACTCTCTAAAAAGGAAAATATCATCGAGTTCTTGTAATTTCACGCTCGTTTCAACCTAAAATTTATAAAGTCACCTTTTTCCTATTTCTCGACTCTTAAAATATGAAACGACAGAGTTTTGTTTCAGTGTCTTAAAATATTAAATGCCCACGAAATATTCCTGGTTAAAGTTATCTTCCTTAGCATTTTGTTTTACGGTTGTTTCCAATGGCAACGTTTCCGAAGTTTACCAACCAAGAAATCCCCTCCGAAGGGAATCCTGGTCCTTTTCCTGCTTTTGGGAATTTTGGTGCTCCTTATATTGCAACATTGTCCCTTCTTAGGTTAACTGTTGGGTTTCCTGTTTGGTTATTCTCAACCTCTGTGGTCTCGAGTGTTCCGCCAACTGTACAACCATCTCCTCCACCTGAACAACATCATGTTGATTCCAAGGTGGACCTCTCCCATTCTTTGCCTATTTCTTCTTCCTCCTCTTCCAGTTCACCTGGTGACAGTCTGGATTCTAGTAACCAGGTGGCTAAGAAGAAGAAGACAAAAAATAAGAAGTTAGATAAGAGAGAGGCCAACTCAGCGGCTATCGCGCCTCAGACACCTCCCCTTGATAAACCATCCAACCTTCCACGAAAAGTGAAATTCCCTTGCATGCTGTGCAAAGGTGACCACTTTCTTCGAGACTGTCCTGGAATTCCCAAGGTACTTGAAGCATGGTCTGACGGTCGTCCACCGTTTCCTTTGGCTTCTGGAAGTCATATTGGTGGCACATCCTCGAATAGAAATGATAAGACTCATAAGAAACGGGGTAAGGTTACCAATCCCTATAACTTGTGTGAAGGGCATCATCCCATTCACCTTTTTTCGTACATGGATGAAGCCATGAGAGTGTTGGACAACCCTACTATTTCTACACCCTGCCTTCTGATTGGTTACTAGAAGCTTTCTTCGAGTCCTCCACTAGTTTATTCAACAATTGGTCAAGAGTCACCCTTGGTCAATCTCGTTCCCTCGGAAATTCAAATTCACGAATCCGTTCCCAACCAACCATTGGTCAAGGAATCGGTCGATTTGATCCTACCTATGGTTCATCAAGTCTTTTCCGTCGAGATTGGATGTCATCCCCCTCACGTTCTTCTTGTTTCTTCAGATTCCTTGGACTTGGAGAAAGATCCTCCCATCCCTGTGACTCAAGAAGTTTCTCTTCCTGCTCCCATGTCTGAGGTCCAGGAGGATGCTCCTCTTGTTCCAATAACACCAGGGGATGATCATTTGATTTCTATGGTACCCCCTCCAAGTAGTTTGGTTGCTTCCTTCGATTGCAGTCGATTTACGGGATACCACCTTCCCTCTTTTGTGCCTTTTGAGATCATGGTACAGACCTTCGATGTGGTCATACCTAGCATAATTATAGATTAAGGCGTGTTCGTTAGTATTTTGTCTTCGACTACTTGGCAAGATTTTGGTTCTCCGCCGCTTGTGCCTGTTACGCAGAATCTGTTGGCTTTTAAAAGAGGAACCAGTCAACCTTTAGGGATCCTTTCGAAGCTGCCTATCACCTTGGGAGGGAAAACCATCTGTATAGATGTTATGGTTTTTCCAGGCCCCTTGGATTTCAATTTACTCTTGGGGCGCGACTATGCTTATGCCATGGGTGCACTTGTCTCCTCCCTCTTTCATGTGATCTGTTTTCCACACAAATTTCAGATCGTGACCATTGATCAGCTTTCATTCTTTGGTCCAAAGGTGGTAATTTTCCCACCATCCTCTCTGCAGGATCTTTATCCGCCGATTATATCTTCCCCTCCATGGGTTAATTATGTGGCCACGTGTTTTTTGCCCTCGTCTAGTGATAGTTCCAACGAGTACCATCTACTGGGGGCATTCGATCATGATTTCCAAGATGTTGCTCTCCCATCAGATGCGAAACTCTTGGAAGCCATGACCTCTTATTCATCATGATAAAAGGTGTCGGAGCATAGTTCATTTTCTTGTGTCAATCTCCTTAAAAAATGAAACAAGCTCTTCGGAGCATAGTTCGTTTTCTTGTGTCAAGCTCCTTAAAAAATGAAACAAACTCTTTGGAGCAGAGTTTGTTTTCTTGTGTCAAGCTCCGTAAAACATGAAACAAGGTGTCATGAGGATAATTATTTTACCGTGTCAACCTCATTAAAAAATGAAACAGGTTCCCTTTTCAATTCGAGTCTTTTATTAGATCTCGTAAAATCCACGTCGAGTCTTTCTCTTGATCTCGTAATTTGAACCTTCATTCCATCCACCTGTCAATAACTAGCAGTCTACTATGGTGAATGCACTGAAGCTTGGGGGGCATGTACCTCGAATTGAGTCATGCTGGGGGCATGCAGACAATTTCAAGCACAATTTATCTTTGTTTCAAGCTTGTGTAAAAATGAAGCCAACTTCAAGCAGAGTTTCCTGATTTCAAGCTTGTGTAAAATTGAAACCATTCTTATTGTACCTCTCATGATTTCCATTTTATTAGCACGTTTTTCTAGATAAGCCTTGGTTTTCTCATTACATCGTTACCATCTACTCGGACGATAATATGCCCTCACTTGATTATTTTACCCATTCCTGAGGAACCACTACAATGAGTGGTCTTGTTAGCCAGCCTCTTGTCTTTTATCATGTTCTGAGTAGTTCCAACATCACCAAAACCAATTGCTACCCTTAATGCCACTTGTTCCTCCAGGAGGAGTCATATTTCAGCTCTTTT
Source organism: Pinus albicaulis (assembly GCA_034641835.2). Classification (NCBI taxonomy): domain Eukaryota; kingdom Viridiplantae; phylum Streptophyta; class Pinopsida; order Pinales; family Pinaceae; genus Pinus; species Pinus albicaulis. The sequence continues at coordinate 272,031,646 of CM076575.1, read as the reverse complement.
ATGACTCTCTAAACATGAAAATATTTTTGAGACTCTTGTCATTTTGAACTCGTTAAATGGCTTCAAAACGATATCTACCCAGTATACGTTTACCCATTTTTTGGGCCGAGATAGATTATTTACGAAAAAGGAATACCTTAGACTATCGCGACTAAGAGGTTCTCTCAGACACAGTTTTCTACCTTTTCGGATCTGTGAGACTATCTACTAAAAGGGATTGTTGGAGTTTTCTTTTCCACTTCTTTTCAAACTCTCTAAACATGAAAAGACATCGAGTTATTCCTTTGTCAGACTCGTTAAACCCTAAATGACATCAGAAATCGTCTTCATGACGTTCATCGAGTTCCTCCTTCCTAGGGCTCGTAAAATGTACAAGGATGGATTTTTCTGAAGGAAAAAATTACATGAAAAGCATATGATATCCCCTTCAATCTTGTTTTCCAAAAATAATTTGGGTACTCACCAGCAATGGTGGGGGAAAATGGAACCAGTTCTCAGTTGTGTTGGCAGTATGTCGCTCTTGAACATGACACTCATCTACATTCATGTCGGGTTGGGGACATCTCATTTCATCATTTTTTCCTCCATGGGTTTGGGTAATCTATTTTGACCTCTCATCTGCTCTTTGCCACGTCATCATGACCTCAAATCCCTTGATGTCAAATATTTCCAAATCCATAGTCGTGTCGCCGATATGTTCAGGAGAAGTTTCCGATTGCAGTTTTCAAACTCCCTCTAATCCTTTGTTCAGTCTTGGTTCACTATCATCATGTTCCTCTATCTCGTGTCGATGATGTGGGAAACATTATGACCCTCCCTTGACTGGTTCACTTCTTGTCGACTTCAACTCATTATCCAGGAAGTTGACCTAGAGACTCCTTTATGGTACCTTGGAGCTTGCATGCCTCAATGGAAAGTTCTTCGCATTCGACGACAAGTCCACATCATTGGCCTTCGATCAAGTGATTCTGCGGGTGTTCGACGCTAGATCACTGTTCACATTCCGTGGATTGTACCTGTTGTACCTTGAGAACCATTGTCATTATTGGTGGTTTCTCTCGTGCTTGTTAACAACTTTCATCATTGGCTGGTAATCAGGTGACTTTCTTGCATGTTTGACTTCAGCTCACATATTCGCATGCTTGAATTTGTACTTGTTTAGGTCGAGATGGAGTGCAAGACCCTGGGTTTTATCTAATAAGATCCAGGCTGCGGGATATTTTGGTTTATCATGACTATATGCATGACTCTTTTGATTGGATGGCTGCGACCATACCTGAGTCTATTTGTTTATCCTTATTGCTGGATGGTTGTGTCCATACCTCAGATCTCAGTTTTTATGTACTCTATTATGGATGGTTGCACCTATGCCACATGTTTATGTATCAGAGATATCAGTTGTATTTGTACTTACAATTCTTTCGACAGCGGTGTTTGGTTCGAATGTGTTCTCGTAAAGCATTTCACCCCTCCCTCTCTCTCAGACCTCATGCTTTAGGGGGCATATGTTACAAAGAAATTTGTCACCATCCCTGCAATCCCCATCCCGCACATTGGAGGACCATTTGTGTGACTTATATGAAGTGTCATGCCTTGCAAAAACTATCATTGCATCCCTTTCCATGAGGAGAACATTTCCTCTGTTAAATTTTCCTTGAGCAGACCATCAGAAACACATGTTTTTGGGTTGGCGTTAGTAGACCGTTATGTCGTCGCTCCAATAAAGGGAATTAACGATGGGTCCCACACCCATTGGCGCTTTTTCCTAGTGAGATACTCGCGCCAAGTTGTTTTTGGAGTGTTTTTTAAATCTAGAGGAGAATTTTCCATGCTAATTGCTTCGTGAGTGAGTCAACTTGGGTTTTCTACTGCATAACCACGAACACCTTCCTTTGGCCTCTTGTTTCCACCTTTTGGGGGAACCTCCCAAAGAATAAGGCCTTCCTTCCACCATTTTAGGGATCCCAACATCCTCCTCTCCCTATATAAATAAACCTATCTCATATTGATGCAACTAGTTGAACCATTATAGCTGAATAGTTGAAGAGGAATTTTTGAACATCTTGGTGAGATAGAGTAGAGAGAGAGACCTTTGTCGAGAGAGAGAGCTTAGTCTTTTGCTTCGCTACATCCAAATCCCCTGACAAATGCTAGAGACGCACTTCGACTGGACCCACTGAAGGAGGCTACGACATCAAGGCTCTGATTGTAATATCTTTCTTTCTCTTAATATATATGTGACTGGTGTTCTAGTTCCCATCTTGTGTTGATGTGATTTACATTATGAAATATGTTTAATCTTCCTTGACTGAATAGCTAGTTTATTATCATGTATGTTGCTTTTGTCCTTTGATCTTTGTGCAGGCACCAGAATACCATTGTTGAAGGATCATGACGTGTCGGGACAGGATCGAGAGACCTCTACTGCAACTATAATGATCGCCTATAGGTAGGAAAATCCATCCCAAATTGTTTCATTCGTTAACTAGGAACCAGCACATTAGCATGTCTTCTTGTTGCTAGACCCACTCTAGGGCTAGAGGGATCGTCTCTATCCACAGAGAGGATTTACCTACGCAACAAGAATTATTTGGAGGTCCTGTCAATGGAATGATTCTCAAGCATTATTTCAGTTGAAGATCTCAGTTTAAAGTTTTGTTCATTATATATAACATTGCTGAAACAAAATCTTAGAAAATTGTTACAAAAAAAAAGGAAAATAAAGATAAGAAGAAAAGAGGGCAGATAAAAGAAAAGGTAAAGCCCCATACCAAAAAAGAAGAATTTTGAAAGTGTGCAAGTCCAAATGCCACTACTTGGAAAAATAATTGTTCAATCATACAACCTAATCATGATTGAACAAATTTTGAATTTTGCTAATAAGTTAGAAAATCAAGATTTTCAAAACTATTTAAACTTGGCTTATCAGTGGATTAAAGAGGACATTGGTTCCAAAGTCTAAATCTGAACCAAAAAAGAGAAGAAAGGGATAAATGAAAAATTCCAGATCAAATCCCTTAGTTTCAAATTTACTTTTTGAAAAATAAATATGTGTGTAGCTTGTCCAAAATGCCACAAATCATAACAATCAAACTGCTTAATCTTGATTCAGTCATGCTTTAAATTTTATGTTGATAAATAGAGAAGGAAAATATGTCGAACTGTTTAAACTTGACAGATAAGTAGACTAGGTAGATAATAAAAGAGCTCATCAGTCTAATTTGAGCCTTTGGATGATATAAACGTAGAAATAGATAGTTTTTTGCGTTCAAAAGAAAAATGATGTCAAGGGTTTGCCAGTCCAAATGCACCCAAATGAAGAAAAAATGATAGAATATAATGATGGGTAGGTAGAATTGAGTTACAGCAAACATGATTTTTAGGATTTGAAGGTCACAGTTGCAACAAATCAACAATTGCAAAATGTAAAATATGTTGGGTAAAAATAAGGCACTGGTCTACAAATTCCAGAGATCTGAACTCTGAGGTTCCTGACACCTCCTAAAGGAGCTACCCTCCACAGCTAAAGCCACTTTTAGTCTCATGTATTCACAGTATCACTACGTGACTATGGATTTTCTACAATCTGCTGAAAATAGCATTCCTTGACTATCAACTATTTTCAGAAATCTCACTGCCTTCATTATCTTTATTTTTCCTAACTCACTATCTCTCATTTTGCCTCTCTTAAGCACCCTCTCTCTCTGAAGTTCCATGCTTTGGCCCTGAGATCCCCATTTTTTCCCTTTACCCTATCTAAAGCCCCACTTAAATTTCTTAAAACCCCTTCTAACCTCTCCTTTTCATTCATCTCACTCTTTCCCTTCAAAACAATGAAAAAACCCTTTTTTCATTGTTTTTGAATAAATATTTTATCATTCAGGTCCCATTATTTTAACTAAAACTTTGTTTTTTATTTAACCTACCCAACCCCATTATATTAATCTATCCAACCCCTTCTATATGTTAAAACCCCGCCTCCTCTATGCTTTAAGCCCTCTCTTTAGAGCCCTTAACCCCACTCTAAAGCTTTTACCCCCCCCCCCCACGACCATATAACCATGGCCCACCGCAAGTATTAAGCGCCTCCGCTTATTATTTAACTTCAGGCCCCACATTGTTATAACCCATCTCTTCATCATTTCCCCGACCACCATTGGATAAATCCCTCATGATCCAATGGCCCACGATTGCTATTGCAAACATAAGTGCGCCAGGGTTAAAACCTCCAAACCTCGCGAAATGGGTGGTATTACTGCTCGTACCTCCTACCACACGGCGCTCATCCTATGGCATCGCATGCCCCCCACCATTACCATTTACCACCTTCACCTCATGTGGTAAATCGCTTTACATCCTCTACACCTATTGTGAAACCATTGACCCCCCATTCAAACGTATTCAAGCTCTAGATCCTCTGTGCTAACCCCTGTCGCTATGTCGAAGACCTAATAAGCCATAGACATATGAAAAAAGACAAAGAGCTTCATTTTCCAGACTCTTTCCACAAACGCAGGTTTTAATTAACAGTTGTTTTAGTGTGCAGGTGATTATTATGGTGGATAATGCATAATCTGCATTCTTAAAATCCAAAAATTGTTTGAACATATATTCTGGGTGATGATCCAAAGTATCTTGTTTCATTAAAAGGATTTGGAGCGCAAGAAAATGAAGAAACATAGTCAGAGGAAGGGTTAAGTGGTTAAATCAAGAATTAAAGGAAAACACAGAAAGATTAAAAGAAAGACAGTGAAAGAGAGATTAGAGATAAAAGGCACAATAAAAGAGAAAATAGTAAGACAGACAACAAGGACAAATCTAAGTTAAAAGCCAAATTAGTTGTTTACAGACAAATCTAAGGCAAATTAACACAGAATACATATCTGAATGCTAAATCAAAACAACAATTACTTCTCATAAACACTTTGGACACCTACAACCTCATTTTACTTTAATAAAAGCAACTACAGTTGTTGAAACAGTCAGAGATATTTCTCAACTACTCAAAAGTTATTGAAAGAGTTAATGAAAAGCCTTAAAAGTCAAAAATATCCTAAAGGTAGCTCAGTAGTTAAGTTAGAAGTTATTATTACAGTGATTTAGTCACAGATATTTTTCCTTGGGCCTTGCATGGTCTCAAAGGTCAAGGTAACATTAACTCTGTAATAAATACAAATCTAGCACCCTAGGTTAGGGCAACCTCCTCATTTTGCAGATAAATACTGCATGTATTATTCATTTTTAGTGTTGGTTGGTTAGTTGGTTGCTAAGCTTGTTGATGAGCTGCTAAGCTAGATTTGATCAGACTTTGAGCTGCACAGATTATTGTACTGGAGTATTGTAACTGTTTTGGACATCAATAATACAAGCACGTTCATAGGATTCTTGAGCTATGTTAATGGTGATGTTACCCTTCTTTGTCAATGTTTCCCTTCTGTTTTCCATACTGTCCATCATTTCTCTAATAAAAGAATAGAAAATTTAGATTAGGATATGATGTCTTGGCACCTTAATTCTATCTATTTTCTTTCATGTTAATGTTTTCTTCTGCAAGGCTTGATTAGAGAATTCAGGGTCATCCTTCTCTTTAGTTCCACCTAGCTTGTTGCCTTGAAATTTACTCATTAGAGTCCAACCAAAGAATTTTATGGTTTGCCCTGTCCTTTGGTTTGTCTTAAATGGTTGCTTTGAAGGTCTTTTAGAAGTCTGATTAAAGAAGTCAGATGTATCTTGCTCTTTAATTTCACTGAAATGTTATCTTAAATGTTTTCTTTTTCTGAAAGAAATAACTAGAGAATTCTTAACTGATTTCTAGGATTGTTGGATTGTTGTCTTAAAGGTTTACCTAGTAGAGTCTGGCCAAATAAGTCTATGGTTTGCCATGTCCTTTGGTTCTTCTTAAACAGTTACCTAAAAGAATTTTATTATTGAAGTATGGTTAAAGGATTCTTAATTTCCCTTTAGTTTTACTGATTTCACAACTTACTATCATTTCATATTTCATCTAATCTAAAAGATCCACTTGATATATTTAGGTTTCCCTATGAAAACCCTTTCAGAGTCGATGAACAATTAAATCTTTTTATGACTCCATAGCCCAATGGATTAATGTTTCCCATAGTCTGTCTATTCAACTGAAACACTTAATCAATAAATCACACCATCAATTAATCAACCAAACAAAACAAATAGTCCTAAAAACTTCATAACTAGCCTAAATTAGAAAACATAAGCATAAAGATATAGCATTTACAACACAAACATAGAGAGAGCCCTCTTTGTGTTGAACTCTTAGTTAAACTGAGAGAGGGGGGGGGGGGGGGGTGAATCAGTTTAACACATTCATAATCTTTTAAACTTTTTATTAAACCTTATTTACACCTTCATTTCATGTCCAACTTAATATGTAAGTAATCTTAGAATGTGAGCAGAAAGTATTAATATAATATAATAGCGGACTTAATATGAGAGCAGCAGGTATTACGCAGATGATATAAATCAGATCAACACATAAACATCATGCACATAGACACTAGATATAAGTGAAAACCCATAAAGGGATAAAACCACATCTTATTATTTTTGTGATGCAAAGGCAAGCTCCAACTCCCTCTCACCACTATTTTTCTGCAAGCACCAACCTACAGGAGACTCCTACCTCAATTCTGCAAGATACAACTTGCAAGGAAGCACCAACTCCCTTCAATTTTCTGCAGGCACGAACCTACAGGAGGCTCCAACCTCAGTCAGCTACAACTGACAGCTATCAAGCTGCAACTTGATAGGGAAGCTCCAACTTCCTCAACTTGTCAAACTGAATGTTTACTGATTTACCTCAAATATCAGCTCTGTTCTGTAGCTTCTCTTTCTGCTCTTCTTTTCTTAATCTTCTATGCCTTACACTTCTATACTCTGCCTTCTCTATATTTTCTCTCTCTAGCCTCTTTTATGCATATCTCATTGATATTATTTATAGAGTTCCTCACATGACTATTTGTATTTCACAAATAATTTGGAGCGAACAGTCATGACTCTTTGGCTTCTGTCTTCTCATTCCTTTTATCTTCTCATTCAATAAATATAACTGTAGGTATCAATTTAACATTACAGTGGGATATTTGTTCTCTTCCAGAGACTTTCCAATGCATCACAACAATATAACTCAATTAAAACATTTACATTAAAATTACAATGAGAACTCCAGCTCAACTCATTTAGTCTTTTGGCTCGCTGCGCATTTGTCTTTTCTTTGACTGTGTCTGTCTTTTCTGTGACTGTGTTTTATCTCTTTTCATCTCTGTTTGCTCTTCTTCCCTCTGTTGTGGTTTAACTGTTGCATACGTGTAACTGTGCTTTTTATATCAATGCATTTTATATAAGTGTAACTGCTGACTTTAAATCTGGGCATATTCCAACCCTTTACACACAGTAAGTGTCTTGTTTATGTGGTGAGTTCCGCAAGCGGAACGGACATATATCGCCATCGTTTTGTATTAATAATCGCCCTCCACCTTAAGCTGAGTCCCGTGGGTCCACAGACCACGCGGCATTTTTTTTTAATACAATCGCAACAACTTTATATATATATATATATAGAACATCGCCTTTTATATATATATATATCCCACTTTCATTCTTCAGCATAATTATACAGACTGCCTTTTAATCAACTCTTGGCGTAAATAATAAAACATGTTTCAACATATAAAAACCCCTTTCGGGCCCACCTGACACGTTTTCCGATGCGATATACTAATCCTCCAGCAATTAGTATATGTGATGGTTGCGATGCGATGGTTGCGATGCGATGGTTTGGTTGCGATGGTTGCGATGGATGTGATGGTTTCGATGGTTGTGAGTTGGACTGGGCCCCAGCGTTAACGATCTACCACATCCAACGGCGGACATCACATTGCACGGCTTCTGATGATCAGACGGATATCGCTCGGGCAACTTGCATGGACAATAACGTGTGATGGCACGTTGTACCTTGGGTAACCTTCGCGCATCTATAGCAAGTAACTGTCGTTCGATGACCCCTTCCCAGATCAACGGCGTTCAACAATATCGTTGGGCATCCTGAGTCAAACAATAACACGCTATGGCACATAGTGACAAGCGGTTTTGTGGAGTCGTACAGGGACGTGTGTCGCCCGTTCTATGGAATCGGAGCCAACCTCTTAAATACCGCTCAACCCGCAAAAGCGGTGCGATAAAAACCACCGTTCAGCTCCAAACCGCCGTTACTGTTCCTCTCGGTCATGGTTCCACTTCTTCCTCGATGCGCCAGGTTCCGCCTTATGGTACTTTGGTTCTTTGAATCTCGCGCTACATATGGCTATACATATATATATGCTATAGTCCTTTGTATATAAAGTGCAATATATACTTTGTCGTTGGAGTATACGATTCCCAGAATGAGATTTATATATATATATATATATGCATTACATTGTTGCTCCAATCCTTAGCGTATCTTCCAGTGGGGTAGGCGATTCTCGGAATTTATATATATATATATATATATATATAACGCCCGGCTGGGTAATTCTCAGAATTAAAGTACATATATATATATATATATATATATATATATATATATATATATATCCGCCAGCTTGGGAAATTCTCGAAATTTTATATATATCCTCTAGCTGAGGTAGTGATTCTCGGAATAACGGCTGTGTCTCTACCTCTGTTGCTTATGTCGCTCTACCTCTGTATTTCCTCCTGTGATAACGGCTCTACCTCTTTATTCGCTTCCTCTGTCTCTGCCCATCTCCTCTATATTTGCTTCCTCCGTTTGCTTCTTTGCTGCCTCCTTTGCCATCAATGGCAACATTTCCAACACTCTGAGGCCAGGAAGGCTAGGTCCTTGGACTCCAAAGTGGTTTGATGTGGTTCCCTGCAGAGTCTTTATTTCCAATCTTGCAAATCAGGAGGAGCCAACACAGCCCTCCATGTGAAACTTATCGAGTATCTCCCTTACATACTTTCCTTGAGACACAAAATGTTCACCTTCTCGCTGCCATATTTCCAATCCAAGGAAATAGTGAAGGAGGCCCATATCCTTCATCTAAAACTCATTTTCAAGGTCCTCCTTGCATGATTGTATCAACTGCTCATCACCACTCAGTATTAAATCATCAACATAAAGAACAATGATTAAAATCTTACCCTCCACCACAATCTACACATGTGGGCTCCTACACTGCTTCCTGAAAGGAAGATGGCTCAGTCACAATACATTTTCTCATGAGAGCCATGTATCCAGTGAAACGGTCAAGAGACTGTCTCTATCTGCACTGTGAAGTAGGGACTCCTACATTATGTGCCACATCAAGCTTCAGCCTCTCAGCTTCTGTGGTACACCTTATACCAGTTATGATGTTTGGCTCAGCGTGAGTGGACTCCTCCACTCCATGAACCTCCTCCTGTGGCTGATCCACATCTAGAGACTCGTCTTTGGGAACCAAAATTTCCTCCTCTGCATGTAAGTCTAGCTCTCTCTCAAGCGACAACTTCATGGCTTTCTCCTCATTGAATTTTATATCCTGTCACACAAATCATTCGACTGTTTGGAAAATACACACGATAGTTGTGGGGTGTTTCTCTGTACCCCACAAATATCCCAACTTCAGCAGTTGGCTCCAACTTCTTCCTGGCATTCTTGGTCACATGCACATATATAGATGAGCCAAAATTCTTAAAGTGAGAAACATTTGGTTTCTTACCAGTAAAATCTTCGTCAGGTGTACTCATGCCAAGTACTTTATGAGGACAACGGTTTTTCACATAAATCGCAATGTTGCATGCTTCTGCCCACAAATGCATTGGTAGGCCCTGACCATGCAACATAGCGCATGCAACACCCATGATCGTTCTGTTCTTCCTCTATGTGACCCCATTTTTTTGTGGGTTATGAGGCGCTATGAGTTCTCTTTGAATTCCTTCTTTGCTACAGAAGTCTTTGAATTCGTTCGAGATGTATTCTCCACCATTATCGCTCCGTAGAACCTTCACTTGCTTCCCCGAATCTTTCTCAACCAATGCCTTAAACTCACAGAACTTTGAGAATGTTTGATCCTTCTTCTGCATGAATAATATCCAACATTTACGAGAAAATTCATCAACAAAAATAACATAATACTTGTGTTTTTCTGTTGAAGCAACCGAGAATGGTCTACACACGTCTGTGTGAACTCTCCCCAGGATCACCGAAGCACGGTTCTCCTTTTCATGAAAAGTGGACTTGAAAAACTTACCCATAGTACATCCTTTGCACTGATCTAACTGCGCAAGTGTACCCTTGGGAATTCCAACAGAAATCTGTTGTAAAATTTTCAAGGCGCCATGGTGAAGATGGCCCAATCGCCTGTGCCATAATTCGCCCTCATCTCGACTCACCACTTCTTCTTCTTTGCCCACCATTGCAGCGCAACCATCTACCTCTAGCTTGTAGAGATTCTTAACTTGAATCCCTATCCTCTTGGTTTGACTCATTGGTTTATGTCGCAGGAAATCTTTTCCATCGTTGAAAACAACGTCATAACCTCTGTCCTCCAACATCGCAACTGAGACCAAGTTTTTCTTCAGACCTGGAACATGCATAAAAATTTTCAAAAGAAATGGTTTACCTAACTCCCTCTCAAAGGTAATGGTACCAATGCCGATCGCGTTGTATCATCCATCGTCGCCCATCTCTATATGCATTTGGAGATCTTTCTTTTCCAAGTCACTAAAAATCTCCTTATCTCCCGTCATGTGGAAGGAAGCACCACTATCAAGATACCACACTGATCCCATTGCGCTTGAAACCAAGCATTCAATAAAAGAGAAATCAAGTTCAAATTGCGAGGCAAGGGCCTCACCAGTTGCAGCTACAACAGCCTTCTTGTTCTTCTTTTCCTGTGGGCAGTTAGTGGCGAGATGCCCATGTTCGTGACAGTGAAAACACTTCACCTTGGAAAAATCTAGCTTCTTGCCTTTAGCCTCGGATTTTGAATGGGATTTCTTCCCCTTCCCTTTCCTTTCCTTGGCAGCCAAAGCACAATCCTCTTCATCATCATGCTTTGATGAAGCGCCATCTCTGGTATTCCGCCTGAACTCCTCCTGCACTAGATTCGACCACAGTCATTCCCAATCCGACAATTTTTCCCATCCGTTCACAGAGTCTTGATAACTGTGCCAACTCTTAGGAAGTCCCAAGAGATCCAAACTCACCAAATCATCATCAGAAACCATGATTCCCATACTCCCTAGTTCATCTTGACATTGGACAAACTTTGTGAGATACTTAGGAATATTGTCGCCCTTCTCCATCTTGATCTTTCTAAGTTTATCCTTTAGCGCTAATTTCCTATGGTCATTGCTGCTTTGGAAAAGATCCATCAAAGCCTTCCACATTTCAAATGGAGTGGCTTTCCCATGAAGGCTTGAGACAATATGGTCTCGCACACCTTCCAATAGAATCCTTCTCGTCTTCGCTACTTTCTTTTTCCAGGCATCAAGTAATGCAGCATCTGTCGAAATGGGCTTAGGAACATCACTGTCGATGAATTCCTTCAAGCCATTATCTTAAAGCACTACCTCCATCCTATCCTTCCATGCAATTTAGTCTGATATTCCCTCGAGTGCATACTCTAACCCCAAACCATTGAAAGCCATTTTGATGTTTACTCAATTGTCGCACCAAGAAATTCTTGCAGCAAATTCGAATTGTTTCCACCAACAAACTCAGCTACTGCTTCAATATTGCAATATTCTTTGCTCTGATACCATGTAGAAATTTTAATACAATTATGTATTTCTTGTATTCTCCTGATCTAACAATTATATGCCACTGTTAAATACAGAATCCTTCTACTTAAATCTTTGCGTAAATTTAATCGCCAATTACAAGCACATTAAGAAAGATCAATCACACATAACACAAATGTTTTTACCAGGAAAGCATAAAGCTAAAAACCCCAATGTCATATATTATGTATATATCATGGATCATGAAACAATCTCATACAAAAATCTAATCCAGGAGCTCTCAGTACAATATACAAACGTCTCACACTATCACACAAAAATTGGCATATTCATGCACCAATTTACTACCTCCTGACATCCTGCCTCCACTGCGTAATCCCTACTGATCACAATCCCTGAATGAATTCGATCTCGCCTTGCCTTGAATTCGCAATCGTCATTGGCATCTCCAATGTGTGTTTGGTTACAAGTGTGCACCCACTAATGTCACAACTGATAGTCAAACTGTCCCTTTCACCTATCTCTCAACTGGGTCTCCACTGGATCTGACATGCATGTAGTTAACAATAGTAAATCTTCAGTTGCATGTGATATCACTCCATGTGAATTAATTTAATAGTTAATTCATTGATCTCTCACTAGTGTATCTTTAGTTACAACTAGTTACAACTAGCACAACTGAGTTTGACTTACTTAACTGAGTTAAACTACTTTACAATTCACATAACTACACATCCAAATCTATTACAACTTTGTATCACTCAGTTACAATGAAGTCCACTTGCATGTCCCACCAACCAACCTTAGAACTCGTAATTCCTTCAGTCAACTGGTTTGCCACATTAGTTAACTGAAATCAAGTGCTTCAAGAGAATAGATTATTATTTATTGTCTAATTATTATTAAGAGATAATAATAATCGACATTCATTCTATTTTTAGACATGCGATTTACGACCAGACTTCACACATGCATTCCAAAAATATAACCCCATCCATAAATAGAATTTGTTCAACCATCTATAAATAGACTCTCGCTATAAATAGAATTTTATCACCATTCTAAAAATAGACATACACCTAAAAATAGCCTGCGGGCCCCACCTAGTGTTGGTGCTTAATTTTCATTAGGATCATCATCTTGTTGAATCTCAACAACTTCAATTGATATGGTACCAAGTGTATTTGAAGATGAGAGTGGTACTTTGACTGGACTGTGACCTGGAACCAATGCTCGATGTAATTATGGTGGTATTGGCTCATTTCTTCATTTGGACCACTCTGAATGTCCTCCTTGGTCATGCCAGGAAAACTTAGATAATTGGTCTCTAGAATGCACACAAGGCTTGTTGCTCAGCATGGTGAAGGTTCCTTGATCTCAAGTTCAGCTGGATGCTCCCCATCATATTTGGTACATGGCTCATCGATCTTCTTAGTAGATAGGAAAGAGGACTCAAGGGAGATTTCCAAATCCTGTTCTGGCTGTGGAGAAACAGATAATCTCTTGAATGCAGTCAGGATGAACTCTTCCTGAGAAGAAGATACCCCAACTACTACTAGTATTTGAGGAAGCACGTAGATGGAAATTCTTCAAGCTCTCGGTCATTCTTGAATTTCTCCTGTTCGCAACATGGATTAGTAGATTAATCTAAAGGAATTAAAAACTGCTAATTGCAAGAAAACTAGTACTGGAAATAAATCTACCTTTACTTCTACGCATAAAGAAAAAGGAAATGAAAACTCAAGAACAAGTAATAATCAGTCAAACTTTGGAGCAACCCCACAAAAGTGGATGCATGGCTCTTCACTCACGTCTTACCATACACTCTCTGCCCTCTGATAGCCTTGCAAGATCCTGAAACTCTGATAATAGCGACCTGAATAAAAAATTACAACTCCTCGGCAACGGTGCCAAAATGTCGGGATATTTGATAGCTTGAATAATCCTCCTAATATTTATATGTCAATCCAAGCTCGTAAACACGAGCTGCATTGCACTTCTTGATTCAAGTTGTAGGTCATAGCTTTAATGTTTCCTTTATAATGATCAACTAAGTAATAAAACACATAAATGCTTGTGAATAATCAACTTTCAAAAATGGAATCAAACTATCTCACTAAAAATAATCTAATTCAACTTTAGAACCTAGGCTCTCCATTGAATTAACCCAATTCTGCTCTTTAAAGGAAAATGCACTTAAGTGAAACCCTAATTTTTATTGCAAATGAAATTTGAACTTTAAGTAAAGAATTGCAAAATTAATCTTTTTAACCAAAACTCAATCTAACAAACTTGAAACTGAAATCTCAAAATTAATCCTTGCATTAAACCCTAAACTACACTTGAAATTGAAAACCCTAAAATGGTAAGAGCTCCACATACACTTTAAGCAATAATCAAAAGAAATGCTAACTAAGGAATTGCCCTAATCATTCCGCTCTTCAAAGAAAATATACTCATTCAATTAATTAATCTCAAGCAATTTGCTAACTGAATTTAAAACAACCTAGAACTTGCTTCTTTGATAAAGACAACTCACACTGCTAATCTAGCTACAACAATATCAAACTCAACAATTAAATCAAACCTTCACACACTAGAATCTGAAGGCAAGCTACAGGCATCAAAATTTAATGGAAATTATTTTTATTCATTCAATATGGAAATTAAAATTACTGATACACACTCCTATTGAAATCGAAATTATATCTAATTGTCAAACCAAGTCCTATCAAATATAATGCTTCGAAAAACAAGCTACTACTGTCACTTTTAAACTCTCATCTTTGTTTCATGATTTTGAAAGACTTCCTCAAATAAAGAAACATATACAACAAATAAAAATTCTAAATCTCTGGATAGGATTAAAATACACAGCAACACTTGTTGAAATTCTCACTTTCCTTCTAACATTCGAGATCATAGGGTATAGATTTCACTGCCAATATAATTCAGAAGCTCATCAAATTAATTCGAGAATTTAGTCCAAACGGTGGCTATGATCTAACTCATATTCATATGATTTAATCTCTATCTCTCACGCACTCCACTATGTGTGACGATTCAGAAATGATGGAATCGAAACATATTTTCCAAAATTAATTCACCATGGTAAAATCGCACCTGTTCACATGGAATTGATGCTCAAATCCGAATGCTAAGAATACAGAACCCTTACCTTGCTATGATTATTACAACTAAAACTCAAACATCATATGAATTCGACCACACTCTGCCCAATTCTCATTTGTTAACGCAGAGGTTCATTGTCAATTCGATTCATCTATGAAAGAATGTGTATTCGAACTCCAAGCGGTTTTAAATGATGAGGTTAACAATTGCAATTTCTACGCGTATGGAAGGAACACTGGCAGTGTTTGAATGTAAACAATCCAGCAAAACTTATGAATTTTGAACACACACTAATCCAGGTGGATATCGGTGGCCACCCACCTATTCCATTTGGACCTGCACCATCAATTCTTGTGGCTTTTCACTTTCAGCACAACTTACTATTTTTAGTAGGTTTTCGGGTCCTGCACTCCCGGAGCCATTTTGGGGCCTTAATGATCCAAGTGGATATTAGTGGCCACCCACCTATTCCACTTGGGGCCCCACCATTGTCTCTTTCAGTGTTTCGGTTTCGGCACAACTTACTATTTTTGGCATTTTTCGGGTCCTGAACTTCCTGAGCCATTTTGAGGCCCTAAACGACATTTTTTGGGAAAACTGAGAGCGAGCGAGCGAGTGAGCTTGTCAAACGAAGATCGTATGCCAAAGTTACGTCCCCGGGAAGTTGAAACACCAATTTACCCAAACGAGGCCCATAGTTTTGGCGCTTCATCTCCAAGGGTTAGGTTTTTGGACGTTTAGAGTTCTCCATTGTTTCTCAATAATAAATAGGCCCTCGAGCCTCATTGTAACACAGTTCATAGGTTTGTAGCTACCATATCTATTCTCAGAGATATGCTACCAGCACCCTAGCTATTTTTATTTCCATTATGTCTGTAAGCATATTTCAGTCATTTGTTATTAATAAAATGAAGTATTGTTTCCATTGCATCTCTGTGTCTATTCCTATTTCTGTATTTTATTGTGTTCCTGCATAAATCTGGATCACACACTTACAACAACAATCTTGAAATCCCCACTGCATAATCTTCAGCACTCAATTTTTTGAAGTGGAAACCAGAATATGAGATCGTTCCCTAATTGGAACCAAACCAATATTGACACAGAAAAGACTAAATAATTAATTGAAATAGTAAGATCGAATTTATTAAAGACGATTGTAACTAAGATACAAACTGATCAAAAAATATAAACTACCTACACACATACTTACAAATGCCGATCCAGATTGTGATGGGCCCTTGCCACACCTGGAGAAGCTTAAAACTTACAGGAACTAACTATGCTCTCACCAAATCAATTCAGGAACTCATGAAATCCAATACACTCTAAAAATTAATCAATGGCACATCATAACAGATTATAAATTCACGCTTGATTGCTTTAGAACGAAGTTGCAGTCTTCAAGTTTTGATAATTAAAATCGAATTACAATCCTTCTCCCTTGACATATTACATGTTTCAGCCTTTATAGGCATCGTGGCATTCATAAAATAGCATCAATCTTGTACATAGAAAAACGTTGAAACCAACGATGTGGAAAATCTACGAACTAATCAGATTTAGCACTATATTCTAACCTAAGTCACCGGGTTCGGCGAATTTTAACGTTGAAGTTCGAAATTTTCCGAACTTAAAGCATCGCTGAACAAATTCGATTAAGTTTGGCAAACTTAATCCCGAACACGAACGCCAACACCAACTTAATCCTGAACACGAATAAAATGCGAACTTGAACGATTTTTTTTTAAAATTCGTTAAAAAATCGTGAAAAAAATTTAGGTTCGATGGTGGAAGGGGTTTAATTATATTTTGTTTCGAGGCTAAAAATCCCGACACTGTCTCACCGCCAGCATGCTACTGCAGTCTGCTCTCACCCTCGACCTCACACTGTCCCAACTTGCAAGTCACAACCAGTGACCACTAACCACTGACTGTGGTTGTGGCTGTCACCTCCGCGGCTGCCTCCTCCGACGCTGCTCCTCTGCGGCTACCACAACTCACGACTGCATTTTTGCAATTTTGTCGGGACCATCAAATTGTCGAATCTCCTGGCCTGTCCGAGCTTGGAATGAAGCGCTAAGAACGACGAGTCTCCACGTATTGATCCAATTTTATTGATGTATCCCAGTGTATGTGCCTTGTTTATCATGTCAACTCCTTTGTGCATACAATATTTAAATGAATTGAACCAACCATTTGAATGGCTGCGAACTTTGTTTGCCCTTCTATCTTATACGTATTGGTGGGAGGCTAAGGCACGAGAGCAAATTCATTGCCTTCTACATTGATTTCAATAATACACTTTCATATTCTACTCCAAGATTAACCAATATGTTGGCCTTTCTATTTAAATGCCTATATAAGAGAGATGTTTCTTCAATATTTTTCGACTGATAAACTAATTTTTTCACCATGGGAGGAAATGGAGAAAAAAAGAGCTTATTTTTTTCACCATTGGAGGAAATGGAGAATCACAAGATAAAAAGGTCTTCGTGATAATTTTAAATACACCATGGGAAATGGAGAAAAAAGGAGCTTATTTTTTTTTACCATTGGAAGAAATGGAGAATCACAAGATAAAAAGGTTTTCGTGATAATTTTAACGAAAATAGTTGAGTCTTTAATTTTTCTTATTCCCTTATTTTTGGCAATATCTAAGCCTTTTAACAGTGCCAGAAATTCGGCTCTATTATTTGTCGTTGTGCCTATGCCCAAATATATCTTATCTCTTCATATTTTTCAAGGTAATGCATTTTTAGTATATCTTATCTCTTCATATTTTTCAAAGTATTGCATTTTTAAATTTATTTTTTATTTAAAATAAGATTTCAATTTTTATTTATTTATTTTTAATTTTTATTTTAATTTCAAATTTATTATTCATTAAGCTATAAATATAAATATTGAAGAGTGTAAATCTTTTTAAAATTAAAAAATAGTTATTCTAATTTCTAATTTAGTATTCATTAAACTATAAATATAAATATTGAAGAGTGTAAATCTTTGTCTTATACATAAAAGAAGAGATGTATGTAATTATATAAGAAAGGAATGATGTATGTATTTATTACTGATTAAATTATAAATATTAAAATGGAAAATTTTCTAAAATTAAAAAAGAAAAATATTAAAATATAAAATTTTTTAAAAATAAAAAAAGAATTTAGAAAAAGAAAATAAAAGAAAAAATGTATGTATTAAGAGATTTAAGTTATTATATCTTGAAAAACATTGTATTTTTGTTTGAATAATAGTTTTGATGGAATAACTAAAACATTTAAGAATCTTAAAAAATAAAAAATAATTATCTTAAAAATATTTTGTTTTGTTTAAATAATATAATATTATCAAAATAATCTAAAATGATAAAAGCATTTCTACATAAAGAAATAGAAAATTATTTTAATTATATATAAAACTTTAAAAAAGTTCATTTAAAGTATGGAGTTTCTCATGTAAGAGATTTATGTCATAATGTATCATTATTTTATTTTTTTGAATATTTATGTTTTAATTTGTTTTAGTTTATAAATATAATGTAAAATAGTTATATAATAGATTGTTTTTTAATGAATTTTGTGATAATATAAGATTACATAAACAAATAATGAAGAGTATTATTATAAATTTTTTGGTAAAGTTTTTGTTTGTGTTAATTGAAGAAGTTAAATATATAAATGTATAATCATAACAACGATGGATGTTTTGAGGTCATTGTTCCATAAATCTTAAGTTTCACAATTTGTGTCATATTCTAGATATTTTATGGATACAATTAAAGTTTGACTACTAGCCTTTATAGCTAATATAACCGATACTATTACAAAAAGCTATAAGTAATTGATTAATAACATTGATTTATTGACCCTTAGACTAACTAGGATCGCCTTAGAGTGCACTGATTAGGATTGCCTTGAAGTGGGGTAGGATGCATTGGGGTTAGAGCTTTCCTTTAGCTCTTGGGTTAGCTCTTGAATCCTTGATAGACACAACTCTTGCTTTTTGTTTAGAATTGAAAAATCTTGTTCAATCTTGTGACAATTCATCCTTTGCATTTTTTTATCCCTTGTAAAATAGTGGGTGTCCACCCAACTATGTGATTTGAATCTTTTATTCGTTCCTGATGTCAGAAATGCCCAAGTCGAATCAAAGTCAAAAACAATATTATAAAACTGCCAAACTAATCTAAAGTTTATATATTTTAAATACTTTTTTATCAGATTGTTTTCAATCTATGAAATTTGATATGGCCCTTGGCCCATGGTTTTGTTGAATTTGATATTCTTATGGGTGCTAGACTATAGTACTGCTAATGTTTATGATGAATTTCTCACCTTGTTTGAAGAATGAAGTTGGTTTTTTATTGGCAATTTGGCACTCGCTTTCATGGTTTATATGTGGAAATGATGTAAATGATTGAGAAATAATATCATGTGTTTGTAATGTGCATTACGCACTTTGAAAATTGACATATTTATTTATTTATGTGCATCATATTTATCTTTCAGCATGCTTAAAATTGTTATATATATATATATATATATATATATATATATATATATATATATATATTCAAAATTCTATATGTCAAATTTTATGCCGAATTTTATCGGCAAAATTTTAGGTGCCGAACTTTATTCGAATTTCAACGTCGTCGAACTCGAACACGAACACGAACTTGGTAACTTAAATTTCTAACTAATTTCAAACTACCCTCCTTTTAGCATAACAACGTACTGATCTTGGAAGATTGCTTCTAGAGGTCATCAACTGAATTCAAATTCTTGGAGAGTGGCCAGCTGGTCATCCTCGATCCCATGAACACTGCTAGAGCGTTGAGCTGGAACATGATTTGGGAAGCTGGTCTTTCCAAATCGAGTTTAGGTGCCAACTTCATGCTTCTGTAGCTGAATTAGTCGTGTAGGAATCATTTCACAACTTAGGTTGATCGCTGATGAGATTTAAGCCATATGAAGGATAAAGAGGGAATAAAGGAGTTCATAATTGACCATAACAGGGTTGTTTGGGAGATTTTGAGAAATCTGGAAATTCTGAATTTTACATAAATTAGCCTCAAATCCCCCTTAATATCTCCCAAACCGCAAGGTATTTTGAAAAACTATTACAATTTGAGTAAATTGGCTATATTGGAATCAAAACCCATGTGCCCGAATTTATTTCTTCGCCTTCATCTACACGGAAATCAAGGCTGAAGTTTGCAGTTTAGAATTTATTACAGATTTGGACAAATTGGCTAATTTTCTTCTAGAGACCCATATGAGTGCGCTGGGTGGAATCCAATTTATGGAGAGGTATTATAATATTATTTTTGATAATAACCTCTCTCAGTTTCTCCGGAAGCGCACCGAAAGTTCCAAAGCCCTAAATTAGGCATTCCCATACTTAACTGGCTTGTGAGGGATTTCAGCGATGGAACCATGTGATAAATGTACTTCAATAAAACTGTCATCAGTAAAACATAGCATAATCATATTTAATCATAGAGAATTGAAGAAAATTGATGATAATCAACCATAGAGAGTATTTGGCGGCAAGTGATGGAGTTAGGGTATAGAGTGGTCTAAAAACCTAGGGTTTTACGGTATAAATAGTGATATTTCATGATGAAAATATGGGCATATACAAGGCATACAGACTCCATTTGATGTCTTCCTTGCACCATTTGAAAGGTCTTTGAGTGTAGTACAATGCTAAGGGTTGTTGCGCAAAAAAGAGTTTTTGGACCCTGAAAAACTTCATTTAATGCCTCAAACTACCTCCAGAAGGTTTCAAACCCCAATTTGCCAAACTAGGACCCACAGGTAAAAATGGCTTTGTAAGTTTGATTCCTCTAAATTTTCCACCATGAAAGCATCGAGATGGATGACAAATAATATACTGATCCAATCCAGATCATAAACATTAATAAAATTATTTTCTCTTATCTTACAAACCAACAAGTTTCTCAATCTCCATAAATATATTTAATGAAAGGAAACAAGTAAACAATACCCAAACAAATTTACACTATAAGCTATGAACATAAATAGATGATGCACTTGATGCCCTCGATGCCCTCGGTGGAAGGAAGCCTCCTACGTCACAGGTTACTCATTGAAGTATCTCCTTAAGTGTAGGGAAGGGACCAATCAGAAGGTAGGAAGAAGTAAGATCCAAACCAATACAGGGCACAATCTTCAAGCCCAAAAGCAATAAGAAAGACTCAAAACAGCAACCAAAGGCTATAGACAGCATCTCCAACACCTCCTTGAGCAAGGAGGATGATCTAAATAAACAACTATGGAGATCCAAGAGCATGGAAGATCTGTAGTACACTAATCGAAAGATCATAAGCCCAAAAGAGAGATTTCACAAGAGTTTCTAGAGAGTAAATAAAGAGTGTTTATTCATAATTTTATACACATCTATTTGTTAGGGCATGGCACCAAGGTGATCCATAACTCTAGGGTAGGAAATAGTCCTTGCAACGGCGTAACCATGAGTGTTGGCTCCACCACCACTGGGAAAATGAAGTCAAATGTGTATTAAGCTAAAGCTAATAATTTTCAAACCATGGTAAGCAGATTCTGCATCTAGACATATAGGTAGCTGAAAACTTGAAAGCTTCAAATAAAATGGCATGTCTAAGTATGCTAATCTACAAATACATATTGTTGAAATTTGAACAGCAATACACAGATCTAAACTGTCAATGACATCTAACTTCTATTGAATGCTGAAAAAATAAATACATTGCAATAGCTCAAACCAAAAACTCACCAGCCAATAGAATGGTGTGCCTTTCATCACTTTTATAGAATAGGAATAGGATGGAAAGTACAATGAATCTGGACATATGCAAAAGCCTATTTGATTTGATTGTGTCAAACCATATCCATAATCTGATCACCTAGAGTGTCCTCCTTGCATGGATAAGAGTCCCAAGTAAAGAGCACCTCAACTCGATTTTGAGTTGGAGCATGCATGCATGCTTGCTATCCTTGAGATTTGCACCCTCTATCTAGAGCTAGAAAATTCCTCAAGCATGTGGACACTAACTAATAATAGAAATGCATGTGGAATTGAATTGACTCTGAACTGAAATGAATCTAAACTAGAGACTGACACATGCTTTTCCTTCTAATTCATCCCTACATAGCAACAGCTCACCTCACCATACCCAGCTCCATCACTTATCAGAGCAGCATGCATGCACCCTCCTAACTTGTCCCTACATCACAATAACCAACCTCCCTAGGAAACTAGTGTTGTTCCTAGAACCATCACCCATCAATGCTCTGCATGCATATCGAGGTACAAATCCACTACAGGATGGATATGTTGATTGTTGCACTCGGAGGAAGGAGAAACAATTATTAAGCAAGTAAAAAGTTTAACAAAAACAAGTCCTCTATACCACAAGGAAAATGTGTAGTTAGTGTTAATGCTAGAGATATATGTAGTAATAATAGAATTGTTCGTGGTAAGCAGGCCACAAAAGAGGATGGATCAAAATAGACCAAATTTGGCTCAGAGACAGAGCATGCTTGCAAAAGATGGACGATGCAGTTTCAAAAACGATTTCCTAGCTAACTTGGACAAGCAAAGGGATCAGCAATGCCCAAGCAGGGTAGAAAAAGATCCAAATGAGGTTTCATGTAGCCAAAAATGATCAACTAGGGAAGACATGATAATGACTCAAGGGTAGTCAAATGAGTACCTAAGATTAAGTTAGGATCCAAAATCATATATTCAGACCATAGGAGGGACTTTGGTGCTTGTGAGTTCACCACATCAGTATGTATGTTAAGCTCCTAGGTTTTCAGGCATTATATTGTTATTGTTATATTATTACTGTCATTATTGGTCAGATATGTTCATTATTTGTAATTTGTCCCTTTTTCTCCTATATATACCAATTTTTCTGTATCATCAAGGGTTATCTGTAAACAGAAGGTATGAAGGACGCTGCTCCATCAAAGTGGCATTGCTATTCATTCACTTTTTATCATTCTCAAGGTGTTGCATTAGTTATTCTTTCTACTTTTATGCTATTTGGGGTACTTGGTCCATAACATTTGGTAGCAGAATGGATGATTCTCAGTTTTGCTGCTTCAAAAAAGTCATCTTACCATTTTAGCTCCAACTTTTTTCGGATTAGTTGCAACAACTGTAATTTTCAAGGTTGATAGAGGAAATATCAAAGTAAATTGAGTAAAAATTCCAGAAGATAGTTTGTTATATTTCCAAAACTACAGGTTGTACACATTGGGATTGTTGACAGGTCCTCAAATCAAGCTTAAACATGTGGTTCAAGTAAAACAGTTATATCTAAAGATTTAGAGATCCAAATCCAGTGTCACCAATGGCATTGGAAAGAAGACAGACTAGATGTTTCAGAGCCAAATTCAGACGTGAGGGAAATATTGGCAAGGTGGAAGTCTGCACAAGTTCACTCACTTGAAAGAAGGGAAAAAAAACAGATTCTGGTAATTCCACCATAACTTTCACTTGGAAGCTCTACATTGCATGGGAATAGTGGAAGCTTGAAAATAACATATCAAAGAACATCCTGTAAAAATTGCATCAACAAAGAATTTGAATTGGTCTATTTGTAACAGATACAAGGTCAATTGACATAGAAGACCCCGAATCAAGGCTGAGAAGGTGTGTCAATTTAAAAGTATCATAACTTTTGATTGGAAGCTCAGTTTGTGTTGATTCAAAAGGGGTTAGAAAGAGGAATCAGAGGAGAATATATAAGTATCAATTTTGGTACCATTTGTGGAAAATTTCTTGAACAAGGATCATTATCACGGGGAGAAACAAGACTCTCATGAAGCAACAAAAGTGGAAGACACTTCAAAGTGAAAAAACATAGCAAAAGAAATTATGGAATTCCTCATCAATTGGAAAAGCCCAACAATAGAAGATGAAACTTGCAAGGATGGATTCTTCATATAGAAGCATTAGCATCTAATCAAGCAATGAAGTCAACACTTGTTTGAAGGAGTAGGATATGTTAAGCTCCTAGGTCTTGGGCCATTACATTTTTATTTTTATTTTATTGTTGTCATTATTGGTTGGCCTTGCTCATTATTTGTAATGTCCTCTCCCAATTGATAGTCTAGGAGATGAAATAACCTATCCAACACCGTAGACTGTAGTCTTGACAAAGGGGTAAAACCCAATTTTTCCAATGTTAGGGCAACATTGTGTAAATATTAGGTCAACTGGGAAAAAACCCAAAATTGTGGGTTGCATTCACAACTCACATTTGGGAGCTCACGAAGGAATCTATAAATAGAGCAGAGTTGAATCAAATTGGCATCATCATATTGGATCAAATACATCTGTTTTCTTGAGTTGTGGCTCTCGGGCTTTTAAGACCCCTTTTCCTATTTTGGTGGTGAAATATTCCACCCTAATTAGTAAATTTTTCATTTATTTTCTGTTCTAGGCTCGAAATTTGTGGGATTCACCTATCTGGAAGACAAGAAGTCCGAGGCAAATTTGAGGCTATAGAAGCACATTTGAGAGTGGTTTTCCAGGTTATAGGCTGCAGACTAGACTGTCGGTTGTAGACCAGGCCACAGGCCGTAGACAAGGCCAAAGCATCTTTGAGGCAATTCGGGGGCATCTTGAGGCATCTCGCTGGTTTTTTGAGGTAAATTCGGGACAATTTGGTGTTTTTCTGAAGTAGTGACTTGGATTGGTTCTTTTCAGGAGACTCGGTCCTCCTAGGGTTGTAGCCTACCACAGGGAGACACGTTTCTAAGGCAACGAAAGCAGTAGGAAGATCGAACTGTTACAAGCAGGAATTCGACCCTCCTAATTGTTACTAGACTTCCTAAACTGGAGGCAGCCGAGTTTATGGTTTCCTGAAACAAAAAATTAGTCAAGGTTTTTTTTTCAGTAAGAAAAATACTCTGGTTTATATTCAGTACCAGAAACATATCAATAAAAAGCTTTGTCATTTACAATGTCATATAGTTTAGCCCAAAGAGGAATTGGCCATCTACCATGCCGTCAGCTCAAAAATGAGGTTATCTAAGAACAACAAACATAACAGATTATGTTCTGTTTACAAACCAAAATATATGAAAACTGTCAATAGTACCAATAAAAACAATTATACCGAGAGCATCCAAAAATTACATATAGCAGAAACAAAGAAATGTTTCCAAACTTCTCAGATGATAGGGACAGTTCCATCTGCCTCAAGACCGTCATTGTTGTCCGTCATTGTTGTGTAGCTGATAATACACCTTCCCAAAGTTAACAGTCAAACCCCGTTTCGAAAGTCTGTCTGCTATAACATTCTTTTCCCTATAGACGTGATGGAAGGAGATTGAAGTAAAAACACTTCTTAACCTATCAATTTTATGAAGCCAGTGTGAAAGTATTCCTGGATTTATATTAGCTTTGTGATTCATGTGTAGAATATAGAAGATAAGTTGTCCGTGAATTCAGTCAAATTGTTGGGGTTGCTTCATTTAAATTTTCAACCATATTGTTTGAAGTATTGGTTGTATAATGTGTTATTAATTGGACAGTGAGTCTTGTTTGAAGGGCAAATTGCTATCATTCCTATACGTTAATTATTGTTGTTGAATAACTCATTCTTATATGTCAATTATTTTTGTTGATAACTCATTACTATATGTTAATTATTTTTATTGAATAACTCATTCTTATATGTCAATTATTGTTGTTGAATAACTTGCATTATGTGAAGGAATAGTCGTTATTGTATGAATGCAAGAATCGTAATTGTTATTTTATTGGGCGCCCTAACTTGCATAGAAAACTCTAGGACAAACAAATTACCCTAAGTCATTATAGTGGTATCAGAGTTGTGCATCCTTCTAGCTTGTGAGTACATGAGCCTTGTATGCTTCTAGAAGATACTAGCAACGTTACAGTAAGAAAAAAAAGGAACACCCATCTACAACTATGGGAAATAGAGTAAGGAAATGAGGACAAGAGCCAGGTGATCTCTTGTAAGCAATAATTTTGGAGTAGCAATGAATGACCAATATGCTTGTATAATGGAAACAACAAATTACCGAAGGGCAACAACAAATGATGCAGCTAATTGTCCAGGCTATAAATGGTTCAGGTAACAATGGTTTGAATGTTTGTAATAGGATTGATGTTGAAGGGAGTAACAACCACAATCCTGGCTCTTCCAATGTTGTTTCTCAAGCAAACAATGGGGTGACTAGTGGAAGAAGTTATAGACCCTTACTTCCCCAATTTTTAGATAATTAGACAACAACAAACCAAGGAGTGGAAAAAGTTATAGACCCTTACTTGTAGAAAATCCACAAAATTCTGCAACTGCTAATATGAACAATCTTAGACTAATTTATTTTCATATAGACACATAATTTAACCACTAATTTTGCAGCAAAATAGGAACAGAAATAAATACACAATCACACAATTCAACAACACAATTTTTTCTAGGGAACCCAACTGGGAAAACCCTCTGCTTGATTGAGAATTATATTGATAGAAGAATGAGCAATAGATATATTACAAAGAACTCTTGCTTCAATAGAGAATACAATGATATTCCTGCTTGAACTAAGCTTGAAACAATCTGCAAGAAACCTGAACCCTATGCCTCTTTCCTTTCTTGAATGAGCTTCAAATCCTTGCACAAATCCTGGAAATAGCCTCCTATTTCCTAGTGCGTGAGGAGCTCCTATTTCTTAGGAATTTACTCAAATTTCCTAGCACATTCCCAAGACAATTCTTCCCTCTATCAACTTGCACAAGCCTCCTTCTTGATTCGCTCTCTCACAAGCTCACACACAAACTTGTGCTCATGAATGATTACAATTTTTCCTT
Organism: Pinus albicaulis; assembly: GCA_034641835.2. Taxonomy (NCBI): domain Eukaryota; kingdom Viridiplantae; phylum Streptophyta; class Pinopsida; order Pinales; family Pinaceae; genus Pinus; species Pinus albicaulis. The sequence continues at coordinate 272,004,892 of CM076575.1, read as the reverse complement.
CGTTCCTCCTTTTAAAACAATTCAAATGGCTAAATCTAGCAAATTATATTTTAGGAAATTGATTTTGTGATTGATTGAGTTAATTGAGCCGAACTAACTCATGCAACTCCTCTCATCTCAATTCTAGAACTTTAGGTTCAGTCACATGTCTTTTTCCCAAATTAACTCGCACTGGAAGACAAGAAACTCGACCCTCCACTTCAGTTAACTGCTTCATAACTCATCCTAACTTTTAGGAGTGAATCCTAAATTATAGGAATTCGCCCTAACTTATAGGGAACTCAAGCATGCTAAAGAGAAACTAGTTTCGTTCCCTTTGATTAAGGCACAAATCAAGGAACCTTTCTCGCTACTATTTTCAACACTCCCTCTTAGAAAGGAAGGTGCTTTTGGAAGAACCTCGTCCACTTGGATCTGTCTTTGACACTACCACATTATCCGTTGTTGTAGCTGCTCCCTTTGAGCTAGAAGACTTCCCAACTTTCTTCTGCACAACCTGATCTGAAGACCTGTTCTTTCCCACCATGCTCTGCGAGTCTATCACTTCAGTAATAAGTGCTATGTACCCTGTGTACCTCTGTGGTTGCTTCCTTTTGCTAGAAGTGATAATGGAAGATTCAACTCTCTTATGATCTCCCTTAACTAAATCCTCTACCCACTTGGCTCGAACTCTCCCTATACTGCAAGTCTCTGACTGAGTGTTTGCCTCCACTTTCCTTGGGTATGCTCCTCATCATCCTGTTGGTCAACCCAACTGCCAACTAGCTTAGACTGAAACTGAGATATTGACTAAGGCTCCATCTTGAGAGTTCTATCATGCTCTCGCTCAACCACCATTTCTCTACTATGAGCTCTCCTTGCCTTGCTGCTCAAGGGTGCACTTATATTTACCTGCAACTTGTAGAGATTCATCACCTCACACCTATTTGCTTCTTACATCTAGAAGCTAGGTGTTGGAGGTACAACTTACCTTTACTGAAGATGTTATTGTTGATTTCTGGTAGCATCCGATGTGCTCTACATCTCAAAATTTGCAGGGAGGCTCAGGCACATGTATTCCAAATAACCCAGAAATCGTTTTTGGAAATTCCACTCAGATTATGTTTTATGGAAATAATTAATTATTTTTAATGGGACCCTAAGTCTAAACTTAGGAAATTAAAATAATTAAAGGATACTAATTAAAACAAAGTGTGAATCTTCTAGAAAAGACAAAGATCAAGTCAAGTTAATCTTAGCCATTGACTAACGATTTAATCTTGACCATTGAAGTCTCAACGAGAAGATTATAAGAAGGACTTGATGAGGCATTTGGAAAACACACTGAATACACCAAGAGAGTCTAGATATCGAATTTCTCAAGTGAGCAGTGCTCAGGAGAAGTTAGATCGAGTTGATTCTTGCAGAGAGGGGAAGAGTTAATTTTCAGTTGGAGATCTTTCCTGATCTGGAGAATACAAGGCAGAGAGTGCAGAGAGCAGTTTGGAGAGGTAGCGCAGAGCCAATGACACAGAGGTTGCGCAGAGCTTCAAAGGGAGTCTGTATTTATACTATGAGATAGTCAAGATCCAGTGTCATAGTCAGGGTGTGAGACCGGGAGGCCAGAGGGTTGAAGTTTCCAGTTGACAGAGAGATCAGAGGAGGTGCAAAGCAGTCCCTTGATCAGTGACGCAGTAACTGTGTAGGAATGACGCAGTACTACGCAGAGACAACGCAGAGGCTCATCTTTAGCGTAGATCAGTGCCAGATCTTCCAGTGACAGGGTGAGATTATTTCACCAACTGTTTTTTCAATTAGATCTTTGTATAGGATTTCCAGTCTAGGCATTCGAAGAATTGTACTCAGAAATTACTGCATAGTAATGCAAACCCTCAGTTGTTGCACTAGTTTTCCCGCATTGGGTTTTTCCGAGGACATTAGTCCAAAAATAACATTGTCATGTGTCTATGATTTATTCTTGCACTTATTTATTTTCCGCAGTTTAATTCTGTGAAGGCTACAGTGTATGGGTTTCAATATTTACTGTAGAACACAGTAAATAATTTGTTCAGTAATTAACAAAAAGAAGAATTCTCATCAGTTGTTGCAGTAGGATTCTGGGTAGCGGAATTTTCATTTGGTATCAGAGCTTGTTTAGTAGTGCAGGAGGAGCAAGAGAGCAGACCAGAAGGATCCAGCATTGAAGATAAAGCAGGAGATCAAGGAGTTGTGTAAGCAGCAGATCAATTTCCCTAGTGACTGCGCAGTCCAAGGCAGGAGGGCTAGATCTGCAAGGAAATATCTCTCTGAGTGAGTCGACAGAGAGGTAGGATTTTCCAGTTTGCAATTTTTCAAAGGCGGAGGGAACAACGCAACAGATTCAATGTAGATCAAAAAGCTGGTGGGACACATTTTTCTTATAGCAACAGTTGTTGGTGTAGAAAGCGTCAGAAGAGAGTAGTAGAAGACATTTTGGGGGATTTATGACCTAAAATAGTTTCTTACCCAAGAAACTCTGATTTCCCATGTAGAAGCAGCGTAGTCATGATTTATTTGGCTTGCTCCAGCAAGGAGTGCGTAGAGCCAGCTGCACAAAGGGTTAGAGGCAACAGTTCGACAGTGATTGGGTGAGATGGAAGCCAGTGGGTTGTGTGACCAGGATCGATTGGAGGGTGCCTCCAACTACGTAATCTGGAAGGCAAGGATCTCCTTCCTTCTAGATGAGCATGACCTCGAGACCTTCATCGAAAGTACATTGGTTGAACCTGTAGATGTTGCACCATTGAGAGCCTTCAAGAAGAACATGGAAAAATCCAAACGGTTGATCCTCGATGGGGTGAAGGATAATATTGTTTCACACATTTTTGGAAAAGGGAAAACCAAGGAAATGTGGGATGCGTTGGCCACGCTATATCAAGGATCTTCCGAGCAGAGGAAGATGTTTTTGGGGGAGAAGATGCGGACTACCAGAATGTAGAAGGGAGAACACATTGATCTATTTCTTGCAAAACTTCAGGAGGTCTGAGATCAACTAGCAGCTGTGGCAGCATCTCCTTAGGCCACAAAGATGGTCATACTTGCTTTGAATTTTGTGTTCTAAGATTACCAGGTCTTTGTCCAGAGTATCTTGGAAAGAGAAAAGTTATCAGAATGAGAAGGAATGTGGGCAACTCTTCAGCAGGAAGAGATGAGGAGAGATCTACTCAAGTGCAAACTTGATGGAAACAACACCAATGGGACGAAGCCTAAGGAGGAGGAGGAGAATGAAGCCCTTGCATAAAAGGGGTAGCAGGAGCAACGAAGATGAAAGAAGGACTTCTCAAAGATCAAGTGCTTTCGATGTGGCGAGATGGGACATTACGCTATACAGTGTCCTCTCAAGAAGAAGGACAAAGATGAGAAGTATGATCCTCAGGCTGCAGCTGTGAAGATAGAGGAGGAATTCACTATGATTGCCCATATATTGCTAGGGGATCGTTGAGGTGATCTGGAGTTGTAGTTCAACAAAACTGCATTTGGGAAGGATCCCTGAGGAGTCCACCTCTCGGATCATCACCTTGCTACAGGAGCCCAAATCAGAAGTAGCAAGATGGACAAGCTTCAGTTGGTGCAGAAGAGTGAAGTGACAACGCAGTGGCTAGAGAGCGCTAGAGTCTGAGCAGTGCAGAGCAGAGTTGGAAATAGTGCAGGGAGGCATAATGTGGAGTCAGCAACAACGCAAAAGCTTCAGAGGGACATCGCAGAGACTAGCAGCAGTCAAATATTCAGTATGAGATGCATACTACTGAACACTTAGTTCAGATTTTGGATGTTTTTCTGTTGCAATGAGCAACAGAGTTGCAGTGTAGTGGAAGTTGGCAGCGGTATGCAGGGTTAGCAGAAGCACAGATGCAGCAACGCAGTGTTAGACACCAACAACGCAGAGGCAGATGTTGTAGAATCATAGCAGTACTTTAGTTGGATGTATTGCTAGAGCACATTCCTCACTAAGAGGGAGTGTTGATTTCTAGTAGCATCAGATGTTCTCTAAGTCACAAAATTTGCAGGCCTGAGGCTTAGGCACATGTATTCAGAAACCAAAAATCGTTTTTGGAAACTCCACTCAGATTATGTTTTATGAAAATAATTATTTTCAATGGGACCCTAAGTATAAACTTAGGAAATTAAAATAATTAAAGGATATTAATTAAAACAGAGTGTGAATCTTCTAGAAAAGACAGAGATAAAGTCAAGTTAATCTTATTCATTGATTAACGATTTAATCTCGGTCGTTGAAGTCTCAATGAGAAGATTATAAGAAGGACTTGATGGCGCATTTGGAAAACACATCAAATACACTGAGAGAATCTAGAGATCAAATTTCTCAAGTGAGCAGTGCTCAAGAGAAGTTAGATCGAGTTGATTCTTGCAGAGAGGGGCAGAGGTAATTTTCGGTTGGAGATATTTCCTGATCTAGAGAGTACAATTCGGAGAGGGTAGAGAGCAGTTCATAGAGGCAGCGCAGAGCTAACCACGTAGAGGATGCGCAGAGATTCAAAGTGAGTCTGTATTTCTGCTGTGAGATAGTCAGGATCCAGTGCCAGATCTGGGTGAGACTGGGAGGCCAGAGGGCTGAGGTTTCCATTTGGTAGAGAGATGAGAGGAGGTGCAGCGCATCCCCTTGAGCAGTGACACATTAACTGCGTAGGAGTGACGCAGTATTGCACAGAGACAGCGCAAAGGCTCATCTCCAGTGCAGATCAGTGCCAGATATTCTAATGACAGGGTGAGATTATTTCACTAGTTCTTTTTTCAGTTAGATCTATGTATAGGATTTCCAGTTTGGGAATCCGAAGAATTGTACTAAAAAATTATAGCATAATAATACAAACCCTCAGTTGCTATATCGGTTTTCCCGCATTGGGTTTTCCCGGGGACATTATTCCAAAAATAACAGTGTCATGTGTCTATGATTTATTTGTGCTCAGATATTGTTTCCACACTTATTTATTTTCCACAGTTTAATTTTGTGAAGGCTGCAGTGTATGGGTTCCAATATTTACCATAAAACATAGTGCATAATTTGTTTAGTAACTAACAAATAGAAGAATTATCATAAGTTACTACAGTAGGATTCCGGGTAGTGGAATTTTCACAGATAACATATCCCTTATCCTCAAGGGTAGCTACCAAAATAAGATTTTGTCTCAATCCTGGAACATAGAGAACATCTTTGAGATGAAGAGGATTATCTGACTCCCTCTAAAAGCTGACAATACCAACTCCTCTAGCCGCATACTGACCATCATGTCCCAACTCAATTTGAACCTGCATGTCCTTCTCCTTCAGGTGGCTGAAAATCTTCTTGTTCCTAGTCATGCGAAAGGATGGTACTGAATCAATATACCATATATTGTTATATGTTGAACTTTCCATGCAATAAATCAATGAGAGATATTTCTCGAACCGGGCAGAAAATGCATCTACATTTGTTGATGCAACACCATGATCCTTACTGGACTCCTTTTTCTAATTTGGAAACTTAGTATGATAGTGCACAAACTCATGGCAATGAAAACACTTGATCTTGGTTAGATCCTTCTTCTTGACCTTTTGATAGAATCAGCCTCTCCTTTTCCCTTCTTGCCCTTGGCCTTACCCGCAAGAGAAAAATTCTCCTCTTCCTTCTCAACCTTAGACCCCTTTCCACTGTTGCTCTCGACAAGACTGAGTTTGAGCTCCTCTTGAGTGAAATCACTCCACATGTGTTCCAAATCTAGCATTTTATCTCGTCCAGTAATCCCTTAAAAAAAAGTAGCCCACTCCTTGGTAAACCTGTTTATAGCCACTCGCACTAGCTCACTCTCTTTTGGTTTCTCTCCTACAACTGCTAGCTCATCAAGAACATTTTGAACTCTGTGAGATAGGAAGTTATGTTCTCACCCTTTTGCATCTTGGTGACCCTCAACATCTCCTTGAGATTTATTTTACGATTCTCAAAGGAATCCTAGTAAAGCTCCACAACGACATCCCACATTTCCTTTGTGGTATCCTTACCGGAAACATGCATAACTATATGATCTCGGATTCCATCTAGGATCATCCTCTTGGATTTAGCTATCTCCCTTTGGAAATATTGTAACTAGTTTGGATCTAAAGGTTTTGCAACACCTTTCTCTTCATAATCGTCCAGTCCAAACTCGCCCAGTAAGAATGAAATCCGGACTTCCCAAACACCAAAGTTTGAGGTGCCATCAAGTCTATCCCAATATCTGAGACTTGTTGTGGCCATCTTCTCCTGCTTGGATTTCTCCCAAATCTGAAAACTGTGTGCTAGTCATTTTTGTTCACTACTCTGATACCATGTAGAAAATCCACGAATTTCTGCAACTACTAATATGAACAATCTAAAACTAATTTATTTTCATTTAGACACAAAATTTCTCTACTAATTTTGTAGCAGAATAGGAACATAAATAAATACACAATCACACAATTCAATAACACAATTTTTCTAGGGAACCCGACTAGGAAAATCCTCTACTTGATTGAGAATTTTATTGATAAAAGAATGAGCAATAGATCTCTTACAAAACACTCTTGCTTCAATAGAGAATACAATGATCTCCTTGCTTGAACTAAGCTTGAAACAATCTGCAAGACCCTTGATCCCTATTCCTCTTGCCTTGCCCGAATAAGCTTTGAAATCCTTGTGCAAATCTTGGAAATAGCCTCTTATTTCCTAGTGCAAGAGGAGCTCCTATTTCTTAGGAGTTCCTCCAATTTCCTAGCACATTCCCGAGGCAATTTTCCTGCTATCAACTCGCACAAGCCTCGTGCTTGAATCACTCTCTCACAAGATCTCACTGTGAAAGTTTCAAAACAGAAACCCTACTACAGTGTCTCGATCTACTTCACCTACTTGTTTCATTAATTAACAAGTTATTAATCTGAATATTCAGAAAAACACTAAAGCAAATATAAACTGTAGTTTACACATCTACATATCATTTACTGAACATCATGCACATGCGACAAAATTACACAGATTTTTTGGACAAATGTCCCGAAAAAACCCAATGCACGAAAACCAGTGCAACATCTCTAGAGGGTTTTATTATTATGAAGAATTTGAATACAGTTATATAGGGACCAGAAAATGGTCTGCCTTACAGAGAAATTTCACGACAGTTGTAGCTTTCACTCGGAGATAGAAAATATGGCTGAATCACACCCTAAATCGGGATTCACAGATAACGATCCCTTTCTAGCCCACTGGAACACTCAGCACTGCTTCTGTAGCCTTTGTGTCAGCCCTTACTGGCAACGTCCCCACTGCGTCACCCTCACTGGTGTTGTGTTGCCTCTGTGCTGCCATGGCTGGGCTTGCGTCACCCTGGCTGGTGCGGCGCTGCCCCTGTGTTGCGCTGGCTAGGTCTGTGTCACCCTGGCTAGTGCAACATCGCCCTTGCATTGTGCTGGTTGGGTCTATGTCACCTTGGCTGGGCTTATGCAACCTCTGTTCAGTCCTCTTCATGGAGCTAACTAAACTACGTCCTCTTGGTTGGCTATGCACTTTCTGGTACAAGTTGCCTCTCTGCTTCTATATTCTCGGCCTTGGATCAAATCATCCCTTATCGATCTCTGCCCCTCACTTCACTACAAACTCGCTTCAAATTCCTCTGCAAACCCCACCCCATAAATTTGACTTATCTTCAGTGATATGTTTGTGTGTGTACTCCAACTGACCCTAAGCCCTTCTCTTATACTTTTCTCATTGGTAAACGAACAGTTGTGATCTAATCTCTAATCGACGGCTCAGATTAAAAGACTACTTGATCCATGTCACTTAGAACATTTCATCACATGTGTTTAATTAATTCACTTTAATTTTTCTATTTCCCTGAGTTAGACTTAGGGTCTTAATTAAAAATTTTAATTATTTGAATAACTTCAACACTAAATGAAATTTCTCCAAAAAAAATTTGGGTCTTGGAGATCTCATGTGTCTTAGCCCATCCACAAAAATTTGGAGCTAGAGCACACCCGATGCTACCCCAAAATCTCAACACTCACACAAACTTGTGCTCACGAATTATTACAATTGTGCCTTCATTCCTCCTTTTAAAACAATTTGAATGGCTAAATACGGAAAATTATATTTTAGGAAATTTATTTTGTGATTGATTGAGTTAACTAAGTTGAACTAACTCATGTAACTCATCTCATCTCAATTCTAGAACTTGAGATTTAGTCACATATCCTTTTCCCAAATTAACTCACACTAGAAGATAAGAAACTTGACCTTCCACTTTAGTGTATTAGTTAATTGCTTCATAACTCATCCTAAATTTTAGAAGCGAATCCTAAATTATAGTAATTTGTCCTAAATTTTAGGGAACTCGAGCATGCTAAGGAGAAACTCATTCTAGTCCCTTTACTTAAGGCACAAATCAAGGAACCTTTCTCGCTACTATTTTCAACATTACTTCCCCAATTTTTAGATAACCAAACAACGCTAATCCAAGGAGTGATAGAACAAAATGGAATCTTTGATAAATACTTTTGGAATATGCAACACTAGAAGAAAATAGATGGGCAGCCATGTCTTTCCAAGAATTTGACAACATCAAATACAAAAATAGACCCATGGGACAACATAATTATGATCTAATGCACAAGGGAGGTAAACTTTCCCTCCCTTCTTTTGATGGTTCATCTAAATATTTAGCAGGAGATTGGGTGCAAAAATTAGACACCTACTTTAGACTCAATCATATTCTAGAAGCAGATTCTATCCAATCTTTCATGCTACATTTGGAAGGAGCACATGAATGGTGGTATCATGGACTGGTTAGGGCATACGAATATCACTTCTTATGTAGACTTTACACAGTGTTGAAAAGTGTTGCTTGGGAGGTACTCCCACAAGTCTAGGGTACTTTAATTGTTAGAGAAAACCCACTTTGTGGGAAAAGTACCCGAGCCTATGGGTTTTGCACCCATATTTGTGGGCTTGAGACCCAAAGAAATTATTTTTTAATTCTATTTGTTGTGGAGTACACCTTTGATGGAACAAATGGGCTCCTAATGCACCATTAGAGAGCTATATAAATTATAGAACTATGGAGAGGTCATTCACCATCATAGCAACTCATCTTATGTGAGCACAACCCAATAAGAGAAGTTGCAGATCTAAGTGGAGGATGATTTAAGAGGTATTTATCTATTTTGGAAGTGAATATGCCCTAGTGAAGGAGGATGAGCTACTACTCCAAAGTTTGGTTTACTGGAAGGTGAAAATGAGGTTGATGTTAAAGGTTCTTGATGCTACGACTTCTATCTGAAGTCTTGGGCGAGTAGAATGAGAGACCTCGAGGAGGGAAGGGGGTCGAGAGGCCTCAAGGGCATGAGGAACAAGGTTGAGATATCTCAGGCCTAAGAAGAGGCCAACGTAGGGATGTAAGGGATGTTGTTCTAAGGAATATGGGTTGTTGAGTGTTATTCGTGAATTTTGTTTAATAATGAAGATGTGAAAAATAGTGTTTGAATGTTGGTTATGCAATGTATTTGAAGGGATAATCCCACTGTGAGTAGTTGGGTATGTATAGATCTAAAATGAGCCAAATCTCTATGTGAAGGAGGAAAAGGATAGTCAAGTAACATGGAAAAAATAAGGACTAAAAGGGTTTGTTGTGAAGGGGCTACATCAACAAGTAAGTTGATTGTTTTGTCATTTTTTTGTTGGGAAGATTGAAGGTCAAAGGGAGCTGACCTCAAGCCCTAGTTGTATACTAGCTTTTTATCAGTATTTGTAAAGGGACATGAACATTGATATGGGAGCCATATGAATTTCTTGTTGATGGACTAATAAGAAGTGTTTTGTGCCACATACATCTATGTACTTTATTGTTTCACTATTGTTATATTTCCACAGTTGTGCAAACTTGTTTTGGTTGAACATTGCTAGTGTGCTTATGTGTTAAGTATAGCCATAGACCAGACCTAGGGTGTAAGGAAAATTCAACATGGTATAAGGGTTATTTTGAAGGAATAATTGAATCAGAGTGTTCACAGGAAGCAACCTAAGAGAGAGTTGGTTGATTTATTGTTAAAGGACTAACAACATGGCAAAGTTGATTGCTAGTTTGAGGTATGGGGATAGTTTGGATGGGTCATCCAACTATAGTCCTTGGAAAGAAAGGATTAGGTTGGTCTTGTTGGTGAACAAGATATGGGATTTCACTAACAAGGAGATTGCTAAGCCAACAACTTCTAAAGAGTTGGCTAAGTTTGAAGAGTTGACTACGAAGGCCAAGTTGATCATGCTACATGGAGTAAATGGTCACTTGGTACCTCATCTTACCGGGAAGAACAATACACATGATTTTTGGAAGGCTCTTCAAGATTTGTTCTAGAATAAGAACCAAAATCAATTGATGGTATTGAGAGAGAAACTCAAGAACACCAAGATGATGGATGGCGAGAATGTGGCTTCGTATCTAACGGGGGTGTCTCAAGTTCGTGATGAGCTTGTTATCGTTGGTGATAACCTTCCAGAATCTGAATCAGTGAGGAATGCCATGAAGGGCTTCACCGAGGAATGGAAGCCAAGGAATAGTTGCTTGAGACAAGTTTCCAGATTGGAACATGTTATGGGATGACTTCATTAAGGAGGAATTGTTGGACGAGGATCTTCATAAGAAGAAATCTAATGGAGAGAATGTGGCTCTCACTAGTAATATGAAGGGAAAAGCGAAGAAGGACTTGAGAAAAGTAAAGTGTTTCACATGTGGCGAGCACTGATCCGGATTTATGCAGGAACGCAACAGAATAAACACATAACCATAAATACAGAGATGCAGCGGAAATAACACTTCATTTCATTAATATCAAAGAACTGAAATTTGCTTACAGACAATGGAAATAAAACTAGCTAGGGTACTGGTAGCTATCTCTGAGAAGAGATGTGGTGGCTACAGACCTCTGAACTGCTTTACAATGAGGCGCGAGGGCCTATTTATTATCGAGAAACAATGGAGAACCCTAAACATCCCAAAAACCTAACCCTAGGAGATGAAGCGCCAAAACTATGGGCCCCGTTTGGGTAAATTGGTGTTTCAACTTCCCAGGGACGTAACTTTGGCATACTATCTCCGTTTGACGCACATGATACATCATTAGAAAGCTCTATCCGAGGACTAAAACTTTTGTGACGATTTGATGATCAAATCGCAACAAATTTCATACCCAAAAAACGTCGTTTAGGGCCTCAAAACGGCTCCGGAAGTTCAGGACCCGAAAAACTGCTAAAAATAGTAAGTTATGCCAAAACGGAAAAACCGAAAGAGACAATGGTGGGGGCCAAGTGGAATAGGCGGGTGGCCACCAATATCCACCTGGATCATTCCTCCCCCCTTAGGAAGCAATGGTCCCCATTGCGTTAAGTTCCTCCATGAGATGAGGAAATTTCCGCTGAACTTGGTCCCTGGTGAACCACTTTCCTTGGTGCAGGAGTTGGCCAGCTTTGACAACCCGATATAGTTGGATCTTCTGCTGGCGAGTGTTCTTGATTTGCATGTCCATGATACAATCTGTGGTGGCCTGTTCCATGCAGTCTGGATTTAACTCTGTTGGTGTGAGTTGTTCCGCAATGTCCGAGGTGTCCAGTAGAGGTGGGAAGTAAGGACGAAGGCGATCCACATTGAAGACTGGGTGCAGACCAAGGAATGGTGGAATACTGAGCTCGAATGCATTGTTCCCTACAGCCTTGGTGATGGTGTACGGCCCGTGTCGGAGCGGGCGAAGCTTGCGGTGGGGTCCAGTGAGGCGCTCCTTCTGCAAATGTAGCCATACTTTGTCACCCACCTGGAAGTTGTGTGGCACCCGGTGTTGATCATGGCGTTGCTTGTACTTGGCATTGGCTCCGTCCAATATATCATGAACCTGTTGGTGGATGTGTTGAATGTGCTCGATGAAGCTACTGGCTTTGTCAACTTCAGACTGGACATGAGCTGAATTGGCCTGAGCAGCTGCAAATGGCATGGCTACGTCAATGGGACATAGTGGCTGGAATCCCAAGCCCACCCGAAAGGGGCTATGGCCGATTGAACTGTGGAGAGCCCGATTATAACTATGTTGTACATAAGGGAGGCTCTCGTCCCATGTGCGTGGATGCTTTGAATTGTACATGCGCAGAATGTGTACAATCATTCTGTTGACGACCTCTGTCTGGCCATCTGTTTGGGGATGGAAAGCCGTGGACTTGGTGAGCTTGGTATCCAACATCGACCAGAGGCTGGACCAAAATGTGCTGAGGAACCTGCTATCTCGATCTGATATGATAGACTGTGGGATCCCAAAGTGCACCCACACTCGTTCAAAGAAGAGTTTAGCAGTGGCTTCTGCTGTGATATTCTTCTTACAGGCCGCTATGATGGCCATCTTCGAGAATCTGTCAACGACCACGAAAACACAGTCATTTCCATTCTTAGTAGAAGGCAGGCCCGACATGTAATCCATGGAGATGGATTCCCATGGTCGACTAGGGGTAGGTAGTGGAGTATATAGGCCTTGCTTTTTGATGGTCGGTTTGGCAATGGCACAAGCAGTGCAGGATCTGATGTGCTTCTCGACATCCTTTCAAAGGTTCGGCCAATAGAAATACTTCTGTAGTATTGCTACTGTTTTCTCGACCCCGAAATGCCCAGCGACTCGACTGTAGTGTGCTTCCCATATCATCTTGGCACGCTCGCTTGAAGGAACACAAAGGTGTCCCAGGTGACATAAAAGTGCATCTGGAGGTGAAAAATTGGAACTTGCGTACCCCCCAAGAGTGCCTTGTAAGTGTGGCCGAATTCTGGGTCACTCTCATAGAGAAGCGGCCAATCAGAAGTCTCGTGCCCACAAGAGTTGAGCACGGTGGTGAGCGCCACGATCGGTGGTCGGCTGAGGCAGTCCGCAACATTATTGGTGCTACCCTTCTTGTACTTGATGTTCAAATGAAACTGTTGCAGATATGTGGACCACTTCTGATGGCGATCATTCTGCAACTTCCCTTGTGTCTGTATGAACTGCAGGGGCCGGTGGTCTGTGTGGATGATTGTTTCCTTCCCCAAAATGCAATGCTTCCATTGTCGACAGGCTTGCACAATGGAATACATTTCTTTGTCATAGGTGGGATACTTGCGAACTGTCTCAGACAATGTCTCACTGTGATATGCCACTGGATGTCCCTGTTGAGTAAGAACTGCCCCAATAGCATAGTCAGAGGCATCTGTCTCGATCTCAAATGGCTGCTGCAAGTCCGGTAAGGTGAGCACTGGGGCAGAACAGAGGCGATTTTTCAATTCTTTGAATGCCTTCTGTTGAGGTTCCGACCAAAAGAATTTTGCTCTCGCTCCTCCTTTGGTGACTTGACTCAAGGGCCAAGTGATATGAGAGAATCCCAACACGAATCTACAGTAGAAATTAGCAAGACCCAGAAAGCTGCGAAGCTCTGTTATAGTAGTCGGGGCTGGCCAATCCCGAATGACTTGGATCTTGGCTGGATCCACATGCACCCCCCCTTTCATCAATAATGTATCCCAGATATTGAACCTGGGTCATGCCAAACGTGCACTTCTCCAAATTGGCACACAACTTGTGTTGCCGCAGTGTTTGGAGGACTTGTCGGATGTGATGAAGGTGCTCTTCCCAAGTCTCGCTGAAGATCAGAATGTCATCCAAGTACACCACTACGAATGAGTTGGTGAATGGCCGCAAGATGTCGTCCATCATCCTCATGAAGGTTGCGGGAGCATTCGTCAACCCGAAAGGCATGACCAGCCATTCAAAAAGGCCTTCCCTAGCTTTGAAGGCAGTCTTCCACACATCAGAGGGTTCAATTGGTACCTGGTGATACCCAGACTTCAGGTCGATCTTACTGAAATATTTTGCACCTTGGAGTTGGTCCATAAGGTCATCAATCCGTGGGATTGGGTACCTATTCCGGACAGTGATCTTGTTCAGCGCCCGATAGTCAATACAGAGTCTCCACGTCCCATCCTTCTTCCGTACCAACACGATCGGGCTCCCACAGGGCGATGAACTTGGTCTGATGTGACCTTTCTGCAACAGCTCCTGAATCTGCCTCTTGATTTCATCATTTTCCGTATCGCAGCGTCGATAGACGGTCTATCAAGTGCTGGCGCATTCCGGGTCGATCAATCGGTAAGCTGACCAAGAGTGTAGAGGAACCCTCGTGGGTGAGGTGAATATGTCCCCGTACTCCTCCACAACCTTATCCATTTGTTGTTGTTGTGCAAAGGAGCCCTGTCTGGAGGTCGTGGCCACAGTCTTCTTCTTGCCCTGGGGGCGGATCATCAGGAAAACGAATTTCCCGGTTTGGGAAATGAGCTTACTGCATTGTTTTGCAGTAACCAAAGAGATAGTCGTAGGAGGTGGTACCTCTGGTATCCTGTACAACTTATTTCCCAAAGTAATAATAACAGCACGAGGTCGAGACTCATACACAGCATGACGCTTCCACAAGTATGGTCGTCCTAATAATACATCAGAAACATCAATAGGAGCAACGTCACATAATACCTCATCCGTGAAGGGCTTGATGCTATAGGGAAGGCGGCACTGCTGGCTGACGCTGAGATCTCGTCCTTGGTGAAGCCACCCGATGGTGTATGGATGTGGGTGAGCTGTGGTCGGCAAGCCCAACCGCTTCACGGCGTCTGCTGAAATGAGGTTCTTTTGGCTCCCATTGTCGACAATGAACTGTACAGGGGAGCCCTTTACCCACATCCGGGAGTGGAAGAGACGTTCCTCCTCCTCTGGATCTTCCGGTTCCTCCTTCTGGACCTTTGTAGTGGCAACAGTGGCGTTGGGCTCCGCATCAATAATCTGTTTTCCTTTTTCATTCCCCTTTTCAGGTTCTGATTCGGAGTCAGAGCATGCATCTGACTCAGAAGCCCTCATCTCGGCCACTAGCGACTGCTTGGCCCGACACTCACTTGTGTTGTGAGTGGAGCTCTTATGGAACTCACACCACTTTCCCGTGTCCTTCTTTGGCTTTACCGTGTTGTTCTTTTCTTGTGGCTTTGACGGGTTGTATTTAGCCGCCATGCTCTGTCCTTTGTTCTATGGTTTGGAAGCACCTTTTCCTTGCTTTTGATTCACAGATCCAAAGTCTCGCTTCTTCTGTTTGAATTTCTGCTCAATCTTGGCAGCATACCGGTATGCCGTACCAAGCGAGGAGATGTCGAGGAACTCCATTTCCTCCTGAATGTATCTGTGCAGACAGCTGCGATACTTTAGCACCAAATGTTTCTCTGAATCTTTGATACCCAACTTTGTGCGCAGGGTATGGAACAGATTCGTCAGCTCGTGCACATCTTGATCCCTTTGTTGTCGCAGCGTGGTCCATTGTATGTACTTGTCCTCATAGCTCCCCACGGGATAGTACTGTTCCTTGACGGCGTCTCTGAAAGAATTCCAAGTTGGTACAGCCGAGAACAGAGAGGGTTCTGTCTGGTCCTTGTTCTCACAGTAGGTTTCCCACCAGTCCTTAACATGGGGGGTAGCTTTCAGGAGTGCAAAAATAATCTTCTCCCGGTCTGAAAAGTCATGAACAGAGAAATATCCTTCTAATAGATTCAACCATCTATCTACGGCATCTGCGTATATTTGACCCTCAAATATGGGAATGTCAAAATTTACTTGTACCTTAAAGGGAGTCGCAACTCCAGAGTGGCTACTGGATGCAGATGCGCCGCCGGTGGGCAGCCGTTGAAGGATCTGAGCCAAGCTATCCATCATCGCGTTCCTTTGTTTTTCGAGGGCCTCCTCGAGCAATATTTTGATAGGATCTCCTGCTCCCTCATCTTTCTTTTCGTCCCCCATGGGCGTCCGTCGAGGTTTGCGAGGCTGATCTTGCAAAGGTTCCACCAGATCAAGCCCTAGCTCCTTATACCCCGACCTAGTTGGGGACATGCAAAGAAGGATCGAGAAAAAGCAGACCCCTCTGATACCACTGATCCGGATTTATGCAGGAACGCAACAGAATAAACATATAACCATAAATACAGAGATGCAGCGGAAATAACACTTCATTTCATTAATATCAAAGAACCGAAATTTGCTTACAGACAGAATGGAAATAAAACTAGCTAGGGCACTGGTAGCTATCTCTAAGAAGAGATGTGGTGGTTGCTGCACTTCCGAATCGCTTTACAATGAGGCGCGAGGGCCTATTTATTATTGAGAAACAATGGAGAACCCTAAACATCCCAAAAACCTAACCCTAGGAGATGAAGCGCCAAAACTATGGGCCCCGTTTGGGTAACCGTGTTTCAACTTCCTGTGGACGTAACTTTGGCATACTATCTCCATTTGACGCATATGATACATCATTAGAAAGCTCTATCCGAGGACTACAGCTGTCGGGACGAATTTTATCAGAAAATTCGATGGCGCTTTCATACCCAAAAACATCGTTTAGGGCCTCAAAACGGCTCCGGAAGTTCAGGACCCGAAAAACTGCTAAAAATAGTAAGTTATGCCAAAACGGAAAAACTGAAAGAGACAATGGTGGGGGCCCAAGTGGAATAGGCGGGTGGCCACCAATATCCACCTGGATCAAGCACGGTCATTATGCATAAAGTGTCCACATCGAAAGAAAGGAGATAATGAGAATAAGAAAGAGATTTCAATGGATGCTACATCTACAACTGAGCAGGATGAATTCATAAGAAGGTTTGAAGATGATTTTTCTCTAGTCTCTCATTTCTCTTAGGGCACCATTGATGAGGATGCATTGTTCATTGATAGTGGAGTGTCAAAGCATATGAAAGGATCACAAGAAGTGTTCGAGACTCTAACTAAATGGGACTCTAAATTGCACATGGAGGTTGGTGATAAGAGTCAAAAGATTGCCAGAGGGTTAGGTATGGTGTCATTTAGGATGGAGTCAGGAGGGCTACTACAAGTCCAGGATGTACTGTCGGTACCAGAGCTCAAATGAAACATGATGTCTATCTGAGTGATTGAGGCTAAGGGGTTTGAAGTATTGTTCCAGTGTTGGCAAAAAAGGAGGTCTCTGGGCAAGACCCAGGTTCAAGCTTGAGGCCAACAAGGTTTCTGCAGTAGTATAGAACAACGTCGACATTTTCACCCTGCTCCAAGGAGTAGGGCGTCTCACCTGAGGCGTGCTATGACCATAATAAGATTTGAAGCTAGATCAGGTAGAAGAAAAATACGAACACAGATAATAGCTATGGAGACTTAGAAGCCACATACATATCTCAACTCTAAGAAGGAGCTATCATTCACCAGGACATGTTCAGAACGTTGAATTAAAAATTTTATTTAGACATACATTCACCGTAAGCATTTAACCATCAATAAACTCGTGATATCACACACAACAACAACTATATTTAATTATCAATATCAAAACAGCATACATGTGCTCCGCAGAGTCTATTACAATCAATTTCAGTACAAAAGACTTCACATAGAGCTCTCTTGAGGCTCTTCTTCTCCTCGGCCTCTCGTCGGAATAACTAACTAACTCCTGAACTGACTAACTGCTTGCCTATTTTTTTTTCCGCCGACTAACATTGTCAATCCTTGCTTCTTTTGCGCTCCGCTTTCTTCTTTCTCACTGGGAGTTCTACTGATTTTTCTTGTCTCCCACCTCTGCCATTTGCATTGTTCTCTGCCAATGTCGCGCCACCTGTCTTCTAGCTTTCCGCAACCATGATAACTCCCTGTCTACCCTGATTGCGTTCCGCCAACTGTCCTCCATCTCTCCGCAAATCAAAATTGTTCTATCCCAAAACAAAGGCCCCAACATCCAAGATAGAAAGGTGATTCTCAAACCCAAAGGCTTTAGCTCCACAGGAGAAATTATTGGAATTAGGGAGAATGGTCTATATGTTGAGAAACCAAGTGTAGTGGAACTATGATTGGTTTCTCTACTTACTTGTGAATGTTTAGATTTCTTCTTTATTATTTGTTATGTCTTCTTCACAAAGAAATTATACAAAATGTTCAATATTCCAGGAAAATAAAGAGACAAGAGACACCAAAATTAGGCTGCTAGCCAGGGAAAAACCCCACAAGGGGAAAACCCAACAATCCTTCTCTTATAGAATCAGATCAAAGTGATATATCCAAGACCAATACCAAGACCAAAATTGCCACAAAAAATGGCAAGTAAAACCTTCCTCCAAGTCACCTCCAATGTCAAAGTCAACGATGGTCAAATTTCCCTAAATTTGGTCAACTCCTGAAATTTTGGGCCTACAGTAGCACACAAAAATTTGGCCTTCAAGTCTGAAATTCAGTCAAGAAAAAATATTCTTCTCTCTTCTTTGACTTCATTTCTCTCTCCTTTTCCTTTTTCTTCTTCCCTCCTTTGCATGGTTCAAATGTACTTCTTGCGTGTGATTAGATAATCTCCAAGAGGGTCGAAATAACTTCTTATATAAAGTTGTCCAAGAGGTCAAACAAGTGTCTCTTGGAGGCCCAGACTGATTTGTTCCAAGGAGGGTCGACTTGAAATTTTGTGGACTTATTGACTCAACATAAAATTCAAAATTATTTTATTACAAATTTCCAAATGGGACTTGACTCAAGTACATTTTTATTTGAATCATAATAAATTATTTTTCTCTTTTTGACTCTATAAGCATGAAGAACATGCTTTGACCCAAAACATAATTATAATAATGAATATAATAAATACATCAATGATTCTTTTATATTACATTATGAAGACCGGCACTATTTACAACTTTAACACTCCCTATTAACTAGGGATGTATTCATAATGACTCAACATGATATTCTCAAGTTGAAATATTCATATAAGAAAGGATCCAGATTTATAAACATCAATGATGATTACATCATCATAACCAACACTGTAAAACTACCAAGGTGTTGACAAGTACGCTCTATCTCTCCACTAGATCATAGCACAATGTTGGGAGGCATAAATTTAGACACCACCACCTCTCAAGGCACGTACCCCACTCGGGTGTTCCCAAGGTATGACCTCACAGGACCATTTCCTAATCCAAGGAAAAGTACGTCCTCTGAACCATTCTTTACCAAGTCCATGTATCCAACTTAGGATGTTAATCCTAGTCAACCACAATATATGACTCAAGAATGTACGTCCTTGATGCTTATCCAATTCACCATTCTCCCTACCAGTGTTCATGCACTAGACTTACGGTTGTTAGTCTTGCCCATAGTATGTGACACATGGAGAACACGGTTCTCATCCTCACTCACTCTCAACCGGGGAGGAGATCCTCAGTCCCTCTCAACTAGGGAGGAAATATCCACAAGCCTAAGCTTTCCTAAAAAACACTCATCATCTTCCATGGAAAGGAACTTCATCAATGCATCGACTAGTACTTGCTCGTCAATGGAGATATACTTGTAGCTTCACGGATTCATCAAGTCACGAATCATAATGTACTTCGATCTTCCGGGTTCCTTGACCCTCTTCGTAGATGATTCATCATGTCATCAAGCTATCCATTAAACATCTTATGAAGCTAAACTTATTTGCAGCTAATCTTCCTTCTTCACATTGCAATAGAATTCTTCTTCATGCTCCTTCAAGGAATCATTCCAGTTCCCAACCATTAGTAGTTTCTCTATCAACATCAACCCAACCAATATGTTCTTGAATCGAATATATCAGGGAACCAATCAATTGTTGATACAATGATGTATCAACAATATCAAAATTCTTCAACTTCTTGCTAAAGGGTATTGCCACAGATCTGCCATTTGTGCTCTTGATTACAAGCTTCTCTCGGTTTTTTGTCAAGATTCAAGTAGTATTGTATCCAACTAAGATCTAAAAACTCCCTCTTTCGAATTGAGGTAGGTGAACTTCTTCCTTTTATTAAGTCTTGATTTCATGTTGCCATCTGATTGATTTCTTTGATGCATACTTCAAACTTCTTTCTCCTTCATTATTGAGATTGAGATAAATTTGTGTACTTTGCTACATTCTTCCAATTCTTCCATCTGGTAATAAAGTTTAGATAGTTCTTGTTTTGACCTGCAAAATTTATTAGAAGACTATGAAAGAACAAAAGGAAAAGTGCATAGACAAAATAACTGTAATAATCAAAGAAAGGAGATTTAGAGTACTCAACTTTTTGAGGAAGATCATCTCCCTCTTATTCTTGGATCTTTTTCACTAGCCTTGTCCTCGCATCAACATGATGCATTTTTGTCATCTTCAAGAGCTATATATTCTTCTTTCAACAGAAACAATTATTTAGGGTTTTGTTCCTAGGCTTTGCTAACTTAAACCTTTTATAGGGTTTACAAACCCTATATGCTTCAAAATTTAAAGTCTTCAAGACCTGCCATTTAAGAAATTGCAAATTCTACAAGCATAGTAATGAGTTAGTTGCGGAACCCTAGAGACATTATTAACAAGCCTTTTATACATGAGATTTCATTCCTTGATCTTAAAAACCTAGTCTTTATATGCAAGGAAAGAATATGAATGCTAACCTAACGATCTCTAATATATTTATACAAACCCCTTTGTTATAAGTCACTATGTTTCAAAGGAGTATAATATCATTAGCTTGATCATATCTAGGTATCATAGGTCATTGATTGCAAATAAAAAGTATACGTTCCTCTACAACCTAACTTGTCCATTCTTGTAGAGATCAGGTCCTTTATGTAGGTTTTAACCATGTACATAAATTATCTACAAACGAATCTTAAAAACAGAAAATAAACAATAGTGAGAGAATAAAACATAAAACAAATATACACAGAGATTTTCCCCTGGATCCCAAATCGAGATGACCTGCTTGATTTTTCATTATATTCATTTTAGTGTTACAACACATATATATACATGTCGAAGCATACATAAACTACAATCCATTAACCCTAGATTAGAACATAACTGTAGTTCCCTTGACCAGATCTACAAAATACCAGGGGCGGAAAACCATCATGCCCCAAAGCCATGTGCAAACCCATGCACAAAACCATGGGTGGGTCCGCCCACCGGAAAATAAGGACCAAAAAAATTTTCCCGGGGCGCTACCGCCCCCCCTATGAACCCCCTGTTGCGCCCGGCGCAACATATAGGTAAGGCAATCGCCCCCCCTGTGAACCCCCTACTGCGCTCGGTGCAACGTACAGGGGGGGCTATCACCCCCCCATGCGTGACCAGTCATGGAAAGAATATAACACATACCCAGCATTCTCCCACTTGTTGTTTTATTTCCATAGGGGCCATAGGAGAGCTGAGTCATTAGCCCAGCTTTGCAATACCCATTGTTTATCTACACCAAGATAACTTCTGAGTGCTCACAAACTTCGTCAATGCATCTGCAACATTCTTCAAGGTGTCCACCTTTACCAGCAACACCCTTTTAGCCTCAACCATATATCTCACAAAATGATATTGAACATCAATGTGCTTTGTCTTTGAATGATAAGCAGGGTTCTTAGCCAAGAAAATTTCACTTTGGCTATCACAGTCTATCCTTATAGCTTGCTTAACCAACCCCATACTTGAACACAATCTCTGTAACCAAACTAATTCCTTGCTTGCATGAGTGGCTGCCATGTATTCTGCCTCTGTAGTTGAAAGAGCCACTACAGACTGTCTTTTACTCATCCAATTGATTGCACCTCCAAATAGGCTAAACACATACCCACTTGTAGATCTTCTTTGGTCCAGATCTCCAGCCCAGTCTGCATCAACAAAACCACGAATGTCTAACACTCTTTCCAATCCTGGTCTTCCCTGGTAGCACAAGCCATAATCACTAATGCCACGCAAATATCTGAAAACCCGCTTCACTGTTGTCCAATGTTCCTTCCCTGGGTTTGACATAAACTTGCTCAATACTCCCACTGCATGTGCAATGTCTGGTCTAGTACAGACAATTGCATACATCAGGCTACCCACTGCACTTGCATATGGAACACGAGACATATCCTCCTCTTCTTCTTGTGTCTTGGGACACTGTTCAACAGACAGCTTTACACGTACATGAATCAGAACATTCACCAGTTTACTATCCTGCATATTGAAACTCTGCAATATAGTCTCGACATACTTCCTTTGGTTTAACCAGAGCTTCCCCTTTGCCCGATCTCTTTTAATTTCCATGCCCAAAATATAGTTTGCAGCACCAAGATCCTTCATGTCGAATTTGGAGAACAGTTGGGTCTTCAAATCTTGGATAATTTCTTTGTTATTTCCAATCAACAACATATCATCCACATAGAAGACCAAATAAATAACACGATCACCAATTAATTTAAAATAAACAAAGTGATCCTCCTTACTTCTGGTGAAGCCAAGTCCCTATATATAGGTGTCAAATTTCTGATACCACATCCTTGGTGGCAGTTTTAACCCATACAAAGACTTCTTTAACCTGCATACCAGTTCCTTATTCCCCTTCACCATAAAGCCTTTAGGTTGTTTCATGTAGATCTCCTCTTCCAGATCCCCATGAAGAAATTTTGTCTTCACATCCATCTGTTCTACCTCAAAACCAAATGCAGCAGCAACAGATAAAAGTAATCTAATAGAAGTAACTTTGGAAACAGCAGAAAAAATATCACCAAAATCAATTCCCGACACCTGGAAATAACCTTTTGCTACCAAACGAGCTTTGAATTTTTCCACCTTGCCTTCTACATTCATCTTCTTCTTAAACACCCATTTTCTCCCGATGGGCTTCCTTCCAGTCGGCAACTCCACCAGATCCCATGCCTCATTTTTATGCAAGGATGCCATTTCATCAACCATGGCCTCCTTCCAGAGTTTTCCATCCTTTGAATCTACAGCCTCCCTGACGGTTCTGGGATCATCATTAGTTATAGTTAAGGAAAAATTTGAACAGAAAGCAAATGGACTATACCTTTCTGGTTGTCTTCTTTCCCGAGCTGAACTTCTCACAACTGGAGTTTGTGGCTCTTCTTCTTCTGAGTCTTTTTTTGTTGTAGAGTCTGATTCATCCTCCTTTAGGTCAAACTCTATCTTCTCAGGTTCCTTTGGTAGGACTTCATGTTTAACAACATCTTTCACCTCTCTAAACACCACATCTCGGTTGTACACAACCTTCCTTGTTTCTGGGTTCCAAAGTTGGTAACCCTTTAAACCATCCTTATACCCAATAAAGATGCACCTTTCAGATTTATTATCCAACTTGGTCCTTTTATCCTTTGGAACATGTACATATGCATCACATCCAAATACCCTCAAATGTGAAAGAGAGGGTTTCTTACTAGTCCATACCTCATGTGGAGTCTTATCCTCCAACGCTGATGAAGGTGATCTATTAACCAAGTAACATGCAGTCTCCATTGCTTCTGCCCAGAATTCTTGTCCTAACCCGGTACCATTGAGCATGCTTCTTGCCTTTTCCATCAACATTCTGTTCATTCTTTCTGCAACTCTGTTTTGCTGAGGTGTGTATGGATTAGTCTTCTGTCGTGCTATACCACACTTCTTACAGAACTCTTCAAATTCCTTCTTGCAGAACTCCCCACCATTATCTGTCCTCAGCACCTTTATTTTCTTCTCCATCTAGTTTTCCACCAGAGCCTGAAATTCTTTAAATCTGTCAAATACTTCAGATTTCTTCCTCAAGAAATATATCCATGTATTCCTTGAGAAGTCATCTATGAATGAAACATAGTACACAGACTTACCTAGTGATGGAACCGACACAGGTACAAACACATCATTGTGCACAAGCTCTAATATCTTGTTTGCTCTCTTAGCACTAGAAGGAAAACTCACACGATTCTACTTCCCATATACACAACGTTCACATAAATAGAAATATAGAGAGATATTAGACATACCTTCTACCATACCATTTCCATGCAGTATCCGAAGACCCTTCTCTCCAATATGTCCAAGCCTTTGATTCCATAGCATGGTCTTTTCTCCAGAGACCGCTAGGCTTTCTACTCCACTTTCAGGAACCACAGAATTGTTGCACCCATCAATAATAGTGCTGCCCTGAAGCTTGTACAGAGTTCCAATCTGAACTCCCCGCATTAATACCAGTGCTCCCCGAACCATCTTACAGGTATCTTTCTCGAACACTGTTTTTACACCTGCATCATCCATCTTGCTTATAGAAATCAGATTTCTGGCCAATGCAGGAATGTGCAAAACACCAGGAAGTGTTCTAATCCTTCCACCTTGCAGCTTTAGCTTGAATTTTCCACGTCCAAAGATTTTTGCCTTCCTATCATCACCTAAGAAGACATTTATCATACTCGCAGAACCACTCCCTATGGGGAGTGAAGTGAAAGGATGCACCCGAGTCAATCAACCATGACTCGTGATCTACATGTGTATTTGAAGAAGAAACCAAATACACATCCCCACCTTCATCCGAGGTGGTTTTGCCTATGCAGAAGGAGCATCATCAGATCCCTTTCCTTTCTCAGGAGCTTTATATCAGCCGTCCTTCTTATAGTGCCCTTCCTTTCCGCATTTCCAGCACACCTTTACAAACTTTCCAGGAGATTTAGATCTCCCTATAGATTTAGATCTCCCACTCGAAACCTTATTCTTGTTTCTGTTCTGGGACCTTCCTCGTACAGATAAGACATCTCTATTCTGACCCTCCATATTTCTCCATCTCATTTCCTCCGACAACAAGGCTGAGACAATGTCATCAAAATTCAAGGTAGTTGTATTGCTACCTATTGCAATAACCAAACTGTCCCATGAATCTGGTAGAGAACACAACAAACTGATGCACTTATCTTCATCTAAGATTTTAATATCAACAGATGACAACCGACTTACCACAGTATTGAAGGCGTTCAGATGCTCTATCACCGAGTCTCCATCCTTCATCCTCAGGTTATACAGCTTTTTCCGAAGGAACAATTTATTCACCAGAGACTTAGATTGGTAAAAATTCCCTAGCTTGTCCCACAAGGTCTTCGTCGTAGCTTCCCCAGATACATTCAACAATACTGAATCTAAGACACACAACCATATTTTTCTCTTTGCCTTTCGATCCAGCTTCTTCCAGTCTTCATCTAACATTGTCGTTGGTTTATTACCTGAATCTACTGCGATCCACTGATCCTTATCCACGAGTAGATCCTCCATCTTGAGCTTCCACAAGTCAAAACTCTGACCATTAAATTTCTCGATCTCTATCTTCCTGTCGTTCTCCATCTTATTTCACCACAAGAATCGATCCCGCAGATCTCCCACTGAACAGGGTCTACCTCAGGCCCGAGCAAAAAAACCCTCAGCAGCAAAGGTATCCCCTTGAAGCTGAAACTGCTCTGATACCAAATGTAGCTTTTAACCCTGTACAGAAATTATCTGCAAATGAATCTTAAAAACAGAAAATAAACAATAGCAAGAGAATAAAACATAAAACAGATATACACAGAGATTTTCCCCTGGATCCCAAATCGGGACAACCAGCTTGATTTTTCATTATATTCCTTTTAGTGTTACAACACATATATATACATGCCAAAGCATACATAAACCCCAATCCATTAACCCTAGATTAGAACACAATCGTAGTTCCCTTGACTGGATCTACAAAATACCAGGGGCCAAAAACCATCATTCCCCAAAACCATGTGCAAACCCATGCACAAAACCATGGGCAGGTCTGCCCACCAGAAATAATATAACACATACCCAACACTTTGATATTTCTTCAGTTAATATATATATCATGGTCCTTCTACTTGTATCCATCAAACTATGATGCTAATTGTTAACCGCTCTGTGTCAATGACCCCATAGCAGTACACCATTTTCTTTCGCAAAAGGGATTTGTCATGTTCAAGTGTTTGCATCATTCAAATTTCATCATCAGTTGACAATTTGTAAAAAATGTAAACCCATTATGCATGTTTATAGTGTAAATGATCTTAGTAAGACCATCATGTATGTAACAACCTAGGTAAGCCCAGTATTTTGGTGATAATTTCTATCCTAGGAGGTTTTTTGTCTCACTAATTCATGGGTCTCTCTAGACACAAATGATCGACAAAGTTTTTCCCTCCAACCTCACCCCAAAGCTAGGGTGGATTTTTTTGTCAAGATATTAAGTGAGTCTAGTGCTTTTTTATCAAGTCTTTGTAAAAGTAATTTGGGAATAATCCTAGCTAATTGGCTAGTTTATTTTATTATAGATTACTTGGTCTACTAGATCATATTTTGAGTCGCAGAATTGAGTAGATATTTGAGGGTCTATAATGAACGGGGTTTCCCCTTCATGTATTAAATTGTAATATCTTGATGTAAAAATATTTTAGTGCATGGTCCCTCATTTCTAGACACCATGGCTAAATTATTTGAGGGTTAAGAAAATTATTAATCCCCTCATGTGTCAATTAATTAAATTTCCTGGAAAAAATAAATTAAAATTATAAGCCAAAAATTTAATTAATTTAGGGTCGTAGGAAAAATTAATTCTCCAAATTAGAAAATTCGTGGGTTCTAGAAGAATTCATTTATGGAGGTGGCCGACCAAGGGAATATTGAAAATTTCAAGAGATTTTGGACCATTGGGCCTTGGTAGTTAAGTCAAAGTCGATTTTTTGAGGAAATCAACTCAAAATAATTAAAGTTGATTATACATTTCCTCAAAAATAAAATAATTTCGATGGAGGAGATTAAAAGATAATTAAATATTTTTCAACGGTCAAGATTACTTTGATGGGCATCAAGCCATCTAGTCGTTAGAGAATTAATCTATAAATTAGGAGTCATTTGTCAATCGAAAAGATTCGATCATTGAATCGTGTACTAACTATCAAGCTTTAAAATTGATGTCCGTATGCATGTTTTTAGGTTTTTTAGACATAAAATACAATTTATTTTAAAATATACGCGTTATCCTTAACTGATCAATAATTTTAAAAAAAACCATATTGACTGACATATAAAAAATTTACAAGTATATATATGTATAACTTCAGCTTCAGAATCTGGTTCCCCAATGCCCATATTTGAGGAAATATGATTCCCTAATGCCCATATTGATTCCTCGCGGCTCCACGTCACTTCGAATAGTGTAAACAAAAATTAAATGGTTTGCAAAAAATTGTGTTAACACTATAGTTCACAATTTTCTTCGACGACTTGCAAATTAAATAGCTTGAACGACAATTTTTTTTCACACTATTGTTATGGCTGTCTTTTATTTATCACACGGTACACTTGTTGTTCCACGTTATGGCGAATATCTGTAGGACGGGAAAAAATAAACTTTGTGATATGCCATCCTCTATCCATTAAGTGGGTTGGTGAAGTCTTTACTTCCAAGGCTCCCATCTACCAAATTATCTTCGCTTGGTTGCAACTTGCAAATTGGACTCTTCTTGAATCGGCTTGGGGGAGCAAAAGCAGAGGCATAGACAGCAAACATACAGAATTGGGAAGTCACATAACTTAGAGATTATACATCCAAAAATGTCGCTAAGAACGTCGAGGTACCTGCAATTATAGATTTTAGTTTTAAAAATCATTTTTACTTCAAGAAAATGCTAGGAAATTATAGATTTTACCTTTGAAAATCCTTTCTACTTCTAGAAAATGCCACGAAAAAAACTTTCATTGTATTATTTTGAGACTGAAAATTTTGGAATGGAATCTCCATTCATACCTACATTCCAAGGTTTACAACATCTTACTAAAACAATTGCTTTAGAACTGCAATTTGGTGACGTGTGGATATGGATTTGATCACTGATTTGTTTCAACATATAAACTATAGTCTACTCAATAGAAATGCTAACAAATTACCAATCGATGGTAACATTATTGAATTATTCCTTATGAAAACACCAATTCTCACAATGCATCAAGATAACAAATAATACTAGCCCAGATTGAGTACCAATTCTCACAATGCATCAAGATAACAATGAATACTAGCCCAGATTGAGTAAGGGTAAAAAATAGGATATTTACTCCAAAAATTAGTCATTTAAAAATGCATCCATTATAAATTTGTAATAATCATATTTTTGGAAACTAAAAAAAAAATCAATTTTTCATTTTAGCCACAGATTAAAACTTATATATCAATATTTACAGTATATTAGATATAGGTTACATGAAAAAAATACATCAAAATAACAATAAATGCTACTAAACTGAGTAAAGGTAAAAAATTATATATTCACTGCAAATAAGTCAGTTAAAATTGCATCCATTGTAAATTTGTAATAATCATATTTTTCCAAACCCAAAACTTTCCTTATAGCTACCCAATAAAACTTATTATCTATATCAGCATTCACAGTATCTTAGATATAATAAGTTACATGAAAAAATATCAAATTTCCCTTGTAGCCACCTATTAAAACTTATTATCTATATTAACATTCACACTATCTTAGATATGACAGGTTAGATGAAAAGAAATACAGATAGAAATATAGACAATGTATGTAAAAATAGAGATAAATAACAATATCTTCTCATTAATTTAAATAAATGAATAAATTATATTTTATATATTATAATTATATCTAAAAATAATATTGAGTAGATTAATAGTTAAAAATATGTTTTTAAATTGTAATATAGGTTTGTCATAATAACAAGTTAAAATCATTTTTTTTTATTAAAAACATCATCAAATTTAAAAGAAAATATATATATATATATATATATATATATATATATATATATATATATATATATATATAAAAGAAAGAATAGAATAAGACATTTGGATAATAAGTTAAAATGTAAAAGAATAAAGTATATAAACCTAGGTTTCATTCAATTTTAATAATAAGAATTAAAAAATGATTTATGAATTCCAACTAAAATTTGTGCTTTTCAATGATTTTAGTTTTCAATGACCATTTGTTGACAATAATTCAAAAACTATAATTTATTTATCATATATATATATATATATTTATCTTTTATTAATAAATAGAATGTTTTGTGTCAAACCTTGCAAGAAAAAGCGAAGAAATACAATAGAGTAAAAGGAGACAGTTGGTATGTTATCTTCTAATAGGAATATGCTTTTCATGAATTCCATGAAATTTGATTAATTAAAAAAATTTGGAATTAATTTTTCATTTTTGTGAATTTTGGTGAAATTTGGCAATTTTTGAAAATAGTCCAACTAGAAAAAATGCAACGTGGGCCACATTGCACTTATATTTATCTTTGTAATAGATAAGTGTGTTTAGAGGATTTTATCATATTCTAAAAATGGAAAAACGATCATATATCAAATTTAATTGATTGGAGAAAGCTCAAACTATCATTAGTAAGATACTCGAAGTGAAATGAAAACTTAAAATATTTAAAGTTTTTGCTTTCAAGTTTATGTTTGTTTTAGTAAGAGACTTTAGCTGAGAATTTTGAAAATATTTGAAGTTTTTGCTTTTATTTTTATGTTTGTTATGAGGTTGTCTTTTGACACTTACCTTTTTTGGTGAAACTATTTACATGATATTATTGAATGTACTTTTTAAATATTTACATAATTCATACATATTATGTATTTTTGTTTGAAACTTATTTCACAGTTAATTACTTAAAATATGGTATGTGTATTTCAATTTTTGTATGGTTAAATTTTATTGTTTGATTTAGCTACAACAATATCTACATTCACTATTTTCATATGAAAGTAATTATGAATATAAAGTGTATAAATTAAATAAAACGAGTGAAGTCATATGAAAGATAGTTTAAAATTAAAACCGTCATAAAAAAAAATTCATGATGGGTAGAGGTACTCGTCAAATTTAACCCCTGCTAGGTATTGGAGTTATTGTAATTTTTTTTTTTTTTGAATAATACAACACAAAGTCGTTGGGGTCTTATTTGATAGCAATGTTGCTCTTCAACATTTTATGGTAACTTGTATTTAACATTTCACTAATCTAAATAAATTGTTGATTAATAGCTCTTGTAGATCAATTTATTGCATATGTATTTTGCTTAAATTGCTAAGTTTTTAAGATAGCATTAAAATTTTATTTGATTACCACATATCTCCAATCTTTAAAAGTTTAATTGTTTAGAGATTTTTTTGGGTTTTTGAAGAAGTTTTTGATTAGACCAAATATTTTTGGGTTTTTTGGGAAGTCTTCCCGGCCGACTCCTAAGATTTAAGATTTGGAAAGCTTTCCAGATTTAAAACCTCGAGATTATCTAAAAAACATATTTTACAGAAATTTTCTGGACTCAATACCTAAAATTGTAAAAATTATTTATTTTTCGAAATATTGTGCTAAATAGTTGATATAGGCTGAATATTCAGATTTTAGAGTGGAGTCGGACTCATACTCCTCATTTGATAGATCTGTAATTGTACCTGTACAAATATTTAGAATTTTTTATAAATTATATTTTCTAACTTGGGACTCAGGTTTTAATTTCAAATTTCTCCTCATTCGATAGATCTGTAATCGTCACTGTACAAATATTTAGCTTTTTTTAGATTTTATTTTCTAAATTGGGACTGGGGTTTTAATTTCAATTTTTTGTATATTCTTATGGCGTATCTGGGTTTTTGTGGGTTGTGTGTGTAAGTATAGATTTAGGAGTTTTTCAAAGGAGTTTTCAGGTTCCGAGGCAGATATAAGCGCTGTAAGGCAAGATCTAGTCTCAGAAAGCATTTGTTTGCAGAGAAGAACTCAAATCTGGTTTGGTTTTTTTTTTTTATATATCAAATTTCTCTGAAGTCATTATATTTGTGGGAAAGAAATCTTTTTTGAATTTTTCTTAGGAGTTTTTTATTTTTAAGTTAATCTTACCCTGCAGCTCTATTTCCTCCCTGCGCTGCCATTTTCTCCTTGCCTCTTCCGTGTTGTTGCGTGCACCCTTGCTCTACTTTTTTCTCCAGGTCTGCATCTTCTCGTGCTTCCTGAAGCTCCTTATCCGCGACTTCATCTTTTCTCTGCACGCTGCTTTTTTTCCTCAGCCTCCTGCCATCCTCCTGCGCGGTTCCCACTTTCTCCTTGCTCGATTTCCCTTGCTGCTCCCTCCTTCCGAGCCCTCCTCCCTTCACTAAAACTAAATCACAAAGCAATCAAAAAATTTCGATTTTGACCTTTGTTTTAAGTTTGGCATTTTTGCTTTCATTAAAATAAAAAAATCAAAATTTTCAATTAACTTTTAAAATCTTTTAAAATCAAAATTCTATTAACTTTTGAAAAATCAAAAAATTTTAACCATTAACATTAGTCATTTTTTTTTTTAATTCTTTTTTGTACGACACATCAAATTTTGATGTTTATTTGACATGAAATAAAGATCTTTGGGCCATTATTAAAGTGTTAAAGCTTTTAAGCCTTTGGGAAAGTTTTTCTAAATTTTTCTGTTTCTAAATTATTCTGTAGTCAAGACAATTTTTTTTACTGTAGGAGACAATATTTTTTCTGGTTTGAGTTATTTAGAAAATTATAGAGTTCCATAAATATTTGGAAAAACGTTTAGCATTTAAATTTCACTGTTTTTTTATGGTAATTAATTATTGAAATTTAAGTGTTTGGGCCTTCATTATTTATAAGCTTAAGCTAGATTTTAGATTTTAGATTTTAAGCTATTGCTTGGGTTTTAGATTTTAATTGAAATCACTCATTATCTGAAGAAGGAAACTAACTTGAAGTCTGCATCTGTTTACTTGAATTATTGGATATTTACCAAATGTTTTAAGTTTGAAAAAATTTCAAGTAATTTTTTATCATCATTTTATTAAGTACTTTGTTATGGAAGTGTGATAACTGTATATCTTTCAATAGAGTCTTTTTTTTAGCATCTACATGATTGATAAGTTCGCTTAAGTGCTTAGTGTTTAAATTATAATAATTTGCAATGTATGTGCTTTGGGTCTTTCACGTCGTGTTTTGTTAAAGCATCTTTTAGTTCTCCTTGCATTTCACATTTTAAGTTAGTCTTGCATAATTAAAAGTTACTTCCAAGTATAGGCTTGTTCGATAGAAAGATAGGTACCCATCCATTTTTGCTTAAGAAGTCTGGTTTTAATAGTACTTAAAACGGTGACCTTGCAGTCGTCAGAGCCACAATTCTCTGCAACACCGGAGACACCGGGTATGATAGATTTTTAGGATAGGTATCGTTAATCACACCTTAGTGTGCTTTGCCTTATCTTATCTCTGCCACGTACTATGAAATCGGACTTAATATAGAAAGGATCGAAGGGTTTAAACTTAGAATAGACATTTAAGTAAAATTAACCAAGATTCTTGCATTTCACATTAGCCTTAGGATTTGCATTACATATAAGATAGTCATTCATCCAAGCAACACTTGTTCATCAATTACTTGGTCCTAAATTTCCTAGCAAGATAGTTGACTCCATAAGGCACTAGCATTAATCCTCTGAATCTAATCAAATCCTTTAAATCTTGCTAGATCAAATACAAGTATTTGGTCACTTAACTATGTCTCCCGAGTTGGTTGGTTTCCAACTAGTTCTTCTTCATTCCATTTTCATAGGGTTTACCCCCCTTAGTTTGCTCTAGGGAGACAACTTAAACAGAGAGATTGGGGATCAAGGTGACATCTCCCAATCCGAGTCGTTGTCGCAGTGCCTAGACATTTTGTGCAACAACACTAACCATAAAAATTTCTTTGCACATACAATGTTTTAATCTCTCCATAATATTCAATCCCTTATCAAACTTCAAAGCATTAGACAGGTCAAATTTAATGATGCAATTAGTCCTTCTTTTATGTATAGCTGCTTCACATACTTATGCCACAAATATATGCCTTTAGATATCTTATCACAGTTCTTCCATAGAGCTTGGCTCACGCCAAGGAAAAACCTCAAGATGGGGAAAACCGTATATCAATTCTTATTATTAATATCAAATGCTCAACACAAAGAGAGTACGATAATTCAAAGTCAAAATGACTTGCCAATTTGAAGATCCAATATCACTGCCCTTAGACAAGTAGATGGCCCAATCAAAACTCCAAATTCTGGCACTTTGTCAACAGTAATCAATTGTGCCCTTTTGAGCTAGTGAAATAATATTGTAGAAGCATGGTCTAGTTAGGGTTGCTTACAATCCACTACTATCTCACTCAACTATTATAGAACTCCTCCTTTCAACTGCGACTTTCCTTGGCATACAAGATGTTGTCCTTCGTTGGCCCTTAGGGCTGGTATGTACCCATGATAGGCCTCTCACCCCCCCTTGTTTATGCTTGGGTAGACCTGCATCCCTTCCTGAAGCAATAGATATGAAGTGTAGCCACACAAGGGGAGAATTTATTCCTCAATTTGTCCACCAATTATCCAAAAAACAACACACAAACTAGGCCTGACTTTTTGCTCTTGAATTCGGACTTGCAAGGACAAATTTACCCATTCAAACTTCCCAGAATTTTCCTCAAGGAATGCAGTTGTCCATGTGAAGTATCTTGACCCTATTGCAGAAGTAAAACCCAAAAAAAACAACCCTTCGTTCTCCTTCAAGAGATCAACTACCTCAGACATAAATTTTCTATAGAAAGAAGCACTTGAATGTGTCTAATGAGGTTGGAGGACACCTCTATTTATATAAGATGGATAGGGGTGTCACATGTCTAAATAAATCAAAGTCGACCTTGATAATTAGCACATATGTGGGCTTCACAAAAACATATTTCTCGTTGTCCAAATTTAGTGATCCTTAGGTCGATTTTGGTCCTCTCGAAAAGAGGAATTCAATGCAATAATTATCTCCATCAAATGAGTTGTCCAAAGTGGAATTTGCCCCTAGATGCCAATTTTAATAGACGATGAGTCTCTAGATTATTTTTCTAGTAAATATTGATATTTGTTGGAGGTTTGCTATTCTACAACACCTAGTTGTAATTTCTCAAATCATTGAATAATAATAAAACCCTCATCTACTGCACTTGTTTTCCCTTCGAGGTTTTTCCAAGGACAATTGTCTAAAATAATGGTGTCAAAATTGTGTGTGTGCATTATTTTCTCAGTTCTAGTATTTTATTTTCTGCAATGTTTTTTATTTGTGAAGACTTGTTGAAGTGGATTATTCGTTATTTGTTGTAATATTAAATTACAAAATAAAATAAAATAAACTGCATAAGTTAGAAAAACAATTCCAAATAGCTACAATCGTTGAAATTTCAAAATTTCTTTACTTGATAATTAGTTGTGAATGTTTATATTTCTTCTTTATTATTTGTTATGTCTTCTTCATCAAGAAATTATACAAAATGTTTGATCTTCTAGGAAAATAAAGAGACAAGAGACAAAATTAGGCCGCTAGCCACGGCAAAACCCCCCAAAAATCCTTCTCTTATAGAATCAAATCAAAGTGAGATATCCAAGATCACAACTAAGACCAAAACTGCCACCAAAAAGGCCAAGTCAAACCCTCCTCTAGGTCACCTCCAGTGTCAAAGTCAACAATGGTCAAACTATCCCAAATCTGGTCAACTCTTGACATTTCAGCCCCTGAAATTTCAGGCCTGCAATAACATAGAAAAATTTGGCTTTCAAGTTTGAAATTCAGTTAAGCAAACATATTATTCTCTTCTTTGACTTCATTTCTCTCTCCTTTTACTTATGCTTCTTCTCCTCCTTCGCATGGTTCAGATGTACTTCTTTTGTGTGATTATATGATCTCCAAGAGGGTCGAGCTTGCTTCTTATACATCGTTGTCCAGGAGGTCGAACAGGTGCCTTGTGGAGGCCCAAGCCGAATTGTTCCAAGGAGGACCCACTCGACTTTTTGTGGACTTGTTGACTCGACATAAAATTTCAAATTATTTTCTGACAAATGTCCAAATGGGACATGAATCAAGGACATTTTTATTTGACTCATAATAAACTCTTTTTGACTCTACGAGCATGAAGAAAATGCTTTAACCCAAAAAATAAATATAATAATGAATATAATAAATACATCAATGATTGTTTTACATTAAATTATGAAGACCGACACTATTACAACTTCAATGCTATACAGGATGAAGGGCAAGCCTATAGATCAAGGGAATAAGGTGGTTTCTGGGACTCAGAGGGAGTTAAGTGAGAGTGAGAGTTTACAAGTTTAGAGAGAGAATCTGCAACACAATAAGAGTGCATGGTCAATGGGAAGTAAGGAGACTTCTTTAGCTAGAAGGAAGGAACCTTGGAATGGCCTAAAGGCCTATCAAGAGAAGAAGAAGCGAGAAGCTTCTGGCTATAGGGGCACTTCTGAGGAAAGTGTTGTTCATTGTACAGGGTATGTTGCAGTGATGGATGCTAGATATTGGGATTGTGTGGGCCTAATGAGTTACTTCCAAGGAATGGAAGCAACTCCCTTGCTAAGAGAGAGTGTTGAAAAGTGTAACTTGGGAGGTACTCCCACAAGTCTAGCGTACTTCACTTGTGAGAGAAAACCCACTTTGTGAGAAAAGTTCCCAAGCCTGTGGATTTTGGACCAAAAGTCGCGGGCTTGAGACCTGAAGAAATTATTTATTTATTCTATTTTTTGTGGAGGAAACCTTTGATGGACCAAAGGGTCTCCTAATGCAACATTAGAGAGCTATATAAATTAGAGACCTATGGAGACATCATTCACCATCATAGCAATTCATCTTGTGTGAGCACAAGCCAAGAAGAGAAGTCACAAATTTGAGTGGAGGACGATTTAAGAGGTCTTGATTTGTTTTGGAAGTGAATTTTTCGTAGTGAAGGAAACTGAGCTACTCCTCCAAAGCCTGGTCTATTGGAAGGTGAAAGGAGGCTGGCATTAAAGGTTCTTGATGATGCCAAGTTCTATCTAATGTACTGGACAAGTAGAATGAGGATTGTTGGTTTTGATTTGTCTTGAGAGAGGGATGAAACCCTAGATATCTGTGGAGGCATGTAGAAAGGCCTCAAGGCCTCAACAGATAAGATATAGGATGGATGCAGTTGTTTTAAGCTAGGCCTCAGGGAGGAAAGGGGGTGGAGAGGTCTTAGGGGCCTATGGAACAAGGCGAGGCATATCAAGCCTAAGAAGAGGCCAACATAGGGCTATAAGTGTTGTTTTTCTAAGGAATATGGGTTGTTGAGTGTTATTCGTGAAGTCTGTTCACTAATGGGGATGTGCACAATTGTGTTTGAAGGTTGGTTATGGAGTGTATTTGAAGGGCTAAACACATTGTGAGCAGCTGGGTATGCAAAGATCTGAAAGGAGCCAAATCTCTATGTGAAGGAGGCAAAGGACAACCAGGTAACAAGGGACAAATAAGGACTGAAAGGGTTGGTTGTGAAGGGGCTACAATAGAAAGTAAGTCATTTGCTTTTTCATTGTTGTGTTGGGAAGATTCAAGGTCAAAGGGAGTTGAGTTCATGCCCTAGTTATATATTGTTGTATAATAGCTTTGTATTAGGGTTTGTAAAGGGCCATGATCCCTGGTATGGGAGCCCTATGAATTTCTTATTGATGGACTTATAAAAAAATTTTTAGGCCATATACATCTATGTACTTTATTGTTTCATTGTTGTTATATTTCCACTGTAAAGTTGTTTTTTGTTGAACATTGCTAGTGTGTTTGTGGATTAAGTCTAGCCATAGACCAAACCTAGCATGTAAGGAAAATTCAACACAGAGGTTGATAGATCAATTTGATCGAAAAACCTAGAGATACACTTTAGAGAGCTGGCACAACTCAAACAGATGGGATCACATGAAGAGTATATCACATAATTCGAATGAACCATAGTCATGGTGATAGAATTATCTAAAGAAAGAATAATCATGCTCTTCACGGAGGGATTATCCAAACCCTTAAAGGGTTGGGTTAAGGCATTCAACCCCGCAATCCTACAAGATTCCATCAAGAAGACTCGAGACATGGAAGTGAAACAACCAAATATAATACCTTGTCCAAGCCTTTCATCCCTCTAAAAGACAAGGATACAAATCCCTTTCAATGTGATTGGCCCAAGAAGGACAAGTTGGATGAGGAAACCCGAAGCGAGCTAAGGAGAAATAAACTATGTTTTACTTGCAAGGAACCATGGGAGTGAGGACACCGATGCATAGGCAAAGGAAAAATCCATTACAAAGTAGTCTCCGACGACGAGGATGAAGAAGAGCCCGCCCCAAATGATGACCCTAGCAGCCCAAGGAAAGAAAAACCACAAAAGGAGGCTAAATAGGGAGAAAAACCTCGCGAGGAGAAGAAACCTCAACCAAAGGTTAAGATTGATTCTCAATCAGGAACCCCCAAGTATCACACCTCAGGATCAGGAGATTTATCAAGGGAAAAATCATCACAACCTTGGTTGATGGAGGAGTTACGCACAACTTTATCAATGCAACATTAGTAGCAAAAAGAGGTCTTCCCATAGAATAATTCGAAGGCCTCGATGTGATAGTAGTGGATGGGTACAACTTGGATTGCACATGGGTTATACTAGGTTTGAGCATAACACTCGGTAATTACACTTTCACTAGTGATTTTTATGTACTATATCTTGCAAATATCAATTTAGTGTTGGGGGTTCAATGGTTGTATTCGTTGGGGAAAATCACTATGGACTACCAAGCAATGACGATGGAATTGAAAGCATCAAATGGAAATAAATTAGTATTGAGAGGCATGACTAATGGAAGCCATCAAGTTTTTTCCGCCAAAATAATGGAGGCCATATTTAGACATGGAGATGTAATGTTTGATTACAAGCCAAAATACACACGATAATAGAAACCCACAATACAAGGTGAACATTCAACAAGTGTTGAATAAGCATGGCTAGGTATTTGTTGAGATTCCCCCAAGACTACTTCCCAAAAGAGGGTTTGAACATACCATAAAGTTATAAGAAGGTTCCAAGCCTGTATTCACCATACCATATCAACACCCAAATAAATTCAAGGATGAGATAGAGAAGGCAATCCAAGAATTGATAGCTATGGGCGACATTAGACTCAGCTCAAGTCCATTTGCTTTATCGATAGTTTTGGTGAAAAAGAAGGATGACACATGGAGGATGTGTATTGACTACCAAGCATTCAACAAAAAAACCATTAAGAACAGATACCCCATTCCCAGGATTGATGAATTATTAGATGAATTACATGGAATTGTATACTTTTCAAACCTTGACCTGCGATCAGGATATCATCAATTTTGGGTTCAAGAGCAAGATGTGCCAAAAACAATTTTTCGATGCCACTATGGAAACTTTGAGTTTCTGGTCATGCCATTTGGACCAACCAATGTTCCCACCACATGCCAATATTTTATGAAAAACATATTCAACAAACAATTGAGGAAATTATTATTGGTATACTTTGACGACCTCCCCATATACAACAAGACATGGGAAGGCCACTTGGAACATCTGGAAGAAACTTTGGGCATAATGAAAGAACAATCATTCTATTCCAAGGCATCAAAGTGAACATTAGGGATGACGGAAATTCTTTATTTGGGACATATAATCAATGTGCAAGGAGTGTAGGTACACCAAGAGGATATTCAAGCAATGAGAACACACAGTTAACCAGAAATCTTGATCGTCATCAAATATTGGATTGGCCTACACCCAAGATCTTGACAGAGTTACGAGGATTCTTCAGAATTTGCAGCTATTACCGATGGTTTGTTAAAGGATTCTCGCAATTACGTGCAACTCTGATAGATTTGACAAAGAAAGCAACATTCAGGTGGATAGAAGAATTGGACAAGGCATTCAATAATCTCAAGGAAGTAATGAGCTCATGTTTGGTATTGGCACTTCATGATTTTAGTCAACCCTTTATATTAGAGTGTGATGTGTCTAGAGAAGAAATATCAGTTGTACTAATGCAAAAGGGGCATCTGATCACATTCGAAAGCTGAAAGCTCCAAGATTTGGAGAGGCTTTACTCCATATATGACAAAGATATGCTAGCTATTATGCATGCTTTGGAAAAGTTCAGGCAATACTTGGTAGGAAGCAGTGTCGTAGTCAATACAAACCACAACAACTTACCTCATTTCTTGGAATAAAAGGACTTGAATGAAAGACAACATAAGTGGGTAAGTAAGGTCCAAGCTTATGATTTTGATATTGAATACGTTAAGGTCCAAGTTTATGATTTTGATATTGAATACGTAAAGGGTAAAAAGAAAGTTGTGGTCGATGCACTTTCTAGAAAACCAACAACATGTTCCCTCATGGAGATCACCGAATATTGGAAGGCTCACCTATTGGTAGAGTACTCCAGAAACAAGTGTTCATGTGCACTAATAGGCAGACTCATCCAAGATGACAGGTACAAGATAATTAATGACATTATTTTCTATAAAGACATGATATATTTGGTCCCTAAATCCATGCTCAAGGAGAAAATCTTGAAGGCTACGTATGACATACCATTAGTAGGACACTAGGGGTTCTTCAAAACTTACCAATAGATTAGGGATAGTTTTTCATGGAAAGGTCTCAAAGATGACATATTAAAACACGTCAAGGAATGTGTAATACAAAATAAGGTTGAACACACACATCCTGCATGATTACTCAAACCCTTACCAATTCCAGAACAAAAATGGGATAGCATCTCAACAGACTTCATTACAGGACTACCCAAAGTATAAGGAAAAGGTTGAATCTACACAGTGGTTGTCAGGGTAAAAAAATTTGCACATTTCTTTTCAATTCCAATTGATTATTCATCCAAGCAGGTAGCAAAACAATTCTTCAAGGAAGTCTTCAAGCTCCACGAACTACCTAAAAATATGATGGCAAGAACTCTTCAGGCTAGTGGGAACATAATTGACCCCTTGCTGGTCGGCTTAATTTTCGAATTAAACCTCTCAATATTAATTATCAATTCGGGAGTCGTAAACGTGAGTTGTACTGCGTATTGGCTCAACTTAATGGTCAGAGTATAAATATATTCCTTTGTAATGATAAACTAGGTACTGGAATGAAACACACCTTTGCTGGCAAATAAACAATCACGAAAAGGAAACTTACTTAACCAATTTCATTCACTGCAAACTCCATACTACAATTAAACTATAAAGCAATCCTCAATCATGTAACATTATCGCACTTGCATTCTACTTTTTAAATCTCCTATGATAACTTAAAAAACTAATCTATTAACTCTTCTCCCTAACACTTGAAATTAATCTTGAAATAAGCAAAAGACACACACATTATTCTAATTATAGCTCACACATTAAACTAACTAAAAATACTCTTCATAATAAATTCAAGATTCAAATTAACAAAGGACAATTCTATCTATTGAAAGAAAACTACTCTGCTCCATGTAAAATTAACACTTAAAATATCCTATTAAAAATCACATTATAAATAATCTATGATAAACCTTCTATTTAAAGATTTTAATCTAGGTGAAACAAATTATTCAATAATAAGCCTACTTCAAAATCAAATCATCACACTACATTTAAACTTGATATCTCTACCTAATCAAATCCACACTCAAACTTTCTCACATAAGGAAATGTTTACACTATAAAAACAATAAAGAATCTAATTAAAAAGAGATCTAAAACAAAACAAATTCTAATTAAAAGAGATCTAATTATTAATTGAAATCATGTTTAAATAAATCAAATGCGCATTTAAATCCTGCAAACATTCAAAGAAATTAGATAATGCAAACCGTGATTTAATATTTTAAATGAGTAATGTTAACATATTCAAATTCAAAGCATCTACAATCTATTCTAATTCCATATTTAAACTCAGAAATTGGATGCTCCCATTACATTCGATTTTAACAATAGGAATAGAGTATAACGCTATGTCAAAACTCAGATTATGTAATGAGTCCAAGTTTACAATAATTCTTCAGTCCATTAATTTTCATGTTGCAAAGATGACTAAAATGCTTGAAATTGAACCATGTTTACAACAAATTCACACAAAACCAGAAATAGAAAACTATGCTATGAAATCACTCACACATCTAATTATCTTAGGCTGATTGATCAAGCTTAGCTCCAGAGGTGGTGGGCCCTCCCACACCTGGAGTAAGTTGAATTACTGCAATGGGGGAAAGCTTTTTAAAACATCAAATACTGGAATGTGCAGTTAACCATGGCACAGATGCTTCTGTTCACAACAGCAAGTTGAAGGCAATCATGTATTTAAAACATCCTTTGGAAATTGATTTATATAAGTCCTGCACCCGATTCTGGTTTACACATAGCAATTCCTCTATCTATATTACATTTCTCTGCAACTCGATACCAGTTCTACCTCTTAGAATTCGATGTCACACTTGAGAAATTCTACTCTCTACATATGAGAAATTCCTCTCGGTCCTACATCTGAGAAAATCGACTTTGAGAAATTAAACCTTACATCTGAGAAATTGCGCCTTCTAATTGACGGACTAACTAATTACATCTATGTTGTCTAAATGATGGATTAACTTCCTCCCTAATTGATTTCCCCCTTTCCTTAGTGTGCAACTTCTCCTCCTAGCAGCAACGCTGCAACTCTAATTAAATAGATCCATGGTTACGTGGGATGGAATTTTAGGATAGTTGGTTAATATGAATTAAAAAAAATCAAAACAAGGAGATTTGATTCCCAATTTAGTTCTGAGCTGGTGTGATCTAGCTTTTGTGTTCCTTCTTTTGTATGCCCTCGATCCCTATGCAATTGCTCCCCTCGAATAGCAGCAACGTTGCCTAGTTATTCAGGCCCTTGGTTACACACACATACAAACTTAGAATTATCAACTGATTCAAGACCATAATAAGAGGATCTGATTTTGAATGGGTCGAGTTGATATTGAACATCTGATGAATGTATAAACTAAGTCAAAAGATCATAAAAACAACCCCAAGTTGTTTAGATTTTTCTTCCTTTTTCGGGTTGATGTCGATGCCAATGATTCTTCATAAAACATGTTTAATCACTACTTAGGCTAAGGATGTGAAGCTACAAAGTCAATTGCAATATTCACTGAGTTGATTTTATGGGCTTCATTATCTGGAATCTCAAAAGAAAACTCTTCGTCGAGAGCCATTACAAGATCAACAGTGTCTAAACTATCTAATCCCAAATCATTCTGAAGTAATTCTAACTTCAATAAAACCACACTTGTAATGCTGACCTGTTCAGAACCAAACCGTTCAGAACCAAAACCGTTCATGTTCAACGAATTTTCACTGGAATAT
Organism: Pinus albicaulis; assembly: GCA_034641835.2. Taxonomy (NCBI): domain Eukaryota; kingdom Viridiplantae; phylum Streptophyta; class Pinopsida; order Pinales; family Pinaceae; genus Pinus; species Pinus albicaulis. The sequence goes on along the minus strand of CM076575.1, from coordinate 271,962,760 downwards.
TCCCCCGTCCATAAATCCTTCATGAAGACGAATTTTGCCAAAATATTTCTAGGTTACCTGAATGATGGTGCGCTGAACAAAACTCGTGTGTCGGAATTTGAAGATTATTCACCATTTGATCACGAAATATATATTTTCACCTACAACAATCTTAATCCGCACTCAATTCCGCACTCAATTCTGTAGTAACTAGTTTTATGAAGAAATTTGGTGATGGAACTTCGATCTTAGCTAAAATTAATGCAATAATGAATGAAAGGTGGCTTTCCATATATAATGGAAAATAAGAAACTTTTGGAGACATCGCAACAAACAGCCAACCATGCTCTAAGCCATGGGAATACTTAAGGTCGACCATAAAGTCTAAGAACCTTTGCTAGCACTGTTATAACCAAGTGGAGAGTTGATGCTATGCTGGGGCAAAATCGATCCTCATCATCCAAAAATTATGAAGCTAGCAATCAACAAACATTAATGAACCAACATTCTCAGTGATTATTTTACATGGTAGCACATGGTTGTCATGGCATCTGAGAGCCTTGCAAAGAATGTGTTGCTCCTCATTATCAGGATACAGAGAAGAGGTTGCAGATGTTGAGGTGAATTCATACTTAAATATGTCTTGGACTAGACTTATTTACTTGGCACCAAGAAACCATTTATTAATACAACTATTACACAAAACACACTTCAAATTAATTAATAACAAGAATTTATAATTTAATAATTAATGTTTCTAAATGCCTCTAGTCATCAGCTTAAAAGAAAAAACACTAGGTACAAGCATATAATTATGCAATAAATATTGTGAAAATTTGGGCAAAAGTGTGGCTCAACATCCCCCCACGCTGAACTTCTTGCACGTCCTCGTGCAAGCCAAAACTATAAGACGATGAAATAAGGTAGGGAAAATGTTAACAAAGATTTTATCAAGTAAGGATGGAGATGCCTGATATTGAAATGCCTTCATTAGCCTGCAACATTTACTATTACATTACGAGCTAAAACCATGTGAAATGATAAAATAAGATCAGGGACCAAAAGTAGACATGATGGAGAAAATAGTGTTTGCACATACATGTTACCTTCTCCCAAATGAATTCCATATTTTGTTTATGCCCAAAGTCTTATGATGAAAACCAAATTTTGTTGAAAAAATGCAGTTTCAAAAGTAATAACACAAGATTCATGTACCTATTATAACAATCTCGTACCTAGGTCATGCAGCACATATTTAGAGGCAACTACAATCAATACGCATTTGTTGGCAACCAGCACCCTGTGAGTAGTCATCATTGAGTAATTCGTCACTTTGAATACCATGAGAATTAAAGTGAGTTATGATACCAATCAGCAACCTCTTTTTTTGAATACTCTAAATTACGTTGTCATCCGGATTCAAAAATAAATTTCTTCTTAATCTAGTACAAAGAATAAGCTTCACTAAGGGTACCACATCTTTAAATATTCTTGATTTCTAGAAGATAGAACTCAAAGCATCATGTTCAAATTGTCTTAAAACCATTGTCCAAGAAAAAGGATGAGTTTTCAGGGAAAGATAAGGATAGCCAAGCAAATCATAGGATGTAGTTAACTTTAATACCACAGACATGACCCTGCTGCCCGCAGGTGTCCATAACCTCGACAGGGATGTATTTTAACCTATTTAAATGTCAGTATCCCACTTACTAGATACAAATATAGAGTTAGATTATTTGACTTTTTAGATGAAGGCAGCTGTCTTGTCTTGGTAACCAGTTGATGGCAGTGCCACTCACAAGAAGTAACATGGATGAACAGGCCGGCTCGTGATGAGACCTCCTGTCTTCCATCTTTTTGGCTGAAAGCCATTACTCTGGCTTGGTGACCAGGAGCAGTAATGTCATGCATGCTAGTTCAAGACCTCCTATCCTTCCCTAAATCTTTGTAAGCTATGATTATGATTAACCTTAAAGGTTACTTAATAATTGAGGAGACGGATCTACTCCTTAAGAGTACAGGATGGCGTGAAATTTTTTTAATGACTAATCATTGCTGGCTAATTCCTCTACCCTAAGGACTTATTAAATATATCACAGACAATGACTGAAATATTCCTCGAGTTAAGAATCCTAGTGTTCTCGTGAATAGCTCATTATGATCTTAACAAGAGTGATCCACCATAGGGGGTTTTCCAATAGTACCTTTTAAGGGAAATTGAAAATATATATCTGAGACGACAACTTATTAGAGTGATTAATCATGGTTACTTTTTTCAAAATCATGAGGCATTAGAGCGAATTGTACTCAACAAGATCTGTCACAAAAGTAGTTTTAATAGACATTATTTAAAATTTAAAACCCTAATAGCATTATAACAAATTTATTCATTTATTCTCCTACCCTACTTTACCCTAAGAGGCGAAAGACTCCCATTTAAGTATAGGAGTAATTCCAATGAAGCCACGTGCGTAACAAAATGTTGATTATACTCACACTTAGTTTTAAAGAATGGACTTCAAGACATACAAAAGCATGAGAAACCAGTTGCTTCAATTGATATGGTACCAAGAGTTTCCGAATGTTGAGGAAATAAGATGGCGTGATGACTGCTCGAAACCAAGATTCAATGGAATCCACATATTTATGATTCTCCAACTAATGAAAATCTTCCACAGTTTGATATTCACTCTCTTGGAGGCATAAGGGACCAGGAGAAAGACAAAAGATAAATCCCTCAAGTTCAAGCTCAAATATCTGCTTTTCAAATTGAAAAGAATGGTTGAGAGAGATTCTAGGGTTTTGAGTTTCCACAACATTTTCAGAACAAGTTACAATAAAATATTGCTCCTCTGGTGGTCTCTGAATTACAGATTCCCAGGGTGAATGTTCTACGGTAATGGGGGAAGTTTCCAGGTTCATTCCTTTTCCCAACATGGAAGATGTAGCATTTTTTCAACATGAGAATCAAAAGAAAGAATAGGTGGTTCAAACTGCTATGCAACCTGATGGTTTAGATTAGGGTTTAGGATGTGGTTTGGGGTAGAGTTTTGGTTAAGGCTTGGACTATGATTTGAATTTAGATTGGGGTTAGGCTTTGAACTAGGGTTAGGTCTCAGTTTTAAATTAGGGCTAGGTTTAGGTATAGGGTATGGACTAGGGTTAGAGTATGGATTAGGGTTTGAATTAGGACTAGGGTATGGATTAGGGCTAGGGTATGGATGAGGGTTAGGGTAAGGTTGCACATACAGCTGGGACCATGGAGGAGGATAACTTAATAGTGTATTGGAAATAAATTGTGGTTGTTGCTGATGTTCATATGATTGAATTTTCATGGGAGATTGTCCTAGAGAGAAAGATCCAAACAATTCTTGAGGCCATGGAGATATCTGGCTCGAGGATGACATCCAAGGAGAGGGCCACTGTGACCACGAAGTAGGATATTCAATTGGAGGAGGATTAAAATTTTTCCATGACACTGAAGGATTATAAACATGTTGAGGAACCTGCTCAGGAAAATAATCATTATTCCAAGTATCTAATGGTGTTGGGTTTTGAGTTATACCTGGTTGATTCGATTCCTTACTTGATTTCCTGAGTAGCTTTCGTAATCATGGCAGTGATGGGCAGTGTTCGGTTGCATGACCATCCTTGCAAATTTCGCAAAATTTTAGATTGCTAAGTGGACACTTTCCAAGGCAGTGTTTCTTTTGACAGTTGTTGCAAAGGATAAGCAGTGGTTCTTCATCCTTCTCTTGTTCCTGCAAATCATCCAATTCCGAAATCAAAGATTTAATTATATTGAATTTATGTTCAAGCAAGGTGTTAAATTCTGCACTTGTGAATTCTTCATTATATGACTTGTCTATCTCTGTAGCAGCATGAAAACTCCTCATTGAATGATTCCTCAAAATACCATTTTCTTGTTTTCAATCATCACACTGGTACATTCTGTCATCACATGGATTAGTACACAAGGGTTCTTACAATACCCCAAAAATGATATAACGTTGGAATCTGAAGATGGATTTAAAAGCTTTTGGATCAAATAAAACTCACCACTCTTGCATGAAAGGAAAATGTCGAATCAAAGTACTATTTAATCTATTAAAAGAAAATCAATTTGGAAATTAAATGTCTAAAGCTTGCTTCTACTTCTACACATAAAGGAAATAAAAGTTCAAGAGATACGCAATATGGCAAGACTTTGGAGCAACCCCACAATAGTGGATGCGTGGCTCTTCACTCATGTCTTACCGTACACTATCCACCCTCTGACTGCCCTGCAATATCCTTGAAACTCTGTGAGAAAATTTTACCTGAGCCAAAATACAACTCCCCGGCAACGGCACCAAAATGTTGGTCAGCTTAGTTGTCAGATTAAACCTCTCAATATTAATTATCAATCCGGGAGTCGTAAACACGAGTTGTACTATGTATTGGCTTAGCTTAATGGTCAGAGTATAAATATATTCATTTGTAATGATAAACTAGGTACTGGAATGAAACACACCTTTGCTGGCAAATAAACAATCTCGAAAAGGAAACTTACTTAACCAATTTCATTCACTGCAAACTCCATACTACAATTAAACTATAAAGCAATCCTCAATCATGTAACATTCTCGCACTTGCATTCTACTTTTTAAATCTCCTATGATAACTTAAAAAACTAATCTATTAACTCTTCTCCCTAACACTTGAAATTAATCTTGAAATAAGCAAAAGACACACACATTATTCTAATGATAGCTCACACATTAAAATAACTAAAAATACTCTTCATAATAAATTCAAGATTCAAATTAACAAAGGACAATTCTATCTATTGAAAGAAAACTACTCTGCTCCATGTAAAAATAACACTTAAAATATCCTATTAAAAATTGCATTATAAATAATCTATGATAAACCTTCTATTTAAATATTTTAATCTAGGTGAAACAAATTATCCAAAAACAAACCTACTTCAAAATCAAATCATCACACTACATTTAAACTTGATATCTCTACCTAATCAGATCCACACTCAAACTTGCTCACATAAGGAAATGTTTACACTATAAAAACAATAAAGAATCTAATTAAAAAGAGATCTAAAAAAAACAAATTCTAATTAAAGAGATCTAATTATTGAGTGAAATCATGCGTAACAAATCAAATGCGCATTTAAATCCTGCAAACATTCAAAGAAATTAGATAATGCAAACCGTGATTTAATATTTTAAATGAGCAATGTTAACATATTCAAATTCTTAGCATCTACAATCTGTTCTAATTCCATATTTAAACTCAAAAATTGGATGCTCCCATTACATTCGATTTTAACAATAGGAATAGAGTATAACGCTATGTCAAAACTCAGATTATGTAATGAGTCCAAGTTTACAATAATTCTTCAGTCCATTAATTTGCATGTTGCAAAGATGACTAAAATGCTTGAAATTGAACCATGTTTACAACAAATTCACACAAAACCAGAAATAGAAAACTATGCTATGAAATCACTCACACATCTAATTATCATAGGCTGATTGATCAAGCTTAGCTCCAGAGGTGGTGGGCCCTCCCACGCCTAGAGTAAGCTGAATTACTGCAGTGGGGGAAAGCTTTTTAAAACATCAAAGACTGGAATGTGCAGTTAACCATGGCACAAATGATTCTATTCACAACAGCAAGTTGAAGGCAATCATGTATTTAAAACATCCTTTGGAAATCGATTTATATAAGTCCTGCACCCGATTTTGGTTTACACACAGCAATTCCTCTATCTATATTACATTTCTCTGCAACTCAATACTAGTTCTACCTCTCAGAATTCGAGTTCACACTTGAGAAATTATACTCTCTACATATGAGAAAGTCCTCTCGGTTCTACATCTGAGAAAATCGAATTTGATAAATTCAACCTTACATCTGAGAAATTGCGCCCTCTAATTGACGGACTAACTAATTACATCTCTATTGTCTAAATGATGGATTAACTTCCTCCCTAATTGATTTCCCCCCTTTCCTTAGTGCGCAGCTTCTCCTCCTAGCAGCAACGCTGCAACTCTAATTAAATAGATCCATGGTTACGTGGGATCCAATTTTAGGATAGTTGGTTAATATGAATTAAACAAATTCAAAACAAGGAGTTTTGATTCCCAATTTAGTTCTGAGCTGGTGTGATCCAGCTTTTGTGTTCCTTCTTTTGTATGCCCTCGATCCCTGTGCAATCGCTCCCCTCGAATAGCAGCAACGTTGCCCAGTTATTCAGGCCCTTGGTTAAACACACATACAAACTTAGAATTATCAACTAATTCAAGACCATAATAAGAGGATCCGATTTTGAATGGGCCGAGTTGATGCCAAACATCTAATGAATGCATACACTGAGTCAAAAGATCATAAAAACGACCCCAAGTTGTTTAGATTTTTCTTCCTTTTTTGGGTTGATGTCGATGGCAATGATTCTTCATAAAACATGTTTAATCACTACTTAGGCTGAGGATGTGAACTACAAAGTCAATTGCAATATTCACCGAGCTGATTTTATCGGCTTCATTATCTGGAATCTTAAAAGAAAACACTTTTTCGAGAGCCATTACAAGATCAACAGTGTATAAACTATCTAATCCCAAATCCTTTTGAAGTAATTATAACCTCAATAAAACCACACTTGTAATGTTGACCCGTTTAGAACCAAAACCGTTCAGAACCAAAACTATTCATGTTCAACGAATTTTCACTGGAATATTCCCCCATCCATAAGACGAATTTTGCCAAAATATTTTTGGGTTAACCTGAATGATGGTGCTCTGAACAAAACTCGTGTGTCGGAATTTGAAGATTATTCACCATTTGATCACAGAATGCATATTTTCACCTACAGCAATCTTAGTCCGCACTCAATTCCGCATTCAATTCTATAGTAACTAGTTTTATGAAGAAATTTGGTGATGGAACTTCGATCTCAACTAACATTAATGCAATAATGAACGAAAGGTGGCTTTCCATATATAATGGAAAATAAGAAACTTTTTGAGACATTGCAACAAACAGCGAGCCATGCTCTAAGCCATGGGCACACTGAAGGTCGGCCATAAATTTTAAGAACCTTTGCTAGCACTGTTATAACCAAGTGGAGAGTTGATGCTATGCTGGGGAAAAATCGATCCTCATCATCCAAAAATTAGGAAGCTAGCAATCAACAAACATTAATGAACCAACATTCTCAGTGATTATTTTACATGGTAGCACATGGTTGTCATGGCAATCTGAGAGCCTTGCAAAGAATGTGTTGCTCCTCATTATCAGGATACAGAGAAGAGGTTGCAGATGTTGAGGTGAATTCATACTTAAATATGTCTTGGACTAGACTTATTTACCTGCCACCAAGAAACCATTTATTAATAAAGCTATTACACAAAACACACTTCAAAGTAATTAATAACAAGAATTTATAATTTAATAATTAATGTTTCTAAATGCCTCTAGTCATCAGCTTAAAATAATATACACTAGGTACAAGAATATAATTATGCGATAAATATCGTGAAAATTTGGGCAAAAGTGTGGCTCAACACCCCTAATGCTAGTCACCACTCACAAACAGATGGCCAAATAGATATCATGAATAAATGGATTGAGGGATACTTACGTAACTACATAATTGGTCAAAAAAAAGCATGGATCAAGTGGTTGTACCTCGGGGAGCATTGTTACAACACCACTTATCATTTATCTATTGGGATGATGCCTTTCAAAGAACTATATGGCTATGGCACTTCGTCTTTTATCAACTTGACTTTTGGAGATAGCAGGGCTCCATTGGCTAAAGACCGGATATAAGAAAGTCAAGACATTCTCAAGGTACTCAAAGAAAACGTGCAAGCTACCAAAAACCAACAAAAGTTGTATGTAAACTAACACCAAACATAACACAACTTTGAGGTAGGAGACCTCTTTTTCTTGAGATTGCAACCGTATAGACAATCTACACTCAAAAGAAGTGGTGCAAAAAATATGAAACTGAAATTTTATGGACCTTACAAAGTTCTCTAAAGGGTTGGTGATGTAGCTTATGAGTTAGAACTACCAAGAGAAAGTAGAATTCAAAACGTCTTCCATGTATCATGTCTCAAGAAGGCTATCGGGAAGCATCTCACTACTTCTATCGAATTTCCCCCTTTGGATGAAGAAGGGAAATTGGAGCTAATTCTAGAAGCAAATGTGGCAGTACGAGAAAAAAAACTAAGGGTAGAGTAATTTAATAATATCTTATTATATGGAAGAATCTACTAGAAGAAGACGCCACATGGAAAGGAGAACGAATTTTACAACACCGGAATTTTTGATTGCTTGAGGGGAAATAATTTTGGGAAGGGGGGGACTGTAATGTCCTCTTTCAATTTATTGGCTAAGGGAGGACGAAATATCCTATCCAACCCCGTAGGCTACAGTCTTGATAAAGAGGTAAAACCCAATTTTTCCAATGTTGGGGAAACATTGTATAAACATTGGGTTGGCTAGGGAAAAAAACCAAAATTGGGGGTTGCATTCACAATGCCTCACATTTGGTAGCCCATGAATGAATCTATAAATAGAAAAGAGTTGCAATTAAATTGGCATCATCGAATTGGATCAAATACATTTGTTTTCTTGAGTTGTGGCTCTCAGGGTTTTAAGACCCTTTTTCCTCTACTAATTTCGGTGATGAAAGATTCCACCCTAGTTAGTAAATTTCTCATTTATTTTATGTTTTGGGCCGAAAAATCACAAAATTTACCTATCTAGAAGACAACAAGTTTGGGACAAATCTAAGCTATGGAAGCACATTTGAGGGTGGTTTTCCAGCCTGCAGGACACAGTGTTGCAGACCATGCCACAGGCCATAGACCAAGCCGAATTAGTGGTAATCCTGTAACAGTTCGTTGGCATCTCTGAGGCAATTCAGGGGCATCCTGAGGCATCTTGTTGGTTTTCTGAGTCAAATTTAGGACATTTTGGTGGTTTTCTAAAGTGGTGACTTGGATCAATTCTGTTCAGGGGACTTGGTCCTCCTAGGGCTGCTGCCTACCACAGGGAGACACATTTCTAAGGCAACGAAAGCAACAGGAAGATTGGACTGTTACAAGTAGGCATTTGGCCCTCCTAATTGTTACTAGACTTTCTAAACTTCGGGCAACTGGGTTTATGGTTTCCTCAAACAACAAATTAGTCAGGTTCAGTGTAGAATATAAGATAGTTTGTCAGTGAATTCAGTCAAATTTTTGGGGTTGGTTCATTTATATTGTATTATTTGAAGTGTTGGTTGTATATTATACTGGTTAATTGGACAGACAGTCCTATTTTATGGTGGAATTGGGGAATACCAAATTTCTATCATTCCTATACGTCAATTATTGTTGTTGAATAACTCATTGCTATATGTCAATTATTGTTGTTGAATAACTTTCATTTTGTGAAGGAATAGTTGCAATTATATGATAGCATGAATTTTTATTACGATTCTATTAGTAGCCCTAACTTGCAAAAGAAACCCTAGGATAAACCAATTACCCTAGGTCATTACACTCTTTGTAATTACCCTTTGCTCCTATAATAATATACAAAGAAACTTTTATGGATATTTGTAAACATATGTGTAATAAAGTTTGCCCCCTTGAAGTGGCATTGTTATTCATTCACTTTTTATTATTCTAAAGGAGTGGCATTAATTATTCCTTCTATTTTTATGCTAATTGGGGTTTTGATCCATAACAATATAGGAGTCCTTGTGGTCATCCTAAGGTGCCCATTTGTATACCTAACGTGTGATGCAAAAATATATACACTAGGATTCATGTATGGTGGAACAAGGTACAAACTCCATATACTACATCACAAATACAAGTGCAAAGTTAAAACTCCATGTTTATGTTTACAATCAACACTCTCTTGAAAAAGAGTGTAGCATATGAAAAACAAAGCAGCACTGTTCTTGATAGTGGATCATATTTTTTAGATCGCTTATCCTCAAGCTGCAAGGAATGACCTTTAGAGATTATGGCTAAAATATTTGATAAGAATAGTGCCATATTGTTGGGCACCTCTGTTGAAAAAGAGTGTAGCATATGCAGATCAAAGCAACATTGTTCTTGATAGTGGATCATCTTTTTTAGATCGCTTATCCTCAAGCTGCAGGGAATGGCCCTTAGAGATTATGGCTAAATCGTTGATAAGAATAGTGCCATATTGTTGGTGATTTGAAAATGGGTTGGATAGCTTTTTATGCCTTTCAAGAACCTCCCACTCAGTTAAACAAATAAAATATCTAGCTTGTACTTGACTTTTTGCAGAATTTATGCTTGAAACAGGTGTATGTTTTTTAACTATTTAAGTGCTTTAAGTCCATTTGTTTTTGCTGAAATTAAACATGTGCAACAACCATATAATTCAGCAAATAAAAATCAACACATAACAACAAATTTAATCTATAAGTTCACCCGAATATCGTGGGTTACATCTCCTTGAGCTCTTGTCATCTTGACTTGGCCCTTTGAGATTATGGAAAATATATTTTAAAAGTTCCACACTTAACTCCAATGTTTTTTGAACTGAACCAATGGGCTTAGAGTATTATCTATATTACTATCATTGTCGTCATCACTCTGCAAATAGATTTAGGCTTCCTTAGACTTGATTCCTTCTATCGGTGCACTTGAGCTACACTGAGCTACTCTATGGCACAAAATCCTTCAGAATTATTTTTTTTTCCCCAAAACCTAACCTATTGTCTCCAACACATATCATGCCTCCAAAATGGATTGGTCATTTGCTCTAAATGAGCACTACATCCCCAATGTAGGCCTCCCTCCACGGTTGGCCCTGGGTTGCCCAAAAATTCCCTGTGGCTCTTTGACCTTCGAAATTATTCAAATGGCTCTGAAAATCCCTTCAATGTATTCATAATGCCAAAAATAGTCAGAATAGACTATTGGTTTGCTGAGATTGGCCTCTGACTGCTCCGGTTTCGCCTCCAACACCTGGTGGCACCCCCTGGCTCTAAGGTCAAAGAAAAATTATTTATAGGTTCTCTACCTCTAGAATTCCTAAAAAGCTTCTAAAAAATCCTCCAATCAATTCAGAATTATCAAAACAGTCATAAATGACTATTTTTTTTTCTGAATAAGGCCTCAAACTACTCCTGCCACTTGCTGGCCCTAGTGGCCCCTGGAACTTCACTGAAGAATCTCGGCCTTAAAAATTCCTCTACAAGCTCTAAAAACCACACCATTAGTTCCATAACATCTTAAACATCCAAAACTAACTATTGGATTTCTGAATAAGGCCTCTAGATGCACTGGCTAGGCCTCAAACTGCTGTTGGCCCATGGTGGCCCTAGTAGCCCCTAAAACTTCTCTGAAGAAAAAACATGCTCAAAATTCCTCTTATGGCTCTGCAACCCTCACCAATGAGTTTGGAATGTCTGAGATAGTCGAAATTGACTATTGGCACTCCAAAATTGGTCGAATCTCACTCAAAATAGAGCCTGAACTCATTTTGCTCAATGATCCCTAAAAATCCTCCACCAAATGTGGAGAACTGGACTTAACTCTAGTTAAATTCGGAAATTCTGCAAAATTTGGTGGGCACTCCAAATATACCGCCAAGCTAACCATTTGAAATAAACGTTAACCGACATTTTTGTGCACATGTTTTAAAAAACTTAATCGCGCATTGAAACACCACCAGAACCGTTGGGCGGAGGTTACAGTTGGGGTAAACCGTCTGCGTTAAATTTTAATGTGACCACGTTTCAATTGTTAAATGAAATTGTTTTGTGTCGGTGGCTCCGGGGCTTAAGCCCTTGTTTTTGGGCGCTTGGTCACGTGGGGAGGGGCTGGCCCCTCCAGACCCCCAAACTGGAGTTCAATACACGTTAAATACAACCACCGAACTATACGGTTAAGTAACAAACGGGAGGCAAGTTGGTAAGGTGTTCTGTGTGCGGGAAGCAAGTCTCGCGTTCGACTCCAGTGAAGTCCAAAAATTTTAGACCACTGAACATGGGCCACGTGGCAGCCTCTGGGCCTGCCACATGGCGGCTCCCTATTGGATTAAAAATCCAATGTACAGCCCCAATTGCCAATTAAACAATGCCACTTGTCATAACTTGATTGGACCAAATGGAATATTTTATGGAATATTCCAGTAATATTCTAGGAATATTTCCTAGAATATTCTCTTTTTAATTTTCCAAAAATTCAAGTCAAACTTGGTCAAAGTCCAAAAATTGTAGTTTACTAGACTTTTCAAACTGCAATAACTTCTTCATACAATGTCGGTTTTTTTAACCGTTCGTGGCACTTAGGAAGACGAGATCTATTCGGTCGCTCAGGTTCGGCACACTTCCAAACACTTTGAATTTTTAGCTATCACTTAGGTCCTTGATCCATATCTGATCGCACCTCCCCATTGGGAATGATTTGGACCCCAAAAGATTGATACATTGATTTGTATCGTAGATGAGAGTACATCACCCTCTTCTTTTCAGCCTCCATACACTTGCCTTGCATGGCTAGTGCCTTTGAACCATAACTCGAAGGTAGTCAACACTTCCCTTCTTGGATGCGCTTGTCCTCCTGTTAAGAATTGCCTTCCTTGCACTCACTCAGAAATTTCTAGCGAGAAATTTACAGAAGGTAGTTGAACATCACTTCCTTGATCATCGATCCAAGGTGGCTCAAACAAACATGAGATTACAACAGAAAACATGCATACATAACTGAAATTTTCATGTGTACAAATGAGTGTATGTCTTACTATGTCAAGAAGTCAAACCACTTCTTACCAAGCCACTTCCACGGCGACTTTTGCTGCTGCAATCTTCTTCATGTGAAACATCTATTCTCACATCAATGATGGAATCCTTGTTTCGACTTTCTCTGGTCTTTCTATCCTCTTGCCTCACATGCTTGGGATGATTAGTTGGATGCAATGTCCAACAATGGGAAACAACATGTCCCTTTCTCTGGCAATGTGTGCAAGTCTTTTTCACCTTCTTTGCAAGTTGCCTTTGCCTCAACTGCATCTCGTATGCCTTCATCCTCTTCCAGCATCTCAAAACCACATGGTTACACAGACCACAATATGCACAACAACTCTTTCTTCCTTTCATGCATGCAGAATTTTCATGCCTTACAGAAACATAATCAACTTGACTATGGGAAGAATTATACCTCGCATGTTGCTTTGCATGTCCATATTTTTTTACCTTCATGAGGATATGAACTTGTAGAGGCTCCATATTTCTCTTGAAGACTAACATCAGTGTTCATGTCTTGATATCTATCCAAACTGGCATGCTCACCATAAGCTGCATGTCTACAATCTTCTTGTTGCAACATAGGCTTCAAAAAATGGCAATCGACTTGAAAACAAAATTGACATGTTTGTGGTTTAGAACTTGGAACAAAAGTTCTTATTAAAGTTGTCTCAAATGCCTTCATGGATTTGGAGTTTTCGCCATTAGATTGAACATAACCAAGACCAAATTTCTTAGGTCGTTCCTCAACCAAAATAGGATCGATCATGCCTTGTGCATGCTTGCTTAAACCCTTGCCTTCATATCCCATTTTAAAGATTAACTTGGACCTGATACCTCTAGTGTGCGTTTCAAATGAACCAACACATCTATTTGAAGAGGAAACTAAAGAAAAATTAGAGTGAATTACCTCTGCTTCACGCATGTTCTTGGTCAGAGCCTCTTGGGCTTAATGGAGCTACATCTCCATTTCATGGATTCTTTAAAGAATTTCTTCTTTATATTACTTCATAGAAACCAATTACTCATGAATTCTAGTGCTTTCTCTTCTATCTTCAAACAGAATTTGCACCATGTCCTTCAATATGTAGAAGTCATGCTTCATGTCTTCATCGAAGAACCTTGTGAAGGAGGAGGATTTGGAAACTGTTACACTAAAATTTTTCACCATGACATTTACCTGTCTATATGGGTTCATAATTCCTATATTATTCTCCCTTAGAGGTCCAAAACCATAAAGTTCCTAAACCAAGTCTTGGAATTGGAGAAAATCTCATCAAAAACTTAAAAAGCCTAACTCCGCACTTTTCTTAGTTCTTATATGTTGTACCGCGGTCTCTTGCTCTATAACCTGCAGCACATCCCACACGTTATGCTTACTAAAACTGCGGACCCCCGTAAAAGGTAAAATAAAAGAAAAAGTAAGTTCTAAACGGCCAGCTGGTCGAATATTCTCCCAGCTAGAGGCTTCTAGAAGTGTAATCAGGCTGAGCTTTGCCCTTTCATTCATGAACCTATGTCCCTTCATTAATGGAAATTATCCCTTGGTATTTGGAGCTAAAACCCCTTTATGGGAGGACTTTATCCCCCTCTCTATGGAACTGAAACCTCCTTCGTTCTCCTATAAATTGAACTCATGTTTCAGTTTCAAGGGTAGACTGTAGATTGTAGCTTATACAAGAGAATTGATGAAGAAATTATACTCTCTATACTTGGCATCATTGGTATGAGAACAATCACATACTCATATCCATAGTTTCATGTTAGTTCAGAGAGGAGAAGGCTTGTCATTCTGAAGGAAAACGACTGTTTAGGACCCCAGAAGAACTTATATGACATCAAGGTGACAAGGTTGTAAGGTTACTTCTTATTATACAAGATAATACAAATGGATTCTATTTTCTCATTAAATTGTTCATGTATCTATTGAGTAATTTAATTCTTGGATTCCTTGATCACTGAGATAGATTAGTGTTTTCTATATTATTATATCTTGCAAGTTCTTTTAATCATTTTTCCTGTCTTTGAATGCAGGTCTTACATGCTGAATTGACCTCTTTTGGAGCGACTGGATTGAAGATTTCAACAAGCGTTGGACTTCAGGTAGGGGCATGTCCTCATACTTTGTTATTTAATAGTTTTGAATAAAAAATGGTCTAGAGAAAATTGTTTGCATTTGGATTTTTGTTTCTAGATATCCTTAGGACAATTAGGAGATCGCTCTTGTCTACAACAGGGATTAATCCGCATAACAAAATGGCGACTCCACTGGGGAAATATAACTTAGTTTTCCTTTTTGTTTTTCAGTTTGAATTTTAAGAGTCTTTTGATTTTGATTAGTCTTAAAACTGGGTTGGGTAGATAACTTATCAGAATCCCTGAAAAGAAAATCTGAATTTTTATTTTTTTCTGTATTTTTTCTAGCCTCTGTAGTTTTTATTTGAAAACAGTGTGGTAGCCTCCACAGTTTTTAGTTCAGAACAGTGCGGTACCACACTGTTCTCCATTGAAACCTACAGACTTGTGGAAAAATTTAGAAAATTTAAGAATTCTCTTTTTAGGAGCCAGATTACCAGATTCTCTGTGTTTTCCCCAACTTGTCTCGACTGTCAAAGTCTTATGTGTGAATTTCTTTCAGCAAATTTTGCGTCAGTATTTGTTAAGTTAATTGGGTGTTTTGAGTCTCTTTTTTGAGAAACTCTTAATTTTATTTCCTTTGGTCATTACTTCGAGGTGTGTCTCAGTCTCTTAACAATTTTGCATCTTTTTGCTTTTGTTTTTGCAAAAAAATTTGTGTTTGAGTGTTAATCGCCTTTGAGTGTTTTTATTTTTTGACCTTTGGAATTCTCACTCAATTTTTTTTACTTACACTTGATTGGTTCTTAGATTACATTAGAATCATCTTTTGTCTGATAATTCTCTAGCATAGATCACATTTGCATAATTAGAATATTAATTTTCAGAATATCAACGAGAAATATGCATAGATTACATTTGCATACTTTTCAAGTGAATTGTGCATAGTTTACATTCTGGAAAAAGCATTGGTTTTTCTTCATAAAATTAGTGCATTAGAGAATTTGTTATATTTTCTCTTATTTATCAATCTTTGCATTGTTGGAAGTGAATGGAACCTCTTTCTTACTTTAATTAGGATTCATCGAATTGAAAATATTACATTATCATATTCGATTGCATTCAGTTTTGGGTCAGGTCATCACACCATTGGTTTCATATCCATTTACCCTGTGAGTAATAACAACCCAAATAACACAGCACTTAATAAAATTTATCTAGAAATTTTTAGATTTCTAGGGCTCTTTCCACCAATCTAGTTTAGGCTAGTGCTTTGGAATAGGTTGTAGATAACATTCCAAAGCAGTTAAAACAAACAGTAGCATCTTGCGGTAGGAAAAATTCCAATTGTTGCATTTGTACTCTAGGAAGCTCTTCTTAAAAGATTCAAGCACGATATCATGTCAGAACTAGTGAGGTAATCATACCTATCTCATTGGGAAAGATAGCAGATGTGCGTGTATTAAAAAAGGTAAACCTCGGATAGACCATTGTCGAGGAGCCTGGAGTCACTTGTTGGTAAACCTTGGATTGTATCAAGGAGCCTTCAAGGGGATTGAGCTTGTTACTCTGCCCTTGCGTGTATATCGGATCGTAGACTGTTCCCCCAGGTATAATTGTCTCGGTTGGCTACCTTAGTGGCCATAATATTTAGGATTTTTCCCAAGGTGACAGTGGAGGGAAAGTCCCACTGTACCTGGAGCAGACATTGACTAGACTCACTTGGACTTTCCGAAGGGTGCACTTCACTTCGAGATGGCATAGTGGAGGTACGTGCACCGGATTGTTTCATTAAGCAGGTTGTCAGGGTAACTGTTCCAACCGCTAGTTTTTCACATTGATCTCTGCGACGTTTGATTTCATCACCAACTAGTGATTTCATAGTGAAAACAAACTGTTCGTGTGTGGTTTGACTCCTAGATTTGATAGTGCGCGTTCATTTGTTGGTTTTTACTTTTTAGAGACCTTAGGTGTGAATTGTGAATTTTAATTGTTAGGTGTGAATTGTGAATTGTTAATACTTTTAAATTGATTAATAAAATTCACTGAAGTTGAATATAATGGCAATTGTTCCAGAATTTACCAACCAAGGAACCCCTCTTAACGAGAATTCTAGTAATTTTCCTTGCTTTGGAAATGTTGGTCCTCCTTATATGGCTACATTTTCATTACCTGGATTTACCATAGGTTTACCGATATGGTTATTTTCAACTTCAATGGCCTCGAATATTCAAAATTTTCCACCTCAACCGAATGCTTCACCTCAACAAAGTTCACCATCTCAACATCAGTAACCTCATGTTGACCGCTTACCTTCTTCGACTAACATGTCTTCCTCCCTTTCTTCCTCTTCGCTTGGTAAAATCCATGATGCTAGTAACCAGGTAGCTAAGAAGAAGAAGAAAGGGAAGAAGAAGAAGAAGCAAGATAACAAAGAAGTCAACCAACTAACCATGGCTGTAAGTGTTAGTAGTGTTGAGGAAACCTCCAACATGCATCATAAACCCAAATACCCTTGCAAGATTTGTAAGGGTGACCACTTCCTTATCAATTTTCTTGGTATTCCAAAGGTCTTGGAAGTATGGTCAGAAAATTCTCATCAACTTACACTTGATCCATCAACTAGTGATTGTCAGGTTCCTGGGAAAAAGGGTAAAGTTATGTTTCCCTATACGTTATGCAAAGGGAGTCATAAAACTCACATTTTCCCTCACATGGATGAAGCCTAAAAATTGTTAGAAAACCTTATTGTTCCACAGCAACAACTTCCAACTGGTTACCGTAAACTTTCTCCCAACCTACCCTCAACTGACGGAGTGATTGATATAATTCCAAGTACAGTCAATCTTGCTCTTCCATTGAATACTGAAACTGATATCACTCAGGTTGATGATATGTTAGTTGATCAAGTGGTCGACTTGATTTCACATCCAGTCGATCCCACTCTTCTTGTAGAGAGTGAAATTCATACCGCTCAAGTTCTTCTTGTTACATCAGATTCTTCTACGCCAGGGGGCATTTCACCTGTTTCTCAGAACCCCCTCCAAGTACCGAGGTCTTTTCCTTTGATTGGAATGGACTGACAGAACCCCGTCTTCCTTCTTCCATCCCTTTCCAAATCATTGTGAAGGCTTGTGGTAAGAATGTGCATTGCACAAATATATATGAAGGTGCTTCTGTTAGTATTTTATCTCAACTGCTTGACAAGCTTTGGGGTCCCCTCATCTTGTGCCTGTTACGCAGACTCTGTTATCTTTTAACAGGACCATTATTGAACCTTTAGGGATCCTTCCTAAGATTCCTATTACCGTGGAAGGTAAAACTGTCTGTATTGATCTTATGGTAGTCCGAGGTCCCTTGGATTTCAATTTACTCCTTGGGTGAGACTATTTCTATGCAATGAAAGTTGTCGTATCGACACTCTTTCGCGTGATGTCTTTCCCTCACAATGGAAACATTGTGACTATTGACCAACTTCCATTCGCTAGTCTCGATTCGACTACCAATAATCCGACACCCCTAAATGTTCATTATGTGGAAGTGGTATCTACCCAGCCACGGGTTAATTATGTGGCAACCTGTCCCATGTTTTCAGTTACCAATGCAAGCGAGCCTCTCACTGTCTGCTCGACTTCCTTTGACTTAGATCTGGTAATTGACATGGTGAACTCTATGGGATTATTTGAACGTGATGTTATTATCCCTATTGACTCCTTTGACATGAGTTCCTTCCAGAGAATTGTTCTTCCATCTGATGAAGACCTCTTGGAAGCCATGATCGAGGAGTGTCCCTTGACATGTGTTTCTTCCTGTTGGAAGACATGATCAAGGTTTCCATGAGGATAGTTCTTTTACTGTGTCAACCTCGTTAAAAAATGAAACATACCCTTATGATGAGAGTTCCTTTTACTGTGTCAACCTCATTAAAAAATGAAACAGGTTCCCATGAGGAAAGTTCCTTTTACTATGTCAACCTTGTTAAAAAATGAATCAGTGGGTAGTGAGGATAGTTATTTTACTGTGCCAACCTCGTTAAAAAATGAAAAATGTCATCATGAGGAAAGTTCCTTTTACTGTGTCAACCTCGTAAAAAAATGAATCTGTGGGTAGTGAGGATAGTTCTTTTACTATGCCAACCTCGTTAAAAAATGAAACAGGTCATCATGAGGATAGTTCTTTTATTGTGTCAACCTCGTTAAAAAATGAAACAAGTTTCCATGAGCATAGTTCATTTTCTTGTGTCAAGCTCGTTAAAAAATGAAACATGTTTCCATGAGCATAGTTCTTTTCCTGTGTCAAGCTCATTAAAAAATGAAACAAATCCTCTCCTAATTTAGTCGAGTCTTTGATTAGATCTCGTAAGTGTCAAGTCGAGTCTTTCATCTGATCTCGTAAATGAACCTTCAATCCATCCACCTATTAGAAACC
Organism: Pinus albicaulis; assembly: GCA_034641835.2. Lineage (NCBI taxonomy): Eukaryota > Viridiplantae > Streptophyta > Pinopsida > Pinales > Pinaceae > Pinus > Pinus albicaulis. The sequence continues at coordinate 271,943,487 of CM076575.1, read as the reverse complement.
AATAGTCCACTTAGGTGAATGAAATGAAGTTTGTGGGGCATGTGCTCTAGCAAGTTATGCTTGGGGGTCATTAAAAGCTTTTACAAGAACAGTTTTCTCTCAGTTTCAAGCTTGTGTAAAAATGAATCAAACCCACTTTCAAGCATGATTTTTCTCTCTGTTTCAAGCTTGTGTAAAACTAAAACAAACCACTTTCAAGCATATTTTTCTCTCTGTTTCAAGCTTGTGTAAAAATGAAACAAACCTTAATCAAACCCTTTCCTATGCTTCAAGCTTGTATAAAAATGAAACCTATTTTGAGTCCATTTCGGTTATTATTTTCAAGACTCATTAAACTCATGAAAATCCCGAGATTCTTTTGCTATCTTTCATTCTCGCAAAACACAAGAAAATTCCGAGTTCTTTTCGTCTTTTCCTGCTCGTTAATTAAGTTGAGAGTCAGCCATATGAGTACACGTTTTATCACTTTTTCAAACTCATTAAAACTTACGAAAAGGCGAAGCCATATGAGTACACTTTTTATCACTTTTTCGAACTCGTTAAAACTTACGAAAAAAGCGAAACCACATTGAGTATACTTTTATCACTTTTTCGGGCTCTTGAAAATTACGAAAAAGCGAAACCCTAGAGTTCTCTTTTAAGCCCTTTTTAGACTCTCTAAACATGAAAATATCACCGAGTACTTGACTATTTTAACTCATTAAAGGAAATGAATAGTCGTCCTTTTAGTATAAGTTTACCCCTTTTCCGGACTGAAATGAGCTATTTACGAAAAAGGTATACGTTGACTAATCATGGTCAATAAATTTCTCTCTTGTATTATTTTATCCTTTTTTTGGCTTTAGAGACTAAATTTACGAAAAAGTACACCCACGGAGTTTTCTTAAGTTTTTCTTCTGACTCCCTAAAACTGAAAAACACCGAGTTTCACCTATACTGAACTCGTTAAAACATAACAGTAAAGGACCTGTCGATTACATACAAGAATGAACCACTCCTTCTTAGGGTTCAATTTAAATACTAAGTTGGACTCATCCGAAGAATTAGCTTATACAACAAGCAAATGTTATCCTCCTCAAGCTTGTCAAAAATAAAGAGTACTTGCCAGGTATGGTGGGGGAAAAAGAGAGAAAATGAATCCAGTTGTCATGTTAGGATATTTCGACACATAGGAAATAGTTAAGAATAACTTAGTCTAGTGTAGAGTTAGGTAAAGTGTGTTTCTTTACCATGTACACTTGTAACTTATAATCTGACGGTCACGATTTGTAGTGATCCGACAATTATCTCTCACCTCAGTATTAACGGCACTTGATCCGTGGCTTAACACCCGATTGGTCCATGATCTCTATTTAAAGAGCATGGAGGGTCATTTTTTCGGTAACCGTTTATGAGAGAAACATATGTAACTTTTCTTTTTATATTAATAAATTCCCTGAAGTGGCAGCGTTGGCTCAGGGCGTGGATTGTTTCCCTCTTTGATGGTTTTAACCACGTGATTATACTGGTGTACTGATTTTTGATCTGTTTGTGAACAGTGACCTTTGGTTCTTGATCTACGGAACTTACCCTGTAAATTCCTACATGGTATCAGAGCTATTTTGAGGGTCGCGTCCATTGTTGATCAAAATCCGAAGTCGTTTTGACTGCATGCGAATGTCGTTTTGTAGATTGACTATTTTTGAACATTTTTGGGCTTGGAGAACTGCTCGGTTGTGTCCAGAGCATCTGTTACAGTGAGGAACGCCTTTTGTTTCATGCAAAAAGGTTTCTGACTGCCCAAGTTATGTCATTTTAGATCTGGAGGTATAAAGCATCTATTTTGCAGTTATATTTGTTAATAGATCTGCTTATTTCAGTTTATTTTTTCTGTTTTCGGTATTAAGGTTTTATTTATTTGCCGGATCTATACCCTCTTCTCTGTGTATGCTCTTTTCTATGCGCTCTGTGCGATCTCGGCAAATCAGAAACAGGAAAAAGGGATTTTGTTTTGCTACGTATGCTCCTTCCCCGCGTCTTTGTGTGATCTCGGGAAATCAAAAATAGTAAAAAAGTGATAGTTGCTGGTAAGGCTAACCGAGAATCTAACATTCTGTCGTAAAGCTTTGCATTTCGTTTTGTTTTCTCGTTTTTTGTGCAGGAAAAGGCACGCACACCAATAATAATAATAATAATAATAATAATAATAATAATAATAATAATAATAATAATAATAATAATAATAATAATAATAATAATAATAATAATAATAATAATAATAATAATAATCCCCCCTTCCTCCTTTCTAAAATAACATGATCCTTTCACTATCACACTTGGTGGGGGGCTAGTTTATGAGAATAGAGGTCTTGGGTTCAAGTCTCCTTCTCAAGCTTCTTTGGTAAAAAGTTTTTGTTCAAAAGGGCGGCTTTTTTTTTTTGAAAGTCACACTTCATCCCGTTCTCGTAACTTTTTTAGCATCTACAACTTAGTTTTTTCAAAAGGCATAACTTCTTCATCCGAAAGCCGTTTTTTTTTTAAACGGCCTAATTTTTCGAGATCTTTCCATTGGAGCAGTTAGTTTCATCTTTTCTCAGCTTCAGTTTAAAAAAAAAAAAAATGGAAAATGCATGCCTAGTTATTCTTAACAGCACCAATTATTTCCAATGGTTAACTCACATGGTAGATATACTTAGAAGTAAAGGGCTTTATAGAATAGCCACAGAACAAGAAACTAAACCTTCTGATGATGATAAAGCTGCTAAATGGGAAAATAAACAAGATCAAAAACGAGGGTTGATAGGAATTTCTGTTGCTTAAGATCCTCGATTTCATATCCTTGACATTGACACCCCTGATAAGGCCCTAGAAAGCTAAAAACTATTTTTGGCGTTCAAAATCAAATCCGGGCCCACTAGCTTGAAAATGAGTTGCTTACTTTGGACCCCAATAATTTCTCCTCCATTGAAGATTTTTTGTCCAAATTTAAGACCCTCCAAATTCTTTTAGAAGGTTGTAAGATCAAAAGGGACGATGGTAGCCTCATATATTGCATTCTTGTTAAGCTTGGTCCTGCATACTTTGTATTTGTTTCCGCCTTCCATTCCACCAAAGAAGCCATCATTTCTTCAGGAAACACCTATAAGAATCCCTCTTTTGATGCCCTTTGTGATTATTTTATAAGAGAACAAGAAAAACTTTTACACCTTGGTCTTATCACTGTTGGAAATGCTTCTAAGAAAGCCTTAGCAGCCCAAAAACAACCATATCAAAAGAATCCCAAGAAGCAGTATCCTAAAACATATGGTCCTAAACCAAACAAGGGCCCTAAGCAATTTCAGCCGCAAACTGAAAAATCAAATCACCAAAATAATAAGGAAAATCAAAACAAAGGGAAGAAGACAGATAGACATTGCAACTTTTGCAATCGGGATGGCCATACAGAGTCCAAATGTTTTAAGAATATGGAAGCCTTAGAAGCAACAATGAAGAAGCACAACATCAATTTGGAGTACTCTTCACCTTCATCTTCAGGAATGGCACTTTCTGGTTGTGGTTGTCAAGCATCAAGATCTGGTTATGCATTAAATGTATCTTCTTCTTCTCCTTCTCATGAGTGGCTCATTGATTCTGGAGCTTCTTACCACATGGCTAAAAATAAATCCATGTTTTCTTCTTTAAATGATTGTAACACCAGACATATTTATGTTGGTGATGGTAGATCTCTTAGTGTTGTAGGATCTGGAACCATTCATATAGATAATGGTCAGTTTAATGATGTACTATGTGTTCCTACCTTGTCATGCAACCTTCTATCTATTTATCAGATAACTCATTCAGGTGAAGGGAAAATAGTAGAATTCTCACCTCATGATGTTGTAATCAAGGACCTCAAAGATCCTAAACATATTTTAGCTATTGGCATTGTTGATGATTCCACAAGGTTGTATAATTTTGACAACTTTGGGTCATCATCTCTTCCCTCTGTTTTTGTTTCTCATAATGATGATGTGAGCAAACTTTGGCATGAGTGATTTGGTCACTTAAACTATCGCTCTCTTCAAACTCTATGTAAGGAAAATATGGTGACGGGCCTTCCTATGGTATCTTGCCGGGTTGGTGTTTGCTCCGGATGTGTATTCAGAAAACATTATCGGGATAGTTTTGACAAGTGTGCCTCTTGGCACGCTTCAGCCCCTTTGCAGCTTGTGCACAGTGATTTATGTGGTCCACTTCTTGTTGTTTCTTTCTCTGGTAGCAAGTACTTCTTAACTTTCATTAATGATTTCTCCAGACGCACTTGGGTATATTTCTTAAAACTCAAGAGTGAAGTTTTTAACATGTTCTTGGCCTTTAAGGCCTTTGTTGAGAAACAATCTGGACATCAAATTCTTAAGTTAAGATCAGACAATGGCGGAGAATATGTTAACAACAAATTTATCAACTTCTGCACTAAGCATGGCATTCAATTGCAACATACTGTTCCATATACTCCACAACAAAATGGTGTAGCTGAAAGGAAGAATCACACCTTAAAAGAAATGGCTAATTGTATGCTTCAATCTAAAGGACTTGGTTTCAATTTTTGGGTAGAAGCCATTAACTATGCAAATTACATAGTAAATCACACTCCTACTAAGGTTTTAAAGAATATAACTCCATAAGAAGCTTTGAGCTCAATCAAACCAGATGTAAGTCACTTTCGTGTTTTTGGAAGTGATGCTTGGGCCCATATTCTAGATGCGAAACATAAAGCCTTAGAACCTAAGAGTGAAAAATGTATTTTTGTTGGATATTTTGAAGATGTCAAAGGATATAGACTTCTTCAACCAAAATCCAAAAAATATAATCATTAGAAGAGATGTAAATTTTGATGAAAATATATCGGCCTGCGAGCCTAGTTCGGCAAGTGTGCCACCTTTGGTCTGCGAGCCTGAATTGGCATATGTGCCACCTCTCTCTCTCTCTCTCTCTTCTATTTTTAATAGAATTCCTTCTAGTTCAGATGATGACAACGAGGATGAAAATCCTCCTCTAGCTCGTGAAATTGTTCCTTATACTCCACCGCTTCCAAGATGGGTCCGCTCTACTCAGGATGTCGCAGGTTCTCTTGCAAGTGACCCTGCCGATCGACGACGTACACATTCTCAATTCGAAAGAGCCTCTTCCTTATTGGCTCAAGTTCCAGAAAAAATTGATCCAGAAACCTTTGAAGAAGCCTTCGGTCATCCAGATTGGGATGAAGCTATGAATGAAGAGTATCGTTCCTTATTGGCAAACAATACTTGGGATCTTGTTCCTCTTCCAAAAGGAATAAAACTTGTCAGATGCAGATGGGTTTACAAAACCAAGTTTGGACCAGATGGAAAAGTGGATAGACATAAAGCTCATCTTGTCGCTAAAGGTTTTTCACAAGTTGAAGGCATTGACTATACTGAAACCTTGTCCCCTATTTCCAAAATCAATTCTATCCGCCTTATTCTTTCCCTTGCTGCCTCCTTTAAATGGGAAGTCCATCAGATGGATGTTAAATCCGCCTTCTTACATACATGGAGGTTTGCATGACGAAATCTACATGGAACAACCCCCTGGCTTTATCCAAAAAGACTCCAGCCTTGTTTGTCACATTAGGAAGTCTCTCTATGGTCTCAAACAAGCTCCTTGGGCTTGGTATGCCAAAATGGATAGATTTCTCTTAGATAATGGCTTTTATAGGTGTCATTCTGACAACACTGTCTACACCAAGAAGGTGGGTAATTCCTTCACCATCCTTGTTCTTTATGTTGATGATCTTATCCTTACTGGTAGTGATCCAAACCATATCAACCATGTGAAGTCTAGCCTCAAAAAGAAGTTTGAAATGACAGACTTATGACACTTGCATTATTTCCTTGGTCTTCCAGTCTTGCAATCCAACGAAGGCATTACCCTCTCTCAGTCCAAGTATGCATGTGATCTTCTACACCACTTTCACAAAAAGTAGTATACCACTCTTGAACACGACACTTTTTTCACACTCATACTTGGGTTGGGAAAATCCTTTGTCTAACAGTTAATCAAACCACATTGAAAGTCTTCGGTCGGTTTCTATTTATTAGCTTTAGGTCAGTTGTCACCAAACCATCTACAGTGCCTTTATGTGTTCAAGAGACAGTTCAAATAAACCATTCATTTGCAAACATTTGTCTCCATTCGCGTTGACCATCCCTGAGTCAGTCCTTGCTAAAATTTCTTCAAAACTTGATCTAATGGTTTCGTGTCATGGGCTTTCCTACGACGGATCACTTTCTATCGATGGCAGCTCATCATCTAGTAAGTTGATCTAGAATCCTATCAGTACCTTAGGATCTGCATGCCCTAATGGCAGGTTTCTTGCCTTCGACGATAGGTTACATCATTGACCTTCGATCGAATGACTCTGTGAAGTGTTCGACTGCAAATCATTCATTCACACCTCATGGATTGTACTGAATACTTTGAGAACCATTGTCATTATTGGTGGTTTCTCTCACACTTGTTAACAATTCACATCATTGACTGGTAATCAAGTGGTTTCTACCATGTTCGACTTTGACACAATCAATCGCATGGATATAATCGTACTAGTTCGGGAAGTAGAAATCAAGACCCTGGATCTAGTTTCCACTATCCAGGCTGCGAGGAGTTTTATTATTCACGATACCGTAGACTACTTATGACAAATGGTTGCGTCCATGCGTGTCTACTATTGATGTAATTTTAAAGTCATTTATGTACCAGAACATGTAGTTAGCTTTGATCTGAGTATGGGAATGCCTACCTCAGTGATGATATACGTATATATGTTTGCATTGAATTTTTTTACAGGTTTTTGACCGGTATGTCCACAATCAAATCCTTGGAATGATAAAGCACTTCACTCCTCAGAACTACTTTAGACTTTGTGCTTTAGGGGGCAATCTGTTACACTAAAATTTGTCACCATGATGTTTAGTTGTCTATATGTGTTTATCATTACCTATATTATGCTCCCTTATAGGTCCAAAACCATAAATTTCCTAAACCAAGTCTTGGAATTGGAGAAAATCTCATCAAAACCCTAAAAAGCCTAACTCCCAACTTTTCCTAGTTCTTACCTACGGTACCGCGGTTTCTTTCTCTATAACCTACGGCACATCCCACACGTTATACTTACTAAAACTATGAACCCCCGTAAAAGGTAAAATAAAAGAAAAATTAAGTTCTAGAAGTCCAGCTGGTCGAATATTCCCCCAGCTGGAGGCTTCTAGAAGCGTAATCAGGTCAAGCTTCGCCCCTTCATTCATGAACCTTTGTCCCTTGATTAATGGAGATTATATCTTGGTATTTGGAGCTAAAATCCCTTTATGAGAGGACTTTATCCCCCTCTCTATGGAACTAAAACCTCCTTCATTCTCCTATAAATTGAACTCATGTTTCAGTTTCAAGGGTAGACTGTAGACTGTAGCTTCTAGAAGAGAATTGCTGAAGAAATTATACTCTCTATACTTGGCATCATTGGTATGAGAACGATCACATACTCATATCCAGAGTTTCATGCTAGTTCAGAGAGGAGAAGGCTTGTCATTCTGAAGGAAAACGACTGTTCAGGACCCCGGAAGAACCTATATGACATCAAGATGACAAGGTTGTAAGGTTACTTCTTATTATACAAGATAATACAAATGGATTATATTTTCTCATTAAATTGTTCATGTATCTATTGAGTAATTTAACTCTTGGATTCCTTGATCACTGAGATAGATTAGCGTTTCCTCAATTATTATATCTTGCAGGTGCTTTTAATCCTTTTTCCTGTCTTTGAATGCAGGTCTTACATGCTGAATTGACCTCTTTTGGAGCGACTAGATTGAAGATTTCAGCAAGTGTTGGACTTCAGGTAGGGGCATCTCCTCATACTTTGTTATTTAATAATTTTGAATCACAAATGATCTAGAGAAAATGGTTTGCATTTGGATGTTTGTTTCTATATATCCTTAGGATACTAGGGAGATCGCTCTTGTCCGCAAGAGGGATTAATCTGCATAACAGAAACCTCACTTGAATAATTTTTCATCTTATGTAAATGAACAAAAGAACTTCAAAAAAATTCACAAAGCTTTCAAAAACAATTGACAAAGTTTTTGAACAAAATGGTTGTAGAGTCAAGCTCTTATTCAAGCATCCTTTTGCAAAAAAACCCTTTTGTGCTTCAAGGGTTGCCTTGAGGTCTTTTGGGTAAGGAATATGCCTTCTTCTTGTCCTTTGGACTTATCTATTAGTAGCTCTCCCTTCACCTCTAGCAAATTCAAGCAACAGTCACTTTCTTTGCACTGTTTAAACACCTTTCAAGTCAAACAAGAAAGTTATTGCTCTATCAATCAAGAAACCAAGTGCTCTTATACCAACCTGATCTGAAAATGGGTTGGATAACTTTTTATGCCTTTCAATAACCTCCCACTCAGTTAAACAAATAAAAGATCTAGATTGTACTTGAATTTTTGCGAAATTTATGCCTGAAACAGGTGTATGTTTTTTAATTGTTTAAGTGCTACAAGTCCATTTGTTTCTTCTGAAATTAAACATGTGCAAGAGCCATATAATGCAGCAAATAAACATCAACACATAACAACAATTTAATCTAGGATTTCACCCGAATATCGTGTGCTACATCTCCTTGAGCTCTTGTCATCTTGACTTGGCTCTTTGGGATTATGGAAAATTTCTTTTACAAGTTCCACACTTAGCTCCAATGGTTACTGAACTGAAGCAATGGGCTTAGAATACCATCTATATCCTTGTCATGTTTTTCATCACTTTGCAGACAGATCTAGGCTTCCTTAGACTTGATTCGTTATGTCGGTGCACTTGAGCTACACTGAGATTCTCTATGGCACTAACTCCTTCAGAATTCTTTTTCTGTCCCTAAAACCTCACCTACTATCTCCAAAACATATCAGACCTCCAAAATGGACTGATCATTTGCTCCAAATGAGCACTGTATCCCCAATCTAGGCCTCCCTCCACGATTGGCCCTGAGCTGTCCAAAAATTCCGTGTGTCTCTTTGACCTTAAGAAGTATTCAAATGGCTCTGAAAATCCATTCAATGGATTCACAATGCCAAATATAGTCTGAATAGACTATTGGTTTGCTGAGATTGGTCTTTAGTTGCTCCGGTTTTGCCTCCAACACCTGGTGGCACCCCTAGCTCTAGGGTCAAAGAAAACTTATCTGTAGGTTCTCGGCCTCTAGAAGTCCTCAAAAGCTTATGAAAACTCCTCCAATGGATTCATAAGTATCAAAACAGTCAGAAATGACTATTTGTTTGTTGAATAAGGCCTCTAGCTGCCCTGGCTAGGCCTCGAACTGCTGCTGGAACTTGTTGGCCCTGGTGGCCCCTGAAACTTCACTCAAGCATCTCGGCCTTCAAAATTCCTCTATAGGCTCTTAGAACCACACCATTACTTCCAAAACATATGAAACATCCAAATTTACTATTGGATTTATGAATAAGGCCTCTAGCTGCACTGGCTAGGCCTCAAACTGCTGCTGGCCCATGGTGGCCCTAGTGGCCCCTAGAACTTCTCTAAAGTAAAAACCTGATCAAAAGTCCTCTGATGGCTCTGAAACCCTCACCAATGAGTTTGGAATGTCTTATATAGTTTAAATTGACTATTGGCACTCCAAAATTGGTCGAATCTCGCTCAAGATAAAGCCTAAACTCATTTTTCCCAATGACCCCTAAAAATCCTCCACCAAATGTGGAGAACTGGATTTAACTCTAGTTAAATTCGGCAATTCCGCAAAATTTGGTGGGTGCTCCAAATATACCGCCAAGCTAACTATTAGCAATAAAAATTAACCGACATTTTTGGGCACATGTTTTAAAAAACTTAACTGCACATTTAAACGCCACCAGAACCGTTGGGTGGAGGTTACGGTTGGGGTAAACCATCCGCATTAAATTTGAATGTGACCACGTTTCAATTGTTAAACGAAACCATTTTGTGTCGGCGGTTTTGGGGCTTAAGCCCTTGGTTTTGGGTGCTTGGTCACGCGGGGAGGGGTTGGCCCCTCCGGATGCCCAAATCAGATTTCAATACATGTTAAATACAATCGCCGAACTATACGGTTAAGTAACAAACGGTAGGCGAGTTGGTAAGGCGTTCTATGCGCGGGTAGTAGGTCTCGCATTCGACTCTGGTGTAGTCTAAAAATTTTAGACCACTGAACATGGGCCACATGGCAGCCTCCGGGCCTACCACATGGTGGCTCCTGATTGGATTAAAAATCCAACGTATAGCCCCAACTGCCAATTAAACAATGCCACTTGTCATAACCTGATTGGACTGAATGGAATATTCTGGGGAATATTTCGAGGAATATTCCAGGAATATTTCAAGGAATATTTTAGAAATATTCCCTAGAATATTCTCTTTTTAATTTTCCCAAAATTCAAGCCAAACTTGGTCAAAGTCCAAAAATTACAGTTTACTGGACTTTTCAAACTGTGATAACTTCTTCATATGGTGTCGGTTTTTCGAACCATCCGTGGCGCCAGAATCAAGAAGACAAGATCTATCTGGTCGCTTAGGTTTGACACATTTTCAAACACTTTGAATTTTAATCTATCACTTAGGTCCTTGATCCACATCTGATCAATTAGGCACCATCAACTATTTATGTTTTCAATCAACACTCTCTTGAAAAAGAGTGTAGCATATGTATATCAAAGCAACATTGTTCTTGACAGTGGATCATCTTTTTTAGATTGCCTATCCTCAAGCTGCAGGGAATGACCCTAAGAGATTATAGCTAAAATCGTTGATAAGAATAGTGCCATTTTTTGGGCACCATCAACTCTTTATGTTTACAATCAACACTCTCTTGAAAAAGAGTGTAGCATATGCAGATCAAAGAAACACTATTCTTGACAGTGGATCATCTCTTTTAGATCGCTTATCCTCAAGCTGTAGGGAATGGCCCTTAGAGATTATGGCTAAAATTGTTGATAAGAATAGTGTCATATTGTTGGGCACCATCAACTGTTTATGTTTACAATCAACACTCTCTTGAAAAAGAGTGTGGCATATGCAGATCAAAGCAACTGTGTTCTTTACAGTGGATCATATTTTTTACATAGATGCAGTCAAATAGTTGCTCAAAATCTTTTTATCATGCCAAAAATGTGGATAGATGATGTTGAAAGCATACATTAGTTCATACGGAGGAAATATTTTCGGTTCATGATATAAAAGCATGACTACCTAGTGACATTGTTTCTTAACATTGTCATTTTGTGTCAAAAAACATCATTCAACACTTGTATTTTCACTAGCCATAGTGTATCATGATATAAAAGCATGACTACCTAGTGACATTGTTTCTTAACATTGTCATTGCCTGTCATAAAACATCATTCAACACTTGTATTTTCACTAGCCATAGTGTAGGGATGTTTGTTAATTTTGGGCAACTAGGTCCAAACTCCATGTTGCACTGCTCATATGATGATAGTCATATTTTTTGTTGGATTCCTCTTTCGGAGAGGCACAATATTGATCTAAAGATCATCTTGTTTGGATGAGCATAACATATATTTTGAATTTATTTTCCACACGTGCAAAGCCGGCCAGATTTGTAATGTAGGCTCACATGCCTAATAGATGTGTCACACACCCTCACTGATGGATATAAATTGGAGAGACTTGGAGGTCATTTTCTCATCAACTCATCACACATCTCTCATTGTGATATGATTGGTTTGATAGCCTTTGGAGGCCTCTTCCCTTCACATGTGTGGAGCTGTTTTCTGGGATCTATTTAGGGCCGAATTGTAGAATCTTTGACCAGTGTTGACCATGGTCAAACCTTAGTCGTTTGACTTCAAAACTCTGACAAAATTCCAATTTTGAGAGGCTGCACTGCTGGGCACAAAAATCGAGGGAAAGGGAGTTGTTTGACCGAAACCCTAATATGCAACGTTGACTTTCTGTTGTTGTCCTACATTGAATTTTGGTTGACCAACATTGACTTGTAATGAGTTGTCTTTGAGGGTTGTGGGTGTGACACTTGGAAGGTTGGCTTATCTAGAAAGGCTTTGTTCACTGAAGCATCCTGTTGACTGTCGTAACGCACAATATCTCATATCTTTACTGGACAAAAAGAATTGTAAATCGGATCCATATTATTTCCCTGTCTTTTGTTGATCTATTATTGTGTTCTATCAGCATTTTACTTTCATGTTTATGTGATTGATAATTTGTATAGGGCCTGAGAAAGATTGAATTAAATTTGCATTGAGCATAGAACACACCACGGTTATCTAAATTTAACATGGTATCAAAGCTAAGATGAAGACAAAGTCCAAGCTAGTGTAAGAAGCAATCATATGAGAAGGAATCCTATCAAGGACAAATGGCATCCTTAACCTACAAGGGTTTCAAGGCTGATGATAAGTTGACTGATAAGTCTGATTATCATGCATGGAAGATGTCCTTGGATTTGGTACTAGAAGATCAAGATGTCATGAACTATGTGTAGGGGAAGATTCAAGAGCCTCCATCAAATGTCGTTGTTGCCACAAAGGCGAAGTATTGAAAAGGGGAAATCAAAGAAAATATGATTATCCAAGATTCTATTCATAAGCACTTGGTTGCTTACATTTATGAGTTGAACACATCTAAAGAGACATATGATAAGTTGGTTAGCATGTTCAGGGCTAGCAATGCTAATCAAATCCTTTTCTTTAAGAATCAATTGAAGAATATCTATAGGTTTCAACCCTGAACAGAAATTATCTACACACAAATCTTATAACAGAAAATAAACAATAGAGAGAGCATAAAACATAAAACTGATAAACACAAAGATTTTTCCCTGGATCCCAAATCGGGACGACCAAATTGATTTTTCATTATATTCCTTTTAGTGTTACAACACATATATATACATGTCGAAGCATACATAAACCCCAATCCATAAACCCTGGATTAGAACATAACCGTAGTTCCCTTGACCAGATCTACAAAAATACCAAGGGTCAAAAACCATTGTACCCCATTACCATGTGCAAAACCATGGACACGGACTACCCACCGGACCCCAGACCCCGACAGGGGGGGCTACCGCCCCCCCTGTGACCCCCTCGTTGTGTCCAGCGCAAAGGGGGGGCTATCGCCCCCCCTCCCGTCCCCCCCACCCTCCGCGTGCTTAGTCGTGGAAAGAATATAACACATGCCCAACATTCTCCCACTTGTTTTCTTTCCACAGGGGGTCACAAGAGAGCTTAGTCATTGGCCCAATTCTTCAACACCCATTGTTTCTCTACACCAAGAGAACTTCTGAGTGCTCATAGACTTTGTCAATGCATCTGCAACATTCTTCAAAGTGTCCACCTTTACCAGCAACACCCTTTTAGCCTCAACCATATCTCTAACAAAGTGATATCGAACATCAATGTGCTTTGTCTTTGAATGATAAGCAGGGTTCTTAGCCAAGAAAATTGCACTTTGGCTATCACAGTCTATCCTTATAGCTTGCTGTACCAACCCCATACTTGAACACAATCTCTGCAACCAAATTTCTTCCTTGCTTGCATGAGTGGCTGCTATGTATTCTGCCTTTGTAGTTGAAAGAGCCACTACAGTCTGTCTTTTACTCATCCAACTGACTGCACCTCCAAATAGGCTAAACACATACCCACTTGTAGATCTTCTTTGGTCCAGATCTCCAGCCCAGTCTGCATCAACAAAACCACGAATGTCCAACATTCTTTCCAATCCTGGTCTTCCCTGGTAGCACAAGCCATGATCACTAGTGCCACGTAAATATCTGAAAACACGCTTTACTGTTGTCCAATGCTCCTTCCCTGGGTTTGACATAAACCTGCTCAATACTCCCACTGCATGTGCAATGTATGGTCTAGTACAGACCATTGCATACATCAAACTACCCACTGCACTTGCATATGGAACACGGGACATATACTCCTCTTCTTCTTATGTCTTGGGACATTGTTCAGCAGACAGCTTTACACCTACAGGAATAAGAACATTCACCGGTTTACTATCCTGCATATTGAACCTCTGCAATATAGTCTCGACATACTTCCTCTGGTTTAACCAGAGCTTCCTCTTTGCCCGATCTCTCTTAATTTCCATGCCCAAAATAAAGTTTGCAGCACCCAGATCCTTCATGTCGAATTTGGAGAACAGTTGGGTCTTCAAATCTTGGATAATTTCTTTGTCATTTCCAATCAAAAACATATCATCCACATACAAGACCAAATAAATAACATGGTCACCAATTAGTTTAAAATAAACACAGTGGTCCTCCTTGCTTCTGGTGAAGCCAAGTCCCCGTATATAGGCATCAAATTTCTGATACCACATCCTTGGTGACTGTTTTAACCCATACAGAGACTTCTTCAACCTGCATACCAGTTCTTTCTTACCCTTCACCATAAAGCCTTCAGGTTGCTTCATGTAGATCTCTTCTTCTAGATCCCCGTGAAGAAATGCTGTCTTCACATCCATTTGTTCTATCTCAAAATCAAATGCAGCAGCAACAGATAAAAGTAATCTAATAGAAGTAACTTTGGCAACAGGAGAAAAAATATCACCAAAATCAATTCCCGGCACCTGGGAATAACCTTTGCTACCAACCGAGCTTTGTATTTCTCCACCTTGCCTTCTACATTCATCTTCTTCTTAAACACCCATTTGCTCCCAATGGGCTTCCTTCCAGCCGGCAACTCCACCAGATCCCATGCATCATTTTTGTGCAAGGATGTCATTTCATCAACCATGGCCTCCTTCCAGAGTTTTCCATCCTCTGAATCTACTGCCTCCCTGACAGTTCTGGGTTCATCATCAGTTATAGTTAAGGCAAAACCTAAACAGAAATCAGATGGACTATACCTTTCTGGTTGCCTTCTTTCCCGAACTGATCTTCTCAAAGCTGGAGTTTGTGGCTCTTCATCTTCTGAGTCTTCTTCTGTTGTAGAGTCTGATTCATCCTCCTTTAGCTCAAACTCTATCTTCTCAGGTTCCTTTGGTAGGACTTCATGTCTAACAACATCTTTCACTTCTCTAAACACCACATCTCGGCTGTACACAACCTTCCTTGTTTCTGGGTTCCAAAGCTTGTAACCCTTTAAACCATCCTTATACCCAATAAAGATGCACCTTTCAGATTTATTATCCAACTTGGTCCTTTTCTCCTTTGGAACATGTACATATGCATCACATCCAAATACCCTTAGATGTGAAAGAGAGGGTTTCCTACCAGTCCATACCTCATGTGGGGTCTTATCCTCCAACGCTGATGAAGGTGATCTGTTAACTAAGTAACATGCAGTCTCCACTGCCTCTGCCCAGAATTCTTGTCCTAACTTGGTACCACTGAGCATGCTTCTTTCCTTTTCCATCAGTGTTCTATTCATTCTTTCTGCAACTCCATTTTGCTGAGGTGTGTATGGAGTAGTCTTATGTCGTGCTATACCACACTTCTTACAGAAATCTTCAAATTCCTTCTTGCAGAACTCCCCACCATTATCTGTCCTCAGCGCCTTTATCTTCTTTTCTGTCTGGTTTTCCACCAGAGCCTTAAATTCTTTAAATCTGTCAAAAGCTTCAGATTTCTTCCTCAATAAATATATCTATGTATTCCTTGAGAAGTCATCTATGAATGAAACATAGTACACAGACTTTCCCAGTGATGGAACTGACACAGGTCCAAACACATCACTGTGCACAAGTTCTAATATCTTGTTCGCCCTCTTAGCACCAAAAGGAAAACTCACCCGATTCTGTTTCCCATATACACAATGTTCACAGAAATCGAAATCTAGAGAAAAATTAGACATACCTTCTACCATACCATCTCTATGCAATATCTGAAGGCCCTTCTCTCCAATATGTCCAAGCCTTTGATGCCATAGCATGGTCTTTTCTCCAGAGATAGCTAGGCTTTCCGCTCCACTTTCAGAAACCATAGAACTGTTACACCCATCAATAACAGTACTACCTTGTAGCTTGTACAGAGCTCCAGTCCGAACTCCCCGCATTAATATCAGTGCTCCCCGAACCATCTTACAAGCATCTTTCTCGAACACTGTTTTTACACCTGCATCATTCATCTTTCTTACAGAAATCAGATTTCTGGCCAATGTAGGAATATGCAAAACACCATGAAGTTTTCTAATCCTTCCACCTTGCAGCTTCAGCTTGACCTTTCCAAGTCCAACGATTCTGGCCTTCCTATCATCCCCTAGGAAGACATCACCGTCATATTTTTCATACTCACAGAACCACTCCCTATGGGGAGTGAAGTGAAAGGATGCACCTGAGTCAATCAACCATGACTCATGATCTACATGTGTATTTGAAGAAGAAGCCAAATATACATCCCCACCTTCATCCGAGGTGGTTTTTGCCTCTGCAGAAGGAGCATCATCAGATCCCTTTCCTTTCTCAGGAGCTTTAGATCTGCAGTCCTTTTTGTAGTGCCCTTCCTTTCCGCATTTCTAGCACACCTTTACAAACTTTCCAGGAGATTTAGATCTCCCTCTAGATTTAGATCTCCCACTCGAAACCTTATTCTTGTTTCTGTTCTGGGACCTTCCTCGTACAGATAAGGCATCTCCATTCTGACCCTCCATATTTCTCCATCTCATTTCCTCTGACAACAAGGCTGAGACAATGTCATCAAAATTCAAGGTAGTTTTATTGCTACCTATTGTAATAACCAGTCTGTCCCATGAATTTGGTAGAGAACACAACAAACTGATGCACTTATCTTCATCTGAGATTTTAATATCAACAGATGACAGCTGACTTACCACAGTATTGAAGGCGTTCAGATGCTCTGTCACCGAGTCTCCATCCTTCATCCTCAGGTTATACAGCTTTTTCCGCAGGAACAACTTATTCACCGGAGACTTAGATTGGTACAAAGTCCCAAGTTTTTCCCACAAATTCTTCGTCGTAGCTTCCCCAGATACATTCAACAATACTGAATCTGAGACACACAACCGTATTGTGCTCTTAGCCTTCCGATCCAGTTTCTTCCAGTCTTCATCTGACATTCCCGTTGGTTTAGTACCTGGATCTACCGTGATCCACTGATCTTTATCCACCAGCAGATCCTCCATCTTGAGCTTCCACAACTCAAAACTCTAACCATTAAATTTCTCGATCTCTATCTTTCCGCCGCTCACCATCTTCTTTCACCGCAAGAATCGATCCTGCAGATCTCCCACTGAATAGGGTCTACCATAGGCCCGAGCAAAAAACCCTCAACAAAAAAGGCGTCCCCTTGAAGCCGAAACAACTCTAATACCAAATGTAGGTTTTAACCCTGAACAGAAATTATCTACACATGAATCTTATAACAGAAAATAAACAATAGCGAGAGCATAAAACATAAAACAGATAAACACAGAGATTTTCCCCTGGATCCCAAATCGGGACGACCAGCTTGATTTTTCATTATATTCTTTTTAGTGTTACAACACATATATATACATGCCGAAGCATACATAAACCCCAATCCATAAACCCTGGATTAGAACATAACCGTAGTTCCCTTGACCGGATCTACAAAAATACCAGGGGTCGAAAACCATCGTACCCCAATACCATGTGCAAAACCATGGACGCGAACTACCCACCGGAAATTAAGGACCAAAAAATTTTCGCCGGGGCGCTGCCCCGGACCCTGACAGGGGGGACTATTGCCCCCCTGCGCGTGCTTAGTCATGGAAAGAATATAACACATACCCAACAATATCTAGAAGGAAAAGGATGAATCTATTCAATCATATTTTATGAGGCTCACTGAAATCATGAATAACCTCCTAGCTATTGGGGAAGAAATATTTGAACGAGAGATGGTTCTTATTGCGCTTGGAGGTCTCTCCCGTGATTGGTATGTATTCAATACTATTATTCTTAATAATAATGTGATTCCTGATTTTGATGAAATATTGACGAGATGCACTCAAGAGGATATAAGAATGATGGAGAGAGATTATCCCTCAAATGCAAATGGAGGTGACCCCACTACCTTCGTTGCTCATGCAAAGAAGAAAAACAATGGTGGCCCGAGAAATCAAAACCATGGAAGAGCGGGGCCCAAGGGAAGGAAGGGAATATGTTACACTTGTAACAAGTCTGCTCACTATGCAAGAGAGTGCCTTAATAGAAGGGACTCTCCCAAGGATGATGACAACAACAACTCTAGGGGGAATGGAAATCAAAGGAACAACAGGTTCAAAGGAAAAAGGAAGGCTCCCTCTAATTGTAGTGGAAATGGAAAACCTTTCAAGAGTTCAAGAAATTCCATGTATGATGAGTCTAATGTTGTTGATAATAAGAGAAATGAATTTATTCTTGTATTTTCCCTCTCTGCAGCATCTCCACTCATCACCCTGGATGTCTGGTTGATTGATAGTGGTGCTTTAAGGCACCTCATTGGTTATAAAGAAGCCCTCGTTGATTTGATTGAGAAGGATACAAATCTGGAAATTATCCTTGGAGATAATGCCACCTATCCTGTGAAAGGGACAAGCACTGTGACCCTTCATCTATCTCAAGGTCAAGTCCTCTGTTTACAAGATGTGTTGTATGTACTTGATTTGAAGAAGAACCTTGTGTCTATTTCGACAATGAAGACAAAGGGTTCAAGGTGGCATTCGTTGATGGAAAGGTACGTATATAGAAGAAGAACTTCAAAGAAGCTCTTACTATTGGTTTTAAAGTTGATACACTCAATCAGGTTAGAGGAAGTCCATTGGGGGTTATGTCATGTGATACAACTCTTCAAACAGAGTTATGGCACCAGAGGTTTGCACACCTTCATTACAAATCTCTTCCCGAAGCAAGGAAGGTGGTGACAGGGATGCCCGAATTTAAAGAAAATCATGAAGGGAAACATACAAGGGGACCATTCCCCTCAAGTGTCACAAAGACAACTGATGTCTTGCAGTTGATACATTATGATTTATATGGTATGCTGCCCGTGACATCCTTGGGAGGATGTCCCTATTACATGACTTTTACAGATGACTTCTCCTGCAAGACCTGGATATATTTCTTGAAGAAGAAGGACGAAGCATTCAAATGGTTTCGTAGCTTCAAGGCCTTGGTGGAAAATAAAACTGAGAAGAAAATCAAAGTTTTGAGGACCGACAATGGGACCGAGTATGAGTCAAATGAGTTTAATGACTTTTGTAGAGAAGCTCGCATTAAGAGGGAGACCAAATCTACATACACTCCTGAGCAAAATGGTGTTGTTGAAAGAAAGAATAGGACTATTGTGGAAGTTGCCTGCGCCATGCTATATGACCAAGGTCTTCTAAAGTTTCTATGGGGAGAACCTACGAACACTGTTGTGTACGTTCAAAATAGATGCCCGCATTTTGCTCTGGACTCCAAAACTCCCGAAGAAGTCTTCTCTAGTAAGAAACCTGATGTTTCTCATTTTAGAGCTTTTGGTTGTCATGTTAACTTTCATGTGCCGAAATAAAAGAGAAGCAAGTTGGATGCTTCTGAAAAGAATGGAATGTTTGTGGGCTACAATGAAACTTCGAAGGCATATAGAATCTATGTGCTTGGTCAAAGAGAAGTGGAGATATGCCACAATGTCACCTTCGATGAAGATGTTGCACTCAAGAAAGTGAGAAATATTCCTAGCTCCAAGGAAGACAAAGAAGATGAAGAAGCAGGGGAGCAGGAAGAGTCGAAGGATGAATTGATGCCCAATGTTGAAGGACCTATGTATCCTAATGATCCACCTCCTTCAAATAAGAGAAAACCCTCATGGCTTAGGGATACTCTCGCAGATGCCGAGAGACATATTGCCCCAAGGGGGACATTCCCTAAAAGCAAGAAGTCGAAGAGATACCAAGGGTATCTAGAAGCCATGAGTACGATAGTACAATCTGAGCTTGGATCATTTGAAGAAGTCGTAAAGCATCAAGTTTGGAAGGATGCAATGCACGAAGAATATGAGTCCGTTATGAAAAATTATGTTTGGGAAGTGGTCCCGAGACTAGAGGACAAATCTATTGTCACCTCGAAATGGCTCTATAAGATCAAGCATGGATTTGATGGAAGTGCTAAAAAGTACGAGGAAATATTTGTTGCCCGAGGCTTCTCTACAAAAGAACGCATAGATTATGATGATATATTTGCGCCTATGGCCCGCTATACCACCATCCGATCTATTATTTCCCTTGCTGCAATGCAAGGATGGAGTCTCCATCAGATGGATGTGAAGCCCGCTTTTTTCATGGTTCTATAAAGGAAGAGGTGTATGTGGAGCAACCTTTGGGGTTCAAAGTCCGAGATAGAGACACCCATGTATGCAGGTTGAAGAAAGCCCTTTA
The DNA here is from genome assembly GCA_034641835.2 of Pinus albicaulis. Taxonomy (NCBI): domain Eukaryota; kingdom Viridiplantae; phylum Streptophyta; class Pinopsida; order Pinales; family Pinaceae; genus Pinus; species Pinus albicaulis. The sequence continues at coordinate 271,923,118 of CM076575.1, read as the reverse complement.
TGGGTTGAAGCAAGCCCCCGGAGCTTGGTATGAGAGGATAGATAGCTACTTGATGAAGTTGGGCTTCACTCAAAATAATGTTGATCCAAACCTTTATTTTAAGGTTGATAGAGAAAGGCCTCTCATTCTGGTTCTCTATGTGGATGAACTCTTCCTAACAGGTGTTGACCCTCTCATTCATTAGTGTAAGAGGGAACTAGCTTTCGAGTTTGAGATGAAAAGCCTAGGACTGATGGACTATTTCCTAGGCTTGGAGGTCTGGCAAAGGCCAAGCGAGATTTTCCTTTCTCAAGGAAAATATGTCATGACGTTGCTGGAGAGATTTGGTATGGTGGATTGTAAGTCTGTGTCGACACCGATGGAACTTAACTTTAAGAAGTTGAGTGGAAACGTTGTTGGGCCTGTGCTAGCAAATCCTACCGAGTATCGACAACTCGTGGGGGCCCTGATGTTCCTAGTGAACTCCCGTCCGGACGTATGTTTTGTAGTGAACACTTTGAGTCAACATATGATTGATCCTCATCACATTCACTGGATTAGTGCCAAGAATCTATTGATATATCTTCGGGGCACAATCAACCATTGGTTGAGATACACTGCTGGGAGTTTGAGACTCCATGGATATACTGATGTCAATTGGGCTGGCAGTGTGGTGGATCGCAAGAGCACATTTGGATGTTGCTTCACCTTGGGTTTCGCTTCGATATCATGGATGAGTAGGAAGCAGAAGTTGGTGGCTTTAAGCACCGCTGAGGCCGAATACATTGCAAAGAGTATGGCCTGTTGTGAAGCTGTTTGGTTGCGAAAGCTCTTCAATGAGCTATTTGGGCATGTGCTAGATACCACGGTTATCCTTTGTGATAACCAGAGTGGGATTCGTCTTTCTGAGAACCCTGTGTTCCATGATCGATCAAAGCATATTGATATCAGGAACCACTTTATCCAGGATATGGTACAATGAGGCGTTGTAAGGCTCGATCACATAGGAACTGGTGAGTAGGCCGTGGATATTTTCACGAAGCCCCTAGGGAAGGTCAAGTTCCTAACCTTCCATGAGAAGCTTGGAATCGTGGAAAAACCTTATTTTGAGGGTCCTGCATGAGTTGGACTATGAGCTCCGGGAGCTCTAGGGGGCTTGGGGATAACTTCTTGGAGTTATAAGCACATACAGGGCTAGGCTTGCTGAACCTTGTTGTGCTTCTGCCCTACCGTTATGATATTGAGTTGGTTCACCTCTCTTTGATTTGTGCCCCGCACGTGTCCTACCCATGGAGTTTCGGACTCATGGGAAGTACCTCTCACTTGGCCAATGAGGTGGGAAATGTGGATAGAGACCAATAGCAAGACCGATGGACGCATCGGAGATTGTTGTACTCTCTATGTCTAGGATAGCACGTGTCCAACACCTTGATCTAGGATCAAGTCTGATGAGGTTCTTACCTCTAAACCGACTTCGGGTCAGCAAACTCACTTCGGGTTAGTATGAGACTCTTTTGAGTTCAAGAGTGGTTTTAACCTCTAAGCTGACTTCGGGTCCGTTGAGTGTGATGTCTTTGTGACTCACCTTTTTGTTCTATCTGAGAACGAGAGCCAGCAAAGCAAATTACGACAGGATGACACATGATGTTAGATGAAAGTACATGATGATAGTGATGGATGGCACTTGTGGATAGATGGAGTTCTCTCTAGTTGATAGGGAGTGTTAATTTTGGGCAACTAGGTCCAAACTCCATGTTGCACTACAAATATGATGATGGTCATATTTTTGTTGGATTCCTCTTTCAGAGAGGTGCAAGATTGATCTAAAGAACATCTTGTTTTGATGAGCAGAACATATATTTTGAATTTATTTTCCACACATGTGCAAGGTCGGCCAGATTTGCAATGTAGGCTCACATGCCTAATACATGTGTCACACACCCTCACTGATGGATATAAATTGGAGAGACTTGGAGGTCATTTTCTCATCAACTCATCACACATCTCTCATTGTGATCTAATTGGTTCGATAGCCTTTGGAGGTTGCTTCCCTTCACACATGCGGCGTTGAAGGAGTTGTTTTCTACGGATCTGTTTAGGGATGAATTGCCTAAGCGTTGAACAACAAAGACCATGGTCAACCCTTGGTCGTTTGACCTCAAAACCTTGCCAAAATTTCTATTTTGAGAGGTCGTACCGTAGGGTACAAAAATCAAGGGAAAAGGAGCTATTTGACCAAAGCCCTAATCTACAGTGTTGACTTGATGTTGCTGTCCTACGTTGACTTTTGGTTGACCAACGTTGACTTGTGATGAGCTGTCTTTGAGTGTTGAAATTTGCAACAAAAAACAGTGAAATTAGCATCGAGAAACAACAACACACACACTAGTGTGGGACCACAAGTCATGTAGTGATGGGTCCTAGCAATACATTAGTGTGCAAGCCAATTTATTTAATAAATTGGAAATGTGTCTAATTTAATTTTCCCATAATTAATTCGGACAATAAATTGTAATCTTATCTCATAAACACTTGTAATAGTTAACTGAGTGTGATACTTAGCTCATGAATTTCGATTTGAGGGTGGTTGGTGAGGCATGCAGAGTGATTCTATGTGTTTTAGAGTTCAAGTTGCAGTTAGTGCATTAGTTTAATGCATGAGAAATCAATTGTCTCAGTGAAGTGAGTTAAAGTCAGTTTTACTAGTTGTCACTGATTGTTGCACTAGTGAGAGGTCAAGTGATTTAAATCAAATTTAATTCACATGCAGTGATTTGTCAAGTGACTGATGATTTACTATTAATAGCTGCATGCATGTCAATTTCAGTGGAGACCTAGTTGAGACAAAGGTTAAAGGGAAGTTGACTATCAGTTGTATTATTAGCGAACTGCCCAAATGCAGTGTAAACACCACGGGATTGCCCATGATACTTGCGTAGTCAAGGAAGACTGAAATTCCTAAAGAATAGGGATTGCATTCCACAAGGATTGAGTGAGCAAGGCAGGCTGAAGACAAACTGAGAATTGGCTAAGTGTTGGACCAATTTTGTCTGGATTAGTGTGAGATAGTTAGGATAGTGCATCAAACTCTTCTGAGAAGAGTGCATTGTATTGTTTCATGATTCCTTGGTTCATTATACAATATAGATAGAGGGGTTTTGAGCAACAAGCTTTCCCCAAGAAAAATATCTGTGTTGTGGATTGATTTGTTTCTTTCTTTTACTTGGTGTGATTGGGCGATCGTGTTTAATTTCCGTAGAATTAATTGTAGAATGATTCAATATTTTGCTTTAGTATATTACATGATCAGATTGAATCCATTGGAATACATATTGTTTGTATAATTTCTACAATGTATTGGAGTGCCAGAAATCACAATAGTGGAGAAGAAATTGAGTTTGTGTTGAACAATATTCAAACTTGTAGATACTTTCGTTGGTGCAACAAGCGGATCAAGATGGTTTTCAATGGCTTAAGATTGGAATATGCACTCGAGGGCAGTTCTAATTATATTACATGGAAATACAAAAAGGAAGCAGTGCTGGAGGACAACGGGTTGAAAGAATTCATTGATAATGATATGCCCAAGCCCATAACAGTAGACGTTGTTTTTCTTGATGCTTGGCAAAAGAAGGTAGCAAGGGCAATGAGGATCTTATTAAAGGGAGTACAAGACCACATTATCTCAAGTCTCCATGGCAAGGCGACTCCACATGCAATGTGGAAGGCCTTGATAGATCTGTTTCAGAACAACAACGACCAAAGGAAGTTGGCATTGAAGGACAAGCTCAGGAAAATCAAGAAGGAAGAGGGCGAGATGGTACCAACATACTTGTCGAAGTTCACTCAATGTCGAGATGAGCTAGGAAGTGTTGGTATGATGGTAGCAGATGATGACTTGGTGAGCCTAGCACTTTTAGGCCTTCCCAGGAGTTGGCATAGTTATTAGGACTCTGTCAATGGGAGGGAGAAGTTACCAGATTGGGAGTGACTTTTGTTGGATTTGGTACAAGAAGAATTCAGGCAGAATACCAGGGATGGATCCTCATCCAAGACTAATGACGAGGAAGATTGTGCCTTGGCCAGTAAGGAAAAGAAGGCCAAGGAAAAGAAATCCCAAGGCGAAGCGGGCAAGAAAGACTTGTCCAAGATCAAATGCTTTCACTGTCACGAGCATGGGCACTATGCTACAAACTGTCCACAAAAGAAAAGCAAGAAGGAGCCCGCAGTTGCAGCAAGTGAAGCATTGACTTCACAGTTCAAGCTAGTCTTTACACTCATTGTATGCATGGCAAGCACTGTAATGGGTTGCATGTGGTTCTTAGACAGCAGTGCCTCGTTTCATATGACGGGGAATAGAGATCTCTTTAGTGACTTGAGGGAGAAGGACCTCCAACAAAGCATAGAGTTTGGAGATGATGAGAGGTATAGCGCTACTGGCATAGGTACCGTTACCTTTTAAAGGGAGAATGGCTCCCATCTTAGACTAGCAGATGTTTTGCATGTTCCAGGCCTAAGGAAGAATCTTGTCTCTGTAGCGGTATTGGAAGAACGTGGTTATGAAGTAATGTTTAGAAAATGAAAAGTTTTCCTTAAACATAGCCACGAGACAAGTGAAGCAGATCAGTGTAAGAGTCAAGAACTCGAGGTTGAGGATACATGCAAGGCTTTGAGGAGCAAAGCAATGGTTAGTGACTTGGTAGTTGATAGGGAGCAATTATCTCTCAACATGTAGCTTCAGAAGCAGTTTCAAAAGTTTGTGGAGTAGCCACAATTGGAGATGCAGAGAAGAGACCGAGTGGAAGAGTCCACTCAAGCAGAGACCTCCAAGAGGGGGAAATTTCGAGCCAAAAGGGCAGAGGGAGTACATGCATCTATACCTCCAGGTAAGAGGTAGGGCGATGTGCATAATTAATCCCAAAAAGAAATTGGGCAGGGTTCATTGAGATGGTGTGTCTCATGGATCGAACCTGGGTACAAGAAGCCCACAGTACAACAGTAGCATGATTGGTTAGATTGATGCAGTCAGATGTCAAGAAGACATAAATCATCGTGATAGGTGTCAGATATTGGAGTGCAGATCAGAGTTGGCAGTAGTGCAGAGTGCATGGATGCAAATGTCAATAACGCAGAGAGTCCAGTAGACATGTGCAGTAACTAGTAGCAGTCAGAAGATGCATTATATTGATTCAGTTGTTTGGAGGCTATTCAGTTTCAGAAGTGTTGCATGCAAGAGTTATATGTGCGAACAACACTAGAGAAGTGTTGCATGTTGCATGCAAGAGGTGCATGTGCGCATGCAAGGACATTCCAAGGTACCAGATCGAGATAAATCGATCCCTTTCTTGTTGAGCGGGAGTGTTGAAATTTGCAACAAGTAACAGTGAAATTGGCATCCAAAAACAATATGACAACACACACACTAGTGTGGGACCACAGGTCATGTAGTGGTGGGTCTTAGCGATACATTAATGTGCAAGCCAATTTATTTAATAAATTGAAAATGTGTCTAATTTATTTTTCCTTTAATTAAATTGGACAATAAATTGTAATCTTATCTCATAAACACTTGTAATAGTTAACTGAGTGTGATAGAATCAGTTAGCTCATGAATTTCGAGTTGAGGGTGGTTGGTGAGGCATGCAGAGTGATTCCATGTGTTTTAGAGTTCAAGTTGCAGTTAGTGCATTAGTTTAATGCATGAGAAATCAGTTAACTTAGTTAAGTGAGTTAAAGTCAATTTAACTAGTTGTAATTGATTGTTGCACTAGTGAGAGGTCAAGTGAATTAAATCAGATTTAATTCACATGCAGTGATCTGTCAAGTCACTGATGATTTACTATTAATAGTTGCATGCATGTCAGTTCCAGTGGAGACCCAGTTGAGAGAAAGGTTAAAGGGAAGTTGACTATCAGTTGTATTATTAGCAAACTGCCCAGATGTAGTTTAAACACCACAGGATTGCCCATGATGCTTGTGCAGTCGAGGAAAACTGAAATTCCTAAAGAATAGGGATTGCATTCCACAGGGATTGCGTGAGCAAGGCAAGCTAAAGACAGACTGAGAATTGGTTGAGTGTTGGACCAATTTTGTCTGAATCAATGTGAGACAGTCAGGATAGTGTAGCAGACTCTTGTGAGAAGAGTGCAGTGTATTGTTTCATGATTCTTTGGTTCATTATACAATAGAGATAGAGAGGTTTTGAGCAGCAAACTTTCCCCAGGAAAAATATCTGTTTTGTGGATTGATTTGCTTCTTTCTTTTACTTGGTGTGATTGTGCGATCGTGTTTAATTTCTGAAGAATTAATTGTAGAAGGATTCAATGTTTTGCTTTAGTATATTGCATGATCAGATTGAATTCATTGGAATACATATTGTTTGTATAATTTCTACATTGAGGGCTGTAGGTGTGACACTTGGAAGGTTCGCTGATCTAGAAAGGCTTTGCTCGCTGAAGCATCCTGTTGACTATCGTAACGCACAATATCTCATATCTTTGCTGGACAAAAAGAATTGTAAATCTGCTCTATATTATTGGCTTGTCTTCTGTTGATCTATTATCGTGTTCTATCAGCATTTTACTTTCATGTTTATGTGATTGTTAATTTGTATCGAGCCTAAGAAAGATTGAAGTAAATTTGCATTGAGCATAGAACACACCATGGTTATCTAAGTTTAACAATGTTTCTACTATGATACTATGTCATTGACAGTTGTTGGTCATCCATGCATATCAATAAACATCTCTTATTTTTCGATGCTTGCAACTTCTCTTTGAATATCTCTTGTTTTAACTCCTCTTCTCCATTTCTTATGTGGTCAACAGCTGAAGGTTCTAAGGCTGCAGGGTCTGGACGAATCAATGCAATCTTGTACAAAACCATATTTTGAATCTTCTTTCTGAGCACAAATTCTTCGTATATCTTTTTTCTTTCCACTATAATGTAAGAAATGTGTTCTTGCAGCAAAATCCATATGGAACGTTTTTAACTGGAGACATAACTGCAACAGTGAAGAAAATAAACTTGATTGTCTAATGGTTATAGGTTTCTAGGCAGACCTAACTTCAAAATCACTTGTTCATATGGTGGCAAAACACAAAGATTGGTTGTGGAAGTACGCAAAACCTAGAAGGATATATCAGTATCTTAATAGTCATAGTTCAGTATGAGTTCAATAGATATTGGAGTCTTTCATATGTGGAAGCAAAATGGATGGATCGTCTCAGTACAGTATTTTTTCAGACATTCCTACAGGTTGCGAGTCTTTGCATGGCTGCTAGTATTCCAGGGCCTAGCCTTGAAGGAATGCCTGTCTTGGTTGGGATTCATTCATATGATGTCTGCATTGTAGTTAGGTGCAGACACTCTGCCATCTATTTTGGAACTGTAAGGCCACTCGTGGATGACGGAGCTTCATCTGGTCGTCCTGAAGAATATTTTCAACAATAAGATCCATTGGAAAGTGGCCCTTTCTTACGTGACGTTGACTCCATTGTCCTTTCCACTTTAGAGGGATCTGGCAACATGGATCAAACCAATGGACCTAGAGTCCAGACAATTTGATCCAAGTAAGAATCATGAAAAGCTCAGGACCTTTGCATGGCAATGACTGGATGGATCTCGACACATCAAAAGTACTATACATGCGATCATGCACAGAAAAATCATGTGGAAGCAAGTAATTGCTCAATCAGAGATCCTTAATTAACCTCACTAATACCAGAGTTGTGTGAGTGAAACTGATAACTGTGAAAATGATTGTTAACAATCGAAGAGCTCCTTAGAGCAAAAAGACAGCTTGAATTTAAAAACCCATTTCTCCTAGGAAAAACAGACGCAAAAGCTCTTAAGACTAAAAACTTCATGAAATAAATATGATGAAATGGGAAAGGATTAATTGTTTATCATATTTTACCATGACATGAATATCAGTCATTACAATTCCAGACTGGCAATAAATGTTGGTACGTCATATTAAAAATTCAAGTAAAAAGCTAGCATAGCTTGTCCCTGAATGTCAAGTATAGCCACCACCTGTTTTCTTCATCATATTCACAATAAATTGAACATCTTTTCTTTGCCGAAGAACATAAAATTAGATTTGCGAAGGGCAGGAACTTTGAACAAAGCATTTTTCTCATTAATTGAAGAAAAGGATGCCTACAATTTGATGTCAAGCTGTAGTACTACAGTTGTTGCTGCAAAATTTACTCTCCCATGAGAAAATGCCCATCTTACACTCAGTTATTCACTATCCTGTGAATGGGGGTTATTACTCTATACCCCTTGCTATGGAGAATTAAATGGAATGTTTCAAGCACATGGAGTAGGGAATGAAATCACCCAGTGCAATCAAAGTGTTCAATTGAATCCCTAATTTCACAGCTGAAATGTTGCCATCAAAGAATGTGAACCTGAAAATGAGTCTATTCATCTTCATAGAAGTCACCAAACTATAAAATATGGATCACACCCTTAAATGGAATCTTGACCTGCAAGTCTTTTCTTTCTGCTCTTGCTGATAAAGACTAAATCATGTACTGGATGTCTAAAGAATGTAATAGCCTATCACAGATTTGAAGCCGCAAATAAAAATGTCAAGATACAGAAACACCTCAAATTTGATAATCATGGATGCGTTTAACAAGTCTGGCCTCTTCTTTTCTGTGAAAGAATTGATCACTTTTCTTGATATTATAAGCAAATATAGTTGCTTCCCTGAATCTCCCCACTTCACAGAAGCCATCTACAATGGCATTATAGGTTCTCTCATTAGGTTTGCATTTTTGTTTCCTCATGTACTCGAGAACCTCCATAGCTTCTCCAAACATTTCTAGGCTTGAGTAGCTTGCCACAAATGTGTTGTAGGTAACAATGTCAGGAGCGAGGCCTGACTTTTTCATTTCAGAAAAAATCCTTGAAGCATCGTGCATAAGGCCATGTTTACTGTAGGCATTAATAACTGTGTTGTAAGAGACAACATCTGGCTTCACTCCAGTTGCTTGCATTTCTCTGAGAATTTCTTCAGATTTTCTATATTGATCATTTCGTCCATACATGTTCATCAAGCTATTGTATGTTACTAAATCCGGATTCAAGCCATTTCCCTTGATGGATCTTAATATATCATGTGCTTTTTCAACCCGCTGCAGCCTCCCATAAATGGCAATCATGGCATTGAAAGTACTCAAATCTGGCTTGCAACCTCTTCTCTTCAGCTCTGAAAAGGCATGTTCTGTTTCTCTGAGCAAGTTATATTTGCTGTACACAAGCACAAGAGTCTTAAGGAGGATTCTACTTGGGTAAATCATGCCTGCATATATATCATCTGCAAGAGTCTTCATTCGCTCTATCTCTTTCCCATTTGCATAAGCATGCAACAATGAAGCGTAGACTGTGTCATTTGGTTTACAGCAAACACTCTTCATCTCCGAGAGAACTTTCTCTGCTTGTTTCCAAAGCCCCTCCCTAGCAACTGCAGCCAACACTGCATTGTAGGTAGCAAGATCAGGACCAATGCCAACCTTTAACATTGCACTGTAAATTGTCATAGCCTGTTTCAACGACCCACACCTACTATATGCACTAATGAGAGTATTAAATGTATCCCGCTCTGGCACAAATCCTGCAACCTTCATTTCCTTGAAGACTTGAGAAACCTCTTCATGCATTCCATTCTGTCCAAATATTGATAATAGGGTATTCCATGTAACAATATCAGGGGTACACCCATTGGATCTAAGCTCATCAAATATTCCCATCATCTCCTCAAACTTCCCCTTTTTCCCATACATGCCGATAAGAGTATTGAACGTGCAGAGATTTGGTTTACAGCCTGCATTTTTCATCTCCGTAAAAATCTCCATAGCCTGCCCATCTCGCTCCGCTTTGTCAAATCCAGAAAGCAAACTTGTATAAGTAAAGATATCAGGATGAATTCCTTTACTCAACATGGTATCTTTCAAAGCAACTGCCTCATTGCAAAGGCCAGCTCTACTGTAAGCAGAGATCAGTTCATTATAAGTAACAATGCTGGGAGGGAACCCGCTCTTCTCCATTTCTTGCAAGATGTTCAAAGCATCTTCATGTCGCCGAGATTTCCCAAACACGTGAAGAAGCGAATTGTAGGTCACTCTGTTAGGCATGCATCCAACTGCCTTCATCTCATTAAAGAACCCCATTGCTTCTTCATACAGAGAATAACTGGTACAAGCACTGATGAGAGTATTGTAGGTATATTCATCAGGGCTAATACCTTCAGACTTCATCTCTTCAAAAAGAGCTAAGACTTTGGTCCAATAATGGCCCATCTTTCCATGGACATTAAGCATTAAATTGTATGTAATAATGGTGGGTTTACATCCTTCTTCCTTCATTTTTTGAAACAGAAGTATTGCATCTTTGTGTTTCCCATTACGTGCATAAACAGTCATCAAGCAAGTATAAGTATAAACATCCATGGTATAACCTTCGTGCTGAAGATTGTTAAACAGATCAACAACTGTGGCGAGTGGAGCCCTCCAACCCAACATGCTAAGCATAACTGCAATTGCTGGTCCAGTTGGCTTGTGATCCTCATGTTTCCTCATCCAATCAAAGACTTCCACAGCCTTTTTCCATCGTTTGAGCCATCCCAGCCCTTTTATGATGCTTAATAGGTCTCCCTCTGCTAATTTATCCTTACCCAAATCTAAAATTTCCCCCAAATTTCCATCTTTCTCTACAATGGACTTAAAAATCAACTCACCGGATTCCGAGAGCTCGTTCTTCCAAGGCTTACGCTTCTGCTCGCCATGGTATCTCCCCAGTCTTTGCTTCCTGGAAGTCCTTAAACTTATATCAGAAGGATTTCTTTTACAGGTATTGGAACCCAATTGAGAACTGAGATCCACAATCTCGTTTGGAGCATCTTTGATGATTGGCGGAGGCCTGGAGGGGCAGTCCAAAACCAGGCGCTTGTTAATTTTCTGTTGGGTTTCGTTGACTGTGGAGTCGAAATTTGGTTTGGGTGTGCTGTGGTCACGTTGAGGAGGAGGATTGGTGAGAAGCTGTTGGAGGAGAGAAATCACAGGGAAGGATTCGTTCTGGGTAAGAGGATGCTGGAAGATGGGTTTGAATGGAGGGGATGGGTTTGGTAACAAGACAGGAAGAGAGATTTTGTCAGCCATTCTTCGGCTTTGATTTTGCTTTGGTATCATCGACGAACACGGGTTGGATGGCATTCATAAAAACCCTAAACGCCTAGAATATCTAGACTCCTTTTGGGTGGAAGGATGCTGAAAGATGGGTTTAATGGCCGTGATGGGCTTGGTAACAAGACAGGAAGAGACATCTTGTCAGCCATTCCTCAGCTTTGATTTTGCTTTGTTATCATCGACGAACACGGGTTGGACGAGATTCATAAAAAACCAAAACCCCTAGTTTATCCTAGATTCGTTTGGGTGGAAGGATGTGGAAAATGGATTTGAATAAAGATGATGGGCTTCGTAACAAGAAGGGTTTGGTTTAGTTTAATATCAAAATAAAATGATATTTTAATAAACAACATAATAGTTGGATAACAGTGTTTTGGTTGGAATTTGGGAATTTTTTTTCAAAAGATCAGGTAGTTGGAGTGTTTGAATTGCATTTTTGATGGTGGAAATGGATTCAACGCCATCAAAAACCCTTAAGGCACCAGTGTTTGAATTGCATTTTTTATGGTGGAAATGGATTCAGCACCATCAAAAACTCTGAGGGCACCAAAAGATCAAGTAGTTGGAGTGTTTCAATTGCATTTTTGATGGTGGAAATAGATTCAACACCATAAAAACCCTTAAGGCACTAGTGTTTGAATTGCATTTTTGATGGTGGAAATGGATTCAGCACCATCAAAAACCCTTAGGGCACCCAAAATACTAAAATTTAATCACTGTAATTTAGATTTTCAAAAATCTTTGCCGGAATTTTTCATAATTTTACCGGAATTTCTGGATTATTCTGTGGATTTTTTTAGACTATGGGTATTTTAACCTCTATGAAATTAAAAATAGTTTACAGGATCATAATTTCTTTGTTTTTCATCTTTTGCAATTTAGTGTTTTTTTTTATTCAAATTGATGATGCGCTGACCCAACCTTTCATCTTTTGCAATTCAGTGTTTTTTTTATTCAAATTGATGATGAGCTGACCCAACCTTTCAACAATCCTCTCGCTGAAAAGATAATACCAAGAAACCGATGCTAACATATTTCCATAACTTTCTTTGTTTTTCGCCTTTTGCAATTCAATGCTTTTTTTATTCAAATTGATGATGAGTTGACCCAACATTTCAACAATCCTCTCGCTGAAAAGACAATGCCAAGAAACCGATGCTAACATATTCTCATAACTTTCTCTAATGACTTTGAACGCATCACTTTCCAAAATGAAATGTTTTTCCGATTCCACTGCCCCAGACGTACAAAATTCACACACCCGTTCTTCCCAAACATCTTTAGGTCTTTTCGACCATCCTGTTTCACACTGAAGTTTATGCGAGTTGGTTCTTAATTGAGCAATAAGAACCTTTTCCCTCCACATAATGTTAGCTCCAATGTACATGTAGGGTTGAATTCTTCAATGTAGTACTTATTCTTTCTACCCAACTCTTTTCCCCATACCCGTTTCCATTTTTGCATCCATGTGTAGTTTTGTTTCATCCATGTTTTATTTTTTTCACTCGTGCATTCCTTGAAGATAACATTAGGGCATCTACCTACTCCCATTTGCTCAATGACAAACACAGGTTGGATGAGACTTATAAAAACCTGTAATCTGTAGATATGGGTTGGATGAGAGTTATAAAAACCTGTAATCCGTAGACACGGATTGGATGAGAGTTATAAAAACCTGTATTCCATAGATAAGCATGGTGTTGTAAATAGGCCTTGATTGGATTCTTGTCTCTGACCTTGGCGATTATCTTTCTTTCACTCGTATCTTCCTTGAAGTTAACATTAGGGAATCTATCTATTCCCATTTGCTCAATGACGAACACGAGTTGAATGAGAGTTATAAAAGCCTGTAATCTGTAGACACAGGTTGGATGAGAGTTATAAAAACCTGTAATCCGTAGACACAGATTGGATAAGAGTTATAAAAACATGTAATAAATAGACCTTGATTGGATTCCTGGCTCTGATCTTGGTGATTATATTTACATAAATAACAATTTGATGGCGAATGTTGTGTAGTATGTGGATAATATTTATCATGATGTTTTGTTTAGAGAATATTTTATGAGCTAACTTTTAACTCTTTAATTAAAAAAAAAACCAAGTTGATGATTACAAGATTTTTTATTTCTTAATAAGAATATTTAAAAAAAAAAATTGAGTAGTTAAAATGATTATTTATATATTCTTGATTTTAATGTTATACTACAAATAATTAAATGAATAAGCGAAGTTAATAAAGCAAGTTTCAAACTTAAAATAGGTCTTTATATTAATCAACAAATTCTTTTAAATACAAAAGGTCTATGGTTTAATCTAACCCAATAAACTTAAAATTATAATAATAGAAGTTTTCACTTTAAACATGATAATATTTAACTAAAGAGTCATCATAAAAAAAAATGGTGAGAATAATTATAATACGAATTTCTCTTATTAATTTAAAAAATATAGTTTTTTAAAAATCAATTTAAATTTGAAAATATATTATTTAAAAATTTTTGTATAGATAATGTTGTTATATCTATCTCGGATGGGGCGACCAAGGTGGCAAAAGGGTAGAGGGGGAGCGTGTTGTTGTGGGAATTTACAGGGTAAGTTTCTTAGATCAAACATCAAAGGTCACCGCTCACAAACAGATTACAAATTAGTACACTAGTATTTGACATGGTTAAAACCCTCGAAGAGGGAAACAGTGCACGGCCTGAGCTAATGCGGCCACTTCAGGAAATTTATTAATGTAAAGAAAGAAAATTTACATAAGCTTCTCTCATAAACGGTTACCGGACAAATGACCCTCCATGCTCTTTAAATACAGATCATGGACCAATCGAGTGTTAAGCCACGGATCAAGTGTTGGTAATATCGAGGAGAGACTGAACCGTTGGATCACTACATATCGTGACCATCAAATTCTAAGTTACAAATGTACATAGTAAAGAAACATAATTTACCTAACTCTACTCTAGACCAAGATATACTTAACTATTTCCTATGTGTCGGAATATCCTAACATCCCCCCTTAAGAACAACTTGGGATAGGATTGAAGGATTCACAAAGGTGACACAATAGGAGAAGGAAGGAGGCATTAGAACCTATCCCCCCTTAATGATAACTTTCTTGAAATCCAAGCATAGATCGAAGTTTGGTAAACTTCGCTTCTGTGAGAGCCTTTGTAAAGATATCAACAACTTGATCATTGGTTGAACAATACTGCACTTCAAGAACACGATCATGAATGAGCTTTCTGATGAAGTGTATGTGAAGCTCAATGTGTTTCATACGCTGATGTTGAACTAGATCTTTGCATAGATGAATGGCACTCTCATTATCACACCAAAGTGTAGTTGAATGTTGATGATGAAGATCGAATTCAGTCAGGATCTGTCGAAGCCACAAGGCTTCCTTGTTGGCTTCAACTGCACCACGATACTCTACTTCTGTCGAAGAAAGAGAGATGGCACTTTGTTTCTTACAAGACCAAGTAATAGTTCCTGAACCAAGAGTGAAGACATAACCTGCAGTAGACTTTCGATCATAAGGGTCACTAGCCCAATCAGAATCAGTGAAACCAATCAAGAATGGAGATGCTCATGCATTGTAATGAATCTCGAGTTGAACTGTACCTTGAATATATCGAAGTATTATTTTAGTTGTTTTCGAGTGACTTTCATTAGGTTGGTACATAAACCGAGCAACAAGACCAACGACAAATGAAAGGTCAGGACGGGTAAGGGTTAGATACAGAAGTTTACCAACAAGTTGACAGTATAAGGTAGCATCAACTTCAAGGGTAGTACAAGTGACTGAAAGCTTGACTCCAAACTGAAAGGGAGAAGGGGCTGGCTTACAGTCTTCCATGTGAAAGTGGCGTAGAAGATCACAGAAATACTTGGACTAAGAAAGGGTAATACCATCTTTGGATTACAAGACTTAAAGACCAAGGAAATAATGCAAGTGTCCTAAGTCTGTCATTTCAAACTTATTTTTGAGGCTAGACTTCACATGGTTTATATGGTTGGGATCACTACCAATAAGGATAAGATCATCAACATGAAGAACAAGGATGATGAAGGACTTACCCACTTTCTTGGTCTAGACAGTGTTGTCAGAATGTCACCTAGAAAAGCCATTATCTAAGAGAAAGTTATCCATTTTGCATACCAAGCTCGAGGAGCTTGTTTGAGACCATAGGGAGACATCCTAAGGTGACAAACAAGGCTAGAGTCATTTTGAATAAAGCCAGGGGGTTGTTCCATGTAGATTTCTTCATGCAAATCTCCATGTAAGAAGGCGGACTTAACATCCATCTGATGGACTTCCCATTTAAAGGAGGCAACAAGGGAAAGAACAAGGCAGATAGAATTCATTTTGGTAACAGGGGAGAAGGTTTCAATATATTCAATGCCTTCAACTTGTGAAAATCCTTTAGCAACACGATGAGCTTTATGTTTATCCACTTTTCCATCTGGTCTAAACTTTGTTTTGTAAACCCATTTGCATATGACAAGTTTTCTTCCCTTTGGAAGAGGAACAAGATCCCAAGTATCATTTTCCAATAAGGAAAAAATGATTCATTCATAGCTTCATCCCAATCTGGATGGCCTGAAGCTTCTTCAAAGGTGTCTGGATCAGAATTTTCTGAAACTTGAGCCAATAAAGAAGAGGCTTGATCAAAATTGGATCAAGGACCTAAGGATTAGCTCAAAATTCAAAGTTACAGGTTTGGGTTGAAACCAAGATGGTTGCATAGGTCCCGTCTTTCTGATTCTGGCACTATAAACCGTTCGAAAAACGGACATCGTATGAAGAAGTTATTGCACTTTGAATGTCGAGTGGGTCCGGTGGAGCACGGAGGGGCCAGCCCTCCTCCCATGGAACCTCATCATATGACCAGTGTGGGAGCTTAATATTAAGAGCACTTAAGGAGCCTAATCTCAGGTTTAATATTTAATTAAGCTTCAGTTAAGTGGAGTTTAATATGGCGGAGATTCTGGAGGCGCTCCCAAATTTAGGCGGACTTCCACTTTTAGTGGAGTTAACTGGCAGTTGCCCCACATTTAGTGGAGGAAATTGGGGCAAAGTTGTTTTGGTCATAACTCTCTCATTTTTTTTTTTTAACACATGGTGAATAGGTAATTCTTTGGAGGAATCTAGGGGAGACCCGGGATCAACCCTCATGGTCGCCAATATAACACCACAAGTATATCCAGCAACCTACAAGCCAAATATACCAGATCTTATGATTTAGCAAGAGATGATACTCTAAACGGGAAAGGGGAGTCTACTCCTTGAGCCGGGATCATAGCAAGCCATATACTCAATGAGATTTGAATCGTCGTCTCTTGAGTTTCACCCAGGAGAACTAACCGTCAAACCACACATCACTGTATGGTCATAACTCTCTCATTATTGAACCAAATTGGATGAAATTTTAGTCAATTTTGGGTCTATTCGACCTCTTGAACACTTTGGAATAGGTTTCAGGTCAAATGGAGGTGATCTTCAATAGCTTTTGCTTCAAGGAAAATGAAGGAGCCATCAAGGCCACCATGAGACAAATTCAGTTTGAGGTCTAACCAGGGGAGTTAGAGTCATTTTCCAGAGTTCCAATAGCATAAATTGGATAATTTAGATGTTCTGAATATGATGAAATGGTTTTCAGAGCCTGTAGAGAACGTTTGAAAGCCGAAAAACTTTAGTAAATTTCCAGGGGCCATTATTGCTAGCTTTTTCCATCAGTAGTGCAAGGCTTAGAAAGAGTTGTTTGAGACCATTTGCAATGAACCAGTGGTCATTCTTGGCTGAAAAAATCATTTTTAATATAATTATAGAGGTTTCGGCAAGTGTTAAAGACTTTTAGAGGTCAAAAAATCAACAGAGAAATTTTCCTTGACCCTAGTGCCAGGGGGTGCCAATAGGTGATTAAGGCGAAACCGGAGCAGCCAGAGGCTATTTTTGATTAACAAAAACTATATCTTGAATATTTAAGTCATTTTGGAACCAATGGAAGTGGTTTCAAAACATTTTGAGAATATCTAGAGCTCGAAAAGCTGATGTGAAGTTTTGGGCAGCCCTGGGCAAACCGTGGAGGATAGCCTATTTTGGGATTGCAGTGCTCAATTTGAGAAATTTATCAGTTAGTATTTGATTTCTGATGTGTATTAGATACAACAGTAGTGGTTTCGGTGACAGAAACATAATTCTGAGGGAGTTTGTGCCATTTGGAAGCTCATAGTAGCTTAGTGCACTGACAGAAGGAATCGTGTCAACAAAAGCCTAACACTGTTTACAAAGTTTGGACAACCATTAGAGGGATTTAAATGGTATTTTTAGTCCTTTGGATCATTTTTGTATTCATTGGAATTAAGTATTTACTTTGTAAAAAACACTTACCATAATCCCAAAGAGTTGAGTCAAGATGACCAAGCTCAAAGGAGACATAGCCCACGAGATTTCGGGTGAACTCCTAGATTAAAATTGTTGTTGTGTTTGAATGATTATTTGTTGCATTATGTTGCTATCATACATGTTAAATTACAGCAAGAAAAAATGAAGTTAAGACACATAAACAGTAAAATTTCATACACCACTTTCAAGTAAATAATTCCAATAAATTGTCAAGTACAAGCTAGATAATTTTAATTTAAACTGAGTGGTAGGTTCTTGAAATACATACAAGTTATCCAAACCATTTTAAAAGATCAGGTTGGTATCAGAGCATAGTTGCTTGCTTGACAAAGCACTTGGTTGCTTGATTGTATAGCTTGAAAGGTGTTTAAATAGTGTAAAAGATTGACTATTTTACTGTTTGCAAACTAATTGTTGTTTGAGTTTGCTCGAGATTTGGGGATAACCACTGATTAGCTAAGTCTTTGATAGAACAAAAAGGAAGATAGGATAAGGCATCTTCATTAAGCCAAAGGACCTCAAAGTCACCCTTGGAACACAAACCCTCTTGACGATTGTTTGTTAAGAAGCTCTTAGAGTTTGTTTGTTGTTTGGTTGCTTG
The DNA here is from genome assembly GCA_034641835.2 of Pinus albicaulis. Classification (NCBI taxonomy): domain Eukaryota; kingdom Viridiplantae; phylum Streptophyta; class Pinopsida; order Pinales; family Pinaceae; genus Pinus; species Pinus albicaulis. The sequence goes on along the minus strand of CM076575.1, from coordinate 271,904,928 downwards.
AATACAAGTTGGTCTTTACAGCCATTTGGTTAAAAAATAATTGTCATTTGTTTTGAAAAGCTTTGATAACTTTGTTGAAATTACTTTTGTTCATTGACATCATAATGACAACTTATACAAATGAAATTTCCTCCTTCACAAGATTCTTTGATGATGATATGAAGCGTGGCTTTATTATATTGAAGGACATGGTGCAGATTTTGTTTAAGGATAAAAGAGAAAGCACTGAACTTTGTGAACAGTTGTTTGCCATGAAGGAAGATAAGGAAGAAATTCTTCAAAGATTGCATGATATGGAGAGGCAACTCCATCAAGCCTAAGAGGCTTTGACCAAGAAAATGCATGAGGAAGAGGTAATCCATTCTAACTTGTCTTCAGTTTCCTCTTTAGAAAGATGTGTTGGTTCTTTCGAAAAACATACAAGAGGTATAGGGTCCAAGTTAATGATTAAAATGGGCTATGAAGGCAAGGGATTAGGCAAGCATGCATAAGGCATGGTTGATCCCATTTCGGTTGAGGAACGACCCAAGAATCTTGGTCTTAGTTATGTGCAATTTAATAGCGAAGACTCCAAATCCTTGAAGGCATGTGATGCTACTCTAAAGAGAACCTTTATTCCAAGTTCTAAGATGAAAATATGTCAAATTTGTTTCAAATATGATTTTCATTGCTTTAAGCCTTTGTTGCAGCAAGAAGAGGGTAGAAATGCAGCTTATGGCAAGCATGCAAGTTCATGCAGTTTTCAAGACAAAAATGGTGATGTTAGTCTACAAATGAAAGTTGTAGCCTCTACTAGTTCATCTTCTCATGAAGACAAAAAGGATGAACATTCAAAGCAGCATAAGAGGTATAAATCTTCTCATGATTAATTTGATTATGTTTATGCAAAGCATGATAATTTTGCATGCTTAAATGGAAGAAAGATTTTCTGTACATATTGTGGTCGATTTAACCATCATGTTTCGAGATGCTGGATAAAGAAGAAAGCATACAGGAAGAAAATGAGGCAAAGACAACTTTCAAAGAAGGTGCACGATTTTTGCACATATCGCCAAAAGAGGGGACATGTTGTCTCCCATTGTTGGACTTTGCATCCAACTAGTCGTCCAAAGCACATGCAGCAAGAGGACAGAAATATTGGCACAAGTGGAACCAAGGATTCCATTATTGATGTGAAAATGGAATATTCACATGAGGAAGAGTTGCAGCAACAAAAGTTGCCATGGAGGTGGCTTGGTGAGAAGTGGATGGACTTCTTAACACAGTAAGAAATACTCCTTTGTACATATGCACATTTCGGTTGTATGCATGTATTTTTGTTGAAAAGTTTGATGCAAGATTGCATATAAATGCGGTTTAGTTGAAGGAATTTCTTTGTTGTTGCAAAATTTCGCCGTGGAGGTGTAAAAGATGAGTATAATACTCACTTATATTGCAGCAATATCGTTTAGTTCAGCTCTTATAGTCACCCACATGTTTTTGGGATTATGTACTTGTTGGTACTTGAAAGGAAGAGTTGAAGGTGGACATGTGCATGGAAGTTGTATGTGTAAATAGAAAACTGTAAATGGGTTCATTGTACATTGATACATGCACATGTGGTTGTCAAGATGTATCATGTGGTTTATCGACTTGTGTCGACTGTGTTGCACACTTTTTACATTGATTTTGTGTCAATTGTATAACACATTTTATGACGACTTGTTGTTGATGTCGCATGTTGCACAACTTATGTTTGAGCCACCTTGGATCATTAATCAAGGAAGCGATGTTCAGATTCCTTCTGCAAATTTCTCACTAGAAATTTTCTGAGTGAGTGCAAGAAAGGCAGCTCTTGACAGGAGGATAAGCGCATCAAGGAAGGGAAGTGTGAATTGCTTTCTAGTTGTGGTTAAAAGTCACTAGTAATGCAAGGCAAGTGTTTTGAGGCTGAAAAGAAGAGGGTGTAGTACTCTCATTTTCTATACAAATCAGTTTCAGTAGTCCAAGAGAGCTTTTGGGGTCCAAAAGCTTCTCATTTGGGAGGTGTGATCAGAACTAGATCAAGGATCTAAGGATTAGCTCAAAATTCAAAGTTACAAGATTGGGTTGAAACTAAGATGGTTGAATAGGTCTCATCTTCTTGATTCTGGTGCCATAAACGGTTCAAAAAACAGACACCGAATGAAGAAGTTATTGCACTTTGAATGTTGAGCGGGTCCGGTAGAGCACGAAGGGGCCAACCCTCCTCCCATGGAACCTCATCATATGACCAGTGTGGGAGCTTAATGTTAAGAGCGCTTAAGAGCCTAATCTCAAGTTTAATATTTAATTAAGCCTCAGTTAAGTGGATTTTAATATGGCAGATATTCTGGAGGCACTCCCAAATTTAGGCAGACTTCCACTTTTAGTGGAGTTAACTGGCAGTTGCCCCACATTTAGTAGAGGAAATTGGGGCAAATTTTTTTTGGTAATAAATCTCTCATTATTAAACCAAATTGGATGAAATTTTAGTCAATTTTGGGTCTCTTCGACCTCTTGAACACTTTGGAATAGGTTTCATGTCTAATGGAGGTGATCTTCAACATCTTTTTCTTCAAGGAAGATGAAGGAGCCATCAGGTCCACCATGAGACAAATTCAGTTTGAGGCCTAATCAAGGGGGTGTGAGTCCTTTTCCAGAGTTCCAATAGTCTAAATTGGATAATTCAGATGTTATGAATCTGATGAAATGGTTTGAAGAGCCTATAGAGAACGTTTTAAAGCCGAAAAACTTCAGTAAAGTTCCAGGGGCCATTATTGCTAGCTTTTTCCATCAGTAGTGCAAGGCTTAGAAAGAGCTGTTTGAGACCATTTGCAATGAACCAATGGTCATTCTTGGCTGAAAATTTCATTTTGAATATAATTATAGAGGTTTCGGCAAGTGTTAAAGACTTTTAGAGGTCGAAAAATCAACAGAGACATTTTCCTTGACCCTAGTGCCAGGGGGTGCCGATAGGTGATTAAGGCGAAACCGGAGCAGCCAGAGGCTATTTTTGATGAAAAAAAACTATATCTTGAATATTTAATTCATTTTGGAACCAATGGAAGTGGTTTCAAAACATTTTGAGAACATCTAGAGCTTGAAAAGCTGATGTGAAGTTTTGGGCAGCCCTGGGCAAACCGTGGAGGATAGCCTATTTTGGGATTGCAGTGCTCAATTTGAGAAATTTATCAGTTAGTATTTGATTTATGATGTGTATTAGATACAACAGTAGTGGTTTCGGTGACAGAAACATAATTTTGAGGGAGTTTGTGCCATTTGGAAGCTCAGACTAGCTTAGTGCACTGACAGAAGGAATCGTGTCAACAAAAGCCTAACACTGTTTACAAAGTTTGGACAGCCATTAGAGGGATTTAAATGGTATTTTTAGTCCTTTGGATCATTTTTGTATTCATTGGAAGTAATTATTTACTTTGTAAAAAACACTTACCATAATCCCAAAGAGTTGAGTCAAGATGACCAAGCTCAAAGGAGACATAGCCCACGAGATTTCGGGTGAACTCCTAGATTAAAATTGTTGTTGTGTTTGAATGATTATTTTTTGCATTATGTTGCTATCATACATGTTAAATTACAGCAAGAAGAAATGAAGTTAAGACACATAAACAGTAAAATTTCATACACCACTTTCAAGTAAATAATTCCACAAAATTGTCAAGTACAAGCTAGATAATTTTATTGTCAAAAACTCAACAGAGACATTTTCCTTGACCCTAGTGCCAGGGGGTGCCGATAGGTGATTGAGGCGAAACCGGAGCAGTTGCAGGCTATTTTTGATGAACCAAAACTCTATCTTGAATATTTAAGTCATTTTGGAACCAATGGAAGTGGTGTCATGAGAACTTCTAGAGCTCAAAAAGCTGATGTGAAGTTCTGGGCAAACCGTGGAGGATATCCTATTTTGGAATTGCAGTGCTCAATTTGAGAAATTTATTAGTTGGTATTTGATGTCTGAAGTGTATTGGATACAACAGTAATGGTTTCAGTAACAGAAACAGAATTCTGAGGGATTTTGTGCCATTTGGAAGCTCAAAGTAGCTTAGTGCACCGACAGAAGGAATCATGTCAACAAGAGCCTAAAGCTGTTTACAAAGTTTGGACAGCCATTAGAGGGATTTAAATGGTATTTTCAGTCCTTTGGATCATTGTTGTATTCATTGGAATTAAGTATTTACTTTTTAAAAAACACTTACCATAATCCCAAAGAGTTGAGTCAAGATGACCAAGCTCAAAGGAGACGTAGCCCACGAGATTTCGGGTGAACTCCTAGATTAAAATTTTTGTTGTGTTTGAATGATTATTTGCTGCATTATTTTTCTTTCATACATGTTAAATTACAGCAAGAACAAATGAAGTTAAGACACATAAATAGTAAAATTTCATACACCACTTTCAAGTAAATAATTCCGCAAAATTGTCAAGTACAAGCTAGATAATTTTAATTTAAACTGATTGGTAGGTTCTTGAAATACATACAAGTTATCCAGACCATTTTTAGATCAAGGCTCTTTCGAACTGAGAACGTGTACATCGTTGATCTGTAGGGTCACCTGCAAGAGAACCTGCTGCATCCTGAGTAGAGAGGACTCATCTTGCAAGATGTGGAGCTGAAAGAATATCTTAAGGAGTTGGATGAGGATTTTCATCCTCGTTGTCATCATCTGAACTAGAAGGAATGCTGTAAAAAATAGAAGAGATAGAGAGATGTGGCACATATGCCGAATCAGGCTCATAGACCAAAGGTGGCACACCCGCCGAACTAAGCTCGCAAGCCGATATATTTTCATCAAATTTTACATCTCTTCTAATGATTAAATTTTTGGATTTTGGTTGAAGAAGACTATATCCTTTAACATCTTCATAATATCCAACAAAAATGCATTTTTCACTCTTATATTCTAAGATTTTATGTTTCGCATCTGGAATATGGGCCCAAGCTTCACTTCTAAAAACACGAAAGTGACTTACATCTGGTTTGATTGAACACCAGGCTTCTTCTGGAGTTATATTTGTTAAAACCTTAGTAAGAGTGCAATTTACTATGTAATTTGAATAGTTAATTGCTTTTGCCCAAAAATTAAAAATAAGTCCTTTAGATTGAAGCATAAGATTAGCCATTTCTTTTAGAGTGTGATTCTTCCTTTCAGCTACACCATTTTGTTGTGGAGTATATGGAACAGTATGTTGCAATCGAATCCCATGCTCAGTGAAAAAGTGGATAAATTTGTTGTTAACATATTCTCCTGCATTGTCAGTTCTTAACTTAAGAATGTGATGTCCAGATTGTTCCTCAACAAAGGCATTAAAGGCCAAGAACATGTTAAAAAATTCACTATTGAGTTTTAAGAAGTATACCCAAGTGCATCTGGAAAAATCATCAATGAAAGTTAAGAAGTACTTGCAGCTAGAGAAAGAAACAACAGGAAATGGACCACATAAATTACTGTGCACAAGCGGCAAAGGGGCTGAAGCGTGCCAAGAAGCACGTTTGTCAAAACTACCCCAATGATGTTTTCCGAGTGCACATCCGGACCAAACACCATCTTGGAAAGATACTATATGAAGACCTGTCACCATATTTTCTTTACATAGAGTTTGAAGAGAGCAATAGTTTAAGTGACCAAATTGCTCATGCCAAAGTTTTCTCACTTAATCATTATGAGCAACAAAAACGAAGGGAAGACATGATGACCCAAAGTTGTCAAAATTATACAAACTGGTGGAATCATCAGCAATGCCAATAGCTAAAATATGTCTAGGATCTTTGAGGTCCTTAATTACAACATCATCAGGTGAGAATTCTATTATTTCCCCTTCACCTGAATGAGTTATCCAGATAAGCAGATAGAAGGTTGCATGACAAGGTAGGAACACATAATACATCATTAAACTGACCATTATCTAGATAAATGGTTCCATACCCTACAACACTAAGAGATCTATTATCACCAACATAAATATTTTTGGTGGTATAATCATTTAAAGAAGAAAACATGGCGTTATTTTTGGCCATGTGTTAAGAGGCTCCAGAATCAATGAGCTACTCATGCGAATGAGAAGAAGAAGATACATTCAAAGCATAAGCAAATCTTGATGCCTGAACAACACAAGCAGAAAGTATCATTCTTGAAGATGAAGTTGAAGAGTGCTCCAAATTGATGTTGTGCTTCTTCATTGCTGCGTCCAAGGCTTCCATATTTTTAAAACATTTTGACTCTACGTGGCCATCACGATTACAAAAGTTGCAATGTCTATATGTCTTCTTCCCTTTGTTTTTATATGCCTTGTCAGTTTGTCGAGTTGCTTTTTCAGTTTGCGCTTGAAATTGCCTAAGACCCTTGTTTGGTTTAGGACCATTCTTTGTAAGATGTTGCTTCTTAGGATTCTTTTGATATGGTTGTTGCTGGGCTGCTAAGGCTTTCTTAGAAGAGTTTCCAATATTAATAAGACCAAGGTGTAAGAGTTTTTCTTGTTCTCTTATCAAAGAATCAAAAAAAGCATAAAAAGAGAGGGACTTGTAGGTTGTTCCTTGAGAAATGAGGGCTTCTCTAGTGGAATGGAAGGTGGAAACAAGTGCAGAGTATGCAGGGCTAAGCTTAGCAATAATGGAATAGATAAGGCTTCCATCTTCCTTTTTGACCTTACAGCCTTCTAAAAGAAGTCTAAGGGTCTTGAATTTGGACAAAAAATCTTCAATAGAGGAGAAATTATTTGGGTCCAAAGTAAGCAACTCATTTTCAAGCTGGTGGGCAATGGTTTCATTTTGAATGCCAAAAACAGTATTTAACTTTTTCATAGCTGCATCAAGGGTGTCAATTTATTGGATATGAAATCGAATATCTTGAGCAATGGAAATTTCTATCAACCCTCGTTCTTGATCTTGTTTATTTCCCATTTAGCGGCTTTATCTCCATCGGTAGTTTTAGTTTCTTGTCTTGTGGCTATTATATAAAACTCTTTACTTCTAAGTAAGTATATCATGTAAGATAGTCATTGGAAATAATTGGTGTTGTTAAGAATAATCGAACATGCACTTTCCCCTTATTTTTTTTTTAACTAAAGTTGAAAAGGCTGAAACTAACTGCTCCAATAGAAAGATATCGAAAAATTAGCTTGGTTAAAAAAAAACGGCTCGAAAAACAGCTTTTGGATGAAGTAGTTATGCCTTTTTGAAAAAAATGTGTCGTAGATGCCGAATAGTTCCGCGAAAGGATGAAAATTGAAGATGAAGTTCTACTTTTAAACCCTCTCCACCCCCCTTTCCCAAAATTAATACAATAATCTCACTTTAAAAAAAAAACTACTTTATGTGACCCACTTTTATAAATAAGTGAGTCACTTTTACATGTGTTTTTTAAATTTTTAAAATCGACAACTTGCCAAAGGGCTTTATAAGAAAAATAACTTAACAAAAAGTTTTTTAGAAAAAAAAAAAAACTTGAGAGAGAGACTTGAACCCAAGACCTCTATTCTCATAAAGTAATTTTACACCAAGTGAGCTAGTAAAATAATTACGTAAATGTTTTAAAGGAGGAAGGTTTTTTTTTTTTGCTCTTCGATGTGCGTGTTTTTTCCTGCAAAAAATAAAACACAAAAATCCTTCCAAAAAAAAAACAAACCTTACGGCATAACGTTAGATTTCCGGTTACTCTTATCGGCAACTATCACTTATTTCACTATTTCTAATTTCTCGAGAACGCACAAGGACGCGGGGAAAAGAGCATACATTGTTAGTGTGAATTCTAATCACAAACGTACGAAAAAAACTCAGTTTAGCTATGAATAACAAACAACCCTAACATCAGATGTGGCTGTAAATTTCCTAGATCTGTTGTAGGTGATCAAAATAAATGCTACAAAAATCTAGATCTATGCAGTTAAAGACATTAAACATCAAGAATAAGTAAGAGTTTGCTCCATACATCCAATGGACAAGACAATAATTTATAAAGAATTTTTATATTATGACACCTAGGAAGGGAACGTAGAAAGATGTTACCAGTCCCCCTCAATGGGATGGGTTCTTGTATGTCCTCAGTGCTTGCGATCCATGATCTCTCTCTTGATGGTATAGAAAACCCAGACAAAAATGGAACTCAAAGGGAGCTCACAAGCAAAAGTAGAAAAATATGACAATGATGGAAGATCAAAGTCAGACCAAAAATATAGATCAGATGATGATCTAAAGGCAACAAAAGGTAGTGAATAAATGGAAAACCCTTCTATTTATAACAAAATATTGAGTTAGTCTAGATATTGGTGCATAATTAAAATATTATTAACCAAATCTAGATCCAACTTTTATGGAATATTTTATTATTTTTGTTGGAGGGAAAAGGAATTTGAATTTGGTCAAATCCTTTTATTTAGAAATAATAAATAAATAAATGATTTATTTATTATTTTAAGAATGTGGTTAAGGAATAATTAAATAATAATGATTTATTGAATTGTTTATAAATGATTTAGTCAAATTTAACAAGGAATATTATTAAATAATGATTCCTAGAAAATAATAAGATAAATAATGATTTATCTAATTAATTTTCCTGTTTTGGGTTAAATATGACCAGGAATATTAATTAAACAATGGTTTAGTTAATTATCCCTAGAGAAAAATTAAACAAATAAGGATTTATTTAATTATTCCTCATGGGGTTTCATGTTTAGACCAGAAACAACTTAATAAAATATGGGTTATTAAGTTATTTTTCATAGTGAAAGCAATTTTACTGTGGTAAAATTTGTCTTACATGGTGTACTTTAGTCCATCTAATAGTAACAGGTTAGATGACCAAAAATTGGTGTAACGGATTGCCCCCCAACTTGCGAGCGTTAGGAGCTAATCGTATGACTGAAGTATGTTGTAAGAACACAGTCACTAGACACCGAAGGGGAGTTAGAGAGAGAGAAATATAAGGCAGACTGAAGCGAGAGAGGATAAGACCCTGAGGAGGCAAGACTTACAGGTGTGACAAGTCTCTTTTATGAGTGAGTACCTGTTCTCAATTGAGGCAGGGGAGGCATACCTATGCCTGCCGAGATGACAAAGTACAAAGAATAATGGTGTGTCCAACAAAAATGGGACTGAACTATAAAGTACATGTTGGCATAAACATGGGCCAAATAAAAAACATGATAATGGATCCCACATACATACTGTGCCTGGGACAACAACCAAGACTTATACAATAATATCTAAGTACATGAGATATACGTACAACCAAAGAGGCCCTGTAAAACAGGAAAGGGCTCTGAAAATCTGAATGATACATGAAAACTAAAAAGGCATTGCAAGTAGCTGAGGTCAGAAACATCAAATCTGTAGAGCTGCATCCAAGGTCGTAGGAAAGAGGTCATTCGGGCATGTGGGGGGCTACCTGAAGGGCCACCCCCTCATGAGGTCTAAAAATATCTCACACACACTCGAGAATCACTAGTACAATCTGCTGCATCATTGAACCATGAAGTATATAGATCTCGATCATGGCATAAGGAGCTAGAACAGAGAAATAATCAAGTCAAAGGGAAATAAAGGGTCCCTTTCCTGATTCGAGGCATGGAAGCTGGAACCAAGGTACATCGCCCTCTAGACCTATCTTTTGGAATGAATAAGTTGATGAAAACAGAAGGAGGTCCGCCATATGTGAGGCAATAAGGGATCCTCAACTAAGCCACGAGGGATAATAGTAGAGCGACTGATAGACTGACACCAGGGATGATGGTGGAATGTGGGGTACTGAGTAGCGGGCTGATGACTTCCTTTGTTAGAGAATAAAGGGAATGGATGACCTAGTAGTTACTGACTCGACACCGGAGGGGATAGGGGACAGTATGACTGGGGGCCAAAATGTGTGACCCGAGAGAGGTACAAAGCAATGAAGGATGGAAGACTGTGACGTGAAACAAAGGGAACTTGGGACAGACTCCATGGATGCGATGATGATTCAACTCGAATGCTCTAAACAAGGGCGAATCGATGATGCTGCCACACAGAAGAGGCCCGGTGGGGACCATAAAAGCATGAGTACAAGATGGTTACTCATGACGAAAATCTACATGAGCGTCAACAAGTATGAAGGCAAAGTGGTGCCCCAAGTACAAGTGTCGCAAGTGAAGAAATTCGATTTTGAGAAGCGGTGAAGTGACCCTTCTTGGAAAAAATGCTTCTGGGTGAAGTATCAAATCACCTAAAATGAAAGGATACCCATTTGAGTGCTTGATGAGAGCTTTCCAATGGTGTTGACGGTTTGTCAAACCAAGCTTCGGTTTGGTGTTAATTGGCGAAAAAAAATCTGGGTTTTCTCTTTTAATAAGGCATTTTCCCTCCAATTTGATTCATTTGCAAGTGTAGCTATGGTGAATGTAGAGAGGAGAAAAGGCCCTAAATCTTGCGGTGATCATAGCAGACAAAACAATCGTTGGAATCGAGATTCGTCAGTTGCAGGTAAGAGGCCTAACCATACTCTTTCAATTTAGTGGATTAAGGTTTCAGATTAGGCACCCAAATCTCAGGAACATACCCCTACTCCTATTCATGGCTGGGTAGCACTTTTTGGGCCCTTTTCTACGACCTGGGTAATAGGTATTGGGCAGAAAACTGTGACATGTCCCAAGAAAGGGCCTGAAAAGTGAAACCTATTAGAGAAGGGGGTTTCAATGCTATTTTTTGGATGAGAGCTGGGATTTATGGTTATGAGACAGTCTTTCCCTTCTGTATGCTAACAAATATGATGGTCTTGTGCAGGTATGGCAGAGTTGAGGATCAACGGGAGAGAGGGAGACCTGGACACATTATGTTATGAGATCAGAGAGGATCCTGCAGTTAGTGTCACATTGGATAGGTTTGGGGTCCTTAAATTTGTGGGGAACCCATTGATGAGGGCAGGAGAGCCCTTGTTGGCCCAGATAGTAATATTTTTGGACACGGACCATGAGATCTTTATAGTGTAGGGGCACCAGATCGAGCTGAAAGTTCAGGATATATACTTTTTTACCAGTCTTCTGCCACTGGGGATGGTGGGAAACACTCAACCAGTGTTACCGCGAGGGCGAAACATTATGGAGTTTTTAGAGTGCCACTTTCAACCGGGTGTCCATGTGAAAGGCATGAAGATACTGATCGAAGATCTAGAGAGGATAGAGACTTGTGCTGCAGATCTTAGAAAATCAGGTGCTCCACCACATCACTAGGGGGTAGATGATGCTGGTTGAGGGAGTATTGAGTGGGACCTACTATGGGTGGGCCCAGATGATTTTGTTGTCGTTGAAATGATAGTTGTCACTATGCAAGCATCAGGTGAACCATGACTATGCATATGGCACAATGCTTTGCTCGCTCTTCTTTGAGAAGATCTCGACACTTCGACCTTGTATACAGATCCAGGATGGAGACCCGCGAGAGCCTAGGATGCACCGCTGGGGGCGGCTACTTTGTAGAGGAGGAGGTGGGGCAGTCGTACGGTGTTCTGGTCTGATTTTTTTGCGCAATGGGATCAGATGCCATTGTACATAGACAATTATCCCTATAGTGGGATGAACTATCATGGGGACCCGGACTTGCCACTTCCGCTAGGTTGAGCATGGGGACCAGACGGTAAGTGAAAGTTGCTTATCTTTTGTGGTGCATTTTAAAGTTTTAGAATATTGTATATGGTACTGATTCATTGAATTTTGGTATGCAGATATAGCACCGGTGAAACCGACTGCGTATATGGGACAACTCGCAGTGTCAAGAGCTGCAGGACCTAGTGGATCAAGGGGAACGCAAAATGAGGATGTGTTACACATCATTTGTCACTGTCCCTGCAATTCCCAACTCGCACATTGGAGGGTCGTTTTTGTGACCAATATGCAGTGTCATGCTTTGCAAATAACATCATTGCATCCCTTTTGATGAAGGCAACATTCTTCTTGTTGACATTGCCCTAAACAGAGTTGTGAAAATCCATATTTTTGCCTTGGTGCGAGTAGCCCTTTACCTCCTCGTGTCAACCTGGGAATTTTACACTAAGCCTGCGCCACTTAGCGCTTTGTGCCAATTAGACACCTGTGCCAAGCTATTTATGAAATGTTTTTTAAAAATAGAGGCGGAGGTTCCATTCAAACCACCTCGGGGATGAGTCATTTGGAGTGGCTGAACTGAAACAACCACGGGCTTCCTCCTTTAGTTAGTAGCTTCCACCTCCCTTGGAACACTCCTAAAGGATATGCCTCCCTTCCACCTTTGTAGGGATCCCAACCTCCTCCTTTTCCTCTATATAAACAAGCCTTCTCCCTTTATGAAAGCTAGCTGAACAAAGAGAATTATACAGCTGAAGCGCTAAACTAGGAGAACTGAGCTATAGCTGAATAACTGAGTTATTGAGAAGGTAGTACAAGGAGGAAATCCATCGAGAGGCCTTTCCCCCATCCGAATTCCCCGACGAGATTTGAGACGTGCTTCGCCCGAACCCCGCTAGAGGAGACCGCGAAATCAGAGCATGGTTGTATCTCTTCCTTCTACTTAATAATATAAGTGACTATTGTCTGGTTCCCATCTTGTATTTCGCCTTTATCAAATGCAATATGCTTGGTCTTCTCTGACTGACTAGTAGATTTTGGATGAAATTAGTATGTGGTATGCGGTTATCATTTTTTGATCTCTGTGCAGGTGTCCAAACACGATAAGCAAAGGCATTAGGGGAATTTTGAGGTCTAAAATGGGCCTCCTAAGGAAAATGTACAATCAAAATTCACTTTATGAGAACCAATCACATTTTAGGGAATGACATCATTCCTAATGGTTGAGGTGGCATATCTTGAGTTAAAGGTACTTGTCACATTCTCAATGGTGGATAAAAACCCATGGTTAACCATGGTAGTGCTCTAAGTACTTTTAAAATCAAAGTAAAGTAGTCATAGCAAATGTCATTTCATAATTTTTGAATAAAAATATATTATTGTCATTTCATATTTATTGAAATAAACAATGCACATCCCTATACATTTATTATATTATATTATATTATTTTTATATAGTATATTAATTGCATGTTATTATACAATATAAATAAAATAAATTTTAATTAATAGCATATAATATAATTAAGAATTTATAAATTTATATTTATATTTTATTTTAAGTTATTTAAGAACAAAGGACAAATGCATTAGTTGTTCAACAATAATGAATTTTTCTTGAAAAGCTCATTCTTATTTATAGTCACATCAATACAATTTTTTTATTAATTTTATTTTGGTACAACTTTTGAATTGAATTTAACTATGGTTACATGGATTGTGGTGCAAAAAGTGAATTGAAAATTCATAAATATTATTTTATTAGTTTAGCTATTATTTTATTATTTCCTTAGGGAGCCCATTTTAGACCTCAAAATTCCCCTAATGGGATTGTGACTTGCTGAATTGGGAGCAAGAAGTTGTCATCACCACTACGAATGCCAACGACAGCATTGGACCACAGGTAGGCTATCTTATCGCATCCTCTTTCATTCAAATATCTAGGAACATACACCTTAGCATGATTCCTTGTTACTAGACCCACCTTAGGGCTAAAGGGATCATCTCTATCCGCAGAGAGGATTTACCTACATAACAAGTTGGTGACTCCACTGGGGACCAGTGCGAGTTTTTCCTTGATCTTGTTGGGTCATTTTTTGGGTTTTTTGTCTTGTTGTTTACCTTCTTGGTTGTTTAAACTATAATTCAAACCCTTGTTCAGTCCCATAGTGTCAAGATTGACCTCTGCTATGTTGAGTTTTTCCCTTTTCATTGGTTAACTGGCTTGGCACGGTTTTCCCCTGAATAGTCACACCGATTGGCGCATGTTGCTTTTGTAGCGCTCGCGCCATCCCCTGTTTGGCGTTGAATATCGCCTCACAGTCATGCCGACCCCTGTAGGTTTTTGGGTGTGAGATTTTCCATGAGTTTTTGGTCTTTTGTACTTGTTTTTGGGTTATTTTTAAGAGTAATTGAAGTGTTTTAGACTGTCTTTGATTGCTGGAGGCTTGTTTTCCTCAGTTGTTTGTCCATTTCTTATCAGTGTGACTTGAGGTCTTAGGGTTTCTGAGTGCCTTCGTGCACTGAACCTTCTGATTGGAGATCAAGTTTCTTGATAGCTGTCAGATTCGGTCCATGTTTAATTGCTCTTGGTCTCTTTGATCCTATTGAGTATGTTCATTGGTTGAATGATCATTCCCTTGCTTGTTTGATTTTTCTTCCTCTTACTCCAAGCACCGATTACATTGCTTGCATGGGTCATTTTGGAGGTTTCTCTTTGATTTGAAAAGGTTGTAGCATTGGATTGGGTATTGTTGTGTTTGTTTTATGTTGGAGGATTCATTCCGTTTCAACTTTTACATTTGCTCTCTCAAGCTAGTCTTTAGTTTTGTTTTTCATATCATTTAGTGCATTGTTTTCTCTATTGCATTAAAAAAAAAAGAAACAAAATATTGCATTTCTTTTTGCTTTGAAAATGAAACGTTCTCTCACATAAGTAGCATTGCATAGGCTAGGAAAGAGTTTTGTTTTCCTTAGATTGCATTAGATGCATTAGTGGATATTTTTGCATGAAACAATGTTACCGATGAAATAGGTAACCGCAATGTTACCTACTTTTTTTTGGTAGCATAAAAAGCACCCGATTTTGAAAAGTGGTGATGCAGAATCACCATTTTTTTTTTTGGTGCACATTTTTGACACTCTAAAATTTTTATTTATGAAGTCTGAATATTTGTTTTAAAATGTTAGTGATTTTCATGCTAATTTTGAAATGTAGTGATGCAGCTCAATTTTTTTTTTTTTTTAGAGTGGTGATTTTCATGCTAATTTTGAAACGTATTGATGCTGCATCAACCTTTTTTTTTTAGAGCAGTGATTTTCATGCTAATTTTGAAACGTATTGATGCTGCATCAACCCTTTTTTTTTAGAGTAGTGATTTTCATGCTAATTTTGAAACGTATTGATGCTGCATCAGCCTTTTTTTTTTAGAGTGGTGATTTTCATGTTGGTAATAAAACACAAAACTTAGATTTAAAAAAATATATAAAAACAATAAAAAAACCAATAAAAATGTAAAAAAAAACAAAAATAACTCATAAAAATAAAAAATTTAAACAAAAATAAATAAAAAAAACAAAAATATTTGGAAATTATATCAAAGGAAATAACAAAATTTGAAGAAAAAAAACACATAATTTAAAGAAAAAAAACAAAAATCCAGCAAAAAATTAAAAAAAAAAAAATCAAAAACATATTTTTCTAACTTATTAAAAAAAACAATATATTAAAAAATATATATATATTTTAAAAAAAAATTTAAAATAATTAAAATTACAAAATTAAAATTTAAAAAAAAAAAAAAATTAAATTTAAAAATTTAAATTAAAAATAATAATAATAATAAGGAAAAAAATACAAATTTTAAAATTTACAAAAAAAACAAATTAAAAAAAAAAACAATTAAAATTTAAAAAGAAAAAGAAAATTAAAAAATTAAAAAAAAAAAAAAAAACTATCATGAAAAAACAAAAAAAATGAAAAAAACCACGTGCAAATAATTAAAAAACAAATATACATAAATCTAGTGTTTTTTTTTTTTTTTTTTAGTGAAACCATTTACAGATTTTAAAAATGAAAAACTAAATAAACAAAAAAATTAAGAAAAACAATTAAATTAAATTAAAATTTAAAAATTTTAATAAATAAATTTTAAATTTTAAATTTAAAAAAATAATTATTCTATAATATTAAATAAAAAAAAAATTAAAGAAATTGAATTTAAAATAAAAAAATTGAATTAAAAAAATAATTTTAAACTTTATGAAATTCAAATTTAAAAAAAAAAAATCAAATTAAAATAAAAATATTAAAAATTAAAAAAAAATAAAAATAAAAATAAAATCAAATAAAAAATAGATGTACATATATATTAAAAATTAAAAAAAAAAAACGAATTTTATTTTAAATAAAAATATTAAATTAAAAAAAAAATTAATTTTTTGAAAAAAAAAAAATTATATTTTGAAATTAAAAAAAAAATTAAAAAAAAAAAACAATTAAAAAAAAAATTAAAAAAAAAACAATTGAATTTTTTTTTTTTTTTAAAAATCAATTAAAAAACAATTAAATGGGGCGCGGCCCGCCCGCTGGGCGGTGCCACGTGGGCGGCCCAGCCGGCCTCCCGGCCCCCCATTTAATTGTTTTTTAATTGATTTTTTTTTAAATTTTTTTTAATTGTTTTTGTTTATTTTTAATTGTTTTTTAATTGATTTTTTTTTAAATTTTTTTTTTAATTGATTTATTATTATTATTATTATTATTTTTTTAAATTTCAAAATATAAATTTTTTTTTTTATTATTTAAAATAAAATTCGTTTTGTTTTATTTTTTTTTTAATTTTAATTATTTTTTTGTTTTAAATTTATTATTATTATTATTATTTTTAATAATTTTTATTAAATTTTGCCCAATTTTTTTATTTAATTGATTTTTTTTTTTTTTAAATTTCATAATTTTTCTTTGTTATTAACTTTTATGTTTAGTTTTTTAATATAATTTTATAAAATTCAATAAATTTTATATATATATTTTTTAATTTATTTCGATTTAATATTTTTTTAAATGTTTTACTCTTTTTTTTCTTTTTTTTTTTAATTACATAAAAAATTTTCTTTTATATTTAAAATTTATTTTTTCTTTCAAATTTTTTTTGTTTATTCATTTATTTATTAAAATTTAATATTTTTGTTTTTAAATTTAATTTGTTATTTTAATATTAACCTCTTTTTTTTTAATTTAATAAAATTTGATGTATATACCTATTTTAATTTAAGTTCATATATATATTTTATTTTTTATAATTTAAATTTAATTTATTTTTTGTAGTTTATTTGTTTTTTTAATATATATTGTTTTAAATTTGATATTTTCATTGTATTTTATTTTTATTTTTTATTTTTAATTAATTTTTCTTTTTTTTCCTTTTAATTTGAATAGTGTTTTTTTTTTTAATTTTGAATTTTTAAATTTATTAAAATTTAATATATTTCCTTAAATTTAATTATTTGTTTTAATTTTTTCTTTTCTTTTTTTAAATTTAATAAGAATTTTCTTTTTCTTTTTTAAATTTAATTTCTATATTTTATTTTTTTAATTTCCTTCCTTTTTTTACTTGTTTTTTTTTTTTAATTTAATATTTTTATTTTGTTTTTATTTTTATTTTTTAATTTCTATATTTTTTTAAATTTTAATTATAATTTTTTTTTGGTTTATTTTTTTTTTTTTTTCCTTAAATTTTAGGTTTTTTTTAATGATTGAATTAAAATTTTTACTTTGTTTTTATTTTTATTTTTTTATCTTCATATATTTTTAAATTTTAAGCTTTTAAATGTTTTTATTTTTTAAATTTATTTATTTTCTTAAATTTTAGGTTTTTTTTTAATGTTTGAATTTTAAAAATTAAAAAATGTTATTTCTATTTTTAAAAATGCCAAAAGTATGACACAATTTTATTTTTTGTTATTTCAGCATCAACTGGTTTTGTTTTGAGGGTGTTTTTTCAATCCTTTTTTCAAGAAACAATTTTGTTTTTACCATAATTTTATAAAATGTTGAAATTTGACCTTAAAAAAAAACGAAGTGCGTTCTGGAAGACACACTTTTTTTTTGGGGTGTTTTTTCAATCCTTTTTTCAACAAACAAATTTTTTTTTATCATAATTTTTAGAAAATGTTGAAATTTGACCTTAAAAAAAAAACAAGTGCGTTCTGGAAGACACACTTTTTTTTTTTTTGGTGTTTTTTCATGTTTTTTGAGAGTTTTTGGGCTAGAGTTCCCGTTTTGAGGTCAGGTTACCTATTTCATCGGTAACATTGTTTGATTTCATTATTCGCTATTACTTGAAAGTTTTCTTTCCTTCTCATAGATAGCTTTCATTGAACGAAAATGGTATCCTTCTGCATATAGTTTTTCATTTGGGGAGATTTTAGATCCGACATACGTTAAGGCCTGGAAATTGAAACTTAATACAAGATCAACCTTAAAATCTATTTCAATTAACCTAAGGCAACATTGAAACCTAACGAAATATTCTAGTAGTCTAAGTTAGAGACGTGTTTCCACGTCTTAAAACCTAGTAACTATCGTTCGCCATCTGGCTCCAGACAATGCTAGTACGAACTTGTGCTCCCCGTACCATCGAGTATATAAAGGGAGACCCCTATAGGTTGCAATCCTTTTATCCATAGGAAGCCGATTTTGCTGCCCTGTAACCGTGATACACCGAACACAACATTCAGGGAGACTACCTGCACATACGTTAAGTCCTTAGTAATTTCTTTTTCATTTGATCACCAAGGTGTATATGGCAATTCACGGAAACCTGGAATACCCTCTTGCTTAGAATACCCGAGCAGTCATTTTTGATCTTTACTGACTCCTTAAATTTGAAAAGATCATCGATCACTTGTCCTTTTGCGCTCGTTCAAAATTGAAAGTGATAGAGTCACCTTTTGCCTGTTTCTCGACTCTTAAAATTTGAAACGAAAGAGTTTTGTTTCAATGTCTTAAAAATTAACTATCCACGAAATATTACTGGTTAAAGTTATCATCCTTAGTACGTTGTTTTAGGGTTGCTTATGATGGCAACGTTTCCGGAGTTCACTAACCAAGGAATCCCCTCCGGAGGGAATCATGGTCCTTTTCCTACTTTTGGGAATGTTGGTGCTCCTTATATGGCAACATTGTCCCTTCCTGGGTTAATCGTTGGATCACCTGTTTGGTTATTCTCGACCTCTTTGGTCTCGAATATTCTGCCCTCTGTACAACCATCTCATCCACCTGAACAACATCATGTTGATTCTAAAGTGGACCTCTCCCATTCTTCACCTGTTTCTTCGTCCTCCTCTTATACTCTTGTTGGTGAAATTTTGGATTCTAGTAACCAAGTGGCTAAGAAGAAGAAGAAGAAGACAAAGAAGAAGAAGTTAGATAAGCGAGAGGCTAATGTTGCAGCTGTTTTGCCTAAGGAACCTTCCATTGATAAACCATCCAACCTTCCTCGAAAAGTCAAATTTCCTTGCATGTTGTGTAAAGGTGACCATCTTCTTCAAAATTCCCCTGGCATTCCCAAGGTACTTGAAGCATGGTCTGACGGTCTTCCGTCGTTACCTTTGGCTCCTGAAAGTCATATTGGTGGCACATCTTCAACTAGTACTGATAAGACTAATAAAAAACAAGGTGAGATTACCAATCCCTGTAAGTTGTGTGAAGGGCATCATCCCATTCACCTTTTTCTGTACATGGATGAAGCCAAGAGAGTCTTGAATAACTCTATTGTTTCTGCACCCTGCCTTCCGGCTGGTTACCATAAACTTTCTTTGAGTCCTCTGCTAGTTGATTCCATGATCTGTTAAGAGTCATCCTTGGTTGATCCCGCTCCCCCGGAAATTCAAATTCAGGAATCTGTTCCCGACCAGCCATTGGACGTGGAATCGGTCAGCTTGATCCCACCTATGCCATTCATCATGTCTTTTCTGTCGAGAGTGGATCTCATCCCCCTCACGTTCCTCTTGTTTCTTCAGATTCCTCGGACTTGGAGAAAGATCATCCCATCCCTATGATTCAAGAAGTTGCTCCTCCTACTCCCGTGATAGAGGTCCAGGAGGATGCTCCTCTTGCTCCGGTAACACCAAGGGAAGACCATCTCAGTTCGATGGTACCTCCTCCAAGTAGTTTGGTCGCTTCCTTTGATTGGAGTTGATTTTCAGGATACCGCCTTCCTTCTTATGTGCCTTTTGGGATCACAGTACAGATATTTGATATGGTCATACCTAGCACGATTATATATGAAGGTGCATCTGTTAGTGTTATGTCTTCAACTACTTGGCAAGCTTTTTGTTCTCCACCGCTTATGCCTATTACCCATAATCTGTTGGCTTTTAACAGAGGAACCAGTAAACCGTTAGGGATCCTTCTGAAGTTCCCTATTGCTTTGGGAGGGAAAACTGTCTATATATACATGATGGTTGTTCCAAGCCCCTTGGATTTTAATTTAATTTTGGGATGCGACTATGCTTATGCCATGGGTGCAGTTGTCTCTTCCCTCTTTCGTGTGATCTGTTTCCCACACAAAGGTGAAATCGTGACCATTGATCAGCTTTCATTCTTTGGTCCTGACGTGACATCTGGTCCACCATCATCCCTTCCGGGTCTTTATCTGTCAGTTGTATCTTCCCCGCCGTAGGTTAATTATGTGGCTACCTGTCCCATGCCCGCATTCAATGATAGTGCCATTGTGCATCATGTGCTGGGGGCATTGGGTCCTGATTTTCGAGATGTTGTTCTCCCATCCAATACGAACCTCTTGGAAGCCGTGAATTCTTATTCATCATGATGAGAGGTCATTGGAGCATAGTTCGTTCTCTTGTGTCAAGCTCCTTAAAAAATGAAACAATCTCTCTAGAGCACAATTTGTTTTCTTGTGTCAAGCTCCTCAAAAAATGAAACAAGGTTGTCAGAGCATAGTTCATTCTCTTGTGTCGAGCTCCTTAAAAAATGAAACAAGCTCTCTAGAGCACAATTCATTTTCTTGTGTCAAGCTCCTTAAAAAATGAGACAAGGTTGTCAGAGCAGAGTTCATTCTCTTGTAAAATGAAACAAGCTCATCTGAGGATAGTTCTTTTCATGTTTCAACCTCGTTAAAACAATGAAACACATTCCCATTCAATTTGAGTCTTTGCTCAAATCTTGTAAAATCCCAGTCGAGTCTTTCTCTTGATCTCGTACTTTGAACCTTCACTCCATCTGCCTTTCATATGGACTGAAGCTTGGGGGGCATGCACCTTGAATTGAGTCACCATGATGGGGGCATGCAAATCATTTCAAGCATAGTTTATTTCCATTTCAAGCTTGTGTAAAAATGAAACCATTCCTATTTTACCTCTCGTGATTGCCATCTTATCAGCCTATTTTCCCAGATGAACCTTGGTTTTCTCATTCCACCGTCACTATCTGTTTGGCCGATCATATGCCTTCACTTGATTGTTTTACCCATTCCCGAGGAACCGCTGCAATGAGTGGTCTTGTTAGCCAGCCTCTTAACCTTTACTTGTTCTGAGCAGTTCCACCATTACCGAAACCAGTAGCTACCCTTAATACCACTCGTTCCTCCAGGAGGAGTAATATTTCAGCTCTTTTTCTACTCTTAAAAATTGAAAGGATTGTCGAGTCTTTTGTCATTTTGAACTCGTTAAATGGCTTCAAAATGATATCTACCCAGTATACGTTTACCCCTTTTTCGGGCTGGGATAGATTATTTATGAAAAAGGAATACCTTAGCCTATCTCGACTAAGAGGTTCTCTCAGACACAGTTTTCTACCTTTTCGGATCTGTGAGACTACCTACGAAAAGGGACTTCTGGAGTTTTCTGTTCTGCCTTATTTTCAAAACTCTCTAAACATGAAAATATGCCGAGTTCTTCCTTTTTCAGACTCGTTAAACCTTGATGACATCAGACTTCGTCGCCATGACGTTATTCGAGTTCCTCCTTCCTAGGGCTCGTAAAATGTACTAGGATGGATTTTTCCGAAGGACAAACTTATAGCACAAGCATATGTTATCCCCTTTAAGCTTATTTTCAAAACTAATTGGGGTACTCACCAGAAATGGTGGGGGAAAATGGAACCAGATTTTAGTTGTATTGGTAGTATGTCGCTCTTGAACATGGCACTTGTCTGCATTCGTGGCGGGTTGGGGACATCTCATTTTGTCATTTTTGCCTCCATGGGTTTGGGTAATATTTTTTGAACTCTCATTTTCTCTTTGCCATGTCATCATGACCTCAGATCCTTTGATGTAAAATACTGCCAAATCCAATGTCGTGTTGCTGATATGTTCAAGAGAAGTTTGCCTTTGCAGTTTTCAACCTCCCTTTGATTCTATATTGGTCTTGATTCACAAACACATATTCCTCTGTCTTGTGTTGATGATGTGGGAAACATTATGGCCCTCCTTCGACCAGGTCACTTCCTGTCAACTTCAGCTCATTATCCAAGAATCTGATCTAGAGACTCCCTTCTGGTACCTTGGAGCCTGCATGCCTCAATGGTAGGTTCTTCGCATTCGATGCAAGGTCCACATCATTGGCCTTCGATCGACTGACTTTGCGGGTGTTCGACGCCAGATCACTGTTCACATTCCGTGGATTGTACCTTTCGTACCTTGAGATCCATTGTCATTATTGGTGGTTCCTCTCGCGTCTGTTAACAACTTTCATCATTGGCTATTAATTAGACGATTTTCTTACATGTTCAACTTCAACTCACATATTCGCATGCTTGAATTTGTACCTATCGGATCAAGATGGAGCGCAAGACCCTGGGTTTTGTCTGATAAAATCTAGGCTGCAAGTTCTTTGTGTATTATCATGATTTATTGCATGAATTTTTGATTGGATGGTTGCGACCATACCTAAGTCTATTTGTTGATATTTACTGCTGGATGGTTGTGTTCATACCTAGATCTCAGTTTTTATATGCTCTATTATGGATGATTGCGCCCATGCCACAAGTTCATGTATCAGAGATATTAGTTGTATTTGTAATTGCAGGTTTTCCGATAGTGGTGTTTGGTTCGAACGCATTCTCATAAATCATTTCGCCCCTCCCTCTCCCTCGGACCTTATGCTCTAGGGGGCATATGTTACACAACATTTTGTCATTGTCCCTGCAATTCCCAAATCGCACATTGGAGGGTCATTTTTGTGACCAATATGCAGTGTCATGCTTTGCAAATAATATCATTGCATCCCTTTTAATGAAGGAAACATTCTTCTTGTTGACATTTCCCTAAACAGAGTTGTGAAAATCCCTATTTTTGCCTTGGTGCGAGTAGCCCTTTACCTCCTCGCGTCGACCTGGGAATTTTACACTAAGCCCGCGCCACTTTGCGCTCTGTGCCAGTTAGACACCTGTGCCAAGCTATTTATGAAATGTTTTTTAAAAATAGAGGTGGAGGTTCCATTCAAACCACCTTGGGGATGAGTCATTGGGAGTGGTTGAACTGAAACAACCACGGGCTTCCTCCTTTAGTTAGTAGTTTCCACCCTTGGAACACTCCTAAAGGATAGGCCTCCCTTCCACCTTTGTAGGGATACCAACCTCCTCCTTTTCCTCTGTATAAAAAAGCCTTCTCCCTTTATGAAATCTAGCTGAACAAAGAGAATTATACAGCTGAAGCGTTGAACTAGGAGAACTGAGCTATAGCTGAATAACTGAGTTATTGAGAAGGTAGTACAAGGAGGAAATACATCGAGAGGGCCTTTACCCCGTCCGAATTCCCAGACGAGCTTTGAGACGTGCTTCGCCTGAACCCCACTAGAGGAAACCGCGATGTCAAAGCGTGGTTGTATCTCTTCCTTCTACTTAATAATATAAGTGACTATTGTTTGGTTCCCATCTTGTATTTCACCTTTATCGAATGAAATATGCTTAGTCTTCTCTGAATGACTAATATATTTTGGATGAAATTAGTATGTGGTATGCAGTTATCATTTTATGATCTCTGTGCAGGTGTCCAAGTGCGATAAGCGAAGGGATTGTGACTTGCCGAATTGGGAACAAGAAGTTCTCATCACCACTATGATTGCTGACGACAACATTGGACCACAGGTAGGCTATCTTATCGCATCCTCTTTCATTCAAATATCTAGGAACCTACACCTTAGCATGATTCCTTGTTACTAGACCCACCCTAGGGCTAGAGGGATCATCTCTGTCCGCTGAGAGGATTTACCTACATAACAAGATGATGTGGCCCTCCTGGCAGATATCCACCGTAGATGTGAGAGGTTGTTGACCGGAGTATCTGAACGCAGCTGGTAGGAACTTGATGACCAGTACATAGAGCCATGTATTGGTCTACCCTCAGAGTGGCGAGGAGTCATGCGGCACATGGAAATGGCCAGACATGGGATGCGTGATCTACGGGCTGCAGGAGTCAAGCCATTGGCCCGGGACCCTCCAGATAGTGATTAGATGAAGGGGCATGAGGAGCCCCTAGTTTTGGTTTTTGTAACATGTTATGGGCATGTCACATGTATTAGAGTTAATGGACTCCAAAACATTGTATATTTGAACGAAAAATATTATGGATATACATCGTTTTATGGTTTATGGTTATTTCCTTGTGTGAAATGCGTGTGATAAATGCCAATCTAGAATATTGTTTGCAATGCTATATACATAGTGATTTTGGGCTCTAGGTACATGAATGAATGTAATGGTTTCAAATTCATGCATTAAGAGCTTCACTCGTAAATATCTTTTAAAAAGGACAGGATTATGCACACGATAAACACCATTCAATTGCATGACAAGCAGCAAATAATCTAAATGAACATGAAGGTGAAGGATGCGATGGTCAAGAGAATCGGCTAACAAACTTATCATTGCATCATATTCGACCTGGTTATTGGTGGCAACACCAATTCATACGTCGTTATAGAGGATAAGCGAATGCAAGGGGGTGAAAATGGCCCACGTTGTTGAGTCTAGTTTCGGCAGTAGCGACTTGCACTATCAGCATAGTCGATATATGGTGTGGATAAGGGATCCATCTGAAAGATGCCACAAGGAAAAATATGAGAGTGTGATGAAAAATGCTAGCAACCTAAACACAATGCAAAAATAAAACAAGCACTAAGAGAGGGAATGCAATGGGTAGAATTTCTACACCCCGCACACTGAATAGTGGATGGTGTTGCGGAACTGTCTTGGGGACAACTTGTGCTCAAGTTACGAAAGTCACCATAGACACGGATGGTGCCATTTTTCTTATGGGCTGGATAGATAAAGTCAAGGGTGGTAAATGCTTCCATAATGTCATAATCACAGTAGAAGATGGGGTGACTGGTAGAAGGATGACCACATAACGTAGCAAAGCTACCTAACTCATCATCATGAGAAGTGAGCCTCACATGTGTATCATCGTGGAGGGTGATAGAAGAACAAGTAGATGAAGGATCCACTGATATTGAGCCCAAGGTGATAGTTGAAGGGAGGTCAGGTGAAATAGAAGGGGATTCCCAGAGGGGTCTTCCACCGTGGATCTCATAGATGATAATAGGTAGAGGATAGTGGTTGAAGGCTCCATCATCTCGACATCGGGAGGGGGAATGTTAATGGGAGTGGATGTGCCGAAGCATAACACATAAGTAAGGGAGAGGCAGACTCGTTGCGCTCAACCTCGTATTGGAGAACCAATTCCAAGGAGGTGTGGTAGTCTGCGAGGCGGGGACAGAGGTGAGTATAGTGTCCATGGAGATCACATAAAGCACAACGGTGGTTTGTGTTCACAGTATTGAGTTTCTTGGCTGAAGTCGGTAAAGTAACATGGACTTCTGGGACATCAGAATTGAGAAATGTGTCGTTTATCATTGGTTTGATACGAGGCATTTCAGGACAATGATGGGTGGCATGACTGTCAACATCACACAAAGCGCACAAAGGTGTATGCTTTGGAGGCTTAGGAGGAGCATGAGTTATCTGGGTAGCCTTGTCCTTAGGTTCCTTTTTGCGGGCTTTTCCCCCCTCACTCGAATCTTTTGCAACAGGAGTAGGTTACTGTTGAGGTGGCTGAGGCACAGAAGCAAAGGGAGGGGTCATGGTGACCGGTTGGATAGGGGTCAAAGCAGTGTAAGGTTTAAGCTGACAAGGCGAGGTATTGGCTGGGGGTTCAATGTACTAGACTGGGATCTCCAGGGTCATGTTGGGAAGGGTCAAGGTAGCCATAACAGGTACTAAAAATATTCCCATAGGGGGAGCAAGAAACGATATTTGACCAGAGGGGTAATGGTCAGGCAGAATAAATCCCAGATGGTTAAGGTTAGGGGGAACCGTTCCAGGAGGATAAATAGGATCAGGGACACCAAATACAGATGGAGGGCCTTGAGGAGGAGGTCCTGAAGGCCAAGTCAAAGTACTAGGAGCAGGTTTCAAAGGGCGAGGCTGCTAACTAGTCAAGCCGGACCGTTTGAGGTCGAACCGAGACAATTGCATCATGCAGACATTCGACGAGCTAGGGTCATAGATAGGAGGGGGGAGACCAGAGAATGAACCAAGCAAAGAGGAACCTTTATAGACTCCGGGTGAGACACTGGTCGAAGGTTTAACTGATTGTTTATTGGCCACTAAAGAAATAATGGTTTCTAGAGAGGTCCGAGACTTTGGTTTGTAATATTACAGCTGATCGATTGTGACGATCTTTCCATTATGAGGAAAGAACATATTACAGTGAACCGCAGATGGGACAACAAACATCACATAAGTGTAGCTACGACCCAATAGAATGTTGTAGTCTAAGGGGGCATCAATGAATTCAACATCAACACAAAAAATCTTGCCCGCAAGAGTAATAGAAAAATTGCGGAACATGCCAAGGGATTGGGAAGAGTGATCATCCCACGCACGGAGGGTGATAGTGGAAGGGGCTAACTTAGGGGATCCGATCTATTTCCAAAAAGAAGCAGACATCACGCAGGTGGATTCGCCCTTGTCAATAATACATCGGGAGACGTTTGCATTCTGGATCTTGACAGGGATTTGGAAGGCGACGGATGCGGGAAGGAGGGGTTGCTCTGACTTATCAACGTCGAAGACAATCAAACGATCATCTGAAGGATCCGCAATTACCATAGTAGTTATTATAGATTTTAGTTGTGAAGGGCATGACTGAAGGACTTCCAGGGTTGACATGGCGGCACGGGATTGTGCCATGCCATCTACTATACTGTAGGTGTGGGTGGCTTTATTAGAAGCAGCGTTTCGGCGTAACGGTCCTTTGGGGATCTTGGTATGTACCTCTGCCTTAGGCTGAAGTATCTGTAAAGGACCATTGGGTGTCAAAATTGGCTACGTGGGACCTGAAGATGGGGGATCGGTTGTAGACATTGCAGGGGGCTTGGTGTACTGTCGCGACTGAGTCTGAAGGTTGAGGTCAACAGTATTGGCCTGGTCAGAGTTCATCATGAGGATCTGGTAATCAAAGGTACCAGATGGGGAAGGTTGAGTGGCTGCCTAACTTTCACGGGGTTGGGCAGCCACATATCCTTGCTGAGGGAAAGGATTGGTAAACACAACCAGTTGGATAGGCACAACATTAGGAGGAATCGAAGAAGAGGCTTGTTGTCCTCGAGATGCTACTTGAGCTTCCCACATTTGACGTAGCTGAGGTAAAAGGGGAAAATCATGGGTATAGTGACCATGTACACCACAATAATAATAAGGCTTATTCATGTGAAGAGGCCTATCGTGCTTGGGCTGAGTGCCTTGTTGCTGGGTTGCATTGTTAGATGTATTCCCTTGGGGATTATTTCTTGGATTACCTAGAGTGGTTTTGTTCTGGTTGCCTTTCCTCTTCTTTTTGGAAGTGGGAGGATTAGTCGTACTGTGATACGCATACACCTGTCCCTGAGGGGGGGTGGCTGCTACTGTAGAGCTTGAGAAGGCATGGGAGGCAGACGTGCTTGTGCTGCAGGGGTTGGAGCATTGGGCTGTGGATACGAATAGTAAGGAGGTTGAGCAACATTGGGGTAAACAGGTTGGGAAAAAGCAGGACCTGGCATAGGAGGATGCAGTTGGGCAAAGGCATGGGGCATACCGTGTCCTGGCTACATGCTGCTGGGAGGGGGAAAAGTGCTGGAGGAGCTAGCCCCTCCCTGAGGGAAACCATAACCCATAGGAGGATGAGTGTACAGATGTGAAAGGGATCCAAAGATACCGTCGGCAGTGTGAGATGCCCCCAGTGTGTTGGCACCACTAGGTCTAGGGAGATCAAGTAAGATGGTATAAACATAAGCAAATTGTGCGTAGATCAAGTCATATTTCAACGCAATTTGGAGGGCTTCTTCCTCAATCTGAGGAAAGTGAGATGCGACAACTTTACCAATAGAGGGAAAAAGGGATCTGAGAAACTATTCCATGTAGAAACGGTCTTCGAAAGTAGGGGCTCGACATAGGCTCTTCCTTCTGCGCCATTCTTGAACATGGTCAGATAGGCGGGTGGCAGAAGTTTGACAAAAAGCGGTCAAGATTTTGGTACCGGTGTCACAGTAAATGGGAAGATGAAAGTAGGACAAATAAGCCTTTGCAAGAGTCGCAAAAGTAGTATGAGAGTCAGCGGCTTGGTCGACATACCACTTGGAAGCTTCTCCAATAAGCGTATGCTGGAATAACCGAAGACAGATAAAGTCATCAGTGATAGAGTTAGAGGAACACCACATGTGGAAAGAACAAAAATAGTTGGTAGGATCCTCTCCAGCATTTCCTTCAAACTTAGGGATGTCTGAAGGAAGCTTGGTTGGCATAGCAAGCCAGCCTAGTTCATGGTGTATGGGGTCATTAATCAACTGGCTAAAATCAGGAAGGCTTAGGCCTATCATATAAGGAAGCAAGGGAGCAGCCAGAATAGTTCCTTTTACGGCACCACTAGTAGCATTTCCAGCATTAGAGCTGGGGCCTCCACCATAGGTAGGTCCTACACCAGACATGATGAAGGTGAAAGGTAAAGGAGAACTGGGATAGAAATAGAAGGGGAACCCAATGAACTAGAATCAGAGACAGAATGGGGACTCGGCGGAGGACGAAATCGAACCCTATGTGGCTTCCTAACGGAAACTAAGGATGAAGGGCTTGGATTCTCCTGGATAAACACCTTGGGGGTGCAATGATGGGAAAGAGACACAAAACCCAATAAGGAAGAGAGGTAAACAAGGGCAGGGAGGTGCAGATCATTTGATTACAATGTTTAAGTCTTGGCCTGGTGGTGTAACCCAAGCGCTCTTCGCTTTAGGTGTGCGTGTATGTGATAAGTGTGTTAATTTTAATTAAGCCCAGATGTGTGTAGAGAAAAAAGAAAAAATATGTTGTATAACTGTAAATTAAGCTGAAAGCAACAGTAAAATAAACAGCTAAATATGCATAAATTTAAACCCAAGGAGGAGGGCTTCGCAACAAATAGTCTATAGGTGGGCGAAATCTAGTCAAAACACACAAAATGGCCAATGGATCTAAGGTCAAGAGGGAAAGGGATCTAAAGGTCATATCTTCTGGAAAGAGGTGCAGAAAACAACAAGAAACCAGAGGGGAAAATGTTGAAAAATAGGTGGCGAAAGGCTACAAATGAAAGGGAAATGGAGGGGACCCTAAAGGAGGACCAAAAAAAACTGAAAAAGAGGTGTTTTGGATGGATAAATAACCAATTTGAAATGGATTTGAAAGTGCAGGTTCATATCTGAAAAAATGGCTGAAAAACACTGAAATATCAGAAGACCTGCTTCAGCTAAAACTCCTCCTAAAAATGTGGAAGTGTACTGATGCCCTATGGGGACTTGTTCCTACTTCAATGAGTAAAAATAAGAAAGTATAGGTCCAATATGGGTAAGGAAAGAGGTCAGAAAACCCTGAACAATGCCCCAGACAAACCGTGAAAAATCACAGAAAAAATTCCTACAAAAAGTACAGTTTATAGGTTTTGACCTGTTTTTCGCTGAGGTCGTAGTTTTTGGGTATTTATCCGCTATCTGAGAGTTTAGGTCACAAGTTTTCGGCCAAAAAGTGTGACCTACACTTCCAGATATCTTGAGAGCAGGTTTCATAAAAAAGTGTCATCTCTGTTGCAGCTGATACATGTTACCTGCGCAAAAGGCCCATAAACACATGTAAGTTAGAATTTTTACAGTTTTAGGGTTAAAAAAGTTAAAAACAACATCAAGGAATGAAAAATAAGAAGCTGAAGAAAAACCCTAGGGGCTGAAGCCGTTGGTCATGCATGGATTTGAAAAACGATAGCAGTCATAATTAAAAACCCTTGTGGAGTTGCCAGTTGTTAGTGTGAATTCTAATCACAAGCGTACGAAAAAATATCACTTTAGTTGTGCATAAAAAACAACCCTAACATCAAATGTGGTTTTCAATTTCTTTAGATTTGCAGTAGGTGATTAGAATAAATGCTACAAAAATCTAGATCTATGCAGTTTAAGACATTAAACAACAAGAATAAGCAAGAGTTTGCTCCATACATCTAATGGAAAAGACAAGAATTTATAAAGAATTTTTATATTATGACCCCTGGGAAGGGAACATAGAAATATGTTACCAGTCCCCCTCAATGGGATGGGTTCTTGTAATTCATCAGTGCTTCAAATCCAATATCTCTCTCTCATGATGGTGTAGAAAACCAGACAAAAATGGAACTCAAAGGGAGCTCACAAGCAAAAGTAGAAAAAATATGACAATGATGGAGGAATCAAGTCAGACCAAAAGTATAGATTAGGAGGTGATCTTAAGGCAACAAAAGGTAGTGAATTAATGGAAAACCCTTCTATTTATAACAAAATATTGGATTAGTCTAGATATTGGTGCATAATTTAGATATTATTAACCAAATCTAGATCCAAATTTTATGGAATATTTTATTATTTTTGTTGGAGGGAAAAGGAATTTGAATTTGGTCAAATCCCTTTATTTAGAAATAATAAATAAATAAATGATTTATTTATTATTTTAATAATGTGGTTAAGGAATAATTAAATAAATAATGATTTATTCAATTATTTATAAATGATTTATTCAAATTTAACAAGGTATATTATTAAATAATGATTTAAATAATTATTCCTAGAAAATAATAAGATAAATAATGATTTATCTAATTAATTTTCCTGTTTTGGGTTAAATATGACAAGGAATATTAATTAAACAATGGTTTAGTTAATTATCCCTAGAGGAAAATCAAACAAATAAGGATTTATTTAATTATTCATCATCGGGTTTCCTGTTTAGACCAAAAACAACTTAATAAACTATGGGTTATTAAGTTATTTTTCATAGTGAAAGAAATTTTACTGTGGTAAAATTGGTCTTACATGGTGTAATTTAGACCATCTAATAGTAACAGGTTAGAGGACCAAAAATTGGTGTAACATACGTAGCAAAAAAATCCCATCTTCCTATTTCTGATTTGTCGAGATCGCACACAGCGCAGAGCAAAGAACATACACAGAGAAGAGTGTATAGATCCGACAATAAATAAAAATATAAACCGAAATTAACAGAGGGAACCAAAAAAAATAGAACCATTAATAAATATAACTTCAAAAAATATACTTTATACCTCCGGATCGAAAATGACATAGCTTGGGTAACCGAATCGGAAACCTTTTCGCATGAAACAAAACGGGTTCCTCACTATAACAGATGTTATGGACACAAAAAATCAGTTCTCTCGGCTCGAAAGTGGTCAGAAATAGTAGATCTAGAAAACGACAGTCACATGCAGTCAAACTGGCTTCAGATTTGGATCAACAACGGATGCAGGGCTCAAAATGGCTCGGATACCATGTAGGAATTTACAGGGTAAGTTCCTTAGATCAAAAACCAAAGGTCACTGCTCACGAACAGATCACAAATTCGTACACCAATATTTGACATGGTTAAAACCCTCGAAGAGGGAAATAGTCCATGGCTTGAGCCAACACAACCACTTTAAGAAATTATTAATATAAAGAAAGAAAATTTACATAATATTCTCTCATAAATGGTTACCGGACAAATGACCCTCCATGGTCTTTAAATAGAGATCATGGACCAATCGGGTGTTAAGCCACTGATCAAGTGTTGGTAATACCAATGAGAGAGTGAACTGTCAGATCACTACATATCATGAATGTCAGGTTATAAGTTACAAATGTACATAGTAAAGAAACACAATTTACCTAATTCTACGCTAGACCAAGATATACTTAACTATTTCGTATGTGTCGGAATATCCTAATAATTTTCACTGCCCCACCAACCTACGAGTCGATAGGATGTGACAACATGCCTATCTCCAAAAAACATTTAAGTCTTACATGAAATGTAGATGGCGGCCACAATGCACCACTTGATGGGTCTACTCTTCATTCATTACTGAGTCTATTTATCTACGCGAAAGAAAATTTCATGATATTTACAGAGGCTTCTCATGGCTGAAAATACCTCTCTCATGTATTGGCATTATCAAAACAATCTTATCAATCATTCGACAATCAATGACTCACCATAAATGGCTATCTCATATAGATTCTACACATTTCACATGGATTTTAATTATAGGCATGGGTATAAAGAGTATCAACAGCGGTCGTCTTGGAATTTCAAACTAAGAGTTCTTTGATTAGGCCTCCCCTTTTTCTCGACTAGTTTCAACTTGTCATAGGTGCCCTATTCAATGTCAAATTTCATGGATTTTTCAATGGTTTTTCTTCACTGCAAAGCCCCTCATATAGAGGGAAAGGCTGGCCCAACCAAGTTGTTTCCTCTCCCCAGATCTAGGTGTGCTCATTTTCTTGGCGCTCTGAATTATGGGAATTCATACATTTTCCTGGACATTCAAAACATCACTCCTTGCATCAGATCAAGCTAGCAGCGTAGTGTTGTCCTCCAGGCAGCCCCCCCCCCCAAAGCCCGAAAGTCCTCTTGGGCCTAAGTATGTTAATATTCTTCGGTTTTGCAGTTTTAATGCTAATCCTTTGTTTGGTTGAATATGTTCTTCTACAAATGGCTCTAACGACATTTTTTCTCGACCACTAGGAAGCCTAGTCAAGGAAAATGGACTCTGTCGGGGACCTGCTACTTTCATCAGATTAAATGCACCCATCTCTAACCTCTCATCCCTCCATCTGACCACCATGCCCAAACAATGAGCTAGAGTTAGGAGAGGAGTAGACATGAAGTATCCTACTATCAGGAGCAAGGTTGATTCAAAGCTCAAATTCAGGCTGAGAACTTAATCGTTCGCTACTAGGAGTTGACCCCTGATGGCCCTCAATATTACAACAACAATGTTGCAACTCCCAAGGGTCTCAGCTTTAATTATTAGTTTGGGTTCATACAAACTTAAGAGGGGTTGACAATGTATGTGAAACAGGAACTATCTCTTCCTTTTGTTGACTTTTATGTAGGTGGAAATTATACTAAAATGAAAGTTAGATGTACAAAGACCAAGTTGACTAATGTATGCTATAGGAAAATTGCAAATGCAGGAAATAACTTGGTAAAAGGAAAATAGCATGCAAGCCTAGATTAATTGTTTGTAATGAAATGAAAGAACACTTACACATCTCTATGTTTTCTTGCAAGGGAAGGAAAACACGTTGCTAAAATGAAAGCTTGTAAACTGAAAACCTTAATTACAAGGAAAAACAATTTTCTAAAGAAAACCAATCAAAAGCATCTACAAGGTCTCTATACCTCCAAGTTACAAAAAATTAACTAAAAAATAGCCTGTACATTACAGAGTTACAAAAATTGATTGGAAACACAAATATAGACTTTTCTCCTATTCTTCACACACTTCTCTACATGCCTTTTAGGATACTCGAACCTCTTATTTATACAATGAGTAGGGAGTAGCCTCCTTGAGGGGAGGAAAGCATTTCCCTCCAAAAATACCTAGAGAGGGGGATCTTGCTCTCTAGACCACCTCATAACAGTAGGAAGAGACATTATGATATAGATTTATGAAGGAATGAAATGAAATGCATATTTAAAAAAAAAAACACAAAGATACAAAAAAACCAAAATTCAATTAATTAATAACAAATGTTGAAAATTATTTACATGCAAAATGAAAGCAAACTAGCTTGGGCAGTGGTAGCTTATCTCTGAGAAGAGATGTGATAGATACTACAACAACCCCTGGTTGATTTTCTAAGTATATAAAATAAGACCAAGGTCATGAGACATGTATTCCAAGCTGAATGTTGGGAAAAACATAGTGATGGGTATCACTAGTGATTAATTAATGACTATGAAAAATGACAAAGACAAAGTGGCAATAATTGACACTTTATTTATGAAATAAAGGAAAATAGGAGAAAAGGAAGGTGAAGAGATACATATTTGCATGAGAGGGAAATTGAAGGAAAAATGAAGGAAAATGAAGAAAATAGAGGCACCAATGATAAAAATTCTTATGAGGATTAGTTGCTAACTTTTGATAGTTTTTGGGTGGAGATCTCTTCTATTCTCTCATTCCCTCACACTCTTGCACACTTAGAGTATTTTTGGAGCATTCTTGGAGCACTTTGGCATAATTTGGATTTGGAGAAAGAAGGAAAGCGTAAGGGAAGAGGTGGATCAACAACTACAGTTGGATTTCTTGGTAGGTAACAAGTTACATGCGACATTTCCTTGTTGATTTTTGGATGCATGGAATATGCATGTGATTTTATGGTTATGTGTTGTCATTAACATGGAGATTTTCCTGGATTGACAATGGTTTTAGCCTTGCCTTTCCATTTCCTAGATAGACACGGTGTTGTGGGTTTTTACATGATTGTTTTCTGATTGACCGCGCTCATAATTCCTTGTGGATGTGGGTTGGAACAAACGCTCTAGAAGCCCTAGAACAACTTGCTTTGAGTTACTATTCTTGGAGCCTAGGTCGGGACAAACGCTCTAGAGACCTTGGTGGGTGGAGTTACTAGTCCCTGGATCCAGGTTGGACAAATGTTCTGGAGCCCTGGAAGGCTATGGGTTGAGTTACTAGTTCCTGGACCCCTAGAAAAATTGGGTTGAGACCGATCTAGTTGGTGTTAGTGATGTCCGACCCTGGAGGTGGAATCATTGTGGTTGAGGCTTGAGGTGGTTTGGCCTCTAGAACCTTGGTTTGGTTTTGCTTTGGTTTATACCATGAGATCCCACATTCATTATTGAAATATGGCACGAGGGTGATTGACTGGAAGAGATATCTAAGTCATCCCAATCTATGGTCAGTTGGTACGTGTAAGTCCCTGACATGGTTGGTATTTTCATATGTTAATATGAGACCTTTTCTTATTGTGATCTATGATCATTTGTAGTGATTATGTTGGCGATATTATGGCTGAGTTGCCATGATCTCTATGCAAGTTATTTTCCAGTCATATGCTGGTTATACAATGTGTATTATTTATGGTTCTTGTCACGAATCATTTAGTTATTGGTTGGTTGATGAATGTATGGACTAATAACGTTGTTGCAACTATGTGGAGAGGGAATAGGGCCTTGGGTGATTCTCAGATGAATCTCATACACTTATGATCAAATATGCATTCATGACCAATAGCTTACATGTTTTCCATGTGTTTGATGAAATGTTTAGTGTGTTGTAGGTAGTCTTGGTCAAGTTCTGCCTCCAAGTTTGAATATTTAGCTTTGTTGTCATGTCTTATTGGGTGTGTGTTATATTATTTCCATGACTAGATTTTTTGGACCCTATATTAGGTGAGGGAATCTGCTTATGGTTTTGTGCATGGGTTTGCACATGGTTTTGGGCATGACGGTTATTTTCCCATGGTATTTTGTAGATCCAGTTAAGGGAAATACGGTTATGTTCTAATCCAAGGTTAATGGATTAGGGTTTATAAATGCTTCAGCATGTATATATATGTGTTGTAACATTGAAAGGAATATAATGAAAAATAAAACTAGTAGTCCTAGTTTTTGGATCTAGGGGAAAATCTTTGTGTATATTTTTTTTTATGTCTTATGCTCTCGCTATTGTTTATTTTCTGTTTTAAGAGTTCGTTGCAGATAATTTTTGTATAGGGTTAAAACCTACATGTCTCTTATGATTATAGAAATTCTTAGGCAGCTCTAGGCAATGGTCTGGAGGCTGACCTAAAATTGTGGCTAATATTTCAGGATTGCACCCTTTGAACTGAGAAACATGGGTCACAACCACATGGAGGTAATGTTGTGCACGCGGTTGGAGGATTTCAACCACACCCAGGCCTTGTCATGCATGTTTCCGGGGGCCTAGGTCAGTAAAAAGGAGCCCTAACTCAGGTTTTTGTCACTTGGAGTGGTTCTTTAGCTCTTGAGTGTCCTATAGCCCTGAGGGATGCCATCAATTGTCAGTTGGTGGTTAGTTTGTAGGCCTCACTTCCATAACTAGAGCTTGGAGGTTGTGTCATGTCATAGAATCTTCATCTCATGTTTACCCTGGAGAGCTTGTGAAATTGGGTAAATGTGGGAAGGGGTGGTTACAGATTGGTATCAGAGCTTCTAGGTCTAGATACTTGGACTGGATGGGCAGAATTTGTTTGTTATGTATGCATCTCTGATTATCCATGTGATTGTCATGCATGCATGTTATTTTTTGATGTGTTTGTTACGCATGTATTGTCGAATGGTCATTGTTGTTGTCTTGTATCACTATGGTGATGTTGATGTTAAGATCATTGATATGTTGATTTCATTTTATGCACATATGTCGTGCTAATTTAAATTGACTGTGTAGATGAGATAGCATCCCTTGAAATTCACCGACTCTATGTTGATTATGTTTATATTTGGTTATTTGACATGGTATTGTTGGCAAGAAGTAAAAGATCAAAGAAGACAAGAAAAATGGTGGATTACAGTTCATGTGATTCTCCTTATAGATCAGATCAACAACACAAATATGAGTACTCTCTTGACATAAAAAATACCTTGAGAAGTTTAAAGGAAAATATCAGAATTTGTAAGACGGATAATGAAATAATCATTCATTCACATGAAAGATAAGTAGAGGTCAATGCAGTGATTCTTCAAATCTTATCAATTTTTTAGAGATGGGGAAAACCACAAATCAGTTACATATAGGAGGAAAGGACTAATGGGGCATATGGTAGCAGGTCTCATGGTGGGCATATGTCAAACATGGATGGCACAATCAGAGGTGGCAGATGGATGGATACACCTGACAAGAGAGGTAGTGGTTATGTGTTCTATTCTAGTTCTGGTGGAAATATGCAACATGGTAATCATCACTATCATCATTACAGGAGGAATGAGAAGCAATACTTGTCAGATGAGTTCAATAAATAAAAGCCTCCTACATTTGATGGAGAGTTGAAGAAACTGAAAGATGTATAAGCATGGTTACCTAGGATGAATAAGTTCTTTGAGCTGCATGACTATACAAAGAATATGAAAGCTTAGATAACCATTTTCAGTCTTAAAGGAAAAAAAAACATTTGGTGGGAGGATGTGAAGCGTGTTAGAGGCATCAAGATAGAGGAGTTGAGTTGGCATGAATTAAAAATACTTTTCAGAAAGAAGTACTTGTCATAAATTATATTATGATGATAAGGATGAGTTCTACAAATTGAAGATGGGATCTATGACAGATGAAGAGTATACAAATAAGTTTTTGGAGTTATTGAGACATGTACCATATCTTAAGGATGAGAAGATGAAGGTTCAAAGTTTCATTAGCAGGTTTCCATTAGCATTTAAGGATCAAATTGAGTATGATGAGCCTCAAACATTGGAGGAAATAATTGGGAAGTTGAAACATTGTTATGAGAAATCTAAGCGTAAATATGAGCCTAAGAAGGGTTGGAACGGTAATGGAAAGACTAAGGGAATGTGGGATAATAAGCGAGTACAACCTCAGGATGCAAGTAACAAGGAGAACGCATCACCATATAATAAATTCAATGCAATTAACAGAGGATAGGGATTTCATTCTTAGGAGTAGAACAAGGGTGATGGCAAGAAGCCTTTGCAATGTTGGACTTGTGGTGGAGAGCATCACAGGAGAGATTTTCCGCAACATAAGGGTGAAATATCTCATATTTATAGTGCTTAGGAGGCACAAAGAGTTGGGGATGTTGGAAAAAGTATTCCTTGGATTTATGCAGTATTGGATAATAGGAAGGTTGATCACCAAACATTTATTATCGAGATGAAAGGTAAGCTTTGGGATCAAGTTGTTTCTCTTTTGATTGATCTTGTATCTAATTATACTTATATTAGTCCCGACCTGGTGGATAAGTGTGTTACACAATATTTTGTCATCATTCCTTGACAGTCGCGCCGATTGGTGCGGGTGCCCTATTTTATAGGTGCGATTTCCCCTGTTCAGCGCGGATTACAGCTAAACAGTCACGCCAAATCTTGTAGGTTCGGATTTGGGCCTCTTTCGTGAGTTTTCCAGTGCATCTTAACCTCTAGATTGGTTTTTCCCTCCTGGATTAGTCCACTTGGATTTCTTTTTACATCCCTGTATCATAATTTTCAGTTGATTGTCTCTCATCTAATCAGTGTGGTTTCTCATCCTAGGATTCATGGTGTCTTCGACTGCTTTTTTGGCCACATGTTCATTGAGCTTCTGAGTTGTGTATGATTCGGTCTTGTCTTTTGTATTTTCAACTTATGGACTGATTGGTTGGTCTCTTTTTTCGATTCTACGTGTGTTGGGTCATCAAACTATCATCCTGGTGTCTGTTTGACCTTCCATCTATCACCCTGAGCATAGATGACATTGCTCATTGAGTGGATTTGAAAGTCCTCTTTCTACGTGAAGGAATGCATGTATGTTTTGAGTGTATTTTAGATTCGCTTTGAATTGGTCTCTTCATGTTTGATCATTTCATTCGAGTTGCTCAAAACTAGTGTTCATTTTGTCCTTTTAGTGTAACAGTGCATTATTGCTTCTCATTCATATAAAAGAGAAAAATTTGCATTCTTTCTCTCTATTTGAAAATGAAAAGTAGTATTTGGCAGTAGTAGCTTTCTCATTAAAAAGTGAACAATAAGAGAAAATCCTTTTTTTTTTCTTCTTTGGTTGTGTTAGTAGCATTAGGAGAAGTTCTTCTTGCATTCAATTGATTTTTGCTTCGTTGTGAACTCCTATCCCTCTCTTAGCTAGTTTTTCATCGAATTGGAATGATATTCTTTCTCATGTAGTTGTGCATTAGAGATTTGAGCTTACATTCGGTAAGGACTTGAAGCTGAAATATAATTTCAAGATAAACTTTAAAATGAACTCAATCAACCTAAGGAAGAATTGAAACTTAACGCTCATATTTAGAGGTCTAGGCTAGTGACGTGTTACGATATCGTTAAACCTAGTAGCTGTCGCTCGTCATCTGGCATTAGACAGCGCTAGCACAAACTTGTGCTCCCCGTACCGTCGAGTATATAAAGGGAGTCCCTCATAGGTTGCAATCCTTTATCCATAGGAAGATGAGTCTATCGCATTGTAACCGTGATACACCATCCACAACATTCTGGGAGACTTCCTGCACATACGTTAAGTCCTTGGTAATTTCTCTTTCGTTTGATCACCAAGGTGTATATTGCAGTTCACGGGAGCTTGGTACACGCACTTGCTTAGAGTTCCTGAGTAGTCATTTTGATATTTCTGCGACTCTCTAAATTTGAAAAGATCTTCGAGCACTTGTCCTTTCAAGCTTGTCCAACCTGAAAGTGACTAGAGTCATATTTTTCCCTTTTCTCTACTCTTAAAATATGAAAAGGCAGAGTTTTTTTTTAGTGTCATAAAATTTCTTACCTACGATCACATGCCCATTAAAGTTATTTTCTTGGCTTTTTCATAAGTAATTCCGATTTTTCTTGAAGCCTCGAATCAATTATCTCTTTTCTCTCTTGTTTTTGAGACAAAGTCGCGGTGGCGGAACCACCAATTTTGTCATTCCCTTTATTACCTCGTAGTGAAGAACCCTCTCCTAAAGTTTCTTCAGAGACATCTTAGTCTGTTAGGACTCTAGGTTACTGGAATTCTATTATTCCTAGTGTTCAACCTCTTTCCACTTGATCTCCTCCTGAGGAACCATTTGATATCAATTGGCAGCCTGCGGACGCTTGGGCCTTTTTTAGGGAAGATCCCTCACAACCGCTTGAATCACCATTAACCTGTGCTTTACTTGCCACTGCTCATCACCTTTTCACCGACATCATGTATTCATCCGACATGGATGCCACAAGTCCTATTAGTAGTGAAGAGACATATGTTTGTATGGGATAATATCAGTTCCCTCCAAAGAATTTTTCTTATGTCTCAGGTCAACCTTCCTCGCATCCTTCGTCTCTCCTGGCTGGTTATCGTTCATTGAGTCAGATCATTTTTGGTGCTACATCTTTGTATCAGAATCCAATATGGTCAAGTACATCGGCTCCTTCAGAGGGGTCGTTTGTATCCGGTCCATCCCCTTCGACTCCTATCGTGTCAACGGTTATTACATCTGTACCAACCCAGCCCACTATTTGTGTTTCTTTACCCGTACCTTCTGTTAGTGTGATTCCGTCACTACTGCCATCTTATGTTGTTCGTGGGATGCTTCATATTGCTTCTGCGATACCTGTTGGACCTACCGTGAGTGGATCATAGCCTCATGTTTCGAGAGTCCATCAACCTACTGGTAGTGCATCTATCTCTTCTAATCTTATTCCTGGAGGTTTGACGTACAACCAGTATATGATGGCCATTTAGCAATAGAATTACTTCCCTTAGGGTTCTCAGTAGGTTCAATCTCCCATCGATCCTCTGCATTACTACGATGAGCATGAAAATCACATCTAAGGTGCATTATATGTTCAAAAGCCTAAGATGCCAGTTTACCCCAACCAGTTCTCATACCTACAGGGAAAACCTAATGGTCCATAAGGAAAAGCCTTTCAAGGACAACCTTTAGTCCAACAGGGAAAACCCTATGGTCCTACTCGTCAACCTCATGTTCTATAGGGAGCATATTATGTTCCCCAAGGGCAAACCTATCCATCTCAGGGACAACCTTTTGTGCAACAGAACCAACCTTACGTTCATCAAGTCCCCACTTTTGTACAACAAGGTCAACCCTATATTGCTCAGTCGAGCCAACCTGGTCTTCAGGGGAAACCTGGCTCATCTCAACCATCAGGCCAACCTGTACCCCAGGGCAGCCTGGTGGACCTCAACATCCAAGCCAACCTATACCCTAGGGACAACCTGTCCAACCTCAACATCCAACCTGCAGCCCAGGGATAACCTGCTCAACCTCAATATCCGGGTCAACCTGCACCCCAGGGGCAACCCGTGCAGCCTCAAGGCCCACCTTTTATTCCTCAAGGTCAATGTTCAATGGTACAAGGTCCACCCCAAGGCACTGCTTACATTCTGCAAAAAAATCTATATGTTTCTCAGACATGACCTCGGTATTTTTCTCAGAATCAGTATCATGGTCCTCAACCGGTGTATGGGAAGAATTATCAGAACTATAACCCCTATGAAAAAAATCCTACAGGATAGAACATATGGGGTCAAAAATTTTCCCAACCTGGTTGGAATCCCAATACTGGTCTCTATCAAAGGCCTACAATGCCTTTCAATCCACAATTTCCATTTATTTCTATGATGGAACTGCTCGATGTGTCGAAGTTGACAAATGATCCTATCCTTCATGATGCATATTGGCCCCTAGTTCCTACCAAAATCCCTAGCGATTGTCCCAAATTTGAAGGAAAGTCTGGAGAAGACCCCCAAGCACATGTTATGACATACCATCTTTGGTGCTCCTCTAACTCTTGGGTTGACAATTCAATTCGACTACGTCTTTTCCAAAGGAATCTCACTGGTGTCACTGCAAAGTGGTACATTGAGCTCTCCCGCGACATATTTCAAGATTTAAAATCTCTCTCCATGGCATTTCTCATGCACTTTCAGTTGCCGGTTTGTTATGAAAATGGGACGCACCTCCTAACATCCTTGAAACAGGATCAAGCTACTCATATCTGCGATCATATTCATGAATGGAGGTGACATCTTCGTTTGATCAAGTTTGAGATTCATGATCAACTTCTAACTAATTGGTTCAATACCTCTTTTATTGGTTTGATTGCTAAGGACATCGCTATGGGGGCATGTGTTACTGAGGAAAAATCCATCACTTGTGCCTAGTACCTCGATCTCGTGTACTCTCAATTCGGCACGTTGTATGAACTCTTGCCTGATGCTCCATGACATGTCATTACCAAAGCACCGATGACGCCATCTATTGATGATATCATTAGATCTCTGTCTTAGACTTCTCATAAGTCTTCTATGAATCCTGCGAAGAAAAAGTCTACTTCTTCCACTAATACTACTTCTCAGCCTCTGAATCCTGGTAAGACCGCGGAAGTGAATGCTGTCCAGTCCACCCCAGTGGATAAAGCTTCCAAAGGTAAGAAAAAGGGTAAAGGCAAGGCCAAAGCCGATACCCCGAAATAGGATTCTCTGAAACCTAATGCTAATGATGGTTCAAAACGTAAATCAAAGTACCCTTGTCTGATTTGTGACGACGAGCATTACACCAAGGATTGTCCACGACGGGCCGAGGTGAGTCGATTACTCAAAGGCACTCAAGGCACTCAGGCTATTCATAAAGAACCATTCCCATCGCAGCAAGCGTGTTTTGCAGAACAGGGCCTATGAGCTAATTGACTATGAAGGCTATCATTTGACGTAGCCCAGAAATGGGTTGTACCTTAAAAAATGCTATGCTTGAGTTTCTCATGCATGTCCTTTTGTACATAAGTGTGTTTTTAATTTTTGTACATTTTTTGGCTTAGTGTGCTTTGCGAGCAATTTTTCCTGTTTATTATGTCATTACTTACTATGTAGATGTCTGCCACTCCTTATGTTGGTTTCACGGATGGTGCCTCCCGCAGTACCTGGAATCTGTCTTCCACAGCCTGAGTGATTTATAGTCCTAATGGTGAGCTGATAGACCTTTAAGGTATTTGTCTAGGACAAACAACCAACAATGTCGATGAATACAGTGTCATCATTGAACTCTTAACCGAAGCCATTGCTCTCGAAATTCATGAATTAATTGTGAACCTAGACTCTCAACTTGTTTTTCTCCAGCTTAATGGGCATTAAACTGTTAGAAATCCTCAGATTTTAAGGTTGTATTTGTGTGTTCATTTGTTATAAAGGAATTTTGATTATATCACATGTCAACATATTCCTAGAAGAATGAATGTGTTAACTGATGCAGTAGCCAATATTATATTAGATATACATTTGTGAAATTTGTAAAAGAATCATCATCGCATAGTAATATTTAGACAGGAAATTAAGAATATATATATATATATATATATATATATATATATATATAATGATTGTTTGTGTCCACGTTCATCATAAGTTCAAAAAAATGTGTGTTTTGGTTACATCCTGAGACATCATGTCTCTCAAAAATATGCAGAAATAAAGCCTAGGCATCTAATCAGCATGATGATCGTGATAGCATGTCACTGCATGCACGACCTGCCTCAGTAAACAGTGGATGCAGTTAGACACCCCTGAAGTGTGTCTCGGATACACACGAGGAATATCCTCGAATCTCACGTAATCTGGTATCTCGCTTGTGAGTCCCTCCAAGTTGTGCGCGATCTCTTCTTCCTCGCTTCCCTCACCTTGAGGGGCTGCCTCGAGATTACGTGGGACCCTCCATGCTATGGGG
Organism: Pinus albicaulis; assembly: GCA_034641835.2. Taxonomy (NCBI): domain Eukaryota; kingdom Viridiplantae; phylum Streptophyta; class Pinopsida; order Pinales; family Pinaceae; genus Pinus; species Pinus albicaulis. The sequence continues at coordinate 271,861,599 of CM076575.1, read as the reverse complement.
GACATTCCTTCAGGTCTATTTGGGCTAACATATGCATTGCATGGATTAATAATCAAAATGTATATAAACAAAAAAAAATCATAATACTCATCAAAATAAATAAAAAATGATTTTTTACCCAAAGCATCCCAATCCTCTCCTTCTGGGAGTGGAAGGTTTGGATCACCCATGAAATCAGTGCCAGTGTACGACCAGTCCTCTACGACGATGAGTTGTCGGTGGAGCCAGCTGAAGAATTCCGCTTCTATGACATATGTTGACCACCTCCAGATCGAGGCATCAGCTCCGCCCAACGAACCATCTGTGGCTCTCATGCTAGTGGTATCGATACTGTCACCTCCTAGCATTGAAATATCGGAAACCGTTCTAGGATGAATGGTATCAAGATGGACCTGTATCCAATTTTTTTTAGCTTTTCGTTCTTGCACTTTGTTAACTGGTGCTTTAGGTTGATTGTTACAGATTCCTCCCAGTTGAAAATGGTTGGAGCAATACAGTCCATGGAAAGTTGAAGCTATGTCTTTGTAGCTTCATGAGGGGCCTGAGATCTAGTGGCTCGTGTTATAATGTGTAGCATTACACTTAATGCCAAGTCAGTTATTGTCTGAATATCTATTTTTCCGATCTTCGATTCTTTCTTTGCTCTTGGGATGACTCTATCTATCAGCATGCCCATGCTCTCACCCATGTGCCAGGAACTTGTCATGATCAATTTCTCTCCCCTCCATGCCAATCCAATGATGAAATATATGTCAGAGACTTCTATCTCCAACTCTTGGTCATGAAGCAGAAATCTTTCTCGATCGGTGTCCCACATACTGATCAAGTACTGTAGTAGTTCCAGCTGAGCTCGTAGACATGGTGTTAGGAAGAATTTCAAGAGCCAACAATCTCTCAGGGCATCCATGCATGCATCATTTCCCATGGCTTGTTCATATTCTTCCCCGTGCTCTCTTTCTTTCCACTCAATGACCATTTTGGCTTTTAATTACCTGTAAAACCATAATTGGGGCTTCCATTAGTCACATAATTGACTTTTGAATGGTTTAAATATGGCTATTTAGGAGATTTTTTTTCCATTTTTAGCCGCGGCGATTGACGCTACTGTTTTACAAACGGTGGCGCCAATTGGAGCCTCCCCTTTATAATTCTAGGCGGGTCGGCGTGACTCCGTGCCTGGAACCTACACCGACCGTCATGGCCAATCCATAACAAAATCCCCCCAAATACATAAAAAAATATAAAATTAAGGAAATGAAACATATTTTAAAATGAAAGAAAAGATGAGACTCTTACCTAGAGAAAGCGGATTTGTGAATGACCTCCTAGATTATCTGTTGTCAGCTCCACAAGATCACAGTTAAAAATGGTAAAATGCTCACAAGAAAGTGAAAAGGTGAAAATTAATTTGTTCTTACTATTTCTGTCATTTTATAACCTTTTAATAACCCTAATTAGGTTTTAAGATTATTTTTCAATTATTTTAATGTTTATCTTGAAAAATGGTTTTTACATTTGTTTCTTGTGCATCAATAGGTCCTAAACATTATGACGATGAAGTGACGAGTTGTATTTTATTACTTTTTCAGAGTCAGTAAAAACACCAAAAAGTTTGATCCGGATTTATGTAGGAACGCAACAGAATAAACATATAACCATAAATACAGAGATGCAGCGGAATTAACACTTCATTTCATTAATATCAAAGAACTGAAATTTGCTTACAGACAAAATGGAAATAAAACTAGCTAGGGCACTGGTAGCTATCTCTGAGAAGAGATGTGGTGGCTACAGGCCTCTGAACTGAGTTACACTGAGGCTCGAGGGCATATTTATTATTGAGAAACAATGGAGAACCCTAAACATCCCAAAAACCTAACCTTAGGAGATGAAGCGCCAAAACTATGGGCCCCGTTTGGGTAAATTGGTGTTTCAACTTCCGAGGGACGTAACATTGGCATACTATCTCCGTTTGATGCACATGATACATCATTAGAAAGCTCTATCCGAGGACTACAACTATCGAGACGAGGATGATCCAATTTGTTGGTAAAACGATACCCAAAAAACGTCGTTTAGGGCCTCAAAACGGCTTCGGAAGTTTAGGACCCGAAAAACTGCTAAAAATAGTAAGTTATGCCGAAACTGAAAAACTGAAAGAGACAATGGTGGGGGCCCAAGTGGAATAGGCGGGTGGCCACCAATATCCACCTGGATCATTCCTCCCCCCTTAGGAGGCAATGGTCCCCATTGCGTTAAGTTCCTCCATGAGATGAGGAAATTTCTGCTGAACTTGGTCCCTGGTGAACCACTTTCCTTGGTGCAGGAGTTGGCCGGCTTTGACAACCCGATATAGTTGGATCTTCTGCTGGCGAGTGTTCTTGATTTGCATGTCCATGATGCAATCTGTGGTGGCCTGTTCCATGCAGTCTGGATTTAACTCAGTTGGTGTGAGTTGTTCTGCAATGTCCGAGGTGTCCAGTAGAGGTTGGAAGTAAGGACGAAGGCGATCCACATTGAAGACTGGGTGCAGACCAAGGAATGGTGGAATACTGAGCTCGAATGCATTGTTCCCTACAGCCTTGGTGATGGTGTACGGCCCGTATCGGAGCGGGCGAAGCTTGCGGTGCGGTCCAGTGAGGTGCTCCTTCTGCAAATGTAGCCATACTTTGTCACCCACCTGGAAGTTGTGTGGCACCCGATGTTGATCATGGCGTTGCTTGTACTTGGCATTGGCTCTGTCCAATATATCATGAACTTGTTGGCGGATGTGTTGAATGCGCTCGATGAAGCTACTGGCTTTGTCAACTTCAGACTGGACATGAGCTGAATTGGCCTGAGCAGCTGCAAATGGCATGGCTACGTCAATGGGGCATAGTGGCTGGAATCCCAAGCCTACCTGAAAGGGGCTATGGCCGATTGAACTATGGAGAGCTCGATTATAACTATGTTGTACATAAGGGAAGGCTCTTGTCCCATGTGCGTGGATGCTTTGAATTGTACATGCGCAGAATGTGTACAATCATTCTGTTGACGACCTCTGTCTGGCCATCTGTTTGGGGATGGAAGGCTGTGGACTTGGTGAGCTTTGTGTCCAACATTGACCAGAGGCTGGACCAAAATGTGCTGAGGAACCTGCTATCTCGATCTGATATGATAGACTGTGGGATCCCAAAGTGTACCCATACTCGTTCAAAGAAGAGTTTAGCAGTAGCTTCTGCTGTGATATTCTTCTTACAGGCCGCCATAATGGCCATCTTCGAGAATCTGTCAACGACCACGAAAACGCAATCATTGCCATTCTTAGTAGAGGGCAGGCTCGACATGTAATCCATGGAGATGGATTCCCAAGGTCGACTAGGGGTAGGTAGTGGAGTATATAGGCCTTGCTTCTTGATGGTCGGTTTGGCAATGGCACAAGCAGTGCAGGATCTAATGTGCTTCTCAACATCCTTTCGAAGGTTCGGCCAATAGAAATACTTCTATAGTATTGCTACTATTTTCTCGACCCCGAAATGCCTAGCGACTCGACTGTAGTGTGCTTCCCATATCATCTTGGCACGCTCTCTTGAAGGAACACAAAGGTGTCCCAGGTGACATAAAAGTGCATCTTGGAGGTGAAAATTTGGAACTCGCGTGCCCCCCAAGAGTGCCTTGTAAGTGTGGTTGAATTCTGGGTCACTCTCATAGAGAAGCGGCCAATCAGAAGTCTCGTGCCCACAAGAGTTGAGCACGGTGGTGAGCGCCACGATCGGTGGTCGGCTGAGGCAGTATGCAACATTATTGGTGCTACCCTTCTTGTACTTGATGTTCAAATGAAACTGTTGCAGATATGTGGACCACTTCTGATGGCGATCATTCTACAACTTCCCTTGTGTCTGTATGAACTGCAAGGGCCAGTGGTCTGTGTGGATGATTGTTTCCTTCCCCAAAATGTAATGCTTCCATTGTCGATAGGCTTGCACAATGGAATACATTTCTTTGTCATAGGTGGGATACTTGCGAACTATCTCAAACAATGTCTCACTGTGATATGCCACTGGATGTCCCTGTTGAGTAAGAACTGCCCCAATAGCATAGTCAGAGGCATCTGTCTTGATCTCAAATGGCTGCTGCAATTTTGGTAAGGTGAGCACTGGGGCAGAACAGAGGCGATTTTTCAATTCTTTGAATGCCTTCTGTTGAGGTTCCGACCAAAAGAATTTTTCTCTTGCTCCTCCTTTGGTGACTTGACTCAAGGGCCAAGTGATATGAGAGAATCCCAACACGAATCTACGGTAGAAATTAGCAAGACCCAGAAAGCTGCGAAGCTCTGTTATAGTGGTTGGCGCTGGCCAATCCCGAATGACTTGGATCTTGGCTGGATCCACATGCACCCCCTTTCATCAATAATGTATCCCAGATATTGAACCTGGGTCATGCCAAACGTGCACTTCTCCAAATTGGCACACAACTTGTGTTGCCGCGGTGTTTGGAGGACTTGTCGGATGTGATGAAGGTGCTCTTCCCAAGTCTTGCTGAAGATCAGAATGTCATCCAAGTAAACCACTACGAATGAGTTGGTGAATGGCCGCAAGATGTCGTCCATCATCCTCATGAAGGTTGCGGGAGCATTCGTGAACCCGAAAGGCATGACCAGCCATTCAAAAAGGCCTTCCTTGGCTTTGAAGGCAGTCTTCCACACATCAGAGGGTTCAATTGGTACCTAGTGATACCCCGACTTCAAGTCGATCTTACTGAAATATTTTGCACCTTGGAGTTGGTCGAGAAGGTCATCAATCCGTGGGATTGGGTACCTATTCCGGACAGTGATCTTGTTCAGCGCCCGATAGTCAATATAGAGTCTCCACGTCCCATCCTTCTTCTGTACCAACACGATCGGACTCCCACAGGGTGATGAACTTGGCCTGATGTGACCTTTCTGCAATAGCTCCTGAATCTGCCTCTTGATTTCATCATTTTCCAGAACAGAGCGCCGATAGATCGGTCCATTGGGTAGCGGCGCACCTGGGGTCAGATCAATCGGGTGCTTGACCTGACAGTGCAGAGGAACCCCTGTGGGCGAGGTGAAGATGTCCCCGTACTCCTCTACAACCTTATCCATTTGTTGTTGTCGTGCAGAGGGGCCCTGTCTGGAGGTCGTGGCCACAGTCTTCTTCTTGCCCTGGGGGCGGATCATCAGGAAAACGAATTTCCTGGTTTGGGAAATGAGCTTACTGCATTGTTTTGCAGTAACCAAAGAGATAGTCGTAGGAGGTGGTACCTCTGGTATCCTGTACAACTTGTTTCCCAAAGTAATAATAACAGCACGAGGTCGAGACTCATACACAGCATGACGCTTCCACAAGTATGGTTGTCCTAATAATACATCAGAAACATCAATAGGAACAACGTCACATAATACCTCATCCGTGAAGGGCTTGATGCTATAGGGAAGGCGACACTGCTGGCTGACGCGGAGATCTCGTCCTTGGTGAAGCCACCCGATGGTGTATGGATGTGGGTGAGCTGTGGTCGGCAAGCCCAATCGCTTCACGGTGTCTGCTGAAATGAGGTTCTTTTGGCTCCCATTGTCGACAATGAACTGTACCGGGGAGCCCTTTACCCACATCTGGGAGTGGAAGAGACGTTCCTCCTCCTCTGGATCTTCCGGTTCCTCCTTTTGGATCTTTGCAGTGGCAACAATGGCGTTGGGCTCCACATCAATAATCTGTTTCCCTTTTTCATTCGCCTTTTCAGGTTCTGATTCGGAGTCAGAGCATGCATCTGACTCAGAAGCCCTCATCTCGGCCACTAGCGGCTGCTTGGCCCGACACTCACTTGTGTTGTGAGTGGAGCTCTTATGGAACTCACACCACTTTCCCGTGTCCTTCTTTGGCTTTGCGGTGTTGTTCTTTTCTTGTGGCTTTGACGGGTTGTCTTTAGCTGCCATGCCTTGGCTCTGTCCTTTGTTCTGCGGTTTGGAAGCACTTTTCCCTTGCTTTTGATTCGCAGATCCAAAGTCTCGCTTCTTCTGTTTGAATTTCTGCTCAATCTTGGCAGCATACCGGTATGCCGTACCAAGCGAGGAGATGTCGAGGAACCCCATTTCCTCCTGAATGTATCTGTGCAGACAGCTGCGATACTTTAGCACCAAATGTTTCTCTGAATCTTTGATACCCAACTTTGTGCGCAGGGTATGGAACAGATTCGTCAGCTCGTGCACATCTTGATCCCTTTGTTGTCGCAACGTGGTCCATTGTATGTACTTGTCCTCATAGCTCCCCACGGGATAGTACTATTCCTTGACGGCGTCTCGGAAAGAATTCCAAGTTGGTACGGCCGAGAACAGAGAGGGTTATGTCTGGTCCTTGTTCTCACAGTAGGTTTCCCACCAGTCCTTAACATGGGGGGTAGCTTTGAGGAGTGCAAAAATAATCTTCTCCCGGTCTGAAAAGTCATGAGCAGAGAAATATCCTTCTAATAGATTCAACCATCTATCTACGGCATCTGCGTCTATTTGACCCTCAAATATGGGAATGTCAAAATTTACTTGTACCTTAAAAGGAGTCGCCACTCCAGAGTGGCTACTGGATGCAGATGCGCCGCCAGTGGGCAGCCGTTGAAGGATCTGAGCAAAGTTATCCATCATCACGTTCCTTTGTTTTTCGAGGGCCTCCTCGAGCAATATTTTGATAGGATCTCCTGCTCCCTCATCTTTCTTTTCGTCCCCCATGGGCGTCCGTCGAGGTTTGCGAGGCTGATCTTGCAAGGGTTCCACCAGATCAAGCCCTAGCTCCTTATACCCCGACCTCGTTGGGGACATGCAAAGAAGGATCGAGAAAAAGCAGACCGCTCTGATACCACTGATTCGGATTTATGTAGGAACGCAACAGAATAAACATATAACCATAAATACAGAGATGCAGCGGAATTAACACTTCATTTCATTAATATCAAAGAACTGAAATTTGCTTACAGACAAAATGGAAATAAAACTAGCGAGGGCACTAGTAGCTATCTCTGAGAAGAGATGTGGTGGCTACAGGCCTTTGAACTGAGTTACAATGAGGCTCGAGGGACTATTTATTATTGAGAAATAATGGAGAACCCTAAACATCCCAAAAACCTAACCCTAGGAGATGAAGTGCCAAAACTATGGGCCCCGTTTGGGTAAATTGGTGTTTCAACTTCCGAGGGACGTAACTTTGGCATACTATCTCCGTTTGATGCACATGATACATCATTAGAAAGCTCTATCTGAGGACTACAACTATCAAGATGAATTAGATGATCCAATTCGCTAGTAAAACGATACCCAAAAAACGTCGTTTAGGGCCTCAAAATGGCTCCGGAAGTTCAGGACCCTAAAAACTGCTAAAAATAGTAAGTTATGCCGAAACTGAAAAACTAAAAGAGACAATGGTGGGGGCCCAAGTGGAATAGGCGGGTGGCCAACAATATCCACCTGGATCAAAGTCACCCCCTGGAGTCATCTTTCAACCCTTTTTTGACTCTCGAAAATTGAAAAGATTGTTGAGACTCTTTTCATTTTGAACTCGTTAAAGGCTACGAAACATCATCTTCCCAGTATAGAGGGAATATCTTAGCCAATCATGACTAAGAGGTTCTCCCAGATATTATTTTCTACCTTTTCGGATCTATGAGACTACCTACGAAAAGGGACCTACTAGAGTTTTCTTTTCCACTTCTTTTCAAACTCTCTAAATATGAAAATAAGTCGAGTTATTCATTTGTCAGACTCATTAAAACCTAAATGAAATTGGTGTTAGGTAAAATTGACTCGGGATAGAGTTAATGTTGACTAGGGTAAATAGTAGTGGTTTTGGGGCACATGGTATTGTGCACCCATGGTTTTCAGCCCATGGTATTGCGTGTAATGGAGCCTATAAAAGGCTGGGAAGACTTCATTGTAATGTAGGCCTAGAGGTGAGCGGTGAAGGCTCACTTGGCCGGATTGGCCAGGGTTTTGGCCAATGCTTAATGAAATTTCATTGGTTGGGTTTTGCCACGGATTTGGGGTTTTCCCTGATAAACATCTTTGTTTATGTTTATGATTTGTTGCTGACCTGTTCATGGTTATTGTTCCTCTCGTTAAATATTTTATTTCTATGGTAAATTTCTAAGTGAGACAACCCCACTCACTCTAGCTTTTCCCCCCTCAATTTTTTTACCCAGGGTAATTGTTAACTTGGCATCCCCCCTATCACCTAGATATAACCCAGAATTTACCAGTGATTACCCAGGGGTATGCATGCCATACTAGGTCTTACAGCAGTATGCCCATTTACATGTAATAAATTAACTCCATTATAATAATAATTTTTTGTTTCGTTTCATTGTTACTGTCTTTGCACATATGACATCAATGTCCATATAAAAAGAACCCATCTACCGAATTACATGGGTCACCAACCTCTATAACCGCAAGTCCTCTAGGAGTTCTCTTTAGATACATGGTTCATTAAATCAATCCATGTGCACATATCCTCTCTCCTCCTCTCTTGACACATTCTATGCCCAATGCTCTCCTCCCTTATAAAAAACCATCTCCTTGTTAAATTAAATTCATAATAAGGTTTGTTGTCGACACCTGCCACCATTGTAGCATTGCGCTACTTCAAAGGGTAACAACGACCATTAACATCTAGCACAACATAACGAATTTATGTAGCAAGAAAAACTGCAAATAATATATTGATTCCCAGGTGGAAGATACGAGATTTATTTGGCTTTTGATACGAGACATCGTGACCCTCATCACCATCCTCTCGGCTTCCACCATCAACTTCAACCTTTACACAATGACATTACTCCTACACTTGTTGACCACAAGCAACATATTCATATTCGCTTCAACGATGTTCTTTCTGTGGAGATCGTATCTCATTCTTCTTCCACAACGACTCCACTAATGTGAGCAAATATCATATTCGGCGAGTCATTCGTTTATAAGTCGGTATTAACAACCTTTGCCATAATTTCCATTGCCTCAGATATTTCTGGTGCATCTTCATCCGACACACCATTTTTCTAGCATATCTGGAGATTTCCCTACGAGTTCTTGTTTATGCACTGTTGTGGCTTTGATTTCTTCCTCGAGATCTTAAACTGCCCCCACCGCCATATCCATCACTCTTGGCATTGAGCACCAAAATGTTGCCACTACTTTAGATCTCACGAAGCCCATCTCCATTAATATAATATCACCTCTAGTTATAGCCAACATATCATTGTGGTTTCTCTCAACCAGCAGATCATCGAACCCATTGCGCTTCAGCTTTTCTCGAGATCTCGGGATTGAAACCACAACAAAACCCTTACGACTGTTTCTCTTCCCGGTTTCTTCCATCTGGCAACCCTTGAGAACTCAACCTCGAGCAACTTGCAAAACAAACTAATAGAGATGATGAGCTGGAGGATCTAGTTGTAGTGCCCCTCTGCTCAAATTTGGTCGACGGATCAGAGGTGGAAGAGCAAAAAAATCCTGCCTGTAGGCCAGCGCTATGATCACCTTCGAAATGAAACTTGATCTCTTCCACATGATTGCGTTCATCATTTTTTTTCGATTCCATTATATCTAATCAGATCTATGTTGATCCAACATATTCACACGCAGATCTTACACAAACCTATCCTCTCTCCTTGTTTCCCTTGGAGTCAAAACACAACCTTCGTCTCACAAGACCAACGACAACTTCACATCGTTTGTGGATCTCAAACTTCCACGTAGCTCTACACATGGATGGACAATAATAGGCTCCACACAGTATCTAATTCACCAGAAAATATCATTTATCATACCAAAAAATAGTGAATAGGATCACACCAATCCCATTTACTCGCAAGATGCTTTGATATGCCAGAAAGTCGAAAAATCCATTGATTTATCCATTCATAGGCCAATAAAACCCTTCCCTACAAAAGCATCCCTTTGAAGCCAAATATGGCTCTGATACCATTTGTTAGAAAATTATATATTACAGAGCAATGCAACACATAAAATATGCAGAAAACACAAACACACAAAACACATAAAACAAGAGAGACACAGATATACGTGGTTCACCCAGTTTGGGCTATGTCCACCCCGAATAGCCAGTCCTTCCTTTCTATTATCCAGAAAAATGAAGAGACACAACCTACAACAAATCCGATGTAATATCCTTTGTTCTCTCTCACAGTCTCCCTATTTGTTTCTTGCTCTGAGAATATACATCCAATTGCACAGTTGTAATACAATACCCTCATACAAAGAGAGGGGTTTCCTTCTAGGGCAAAAAACCCTAAACTAAACATAACTTCTACCATCATATCATCCGTCTAATGAACAACCCAGATTGACTAGAAATTACTATACTTTTACAAGGCAATTTTAAATATGTTTTTAGCTTCGGGGGGGCTCCATAAAGTCGCAGCCACCCCCCCTTGTTACACCATTTTTTGGTCATCTAACCCATTATCATTAGATGAACCCAAGTACACCATGTAAGAACAATTTTACCCTAAGTAAAATTGCTTTCACCACCTAAAATAACTTATTCATTCATACTTCCCAGTCACATTTAACCCAAAACAAGGAAATTAATTAAATAAAACCTTATTTATTTAATTATTTCCTAAGAATAAGTTATTTAAATCATTATTTAAATAATATTCTTAGTTAAATTTGACTAAATCATCCATAAATAATTAAATAAATCATTATTTATTTAATTATATTTCCATCATTTCCCTAAAATGATAAATAAATCATTTATTTATTTATTATTTACAAATAAAGGAATTGACCCAAGTCAAGAATCCTTTTCCCTCCAACAAATATAATAAAATATTCCTAAAGGGTGCTTCTAGAATTCGATTAATAATATTTTATTCATGCACCAAGATCTAGATAACCCTAATATTTTGTTATAAATAGGAGGGTTTTCCCCATTCATTAGTCACCTCCATTGCATTAGATCACTTTGGATCTTCTTTTGGTCACCATTTTCCATTTTTCTTTGTGAACTCCCATTGAGTTCTATGTTTTCTTTTCCACATCCATAAGAGAGAGAAATGCTAGATCTGAAACACTGAGGACTTCCAAGAACCCATCCCACTGAGGAGAACCGGAAAACACCTTTCTTGTTTTCCTCTCAGGTGCCCCATTCTTTAATATAATACAAAATTATTTTATATAAATTATTCTTGTCTTGTTCATTGGATCTATGGAGCTATGTTATTTTTTATCTGCTTAATATCTTTTGTGCTTAGATCTGAATTTGTGCAGCAATCTTAAAGGTATTTTGCAGCCATAATCGATGTTAGGGCTATTTTTTATGCGTAGCTAAAGTGATCTTTTACGACGAAAGATTCATACTAACAATTGGCGACTCCACACGGGTTTTCTTTTGCGACCACTGTCGTTTTATCTATTCCTGCATATCCAGTTGTTTCAGACCCTAGGGTTTCTCTTCCATTTTTTGTTTTTCCTATTTTTATGGTGATTTTCACCCCTAAAACCCTTAAACAATCAAATTTTTAACTTCTGTGTGTTTCTGGCCTTATTGCACAGGTGACAGACGTCAGCCGCAGTTGAGACGACAATTTTTTCTGAAATCTGCTGCCGAAAGAGCTGAATCTGCAGGTCACACTTATCGGCCCAAAAATTGCAACCTGAGCCTCAAGACACACTTTTCTGCCCCAAACCTGCGACCTGGATTGAAAACAGGTCAGAACCTACGACCTGCACTTTTTCTGCAAATTTTTCAGCACTTTTTCTGGGTTTTTCTGAAGCTTCTGTCAGGGTTTTCCAGCCTCTGTCTCTGCCCGTTTGGACTTGTTTCTGATCTGCTCCACTCAACTAAGAGGGAATCTTGCCCCTTAGGGCTCTAGTACCCTCCACTTTTTGTGGGCGAGCCTTTTTTGTTTTCAGAAGTCTGAATTTACATAGTTTCAGCCCTATTTTTCTCAGATCGGATACATCCTTTTTAGATCCCTTTAGATCAGCTCTTCTCCCTCTCAAAACACCTCATATCGTTTTGTTTGGGTTCATTTCTAAGGCCACTGCCTTGTCTCTTCTATCTTTAGCTGATATCCTCCTTTTTAGCAGCAACCTTGCCTCTGCCTCTTTGCTGTTCTCTGCACCACTTTTCAGCAGACTTACCCTTTAGATCCCAGTCCCTCCGGACCTTAGATATTTTGGCCTCTTTTTAGTGTGCTTTGCCTAGTTTTTCCCTCTTATCGACTAGTTTTGAGAGACCCACCTTCTTGGGTTAGATTGCTGCATTTTTAGCTGTTAATTTTCTATTTTTTCAGTTTTATTTATTGTAGATTTCTTTTCCATTACGCAGCACACTTTTTCTTTTACTCTCAAAACGTCTGGGTTTAAACAATTAAAATTAATGCACGCCACACACTGAACCTAAGCGAAGAAGCATCTAGTTAACACCGCCTGGCAAAGACTTTAAAATCAATTGTCACTACACCTCTCTTCCCTTGACCTCACTTGATTTTGTCCCCCATTCCCCTTGTCGGTTTCTCTTATTCCTGTCATCATTGTGCCCCCAAGGTGCCTTTCTCGGAGACTTCTTGGCCTTCACCCTCAGTTTCCACTTGGTCAACTTCCTCCTTCCCGTCGTCATCGAGTAAGTCCTCCCCTAAGTCCGCACTCCGAATCTTCCTTTGATTGTTCAGGTTCTCCCCCTACTCCTGGTTCTCCCCCTGTCACTTTTACCATGTCTTCTTTAGGGCCTACTACCAGCAGCAACCCCAGTACTATTTCTGGGTCTGTTTCCAATGGAACCACCTCGGGACCTACCTCGACTGCCCCATTGCTCCCTTATATGGCTGGCCTTAGTCTCCCCGACTTCAATCAACTAATCAATGATCCTATCCGCCATGATGTTAGTTGGCCTGCTATGCCAACCAAGCTCCCTTCCGACATTCCCAAGTTCGAAGGCCTTGCTAGTGATGATCCCTCCAACCATATCCGATCCTTCCATGTGTGGTGTTCCTCCAATTCCATTACTGACGACTCTATTCGTCTTAGATTGTTCCAACGCACACTTACCAGTGAAGCCTCTAAATGGTATGTTGAGCAGGCCACCTCCTCCCATACCACTTTTACGACCATTTCCCAAGCCTTTTTATCCTATTTCCAGCTCCCTTTCCGATACGACACCGGCATCGAGCTTTTAACCTCCTTCCGTCAATCCTCTTCAACCCGCCTTTTCGCTCATGTCCAGGAATGGTGGTGAAGAAGAAGCTTATGTCGAGCTCCTCCCTTTGAAGATCGAGTTTATATGGACTGGTTCCTTCACTCTCTCTTACCTCCCATTGGCAAAGATGTCGCCTCTCATTTCCCTTAATCCGAAGAAGCCACCCTCCAAATAGCCTTGAAATATGACCTTATTTATGCCCAATATGGTTATGTTTATACTGTCCTTCCTGACCTCGCCAATCTCGGTGGCACTAACGCCCTGGGGGCATCTCACTCTGTCGACGATATCGTTGGAGCTCTTTCCCATACCTCTACCCAACCTACTATGGGCTATGGTTTCCCTCCAGGAGGGGCCAGCACCTCTAGCACTTTTCCCCCTCCCGATAGCATGTATACAGGATACGGCATACCTCCTCCTTTTGCCCCTACTCCTGCTTACCTCACTATTGCCCACTCTAACCCTTATCCTTACCCACAGCCTGGTGTCCCAGCTCCTCTAGCATTTGGACCTCCCACTCCCTTGCCTTCTCCACCCTTGCCACCACACTTACTACCCCCTCCAGGGCAAGTATTTGCGCAACAGGGGGCACCTAATCTTCTTCCTTATCAAAGAAAAAGGAAAGGCAATCTATCTGCCCCTGGTAATCGTGGACCTAATCCTTCAATTACTGATCCTCACACTGCTAACTAGCCATAGGGTTCTCATCCCAATCCGAACAGGCCACTTCACACCAATCAAACCTGTTCATGTTGCGGTGTTTATGGTCACTACACTCACGATTGTCCATTATTACCACAAATGTGGAAGATGTGGGATTCTCAGGCCACCGTGCGGGGACAACACTCCTCCCCTCCCTCCCCAACTACTTCTCAACCCGCTGTGTTTACTGTTCCTTTCCCCCAATAAGGATTTGTGGCCACTCAACCCCCTCATGCCCCAGTAACCACCCAACCTTCCTCTTATGGTTCCTCTAATTACCAGATTCTCATGATGGCCTCTGACCCACCCCTCACCATCGACCTCAATCTTCAAACTCGGTCCCGTCAGTATTCCACACCTCCCGTTCCATCTGTCTCCAAGTCTCCATCGTCCGGTCCTACATAGCCTCTATCGACACCCAGTGGTCCCTTGCCACTCCCTCCGCCCAAAGCAGAGGTTCATCCCAAGACTCCTAAGGGACCATTATGCCGAAATGCTGCCTCTGGTCGGGCTGCCCATTCATACAACATAGTAGATGATCTGGCTCAATCTCCTGCCACCATTTCAACACTGGAACTCCTCCAGTCATGTCCTTCTCAAAAGAAGGCTCTACTATCTACCGTGGGCGCTATAGATCCTGATGAGGACCAATCAATTGTTTTCGACACTCGTTAGTCAGATCATCCCCCTCTCCCTCCTTCAGATGCTTTCCAAATCCCAGTCAAAATCCGAAATGCCAATGTTGCTCGGTGTATTATTGATGAGGGGGCATCTACCTGCGTAATGTCCGCTTCGGTTTGGAAACAACTTGGATCTCCTGAATTGGCCCCTTCCACGATCACCCTTCGTGCGTGGGATGGCCATGCCTCCCAGCCCATTGGCCTCTTCCGTAACTATCCTATCACCCTTGCCGGTAAGACTGTCTGTGTCGACGTTGAAGTTATCGACGCCCCTCTTGACTACAACATTCTTTTGGGGCGTAGTTACACCTATGACATGTCTGTCGTCCCATCCGCAGTCCACCGCAAGATGTTTTTCCCTTATAATGGCAAGATTGTCACCATTGACTAGTTGACCTACCACGAACCAAAATCTCAAACCTCCCCTGAGTCCACCATTTCTACTATCACCAATAAACCAACTGTCGATTCTTTGACCAGTGTTTCCCTCGGCGTGTATAAAGACACCTCTTTGCTTGGAAATTTTCCTGGTCCTCCCCCTCCTCCTGTCTCTGACCCAAACTTAGCGAATATTTGCATGATGCAATCATCTCAGGCTGGCCTTTCCCAACCTACTCCAGCTAGTCAGCAACCTCAATCTCGCCCTCCGCAACTTGCTCCTAGCCCTTCGCTTCAGTCACCCGAACCTTTTTCACCCGGCCCTTCCCATCATACTTAAGAACCTCCCTACCCTCCTGAGTTAATTCCCTCAGGTCTCCACCATATGGGAGCCGTCCCCCCTGGTCATTACCCTGCCAGTCATATACCTTTCCTTGGTCCCCCCGGTGTCTATTCGGTCCCTGTCATGGCCACCCTTTCCCTTCCTAATCTAACCTCGGGAATTCCCGTCTGGTATCTTACTCCTCCAACCGAGACCCCACCAGGCCACCCTAAACCATACATAGCAGTGACACCCATACAAACGATCCCCTTCGCTCCTTCCACCACCACAGTGCCCCTAGCCCCTTCGCAAAACCCTCCTCATGCTGCGACAACTACAGGCAAGAAACACAAAACTCGCAAGGGGGCATCCAATGATAAGGCCACCGCACCTGACCCTACCCCTCCCCAACCCGCCAAGCCTTATGCCTTGTGTGATGGTATTAGTTACCCCACCCATAATTGTCCTGAGTTGCCCCATATTCAACCCATGGTTAAGGTTGTGTTCCCTGAATCTAGGGTCCCTGACACCTCTGTTTCTTCCTCATCCATAGCCAAGAAATCAAATATTCTTCGCACCAAAAAACCCTGTGCTCTGTGTGGTGGCCATGGCCATTACTCTCACCATTTTCGTCACCTCACGCATTACCGAGCCTCTTTAGAGGTCATCCGCAAGTACGAAGTGGAACAAAATCAATCCGCCTCTCCTATACTTGCTTAATATGTGTCCGATCTACTTAAGGATCCCCCTACTACCATTGACATTCCTCCCCCTGATGTTGAAATGTCGGAACCTGCTGCTCCCATCCATTACCTATCATCATCCGCACGACCCACAGAGTACATTCCCTATGAATCCACTCCATCTGTTCTGCTTAACCCTCCTTCAGACAATTTCTCGGGTTCTTCATGTTTTGACCATATTTTTACCCGTTCTTCTGACATTCCCCATGATGACTTGTATTTGTGACTCTCTTCCCATACTGATGATTTAGGTACCTTTGCAGCGTCGTATAGTCTCCTTGACCCTTCCATTCCCTCTCCTAATCACGATCATCCCATCCCTATCTTCGATGTCCTTCGCAACCTGAGTGCCCGCTCTTCATCCCATAGTTCTCATTCATCTCCCTCTCATCGATATCTGAGTCCTAGACTTCCTACTCGAACTACTACCTCCCGTAGCCCTCAATGGATGTCTATCCTCTCCTCACGCTACCATTCTTTTCCTCATCCCTCCCATTCCTTGCCTTATGACATTATTACATCGGCCCCCTCGTCCACCCATTCTCTTGGCTACGCCGATGGGGCAAGTCACCATTCCCACCATCTCGCTTCAGCAGCATGGGCCATATTTACCCCCTTGCATTCCCTGGTTATTGCAAATGGGTTTTGCATTGGTAATGCCACTAATAATCAGGCTGAATATGATGCAGTTCGTGGTCTCTTAGCCGCTGCCCTCTCTTATCACATCCTCCATCTGCATGTTCATTTGGATTCCCTGCTTATTGCATTACAACTTAATGGTGTCTATCGTGTGCATAACCCTATCCTGTTTAGACAATATTTACGAGTGAAACTTTGGTCCGTGAATTTAGATTCATTAAATTTAACCATATACCTAGAGATCAAAATCACTACGTAGATCAAGTCGCAAATCATGTTTTAGACTGGCATTTATCACACACAACACAATAACATTTAACACCATAAACCAAATGTAAATACATCATATATATTATATAACATGTGTTTTTAGAGTCCATATACTATAAAACATACAACATGCCCATAACATGTTACAATAACAAAACTACAAAATGAGGGGCACCACTCGCCCCTACCTAGACACTGGGGGGCACCACCTTCCCTACATCTAATCACTCTCTGGAGGATCTCGAGCCAATGGCTCTGCTCCCGCAGCTCGTAGATCACGCACAACCTGACCGTCCATCGCCATGCATCACATGATACCTCGCCACTCTGAGGGTAGCCCAATACATAACTCTATGTACTGGTCATCCAAATCCTTCCAACCACGCTCCGACACACCGGTTAGCATCCCGTCACATCTACGATGGATGTCCTCCACTAGAGCAGCCATATCATCATTCTGTGCCATCCTTGATCCACTTGCACCTGTAGCCCCCGCTGCTGCAGGTCGTCCCATATATCCGGCCGGTTTTACAGGAGCTATATCTACATTCCAGACAACATCAAAATTAGTACCATGAACACTAGTCACAAACTCTAAAATGCACACAACAGATTAGTTACTTTTCACTCACCATCGAGTCCCCATACTCGACCAGGCGGAAGCGGCAAGTCCGGATCTCACCAATATCTCATCCCACTATAGGGATAGTCTTCTATGTATAGTGGCATTTGATCCCAATGGGCGAAGAACTCTGGTTGAAACACCCATCTGACCGCCCCTCCTCCTCCTCTACACAATAATCATCTCCACCGATGCATCCGTGGCTCCCTTGGCCCACCATCAGATAACTGCACACGAGGTCGTAAGGTCAGGATCTTCTCAAAGAAGAACAAGCACAACACCGTCCCATAGGCAAAATCATGATTCACTTGCCGCTTGCATAGCGACAACTGTCGTTTCACCGATACCAACATCATATGGGCCCACCCATAGTAAGTCCCACTCAGCACACTCTCTACAATCATCATCTGCCCTCCAGTGATGTGATGGAAGGCCTGGCTGCCAAAGATCTGCAACACTGCTACAGCCACTGCCCCGGTCTCCAACCTCTCTAGATCACCAATGGATATCCGAGTCCCTTTGACTCGGACACCTGGGCGACAATTTCACTCAACAAACTCCATAATGTTACGCCCCCGTGGTAACACTGGCTGTGTATTTCCCACCATCCCCAATGGTGGGAGACCAGTCAAGAAATACAAATCCTGGACCGTCAGCTCGATCCTGTGCCCCTGCACTACAAATGCCTCCTGATCTGGATCCCAATAACTGATAATCTGGGCCAACAAGGGCTCTCCATCCCTCATCAAAGGGTTCTCCAAAAATTTCAGAACCCCATGTCTAGCCAGTGCACGATGGACACCCTGATCCGCCTCGATTTCCGTTCGTAGTGTACCTAAGTCTCTCTCTCTCCACTTTATCCGTATATCTGCCATATCTGCACAAAACCATTATTTTTGTCAGCCTTCAGATCAAAAAAACTGCATTATCTTACACCAAAATAGAATTTCAGCCCATAACAGCATTGAAGCCTCCCACACCCAGCAAGTCGCACCTTTTGGGAAAAACCTGGGCCAGGTCGCACTTTTCAGGCCAAAACCTACGTCCCAGGTCACAGATTTTGCCCCAAAAAGTTTGACCCGACCGTAATGAGGAAGTAGGGGCAGTTACTGGAATTTAAAACCCTAATATGCAATTTCATTCCATCAAAAACAAAGCTTAGGATTAGGCCTCTTACCTGCAACTGACGGTTCACAATTCCAATGGTTGGTTTGTCCGCTACAATCGCCGCAAGATTTAGGGCCTTCTCTCCTCTCCACATTCACCACAACTACATAAGCAAATGAATGATTTTGGAGGGAACACGCCCTATTAGAAGAAAACCCCTGTTTTTTCTTTCGCCCGCTGCGACCAAACCGTAGCCCCGTTTGACACACCGTATGCACCGTTGGAAAGCTCTCACCGAGCACTCAAATGAGTATCTGTCAGTTTTTTATGTTTTTCTACTTCACTAGGACACATTTTTTCCATGAATGGCCTATTCACCTCTTCCCAAAATCGAATTTCTTCACTTACGACACTTGTACTTGGGGCACCACTTTTCCTCCTTATTCGTCTTCGTTCGTGTTGACTTTCGTCATGAGCTACCCCATTGTACTCATGCTTTTATGGTTCCCAATTGGACCCATTCTATGAGGCAGCACCATTGAGTCGCCCTTGTTTAGAGCATCTGAGTCACGTCACCAGCCCATTCATGGAGTCTACCCCGAGTCCTTTTGTACCCCGCCATGGTTCTCCATCCTATCCTACTTGGTCCCTCTCTCATGTCATACATTACGGCCTTCAGTACCCCTGTCTACTATCCCTCATGATATGGTGTCAGTCACTGCCAAGACATTTATACACTTTATGCTCTAACACGGGCAGTCATCCAACTGCTCCTCCGCTTCTCTCATTCCATCATCATCAGTAGTATCCACTTGTTCGTCGCTCTACTTTTTTCCCCCGTGCCTTAGTTGGGGTTCGCTTATTGCCTCACCTGTGGTGGGCCTACTTCTGTTGACATCAGCCCATTTACTCCAGAAGCCAGGTCTAGGGGGCAGTGTACCTTGGTTCGAGCTCTTCCGCGCATGATCGTGATATATACACTCGATGGTCCAATGACGCAGTAGCAGCTATTGGTGATTCCCGGGCATGTCTGAGATGTCTCAACCCTCATGAGGGGGTGGCCCTGCAGGTAGCCCCCCACATGCCCGGATGACTTCTTCATTCCTGCCCTTGATGCAGCTCCTCTCATTTGGTGATATCGGCCTCAACCGCTTGCAGTGCCTCTTCGATTTGCACACATCAGTCAGATTTTACGAGCCCTTCCCCGCATGTAGGGGGCATTTGGGTGTCTTTCTATCTCATGTACTACCATATTATTGTATAAGTCCTGACGATTATTCCAGGAATCGCATGTATGTGGGATTCATCATGTTATTTATTTGTCTCATGTTTCGGCCAGCACATGCTTCATTATTGCGTTCCGTGGTTTTCCGGGCGCCTTATTCTTTGTAATTTGTCTCAGCGGGCATAGGTATGCCTCCCCCGCCGCCTTTAGCAAAGGTACCACTTCATAAACTAGAGACTTGTTGCACTTGTAAGTCTCGTCTCCTCAGGGTCTGGTCCTTTGGCATTTTAATCTACTTTACATTCCTCTCTCTCATTTCCCTCTTATTGTCCATTGATTGAGCTCTTACAACGTACTTCAGTCATACGATTTTCTCCTAACACTCGTACATTGGGGGGAAATCTGTTACACCATTTTTTGGTCATCTAACCCATTATCATTAGATGAACCCAAGTACACCATGTAAGACCAATTTTACCCTAAGTAAAATTGCTTTCACCACCTAAAATAACTTATTCATTCATACTTCCCGGTCACATTTAACCCAAAACAAGGAAATTAATTAAATAAAACCTTATTTATTTAATTATTTCCTAAGAATAAGTTATTTAAATCATTATTTAAATAATATTCTTAGTTAAATTTGACTAAATCATCCATAAATAATTAAATAAACCATTATTTATTTAATTATATTTCCATCATTTCCTAAAATGATAAATAAATCATTTATTTATTTATTATTTATAAATAAAGGAATTGACCCAAGTCAAGAATCATTTTCCCTCCAACAAATATAATAAAATATTCCTAAAAGGTGCTTCTAGAATTCGATTAACAATATTTTATTCATGCACCGAGTTCTAGACCGCCCCAATATTTTGTTATAAATAGGGGGGTTTTCCCCATTCATTAGTCACCTTCATTGCATTAGATCACTCTGGATCTTCTCTTGGTCACCATTTTCCATTTTGTTTTGTGAACTCCCATTGAGTTCCATGTTTGCTTTTCCACATCCATAAGAGAGAGAAATGCTAGATCTGAAACACTGAGGACTTCCAAGAACCCATCCCACTGAGGAGAACCGGAAAACACCTTTCTTGTTTTCCTCTCAGGTGCCCCATTCTTTAATATAATAAAAAATTCTTTCATATACATTCTTCTTGTCTTGTTCATTGGATCTATGGAGCTATGTTATTTTTTATCTGCTTAATATCTTTTGTGCTTAGATCTGAATTTGTGCAGCAATCTTAAAGGTATTTTGCAGCCATAATCGATGTTAGGGATATTTGTTATGCGTAACTAAAGTGATATTTTACGACAAAAGATTCATACTAACACCCCTGGACCCCCCAGGCAGTGTTTAATTACGGGCGGCATTGCCTCCCCATTAAGGTACAGGTGTCCAACATTGTGATACAAAATAAATAAGATAATCAGGCTCCACACCCAACAATTGGAACTGTCACCATGACGTTATCGAGTTACTCCTTCCTAGGGCTCGTAAAATGTACTAGGATGGATTTTTTCAAAGGAAAAACTTATATGACAAGCAATGCTACCCTCTTCAAGATTTTTTCCAAAAATAATTGGGGTACTCACCAATAATGGTGGGGGAAATGGAACCAGTTCTCAGTCATGTCGGCAGTATGTCACTCTTGAACATGACACTTATCTGCAATTCGTGTTGGGTTGGGGACATCCCATTCGTCATTTTTCCTGCACGAGTTTGGGTTAACCTCTCATCTGCTCTTTTCCATGTCACTGTGACCTCAGATCCCTTGATGCCAAATAATGCCAAATTCCAGAGTCGTGTCACCAATATGTTCAAGAGAAGTTTCCTTCTGCAGTTTTCAACCCCTGATCTTCTGTTTAGTCTTGATTTTCTATCATCTTATTCCTCTGTCTCATGTCGATGATGTGGGAAACATTATGGCCCTCCTTCAACTGGTCACTTCCTGCCGACTTCAACTCATTATCCAAGAAGCCAGCCTGGAGACTCTCATATGGTACCTTGGAGCTTGCATGCCTCAATGGAAATTTCTTCACATTCGACGACAGGTTCTCATCATTGGCCTTCGATTGAGTGATTTCGTGGGTGTTCGACTCCAACTCACTGATCACATTCTGCAGATTGTACTGGTTGTACCTTAAGAGTCATTGTCATTATTGGTGGTTTCTCTAGCACCTGTTAACAAATTTCATCATTGGCTGGCAATCAGGTGATTTTCTTGTGTGTTCGACTTCAGTTCATTCATTCGCATGCTTGAATTTGTACTTGTTTGAGTCGAGATGGAGCACAAGACCCTAGGTTTTGTCTGATAAAATCTAGGCTACGAGACGATTTGGTTTATCATGACTATTTGCATGAATCTTCTGATTGGATGGCTGCGACCATACTTGAGTCTATTTGATGATCCTTCTTCCTAGATGGCTACGTCTATACGTCAGATATTATTATTGTATGTACTCTATTATGGATGGCTGCACCCATACCACATATTCATGTATCTGAGATACCAATTGTACTTGTTCTTGCATGTATTCCGAAGAAGGCGTTTTGGTTTGGGCATGTTCTCATAAAGCATTTCACCCCTCCCTCTCTCTTGGACCTCATGCTTTAGGGGGAATTTGTTACATAATATCTTGTCATGATTCCTGAAATCTCCATCCCAAATATTGGATTACCATTTTAGTGACTTCTGTGTACTGTCATAAATTTCCATAAAGGTCATTGCATCCTTTAGCATGTAAAGAACATCTTCTCTATTGCTCATTGCTCAAGCAGACCTTCAAAAACATATGATTTTGGGTCGCCGCTGGTAGGTAGTTATGGCCTCGTGCCCATGGAGAAATTAACACTGGGCCCCGTGCCCTTCGATGCTCTGTCTCATAAGGGCACCCACACCGAGATGTTTTTGGAAAGTTTTTTAAAATAGAAACAAATTTTCCATGCTTAATAACTTCATGAGCAGAGTCATCATGGTTTTTTCGACTGAATAACGTCAAGTTCCTCCCTTTGGCTTGTTGGTTCCTACAATTGTGAAACTACCCAAAGGGATAGACCTCTCCTCCACCTTATGTGGGATCCCAAACCACCTCATCCTCTCTTATAAATTCTTCCTCCTCACATTGATTCAACTAGCTGAAAAATCATTACTATAGCTAGTGTGTAGAAGAAGGCAGAGAACAATCCATTTTTGAGAGAGAGTTTAGGCCCATTGCCTCATCGAGTCAAATCCCGAATGAATGCTTGAGACGCACCCGACTGAACCTGTCGAAGGAGATCTGTAACATTAAGGCATAAGGTTGTAAACTTCCTTTTCTCTATCAATAATACATGAGTAGTTTCTGGTTCCAAATTTGTTTCCATTTATATGCAAAGTGTTTAGATCTCCCTGACTAGCTGAATAGCTATAGATGAATGTATGTGCTTGTATGTTGTCATCGTTTGTTTGATATTTGTGCAGACGCGTGAACATTGTCACCAACACGAAGCGTAAGGCGTGAAGACAAAGATCGAATGATTGTTGCCGCATGCCATGACAAAAGCATTGGACCGAGGTAGGATATTTCTTTCGGTTCATATTTAATTTATAATCTAGGAATTCAGGATTCCAGCATGTTCGCTTGTTGCTAGAGACACCCTAGGGCTAGAGGGATTGCCTCTGTCCATAGAGGGGATTTTCCTACTCAAAAAAGTGTTGCTTGAATAAATAAGTGCATGAAGAGTCTTGGTTTGTGCAGTTGGATACAAGTACTAAGAAAATATTTCATCATTGGGTGAGATCTTGTGCATTTGAGTTGAACGATATGTCTACATCAACATGTTAGGTCCCCGTAATTTGTTAGATTGGAAAGACCAAATGTACAAGGGTAACATCAAACTAGCCTTTGGAGCCCCAGGACCTAGCCTTCCTAGACTCAGAGAGGGCTCTCTCTATACTTGTGTAAAAGGATGTAACTTGATAGATTTTAGGGTTTTGATTTTAGGCTAGTTATAAGGATTAGGTTTTGTTTGTTTGTTTGTTTGGCTGGATAGGTTGTCAAGAAAAATAGATAGAGTGAGAGAGGTTTAAGCCATTGGGCTATGAAGTCTACAAAATGTCTTGAAAAATTTAACAATTGGTCAAGGGTGTATCACAGGGAAATTCTAACAAGGTCAAATGGATCTAAAAGCTTATGTGAATGAAGTGAACATTAAATTGTGAACATAGTAGGTGCAAAAGGGAAGTTAAGAATCCTTTAACAAATACCTTAACAAAAATAGCCTTTAAGATTAATAAGCATCAAGAAATAATGAAAGACGGGGCATGCCAATAACTTCTTTGACCAAACCCTAGCAAGTAAGCATTAAGACAACAATCCAGTGAACTATAGAAGGCAAGAAACTTGTAAATATTCTAGTGATTTCACCTTCAAGCTAAGAAAACATTTAAGATAAAAAAATAACATAGATCAAAGAATAGGGAACTCCTAACTTCATTACTCAAACTAAAAAGACCTCCAAAGCAACCATTTAAGATGAGCCAAAGGGCATGGAAATTCATAAACCTCTTTAGCTAAACCTAATCAAAAAATACTTCAAAGCAAAAGACCTTAAAAACAATGTTTAACTAATATCAAAGAGCAGGGCTAACCATAAAAATACTTTGACATTTTCTTCATTGAATCATTCTTAAGATAAACAAACTAAGTGGGACTAGAGAGCATTCAAGAATTCTCTAATCTGACCTAGCAGAGGAAAACATAGAAGCAATAGAGAACAAATAGAGCTAAGGTGCCTCTAAACAACATTTATTAGCCTAAATTTTTGTCCTACTGCAATATAAAGATGAGGCAAAATGATAACATAAGAAAACAAGTACTGAATAAGGAACACATCACCATTAACTATGCTCATGAATCCTGCAAGTGAGCCTGCTCCATGGTCAAGCAAATCAAGCCATCCACAAAAACCAAATCCAATTTCTCTTCAATCTCAAATCTATGATTTTCTTCTTAATAATCATCCAACATATACAATGAGGCCTCAATGTTGTATTTAACTAGCAAGGAGGACCAAAACCCTAACTAGGGTTTCCAAAATGCCATAAATGCATCATAAACTCCACTTTTGTCCATTAAGACCATGCAGGACCCAAGGCACAAAATATCTAATGTAATAAATGAAAAATAACTTCTAACACCTAACTTTGCCAAAAACTGACTTTGAGGTTGCTCAATAACTCCAAGATATCTCCTAGTATGTTTTTTTGACTTTGCAGGCAAGGGCGCAACATTGAGGTCCAAGGGCACAGCGCCTGCACCAAAAAAATAGTTCACCTTGCAGCTGAGTTTTGAAGGCCTTCCCGATGTTCGAATGAGCTCCATGATAGCTCACTGGAAATATTTTCAAGTATAATTTCCAAAAATGCCTTTGTTTTTCCATTTTGTGTCCATTTTCTTCCCAAAAAATCATTCTCCCAAGACTGCTCAGGGTGCAGTGCCAACTCTGAAAATAGGGCAAAAAGGTGGTTTTTTGGGTGTTTTTGGCACTTTTGGAGGATCAAATATGCTCCAAATTATCTGAAATTTTGTGTGTGTGATGTACTTGTCAAGTTGAACCCAAAAATGTAAACCAATCCTCAAGAAAGTTCCCCGAAAAAGAGTGCAGCACCAGGGGCGCTGCACCCTTGGAACTTTAAATTAATCAAAAACCAAAATTTACAAAAACTTGCCAAAATTTGAATTTGTCTTGCTCATGGTGTTTGAGATGCTTGTAGGGATGCATCAACAAGGTTTTCGAGGTTTTATTTGTTCTATTTCCCCTTTGGTAGGTTAAACGAAAAGGCTTAATGTCCACCATTTTAGTGTCTTCAGCCTCACTATCATATGCTCTTCTGTCATTAGTGTCATCAAGGCCTTTTGAGCCACTTTCAACATCCTTACTGCCATTTACTTCTCTGTTATCTTTATCACTAATGTGCCTCACTAACCTCTTATTATTTGCTTTCTTCTTCATTTACATTTTCCTTACAACCTTCAATGCTCTTTTCTTCATTGTTGGATTCCTTATTTGCATCAGCCTTCTCAGTGATGTCTTGGCTTTTTGACCTATTTCCATTACAATTGCTTCCATTTGCTTTATTATTTTCAAACTCATTGGCATCTTCACTGACAAGTGATTTACTGCCCTTATCTGATCCACTAATTTGTGCCTCATTACTACTTGCCTTATTTCCTTCTTCTTCACTGCCATTGTCTCTTTTCTCTTGACATTTTGAAAAAAATTGCCTTTGAAACCCTACCACTGCTTATGAAACTGATATGGAAGAGGGTAATGGAGTGATGATGAAAAAGGAAGCTTTATACAAGTGAATGAAATGAATGAGTGAGGGAGTGTCGACGTTTCGAATCCCAAAGAAAGTCCTGATGATGGATCCCCGTTGGGATTCGAAACATCGACACTCGTTCTCTAGCACTGTGGATAATCCGGAAAGCTCTTTAAAAAATGATCACCACATGAGTTTAAACCAAAAAATGAGTGAGGGTTTAAATTGGGCAGAATGAGAGACTAAACTAAATGACCACCCTTTGCTGCTTGTTTAAACTCTGCTTTGACACCTTTTACTTATGTCAATTTGAAATAAAAAAGGGCAATGTAAGGTCAACCTGTTTGCAGTGTAAGGGACAGAGTTTATGAGTGAAATGGAGTGAATGTAGGCACAACCCTAGGTGAATGAAAATTTTTCAACAATGTACCTTTCTAGCCATCACTGATCTTCTTGGTATGCAGATGGACAAATGTTTTGACCAATGATGTTTAAGCATGAAAATTAGGGTTTCCTTCTTTCAATTAAATGATGACCAAATAATTGGAAGAGGGTTGATGTCCTGTACTTACCCTCACTAGCGCTTGAAGACACCTTGGAGGCAATTTGAAGGGTTATTTGAGTTCATATGGTGTAGGATGCCCTCCTAGCCAAGCACGCAACGCCCAGGAAAATTGTGTGTCGGTTCGGGCAAAGGCGCAATGCCTTGTGCCAGGCATGCAGCACCAAGGTCTTTTGTCGGGCCTGTCGGGTAAATCAGGAAAAGGCACAACGCTTTTCTAGGCACGCAATGCTGAAGAAATTTGCACGGGAAAAACGGCCAGGGGTGCAACGCCTGACTCCAGGCACGCAACGCCGACCTGAAAGCACAACACCTCAACACTTAGCCAATTTTTTGACTTAAAAACTCACATTTTCTTGTCCTTTTGAAATTTCTAGTTCTTTGCAAGGAAAAAATGAATGTCTTGGAGTGTTAGATGGGCTTGATGGGTAGATAGAAGTTTAATTTAGTCTTTGAAACCCACTTCCTACTGTGTTAAACCTTCTTTGCCCTCTTTACTGATATTTTTTACTCTTTCCTTGTAGGTGACTGAAAACACTATCTTGGATTTGCTTTTACTCCCTTGAGATTTGATAAGTGCATTTTGATGATTCTGTACTAATTACACATAAAAACAGCTTTAAGATCATCTGTTGTTTCCATCAGCAAGTTAACTCAACTTTCACCTCTTCTCTTTTAACAATTTTACACTGTTTGTATGCAGGTGACCGAAATGGTGATTTGGACCTTTCCCTTTGTTCCTTGAGGCATGAAAAACTGATCTTGACACCTTTGTGATGATTGCACAGTGACATCTTCAACACCCTGTGTGATTTACACTATGAAATTTATCTTTTTCACCCTGGGTGGCAGTTTTCTGGAGTTATGAGATTCATTTTCGTTTTGATCCTAAGGATTTGACCTATTCATCTTGACACTGCAACACTTTCAAAACCTTCCTTTGTTGTCATCATAGAGTTCAAATCCTCCTTTACCTTCTATGTGCCATTTCTGCAATTGATTACTGTGTTGACAATCTGTTGGACTATCAATTGCAAAAAACCCTAATTCTCTAAAAGAACAAGTGTTTCCTGTCTTCCTTGTTGCAAGATGTCTTCTTTGACGAGCAGACCTCCTACCTTACCAACTTTCTGCTGATAGAATTTTCAACACTTCTGTAACAGTGTCAAGCTTGTCCATTACCTTATTTGTAGACTCTGAAACTGAATGATAGTCCTCTTTGGAAATGATGACCTTGGACCATATGCAACCTAATTGACCTAGTGGGAGGATTCTTTGACCTGGTCTTTGACTAAAATTTGGTTTGGGGTCTTCAAGTGTAAAAAACAGAGTATTGACAAAGTGGTGTATTGAAGATCCAAAATCCAATGTACTTGATTTATCTCAAGAGCCTACAGAGATATTTTTGAGACCATCAATGCTTGAGGAACCTGGTTAATCAATGGGAATGACTTAGGCTATAGGTAACCCTAGATGAAAAGTAGATTTATGGGCAATGGAAAAGTAGAGAAATGAGGTCATAAGCAGTAAAAAGGATGGAGATGAGTGGCACAAGCCCATAAGGAGTTTTTTAGAGTAGCAGGGTGACCATGGAATGGTAAAATGGTAGAATAGTGAAAAATTTTCTGTAGGGATAATGAAGGTAGTGAGATTTCTAAAACTCACAATATTTAGGGAATTTTGTTTTTAGAAATCTAGAACCAATATTTAGTCATCTAAAGATAGTAAAAATTACTGATGACTAACACAACACATCTACATGTGCTTCCATTATGATCATACAATATGTTGTTGGGTATGGATTGGCTGTACATTCACAAGACTAAGGTAGAATTTGAAGATAAGGATATTGAGTTCTTGGGAGATGATTGGGAAAGAATAATATTGTAGAGATATAAGAAGCCTATGTTAGTGAGAATGGTTACAACTATGCAAACAAAGCACAATAGAAAATGACGTGTATTGTTTGCAGTTAATATTTCCAATGATGAAGGAAAGGATATTGAGGATATTGAAGTCTTGAAGAGGTATCTTCTTTTGCAATAGTTTCAGGATGTATTTCCAGTAGATATTTCAAAGTTACCGCCTCATAGAGAAGTGGAATTTTCTATTGAGTTGAGGTCGGGAGCAACACCAACATCGAAGATCGTACATGATGAGCACTCTGTAATTAGTGGAATTGAAGTTGCAGCTTAAGGAAATCCTTGATAAGGGATAAATTAGGATAAGTGTGTCACCTTGGGGTGTACCAATATTGTTTTTGAAGAAGAAGGTTGATACTCTCAGGTTGTGTATTGATTATAGGAAGTTGAACAAGGTGAATATCAAGACCAAGTATCCTTTCCACATATTGATGATTTGTTTGATCATTTGAAGGGAGCAATAGTGTTCTAGAAGATTGACTTGATATGAGGATATCATTAGGTATGCATCAAATAATAGGACATCTACAAGACAACATTTCATACCAGGTATGGGAATTATGATTTTGTGGTAGTTCCTTTTGGTCCTACTAATGCTCCAATTAATTTCATGTGTTTGATGAATAGTGTGTTGCGTTCTTATCTGGACAAGTTTGTGATAAAATTAATTGATGACATATTGATATTGTTACACCATTTTTTGGTCATCTAACCTATTATCATTAGATGAACCCAAGTACACCATGTAAGACCAATTTTACCCTAAGTAAAATTGCTTTCCTCATGTGAAAGGACTTAGTAAAACACTTTTATTAAGTTGTTTATGGTCATGAGGAAACCCCAAAAGGAAATAATAAACAAATCTATATTTGTTTACATTTCCTGGTCATATTTAACCCAAAACAAGGAAATCAATTAAATAAATCCTTATTTATTTGATTATTTCCTAGGAATAAGTTATTTAAATCCTATTTAAATAATATTCCTAGTCAAATTTGACTAAATCATTTATAAATAATTTAATAAATACTTATTTATTTAATTATATTGCCACCATTCCCTTAAAATAGTAAATAAATCATTTATTTATTTATTATTTATAAATAAGGGAATTGACCCAAGTCAAAAATCCTTTTCCCTCCAACAATATAATAAAATATTCTAAAGGGTGGTTCTAGAATGTGATTAATAATATTTTATTCATGCACCAAGTTCTAGATCACCCTAATATTTTGCTATAAATAGAAGGGTTTTCCCCATTCATTAGTCACCTTTCATTGCATTAGATCACTCTGGATCTATACATTTGGTCACATTTTCCATTTTTGCCTTGTGAGCTCCCATTGAGTTCTATGTTTGTCTGGGTTTTCTACACCAACAAGACAGAGGAATTTTAGATCTGAAATGCTGAGGAATTTCAAGAACCCATCCCATTGAGGAGAACCAGAAAAAACCTTTTTTTTTTTCCTCTCAGGTGTTCCCTTTTTAATATAAAAAAAATTCTTTCAAATACATCGTTCTTGCCTTGTCTATTTGATGCATGGAGCCATATTTTATTACTGATTAATGTCTTTTATGCTTAGATCTGGATGTGTGCAACATTATTTGGATCAACTAATTGCAGACTTAAAGATATTGGCAGCCATAATTGATGTTAGGGCTATTTGTTATGCGTAGCTAAAGTGATCTTTTACGAAGAAATATTCATACTAACAATTGGCGACTCCACATGGGTTTTCTTTTGCGACCGTTGTCGTTTTATATATTCCTACATATACAACTATTTCAAACCTTAGGGTTTCTCTTTAGTTTTCTGTTATTCCTATTTTTATGGTGCCTTTCACCTTTAAAACCCTCAAACATTAAAATTTTTAACTTCCGTGTGTTTATGGCCCTATTGCGTAGGTGACAGACATCAGCTGCAGCTGAGACGACAATTTTTTCTGAAATCTGCCGCCGAGAGACCCGGATCTGCAGGTCACACTTATTGGCCCAAAAACTGCGACTTGGATTGGAGGGTGCAATTTTCTGCCCCAAAACTGCGACCTGGACTGAAAACAGGTAAGAACCTGCGACCTGCACTTTTTTTTGCAATTTTCCAACAATTTTTCTGGGTTTGTCTGAAGCTTCTGTTAGGGTTTTCCAACCTCCGTCTCCGCTCGTTTGGACCTGTTTCTGATCTATTTCGCTCAACTAAGTGGGAATCTTGCCCCTTAGGGCTTTAGTACCCTCCACTTTTTGTGGGCGAGTTTTAGCTATTTCAGACGTCTGAATTTTCATAGTTTCAGCCTTCTTCTTTTCAGATCTGATACCTCCTCTTCAGATCCCTTTAGATCAGCTCTTATCCCTTTCAAATCACCTCATATAGTTTTGTTTGGGTTTACCTCTAGGGCCACCTATTTTTCCCTCCTACCTTTAGCTGATTTTCCCTTTTGTTACAAAAACCTTGCCTCTGCCTCTTTGTTGTTCTCTACACCTCTTTCCAGCAGGTTTATCCTTTAGATCCCTGTTCCTCCCGACCTTAGATCTATCAGCCTCTTTTTCACATGTTTTGACTAGATTTTTTCCCTCTTTTTAGACTAGTTTTGAGAGACCCGCCTTCTTGGGTTAGATCGATGCATTGTTAGCTGTTAATTTTCTGTTATTTCAGCATTCTATACTGTTATTTGCAGATTTATTTCAAGTTACGCAACACACTTTTTCTTTTACTATCAAAACATCTGGGTTTAATAAATTAAAATCAACACACGCCACACACTGACCCTAAGTGGAGAAGAGCCTGGTTAACACCGCCTGGAAAAGAATTTAAAATCAATTGACACTGCACCTATCTGCCCTTGTTTCGACATTGACCTCACTTGATTTTGCACCTCCCTGCCCTTGTCGGTTTTTCTTCTTCCCGTCATCATTGCACCTCTAAGGCGTTTATCCCAGAGACTTCTTGGCCTTCACCCTCAGTTTCCGAGTGGTCGACTTCCTCCTTCCCATCATCATCGAGTAATTCCTCCCCCGAGTCCACACTCTGACTCTTCTTATGATTGTTTGGGTTCTCCCCCTACTCCTGGTTCTCCCCCTGTTACCTTCACCATGTCTAGTTCAGGGCCTAGCGCTAGCGGCAACCCCAGTTCTACTACTGGGTTCGTTTCTAGTGGAACCACTACGGGAACTACCTCGATTTTCCCTGTGCTCCCTTATATGGCCGGTCTTAGTCTCCCCGATTTCAATCAACTGATCAATGATCCTATCCGCCACGATGTTAGTTGGCCTGCTATGGCAACCAAGCTCCCCTCCGACATTCCCAAGTTCGAAGGACTTGCTAGTGAAGATCCCTCCAACCATATCCGATCTTTCCATATGTGGTGTTCATCCAATTCCATTACTAATGACTCCATCTGTCTTAGATTTTTCCAACACACGCTTACCGACGAAGCTTCTAAATGGTATGTTGATTAGGCCACCTCCTCCCATACCACTTTTGCAACCATTTCCCAAGCCTTTTTATCTTATTTCCAGCTACCTCTACGATACGACACTGGTACTGAACTTTTAACTTCTTTCCGTCGATCCTCTTCAACCTGCCTTTCCGCTCATGTCCAGGAATGGCGGCGAAGAAGAAGCTTATGTCGCGCTCCTCCCTTTGAAGATCGGGTTTATATGGACTGGTTCCTTCACTCTCTCTTACCTCCCATTGGCAAGGATGTCACCTCCCCTTTCCCTCAAATCGAAGAAGCCGCCCTTCAAATAGCCTTGAAATATGACCTTATCTATGCTCAATCCGGTTATGTTTATACCATCCTTCCTGACCTCCCCAAACCCAGTGGTGCTAATGCCCCAAGGGCATCTCACTCTGCCGACGGTATCATTGGAGCTCTTTCACATACAACTGCTCAACCTATTATGGGCTATGGTTTCCCTCTAGGAGGGGCCAGCACCTCCAACACTTTCCCCCCTCCAGGTAGCATGTATCCAGGATATGACATGCCTCCTCTTTTTGCCCACCCTCCTGCTTACCTCAATGTTGCCCACCCTAACCCTTATCCTTACCTACAGCCTGGTGTCCCAGCTCCTCCAGCATTTGGACCTCTCCCTCTCTTGCCTTCTCAACCCCCGCAGCCGCACTTACTACCCCCTCTAGGGCAAGTCTTTGCGCAACAGGGCATGACTAATTCTCTTCCTTCTCCAAGAAATAGGAAAGGAAATCAATCTGCCTCTGGTAATCATGGACCCAATCCTCCAAGTATTGATTCTAACACCGCTAACCAACCACAGGGCTCCCAGCCCAAGCCGAACAGGCCTCTTCACACCAATAATCATTGTTCGTGTTGCGGTGTTTATGGTCATTACACTCATGATTGTCCCCTATTACCACAGATGCGGCAGATGTCGGAGTCTCAGGCCATAGTGCGGGGATAGCATTCCTCCCCTACTATCCCTCCCAATATGGCTACTTCTCAACCCGTTGTGTTTACCGATCCTTTCCCTCAACAAGGATTCGTGGCCACTCAAACACCTAATGCCCTGGTAACCACTCAACCTTCCCCTTCTGGTTCCTCCAATTACCAGATTCTCATGATGGCCTCTGACCAACTTCTCGCCATCGACCTTAACCAGCAAACTTGGTCTTGTCAGTACTCCACGCCTCCCACTCCGTCTGTCTCCGAGTCCCCATATTTAGGTTCTACAGAGCCTCTGTTGACACCCAATGGTCCCTTGCAAATCCCTCCGCCCAAATCTGAGGTTCATACCAAGATTCCTAATGGCCCATTACGCCGAAATGCTGCCTCTGGTCGGGTTGGCCATTCATATAGCATAGTAGATGATCTGGCACAATCTCCTGCTGCCATTTCAACACTAGAACTCCTCCAGTCATGTCCTTCTCAAAAGAAGGCTCTACTATCTGTCGTGGGTGTTGTAGATCCTGTTGATGACCAATTGATTTTTTTCGATGCCCGTCAGTCAGACCATCCCCCCCTTCCTGCTTCTATTGCTTTCCAAATCATAGTCAAAATCTGAAATTCCAACATCGCTCAGTGTATTATTGATGAGGGGGCATCTACCTGTGTGATGTCCGCTTCAGTTTGGAAACAACTTGGATCTTCTGAGTTGGTCCCTTCCAAAATCACCCTTTGTGCGTGGGATGGCCATGTATCCTAGCCCATCGGCATTTTCCATAACTATCCCATCACCCTTGTGGGCAAGACTGTTTGTGTCGACATTGAAGTTATCGATGCCCCTCTTGACTATAACATTCTTTTGGGGCGTAGTTACACCTATGCCATGTTTGTAGTCCCATCCTCCATCCACCGCAAGATGTTTTTCCCTCATAATGGAAAGATAGTCACAATTGACCAATTGACATATCATGAGCCAAAATCTTAGACTTCCCCTGAGTCGTTCATCTCTTCTGTAGCGATTAAAACAACTGTCAATTCTTTGACCAGTGTATCCCCCGGCGTCTACAAAGACTCCTCCTTGCTTGGAACCTTCCCTGGTCTTCCTCCTCCTCTTGTCTCGGATCCCAGCTCGGCGAATGTTTGCATGATGCAATCATCTCGGGCCGACCTCACACAGCCTGCTTTGGCTAGTCAGCAACCTCAACTTACCCACCGCTACCTGCTCCTAGCCCTTCGCCACCACCAACTGGACCTCTTCCTACTGACCCTTCCCCTGTAGCTAGTACCCATGAGCCTCTCTACCCTCCTGGGTCGGTTCCCCCAAGTCTTAACCATCTTGGCACCGTCCCTCTTGGCCACTACCCCGCTGGTCAGATACCCTTCCTTGCTCCCCCTCCCGGAGTCTATTCGGTCCCCATCATGGCCACCCTTTCCCTCCCTAATTTGACCCTGGGTATTCCCGTCTGGTACCTTGACCCTCCAGCTGCTCCCCCACCAGGTCACCCAAAACCATACCTTGCCTTGACACCAGTTCAACTAGTTCCCGTAGCTGCTTCCGTCACTATAGTGCCACTCGCTCCTCACCAGGACCCTTCTCCTGCTATGACAGCTACGGGCAAGAAACGGAAGGCTTGCAAGGGGGCATCCAAAGACAAGGCCATCGCACCCGACCCTACCCCTCCTCCACCCACCAAGCCTTGTGCCTTTTGTGATGGTGTCGGTCATGCCACCCATACTTGTCCTGAGTTGCCCCGTATCCAACCCATGGTTAAGGTCGCGTTCCCTGAATCTACGCTCCCTGAAACCTCTATTTCTTCCTCGTCCGCAGCCAAGAACCCAAAGACTCTTCGCACCAAAAAACCATGTGCTCTGTGTGGTGTCCATGGCCATTATTCTCACAATTGTCCTCACCTCATGCATTAACAATCCTCTTTAGAGGTTATTCGCGAGTACGAGGTCGAACAAAATCAATTCGCCTCCCCCATCCTTGCTCAGTATGTGTCAGGCTTACTCGAGGATCCCCCCGCTACCATTGACATTCCTCCCCCTAATGTTGAGATGTCAGAACCTGTTGCCCCCCTCCTATACCTATACATCATCCACACGACCCTTGGAGTACATTCCCTCCGAATCCACTCCATCTGTTATGCTTGATTCCCCTTCAACAACATTCTTGGGCTCTACATGCTTTGACCATATTTTGACTTGTTCTTCCGTCATCCCCCGTGACGATCCGTATGTGCTCCTTTCTTCCCATGCTGGTGATTTAGGTAGCTTTGCAAAATCATGTGGCTTCCTCGACCTCTCCCTTCCCTCTCATCACCAGGAGGATACCATCCGTATCTATGATGTCCTTCGCAGCATGAGCTCCCTCTTTTCCTCCCACAGTTCTCATTCATCACCCTCTAGTCCATCTATGAGTCCTAGCCATCCTACCCAGACTACTCCATCCCATAGTAGTCATTTGATGTCTACCCTATACTCACGCTGCCCTCATTCTTCTCCTTCCTCCCATTTCTTGTCTTGTGACACTATTCCGCCAGACCTCTCGTCCACTCATTATATTGGCTATGCTGATGGGGCAAGTCGCTATTCCCAGAATCTCGCTTCGGTCGCCTGGGCCATCTTTACCCCCTTGCATACCCTCATTCTTTCGAATGGGGTTTGCATTGGTAATGCCACCAAAAATCAGGCCGAATATGATGCAGTGTGTGGCCTCTTAGAGAATTCCTGATGACTATTTGTATTCCTCTAGGAATTCGAAATGGATAGTCATACCTCTTGGTCTTCAGCCTTCTCATTTCTTTTCATCTCACTCAAAAAAATGTAACTGTAGGTGCTTATTTTAATATTACAGTGGGATATTTGCTCTCTTCCGGAGACTTGCCAATGAATCACAAACAATATAAACCAATTAAAATATTACATTTAATTACAATGAGAGCTCCAGCTCAATCATTCAGCCTTCAGGATTGCTGCGCATTTGTCTTTTCTTTGACTGTGTTTGTCCCTTTCTCCCCTCTGTATGCCTTTCTGTTTATAGCTGCTGCGTAACTCCTGTATTTATGTAACTGCACTTTTATATCATGCAAATCTGTAACAACGCCTTTTATATATATAACAATGCCTTTTATATATATAACCCAATTTCATTTCTCAGCATAATTATACAGAGTTTAATCATAAAAATTGCCTTTTAATACAACTTAAATCAACTCTCGGCGTAATAATAAAAGCCTGTTTAACATATAAAATGCCCTTTTGGGCCCACCATCTGAACTTTGTTTTGTGCTCCAATGCAATGAGTTTCCTCTAGAGATTTCCGATTGCGATTGATCGCAATCGAAAACTTCATTAACCAGTTCCACTGTGCTGCCTTAACTCTGATGCAATTGACCACTGTTCATTTATTTTGCTGATGCGATGGGTCCGATGTGATTAATCGCAATCGCAAATTCCATTTGCATGTTTCAATGCCCTGCATTAACTACGATGTGATGTAACACTGTTCTACCGGAATTCAAACATATATTAATCACCGTTTATATGCCCATCAGGTCAAGGCTTCAATCGCAATTGCAAGTTTTGGTTGGATGTTCTGACATGCCCATACTGCGATGCTCCGATGCGATTAGGCCGAAATTCAAATACATATCGATTATGGTTCATTGATCCATCGGGTCTGGACTTCAATCACAATCGCAAGTTTTGGTTGGATGTTCCAATATGCCCATACTGTGATGCTCCAATGCGATTAGGCTGGAATTCAAATACATATCGATTGTGGTTCATTGATCCATCAGGTCCAGACTTTCATCGTAATCGCAACTCTCTGTTTACATGTTCCACTGCACATTTTTTCTCCGATGCGATTGGGAAAGGGTCCCACCATATAAGGCTTTGTTACCTTTGGTTCTTTTGATCTCGGGCTCAATAATATGATACATATACTTTGTATTGTAGTCCTGGTCCTTTGTGTATAAACCACTCCATATATATATATATATATATATAGAAAGAGACATATATATATATATGTATATATATATATATATATATATACTTATATTTAACCAATTATCAAGACACACATTCAATTCACGAGCCCACATATATTTGATAGACTTCACACCTTTAATTCATTTAAATGCCAGCGCCCTTTGAACATATAAACCCGCATACAGATGCATTATATAAGATTTGATCTTTATATATATATATATATATGTCAATATATTATAGACCAACACACACACACACACACACACACACACACACACAGATATATATATATATATATACTCCGCATAGATCAAAATTCAGGCCATGTATTGAACAAAGGCGCTACCCTTTGTTTGATATATATGTATACTTTGCCAATGGTTTAAGACTAACATTTCTCGTTGGGCCCACGATGCATTGTACCCTGCCTTTATATATTGCGCACCATATAAATATCTATGGTTTGGACCTTTGCATATAAGGCGCAACATAAAAGAGGCGCTGCATATATATAAGCTTTATGTTTCCGCTTTCTCGGAATAAGTTTTATATATATCATTCGGCTTGGGTTATGATTCTCAGAATAATATATATCCACCTGCCTGGGTTACGATTCCCAGAATAAGGTTTATATATATATATATATATATATATATATATATATATACTTTTCCGCTTGGGTTAAGGTTCCCGGAATATTATGTATCCTCCCGCCTGGGTTACGGTTCCCGGAATTGTGTTTATGTATCCTCCAGCTGGGGTAATGATTCTCGGAATAACGACTCTATCTCTGCCTCTGCCTTTCTGCAATAATGGCTCTGCCTCTGCCTCTGCCTTTATATTTCTGCTTCTGCCTTCGCTGTACCTCTGCCTCTACTACATGACCGTTTCATCTCTTCCTCTGTATTTGCTGCCTCTACCTCTGCTGCTCTCTGTAAATATTACCTAATGTCTTCTGCTGCTATTCTTTTCCTGTCTCTGCATTTGCTGCCTCCTTTGCCATCAATGACAATATTTCCAATAGTCTCCCCCTTTGGCATTGATGGAAATACACTTTCTCTGTGGCAATACACATTCTCTGTTTGCCTGCTCTTCCTCCCCCTTTGACATCAATGGCAAGGCGTTGCAAATCTCATAGAGTAGATTTTGTCCTTTAATCCTTTGATCCTGAGGACCTATTTCATGCTTCCTTTGCTACCAGCAGATCTCCCCCTCGAATGATATTTTCGTTTCTGTTATCCCCCTGAGACTGTGCTTTTTCTTCATATCAAAGAGTAGCATCTGCAGATACTACCCCTAGTCTATTTCTCAAATATTCAAATGGTTCTCTAGCAAGCGGTTTGGTAAATATATCTGCTGTCTGTTCTTTTGTTGGTACATACTCTAGTTTTACTATCTTCTGAGCCACTTGTTCTCGGAGAAAATGATACTTGATTGGGATATGTTTAGTTTTTTAGTGAAGCACAGGATTTTTAGATATACTTATAGCACTTGTATTATCACATTTGATTGAGATAGGTTCATCAATGCTTACCTTCATGTCTTGGAGGGTTTGCTTCATCCACATGACTTGTGTAAAACATGTTGTTGCTGCTATATATTCTACTTCTACTGTAGACAGAGAGATAGATGTTTGTTTCTTGCTTAACCATGCCACCAGACTTTCTCCTAAATAGAAAGCACCTCCACTTGTGCTTTTCCTGTCATCCACACAGCTGGCCCAATCTGCATCTGTGTATGCTGTCAAAGTGAAGCTTTTTCCTTTAGGATACCAAATTCCATATTGTGCTATTCCTTGTAGATATCTGAATATTCTTTTGACTGCAAGAAGATGATTTTGTTTAGGTGTTGCTTGATATCTAGCCACTAGTCCTACAGCTAGCATAATGTATGGTCTTGATGCTGTCAGATACAACAGACTTCCTATCATGGATCTGTAGAGTTTTTTATCTATATCAGCAGATCCATCGTCAGCACACAGCTTGCATCCCGTGATCATGGGAGTTGACACAGGTTTGCAGTCCTCCATTTTGAACTTTTTCAATATTTCTTTTAAGCATTTTTCCTGTGAGATGAATGTACCTGTGTTCTTTTGCTGAATTTGAAGTCCTAAGTAGAAAATGAGCTCTCCAATCATAGACATCTCAAACTCTGTTTTCATCTCATTAGCAAACCCTTTTGATAGTTCTTCTTTGTTGCTTCCAAACATAATTTCATCAACATATACTACAACAATCAAGAGTTCATTTTCATGGGATTTTATATATAGATTGTTGTCTAGTCCACCTCTCTTAAAGCCTTGTTTTTGAAAATATTTATCCAGTCTTGAGTACCAAGCACGAGGAGCCTGTTTCAATCCATATAGAGCCTTCTTCAGTCTGCACACATAGTCTTCTTTATCTGTTAATGAGAAGCCTTCTGGTTGTTCCATGTAGACTTCTTCTTCTAAGTCTCCATTCATAAATGCAGATTTTACATCCATTTGATATACCTTGAAGTTTTGGTAGCATGCAAATGCCAGGAACATTCTGATAGCTTCCATTCTGGCTATAGGGGAAAATGTTTCATCGTAATCAAGTCCTTCGATTTGTGAATATACTTTTCAGACAAGTTTGGCTTTAGTCCTGATTACCTATCCATCCTCATTCATTTTATTTTTGAATACCCATTTTGAGCCTATAACATTTTTCCCAGTGGGTCTAGGAACTAGTTCCCAGGTATTGTTTTTCTCAATTTGGTCTAATTCTTCATTCATAGCATTCACCCAATACTTGTCCTTGCTGGCTTCTTCAAATCTCTTTGGCTCTATTTGTGATAACATGGCTATATATACCTCTTCTGTCTATTTAGTGAGCTGCCTTCTTATTTGGACCCCTACTCTCTTGTCTCCAATGATCTGGTCTTCAGGATGATTCTTCTGAATGTATCTTGAGGGGGCTTTCAAGCTCAGCTCTGCATCTTCTATTGTGTTGCTTGTTTCATCATCATTTTGGTTTTCTTCTTCATGGTTGTCTAATGGACTGCAGCAATCTGTATCTCCTGCATTGTTTGGAAGTTCTTCATCAAATCTCACATTAATACTTTCTACTATTTTTCGAAGAGTCTTGTTGTAGCACCTGTACCCTTTACTTTTGGAAGCATATCCTAGAAAAATCCCTTCATCTGCTCTTGCATCAAATTTCACCAGATTTTCATCATTATTATTTATGTAACACTTACTTCCAAAGATTCTAAAGTGTTTAATTGAAGCTGGTTTCCCATGCCATAGTTCATAGGGAGTCTTGTCACTGCTTGGCCTTAAGTGGGATTTGTTTAGAATATGCACGGCTGTGTGTACTGCTTCTGCCCAGAAGGTTTGACGAATATTATTCTCTTGCATCATGGCTCTGGAAATTTGTTGAACAGATATGTTTTGTCTCTCTGCTACTCCATTCTGTTGAGGAGTCCCTGCAATAGTGAATTGTTGTTTTATGCCATATTCATTGCATAGATCTGCAAAGTCATAATCTGTGAATTCACCTCCTCTGTCCGATCTGATGCATTTTAGCTTGCATCCTGTCTGATTTTCTGCTAATGCTTTGAATATTTTGAATTTGTCTAAAGCTTCCGATTCATTCTTGAGAAATGCAACCCATGTCATTCTGGAGAAATCATCGATTATTAGCATGAAGTAGGATTCTCCACTTGGTGTTTTAGTTCTTGCAGGTCCACACAGATCCATGTGCACAAGCTGGAGTGGTCTACTTGTTGATAACTCATCTTTGGCCTTAAATGATGTACGGGTCTGTTTACCCAATTGACAAGATTTGCATATGGTATTAGAAGGCCTTTTTATTTCTAGCATGTCTCTGACCGCTTTCTTTTTTCTCAGTCTGATGATATGATCGAAGCTGAGATGTCCCAATATCCTATGCCATAACCATGACTCCTCAAGTTTGCTAAGATGGCATGCTTCATCTTCCTCTTTCACGATGTAAACATTGCTCTCTGTTCGAACACCTTTGAGTAGAGTCTTACCTATGATGCTTGATCTGACTTCACGGTCTTGTGCTCTGAAAAGAGCTTCGCAGCCTTTATCACACATTTGACTGACACTCAGCAAATTTTCTTTCAGCACATCTACAAATAGTACATCTTGGGCCTTACCTCTACCATTATCTAAGCTGACTGAGCCCTTTCCCTTGATTTTTCCTAATTTATCATTGCCAAAAGTAACATTAGTAGTTTTCTTTTCATCAAAAGTTATAAATTTTCTCCTGTCTCCAGTCATATGCTTTGAGCAGCCATTGTCCAGATACCATTGGCTTTTCAGATCTTGAGCAGTTAGAGCCAGGTCACACTTATTCTCCTTCTTTTTCCACTGGAGGCATCATTTTGTTTGGTATCTTTTGTGAGATGATGAATCGCATCCTTTCAGAGGACATTTGGAAGGCATATGTCCAAATTGATTGCATATACAACATTTGATCGTAGTTTTTGCAGAATTGTGAGTATGAAAAAAAAAATTTTGATTCATA
The DNA here is from genome assembly GCA_034641835.2 of Pinus albicaulis. Lineage (NCBI taxonomy): Eukaryota > Viridiplantae > Streptophyta > Pinopsida > Pinales > Pinaceae > Pinus > Pinus albicaulis. The sequence continues at coordinate 271,819,998 of CM076575.1, read as the reverse complement.
AACCTCCTTGAGGTGTTGAACATCAATCTTTGTCCATACTTTCTACATTCAATAATTTTATGGCCAAATTCCTTACAATAAAAACAATAACCATAGAAATTATTTGCATACCTGATGTAAGGTTGTTTTCTCCATTTGTTTGTTTGAGATAGTCTCTTCACTGTTTGCATCTTTTGCTTGTTTAAATTACTCCTCCTTGCATGACAATATGCAGCAATGTGTCCCTGCTTGTGCCAGACATAACAAGTGGCATTCTTCATAGGAGGGAAGAATCTCCTTTGATGGCTTTCAAATTTGACATACTCAGGGGCATATAAATCTTTTCCTGTTGTTTGAGTATTTCTTTCATTCTTTGTTATTAGAGGATTTTTCTGGATTCTATCTCCTTCCTTGCAAGTTTCTTCTTTTGTAGGCACTATTTGAGCTGCTTCATCATCCTTCTTTGCTTTTACAAAAATAATCTCTCTGTTTTCCTTTTCTTTGTTTTTACTTGATTCTCCTTCATAGCCTATTGTAGTTTTTATCATAGGCGATCTTTGAGAAACCAGAATTTCATTCAACTTACTAGAGCTTGTTGTTTGAGAAGAGTTTATAACCACTTTCCTTTGAGCATTTTCTAATTTCTTCCTGAGACACACTACTTCTTCTTCCAAATTTTCTTGTTCCTGAGTTTTTTCCTTGATTTTCTTAAGTAACATGTCCTCTATCTTCTTGGCTTCTTCAAGCTCTATCTTTAGCTGCATCAGGACTTATGAATTTTGTTCTTCTCGTACATACTTGAGGAGAATGTCCTTTTTTTTTCTGCATTTCAGCTTGAGTCTATCAATCTCTTCTAGAGCACTTCTTAGCTCCACCTCAAGGTCGACTTCTCCTTATTCTTCTTAATCTTCTAGCAGGAGACCTTCAAGTTCTTCTATAGCCATCAATAAAAATTCAGAGGTTCCATCTTCACTTGAGAGTTCATCTGGATCTTCAGATGTACTGCTGTCTTGTTGAGCATAGAAGGATTTTCTGCTGAACTTCTTTCCTTTCTGCCAGTTCTTTGATGTATTTTAGTCTGAATCTTGAGCCTGATTCCTTACTTTCTTGTGAGGACACTTAGCAGCATAGTGTCCAACTCTTCCATAGTTAAAGCATTTGAAAGGAAGTTTACCTTTGTATTTACCTGAGCCTCTATCCAATTTCTTGACAAATTTTGCCTCTTCTTCATCCGAGCAAGAGCATATGTCTTCCTCTTCTTCTTTCTTCTTTTCTTTTTTAAAGGCCGCCTCCCTCGTACTTGGCTTCTTCTGTGGGAGCCTCATCTCATATGTTGTTAAATTTCCAAGTAGTTGGTTCATGGTCAAGGTCTCCCAATCAGTTGTTTCTTCTATTGCAGACACCTTGGGATTGAACCTGGACGGAAGAGATATTATAATCTTTTGCACAATTATACTTTCTGGCATGGTTTCTCCAAGAGCTTTCATATTGTTAACAATTTTTTCAACTTTTAGGAAGAAACTGTCAATGTCTTCATCATCATTCATTTTTAAGTTCTCAAACTGAGCACTATAGACTTGAAGTTTGGCAGTCTTTACTTTCTTGTCTCCCTCATGGATGTTCTCCAGAGTATCCCACATCTCTTTGGCAGTGTCTTTATGCATTACTTTGATAAACTCTGCTTCACACAATCCATTCAAGATGGCATTCATGGCTTTTGCATTAGCTACAAAATCTTGTTTCGATTCATTCTCTGAGTCAGTTGCCTTTGTGGCATATCCTAATTCCATAACACCCCAAACTTCTATTCCTAGAGACATTATGTATGTCCTCATCCTGATTTTCCAGAAGGCATAATTTGCACCTGTAAAGAAAGGGGCTTTATTGGTTGAGCATCCTTCTTTACTAGCCATCCTAAGAACCTAGAATCTCCTTTCAGTTATTAAACTGGTACAAAGGAACCTGCTCTGATACCAATCGTTGAATTCTTAGTTGAACTGAGAGGGGGGGGGGTGAATCAGTTCAATACATACATGAGCATTTTTCAAATTTTCATCACCTTATTCATAGCTTACTTTTATAATAAACCTTAGTATATGAACAGTCTTAATATGTTGCAGTAGGTATTAAATTAATGTGACATTAAACTTATTATGAGAGCAGCAAACATTAAGCAGATTTGATAAATCATCTCAGCACACAGGCAACACAGATAGAGACAACAGGTATAAGTGGAAACCCATAAAGGGAGAAAACCACATCTTATTATTGTTGTGATGCAAAGAAAAGCTCCAAATCCCTCTCACCACTGTTTTTTTGCAGGCACCAACCTACAGGAGGCTCCAACCTCAATTCTGTAGGCTAAAAATTGCAAGGACGCTCCAACTCCCTTCAATTTTCTGCAGGCACCAACCTACAGGAGGCTCCAACCTCAGTCAGCTACAACTGACAGCTATCAAGCTTCAACTTGATAGGGAAGCTCCAACTTCCTCAATTTATCACAAGAAATGTTTGTTGATTTATCTCAGATATCAACTCTGTTATGTAGCATCTCTTTCTACTCCTCTCTTCCTTATCTTCTCTGCCTCAATCTTCTATATTTTTCATTCTCTATCCTTACTCTCTCTAACATTTTTTATGCATATCAAGATGATATTACTTATAGAGAATTCCTGATGACTGTTTGTATTCCTCTAGGAATTTGAAATGGATAGTCATACCTCTTGGTCTTCAGCCTTCTCATTTCTTTTCAGCTCACTTAGAAAAATGTAACTGTAGGTGCTTATTTTAATATTACAGTGGGATATTTGTTCTCTTCCGGAGACTTTCCAATGCATCACAAACAATATAAACCAATTAAAATATTACATTTAATTACAAAGAGATCTCCAGCTCACTCATTCAGCCTTCAGGATCACTGCGCATTTGTCTTTTCTTTGACTATGTTTGTTCCTTTCTCTCCTCTGAATGCCTTTCTGTTTATAGCTGCTACGTAACTCCTGTATTTATGTAACTGCACTTTTTATATCATGCGAATCTGTAACAGTGCCTTTTATATATATAACAACACCTTATATATATATATAACCCAATTTCATTTCTCAGCATAATTATACAGAGTTTAATCATACAAACTTCCTTTTAATACAACTTAAATCAATTCTTGGCGTAATAATAAAAGCCTGTTTAACATATAAAATGCCCTTTCGGGCCCACCATCCGAACTTTGTTTTGTGCTCCGATGCGATGAGTTTCCTCCAGAGATTTCCGATTGCGATTGATCACAATCACAAACTTCATTAACCAGTTCCGCTGTGTTGCCTTAACTCTGATGCGATTGACCACTGTTCATTTATTTTGCCGATGCAATGGGTCCGATGTGATTAATCGCAATCACAAATTCCATTTGCATGTTCCAATGCCCTGCATTAACTCCAATGCGATGTAACACTGTTCTGCCGGAATTCGAACATATATTAATCATCGTTTATATTCCCACTGGGTCCGGGCTTCAATCACAATCGCAAGTTTTGGTTAGATGTTCTGATATGCCCATACTGCGATGCTCCGATGCGATTAGACTGGAATTCAAATACATATCGATTATGGTTCATTGATCCATCGGGTCCGGGCTTCAATCTAAATCGCAAGTTTTGGTTGGATGTTCCGATATGCCCATACTGCGATGCTCCAATGCGATTAGACCGGAATTCAAATACATATCAATTATGGTTCATTGATCCATCGGGTCCGGACTTTCATCGCAATCGAAACTCTTTGTTTACATGTTCCGCTGCACAGTTTTTGTCCGATGCGATTGGGAAAGGGTCCCACCATATAAGGCTTTGTTACCTTTGGTTTTTTTGATCTCGGGCTCAATAATATGATACATATACTTTTTATTGTAGTCCTGGTCCTTTATGTATAAACCACTCCATATATATATATATATATATATATATATATATATATATACGCCTTATATTTTAACCATTAGCACGAGATATTATGATGTATTCAATTCATGAGCCCACATATATTTGATAGACTTCACACCTTTAATTCATTTCAATGCCAACGCCATTTGAACATATAAACTCGCATACAGATGCATTATATAAGATTTGATCTTTATATATATATGTCAATATATTATAGACCAACACACACACACACACACACATATATATATACTCCACATAGATCAAAATTCAAGCCATGTATTGAACAAAGGCGCTACCCTTTGTTAGATATATATGTATACTTTGCCAATGGTTTAAGACTAACATTGCTCGTTGGGCCCACGATGCATTTTACCCTACCTTTATATATTCTGCACCATATAAATATCTATGGTTTGGACCTTTGCATATAAGGCGCAACATAAAAGAGGCACTGCATATATATAAGCTTTATGTTTCTGCTTTAATGTATCCTCTAGCTGGGTAATGATTCTCAGAATAAGTTTTATATATATCATTCGGCTTGGGTTATGATTCTCGAAATAATATATATCCACCTGCCTGGGTTACGATTCCTAGAATAAGGTTTATATATATATACTTTGCCACTTGGGTTAAGGTTCCCGGAATATTATGTATCCACCCACCTAGGTTACGGTTCCCGAAATTGTGTTTATGTATCCTCCAGCTGGGGTTATGATTCTCGGAATAACAGCTCTGTCTCTACCTCTGCCTTTCTGCGATAACGAATATGCCTCTGCCTCTTCCTTTATCTTTCTGCTTCTGCCTTCGCTGTTTCTGCTTCTGCCTTCGTTGTACCTCTGCTGCTCGACCTCTGCCTCTACTGCATGACCGTTTCATCTCTTCCTCTGTATTTGCTGCCTCTACCTCTGCTTCTCTCTGTAAATATTACCTGTTGTCTTCTGCTACTGTTCTTTGCCTATATCTACATCTACTGCCTCCTTTGCCATCAATGACAATATTTCCAATAGCCCCCATACCCGACCAGGCGAAAATGGCAAGTCCAGATCTCCCCAATAACTCATCCCACTATAGGGATAGTCGTCTATGTACAATGGCATCTGATCCAAATGGGCGAAAAACTCTGGTCAGAACACCCATCCGACCGCCCCTCCCCCTCCTCTGCACAGTATTCATCCCCACCGATGCATCCTGGGTTCTCTTGGACCCCCATCAGGTAGCTATACACGAGGTCACAAGGTCGGGATCTTCTCAAAAAAGAAGGAGCACAATACAGTCCCATGCACACAATCATGGTTCACTTGCTTCTTACACAGTGACAGTTGTCGTTTCAATGACACCAACATCATCTGGGCCCACCCATAGTAGGTCCCACTCAACACACTTTCTACAATCATCATCTGCCCTCCAGTGATCTGATGGAGCGCCTGGCTACCCAAAATTCGCAATACTGTTGCTGCCACTGCCGGGGTCTCCAACCTCTCTAGATCCCCAATCGATATCTGAGTCCCTTTGACTCAGACACCTAGTCGACAATGTCACTCTATGAACTCCATGATATTACGCCCATGCGGTAACACTGGCTGTGTATTTCCTGCCATCCCTAATGGTGGGAGACCAGTCAGGAAATACAGATCCTGGACTGTCAGCTCAATCCTGTGCCCCTGCACTATAAAAAACTCATGATCTAGATCCCAATAACTGGTAATCTGGGCCAACAAGGGCTCCCCAGCTCTCATCAGAGGGTTCTCCACAAATTTCAGAACCCCAAACCTGGCCAATGCACGACGAACACCCTGATCCACTTGGATTTTCGTCCGTAATGTACCCAGGTCTCTCTCTCTCCACTTGATCCATATATCTACCATATCTGCACAAAACCATCATCTTTTTTAGTCTAAAGATAGGTAAAACTACATTCAATTATACAAAAAACTGAATCTCAGCCCACAACAGCACTAAAACCACCTCCATCTGATAGGTCGCACTTTTTGGCCAAATCCTGGGCCAGGTCGCACTTTTTAGGCCCAAACTTGCGTCCCAAGTCCCATTTTTTGCCCCAAAAAGTGCGGCCTGACCGTAAGGATGAGGTAGGGGTTGTTACTGAGATTTCAGATCCTAATCTGAACTTTTAATCCATCAAAAACAAAGAGTAGGATTAGGCCTCTTACTTGCAATTGACAGATCTCGATTCCAACGGTTGGTTTGTCCGCTATGATCGCCACAAGATTTAGGGCCTTCTCTCCTCTCCACATTCACCACAACTACCCAAGAAAATGAATGAATTTGGAGGGAAAATGCCTTATTAGAAGAAAAACCCCTGCTTTTTCTTTCGCCCATTGCAACCAAACCGTAGCCCCGTTTGACACACTGTCTGCACCGTTGGAAAGCTCTCATCGAGCACTCAAATGGGTATCTGTTAGTTTTTCATGTTTTCATACTTCCCTAGGACCCATTTTTTCCACGAAGGTTCTCTTCACCTCTCCTCCAAATCGAATTTCCTCACCTACAACACTTGTACTTGGGGCACCACTTTGCCTCCTTACTTGTCTTTGTTCGTGTTGATTTTCGTCATGAGATACCCTATTTTACTCATGTTTTTATGGTCCCCAATTGGACCTTTACTGTGTGGCAGCACCATCGAGTTGCCCTTGTTTAGAGCATCCAGGTTGAGTCATCATCAGTCATGGAGTCTATCTCGAGTCCCTTTGTATCCCGCTATAGTCCTCCATCCTTCACTGCTTGGTCCCTCTCTCGTGTTGCACATTATGGCCTTCAGTACCATTCTCCCCTATCCCTCATGATATTGTGTCAGTCGCTGCCAAGCCATTCATGCCCTTTATACTCTAACAAGGGAAGTCGTCCATCCGCTACTCAGTCTCCCTCATTTCATCATCATCATTAGTGTCGGTCTGTTAGTCGCTCTACTATTTTCTCTCGTGCCTTAGTTGGGGATCCCTTATTGCCTCACCTGTGGCGGACCTCCTTCTGTCGACATCAAATCATTTACTCCAGAAGCCAGGTCTAGAGGGCGGTGTACCTTGGTTCGAGCTCCTTTCAACCTGATCGTGATCTGTATAATTGATGGTCCAGTGATGCAGCAGTAGCTATTGGTGATTCCTGGGTGTGTGTGAGATGTCTCAACCCTCATGAGGGGGTGGCCCTGCAGGTAGCCCCCCACATGCTCGGATGACTTCTTCATTTCAAACTTTGATGCAGCTCCTTACATTTGATGATGATAGCCTCAGCCACTTGCAACGCCTTTTCGATTTGCATGTATCAGTCAGATCTTGCGAGCCCTTCCCCGTGTATAGGGGGGATTTGGGTTGTATTTGTATCTCATATACTAAAATATTATTGTATAAGTCCTGGTTGTTATTCCAGGCACATCATGTATGTGGGATTCATCATTCTATTTTTATGGTTCGTATTTATGCAAGCATGTACTTTATAGTTCGGTTCCTTGTTTACTGGACATACTATTCTTTTGTACTTTGTCTCGGCGGGCATAGGTATGCCTCCCCCGCTGCCCTTCGCACAGGTACCACTTCATAAACTAGAGACTTGTTGCACCTGTAAGTCTCGTCTCCTCAGGGTCTGGTCCTTTAGCACATTAGACTACCTTACATTTCTCTCTCTGACTTCCCTCTTGATGTCTAGTGATGAGTTCTTACAACGTACTTCGATCATACGATTTGCTCCTAACATTCGTACGTTGGGGGGAAATCTCTTACACCATTTTTTGGTCATCTAACCTATTATCATTAGATGAACCCAAGTACACCATGTAAGACCAATTTTACCCTAAGTAAAATTGCTTTCACTATGTGGAATAACTTAGTAAAAGACCTTTATTAAGTTGTTTATGGTCTAAACAGGAAACCCCAAAAGGAAATAATGAACAAATCTATATTTGTTTACATTTCCTGGTCATATTTAACCCAAAACAAGGAAATCAATTAAATAAATCCTTATTTATTTGATTATTTCCTAGGAATAAGTTATTTAAATCCTATTTAAATAATATTCCTAGTTAAATTTGACTAAATCATTTATAAATAATTAAATAAATCATTATTTATTTAATTATATTCACACCATTTCCTTAAAATAGTAAATAAATCATTTATTTATTTATTATTTATAAATAAAGGAATTGACCCAAGTCAAAAATCCTTTTCCCTCCAACAAATATAATAAAATATTCCTAAAGGGTGGTTCTAGAATGTGATTAATAATATTTTATTCATGCACCAAGTTCTAGATCGCCCTAATATTTGTTATAAATAGAAGGGTTTTTCCCCATTCATTAGTCACCTTTCATTGCATTAGATCACTCTGGATCTATACACTTGGTCACATTTTCCATTTTTGCCTTGTGAGCTCCCATTGAGTTCTATGTTTGTCTGGGTTTTCTACACCAACAAGAGAGAGGAATTTTAGATCTGAAATACTGAGGACTTTCAAGGACCTATCCCATTGAGGAGAACTGGAAAACACCTTTCTTGTTTTCCTCTCAGGTGCCCCCTTTTTAATATAAAAAAAATTCTTTCAAATACATCGTTCTTGCCTTGTCTATTGGATGCATGGAGCCATATTTTATTACTGCTTAATGTCTTTTATGCTTAGATCTGGATGTGTGCAGCATTATTTGGATCAACTAATTGCAGACTTAAAGATATTGGCAGCCATAATTGATGTTAGGGCTATTTGTTATGTGTAGCTAAAGTGATCTTTTACGATGAAAGATTCATACTAACAGATATGTTCTAAGAATGTGGAAGAACATGTAGAACATCTAGCCACAGTGTTAAAATTATTGAGAGAACATCAGTTGTATGTTAAGCTTAGTAAGTGCAGTAATATTTCAGATTAAAGTTTATTACTTGGGACATGTTGTTTCCAAGGAAGGTATAACAGTGGACCCATAAAATATTAGAGCTATCATGGAGTGGGAAACTCCTAGGAATGTGGATGAGGTTAGATCATTTATGGGACTAGTAGGTTATTACAGGTAGTTCATCAGGAACTTCTCGCAGCTTACCTCTCTTATTACATCTTTGCAGCGAAAAGGGAATAAGTTTGAATGGACTAAGGAGTGTGCGACTATTTTTGAGCAGTTGAAGCATTTGCTTACAAATGCTCTAGTATTAAAGATTGCAGATCTTGATAAAGAGTTTGTGGTATGTACAGATGCTTGCAAGAGAGGAATTGGTGGAGTTCTGATGCAGGAAGGACAGCTGGTATGATATGAATCAAGGAATTTCAGTTTTCAGACTTCTACGATTAATATTTTGTTGTGTTGCGTCTTCTGGATCCGTCACATCAAGATTTTGTTATACCGATGTTTCAAACCATCTACCGAGGTTCATTATCAAGGTAGAAATGTGAGAAAGAAATATCTCAAAAATGATGAATAAATAGGAGTAAGGAATAGAAATAAAAGAACCGACAGGTCTAAGTTTGTATTTTCCATTGTTATTAATAAATTCAATATTATTTCCAAAAAAATTTAAAATATTTTTATTTCTAAGATTATTATAAGGTGTTTATATACTATAAATAAACGAGTTAGGGTAAAGAGTTTATTCAAATGTATAACTTATTATTAATTTAATTTATAATGTTAATAATTATGATAAATAAATATACAAATTATAATATTATTAATTTATAAAATGGATTAATTACAAAAAGATGAGTATATGTAATTAAAGTAATTTGTTATATAAAGGTAAGTGAAAGTTATTATTAAAAAGAGAAAGGTGTTAAATAATAATGATTAAGAGATAATAGTATGAAATTATTGTTATAAGAGTTAGAAGGTAAAGTAAAGACTAAATTTTTTATTTTATTTTATAATAGATGAGGTATGTTAATAATGGATTAAATAGGCTAGAAATGTATCAGGATCAATTAGGTTTTATTTAAAAAAGGGGGACGATGAAGTGAAAAATAAGAATGTAACAAGAAACCATTCACACTACATTTTACGATTGGGAGGGGTTTATCTTAGAGGACAAAGTGGGAATCCAATTTTCGCTAATGTTCCAACCATCGTTGCGATTGAGGTTATTGGGATGCTTATTAATTTCATGGGCCTCTCCGAATTTCATGTGAAAATAATGGTCAACCTTGGCTATGATACGTGAGTCTTCAATGCATATGTGATGTTTGGTTTTGTTGGAATTCTCAACAAGGGCAGATGTTTTCGACCGGTTGTGCTTTATGTCAGCAGAGTGTTCTTCGATTCTAGTTTTGATGGAGCACCCAGTTTCCCCGATGTATGGTTTTCCACAAGAGCAAGGGATGAGATAAACTCTTTTTTGGAATTTAGGGTCAAGGGGGTCTTTGACCAACCTTAGGTTACTGCAAATGGTGGTCATAGGTTTGAAAGTGGTAAATATGTTATTCTTCGATGTTTAAAATTATCATAGGGTGATGTGTTATGATAATTCTAAACTTGAATTTATTGCATTATTTTCTAAACTTTATTATGTTACAAGAATTCATATTATTCTAGATTTATTATTTTACAATTATTTATATTCTTACAAATTTACAATTTTACAATTATGGTAATTTAACAATATGTATGGTATACATTTTACAATTTTATGATGATTCAATTTTACGATAGTTATGGTTCAAATTTGACAATTAATTTACAATTTTACAATTTTAATAAAATTGAATCATGACAATACATACAATTACAATTACAATTTTACAATTTCACAATACAATTACAATTACAATTTTACAAATTTACAATTTTGCATACAACTACAATTACAATTTTACATTTTTACATACAATTACAATTACAATTACAATTTTACAATTTTACAAATTTACAAATTTAATAAAATTGAATCATGACAATACATACAATTACAATTACAATTTTACATACAATTGCAATCAAAATTACAATTACAATCATGATACATACAATTATAATTACAATTTTACAAATTTACAATTTTACGAATTTACAAATTTTACAATTTTAATAAAATTGAATCATGACAATACATATAATTACAATTTCACAACACAATTACAATTACAATTACAATTTTACATACAATTACAAAAAAAAATTACAAATACAATTAGTACAATTACAAATTTTGAATTTTACATACAATTACAATAACGATACATACAATTACAACTACAATTTTACAATTTTACAATTACCAATACATAATATTTAATAAATATCATGATTTAATATTAAAAATAAACATCACGATCATGATAACCATTGTAAAAACATCATATTCTAAAATAAACATTCAAATTCGCTAACATCATCTAATCATCGTGATCGTGATCATCTAACAAAACACAAGCATTGTATAACATCATCACAACACAAACATGAAATCTACATCTCATGTCAAATACCTACTATAACATACACATTTATCTGCAAGCACATTAAATGAACATATCTAACATGACCTAACAATATACACAGCATGATGAACACTAACATGTAAATTCATTACATCAACATGAACATAAAATACATGCACCTGTAATAGAATTGCATATAAATGTCAAATATCTAGTGGTATATAAATACTATAACTAGTGGAGGCTTTCTCAGTAGATGGTGCCTACTCAAATGGGCATGGCTGCCCAGGAGATTCTTGCTCAGATGGTGTCTGCTCAGGAGGTGCCTGCTCAGAAGATGTCTGCTTAGGACTAGATGCTGGCTGCTCATCTCCACGAGGTAAAGGATGAGGAGGTCGGGTACTAGAATGATCACTCCCCTCATGATCATGTTCATCCGAGCTGTTATGTCACACATCTACATGGTGCCTATCCATCCTATCCGCAAGTAGCTTGGAATCTTCGACGATATGATGCATAAGGCTCATCATATTTCGGGGCATGTCCCTCTAGAGATCTGTGAGTGTACGATCAACCTGGATGTTTCTGATCGTCGTAGGGTAGACTCCCTCATCAACCAGGAGTCTACATATTTGATTTCCCAACTCCATCTTGAATCGAATGTTTGCCCTACGTCGCATGCCCGTGGCTATTTGCACCTGAGGAGGTCTCTCACCCTTCGCGACCTCTATCATCTCCTCGTCATCTACATGATCATCTAGTGGGGGTGGAGGCATGTCCCCAACGAATGTGCCAATATCTATAAAATATATAGTACACAAAAATAATTAGAAAATTTCATTAAACAATCTAATAAAACCAGTCAAAGAACGTGTTAGAATAAATTTTATTCTAATTAATTAAGACAATAAAATCAAACTATATTAATTTAAGAAAACACTAATATTACCTCTAGCATCTAGTGGCTCACCTTGTGTGAAGAGAATGTTGGTACACCCTCGCCAATCCAAACCCGTGTAATGACACGACACCATCACGAACATGTGATCATCCACACTGGCTAGCAGCTCCAGTGCATCACTACAAATCTTGGATGGATACTTAGACATGCCCCTCTTGGGCATCATCTCGCCCCACATGTGCATTCATACCTATATCATCGACCTACGAGAATGACGCAAAAAATTAGGTGTTGTCTCCCGAAACCTCTCAAAAAAAAAAAAACAACTCTAAAGAAAAAGGGAAGGTAAACCTCCCACGTGCCTGAGAATGACATCTATCTAAGGCTATACAAAACCACCGCCAAAAAATGGAAGACCATCTAACAATTCATGGCCTCTGGAATAAAGAATCAACGTAAAATAAAAGAGGGAAACTAATGCGATTCCTATCACTAGTATAATGTGCAATGGTGGTCAGTAATAGTGAGAGGCACCTAACCTCCTCTGGACCAAAAGAAGTAATCCGTAGCTGTCCACCAGACACCTAAAAATATATAGGAGAAAGTATATCATCCCTAATTTATCTCTGGGAGTACACCAACTGACTCCCTCTTGCATAAATGACGAGGACAACAAGGAACTGGGGCAAATCATCGCCTCTCCTAGATAGGCAAGTAATAAAATAAATGTCCTCCTCAGTGGGCTGCTACCACTGGTCAGGACCAACACGGAATGATTTTCTATGGGAATCCCACCTGTAGATAACTTTTCCTAATAATCCACTGCGCCCCTTCAAGGATGTAGCCTCCTCATAGAACTTAAGGAGGCTTACCTCCCTTAAGAGAAACTGTGTGGGTGGTGTAATAGGGCGAGGGTACAAAAGTCTATTCCTCTCTCTTGCCTCCCACTGTTGTATCATGTTACAATTTTCATCCCTCTGCTCTTGTTTTTGTCTTTCCTCTGTCCATTGACGTCTCTGAATGATTCACATATTAAATACATCAGCCTCCATCATATATAAAACCTAAATTTTTCTATTAAATGACAAATGTATTTAAAAATATATAAATATAACTTTTATCGAAAAAAAACATTCGGTGCACCACAAAAAAACAATCACGCACCGCCAAGAGTGCATAAATGCATATCACACACCGTCCACAGTGTGCATTAAAAAACCTCACGCACCGCGACAACAAACAAATATTATAGGAGGTGCGTTGACAAAGCATATCTGCCCCGAGGCATTTGTTACAGCACAACACACCACTAGTTTGCAATATTTTACCACTAGCGGTGCGGTACCAAACACACACTACCCCGATGCGGTATGTTTGGCCGACAAATAAAATACCGCGGTGCGTCCCAGTAAACTAACACATCGCAGTAAGTAAATTGTTAATTAAAAAAATTAAATTGTTGGTGCGACCGGAATCGACACACACCACAGTGTTTTATTGTTATTGCGATGCGTTTTTTCTCGATACCGCATCGGGTTATCACATTAACCGCATGATGCAGTTTCGGTTAACACCGTTCACAGCACAGCCTATAAATTTACAGGGAGCACCGAGAACGGTGCGAGCTAAACGGCTCAAGCACACTGCGCAAGAATATATATTTTTTTCAAAAAAACAATGAATTTTAGCTCAGTTTTAAAAATTAATCCACTAAAATCTTAAGTTGGTGAGAAACAAGTAGATTACCTGCACATTTGCGCATTGAGGAGGCATATTTGCAACGGAATCCTAAAAACCAAATTTTCCCACTGTTTTGAAAAATTCGAAGTCAACACACCGAAAAATGGATGGAAGCAATGTGGGTAATGGGCGCACGGATGGCAGTGTGCCTCAGAGAAGGAAAAGTCACACCGGTGCTTGAGAGCTTTACAACACTGTAAAAAGTAAAAATAAAATTTTGACGACTGGTAATTTTTTTAAAAATTAACCCTTTTTCAGTGCGCTCGATTATGAGATGCACCGAGCGGTTGTATCAATGGCACAACACACTTATTTACAGTGCATTGGATTACTGAGACGCACCAGACTAGTTTATATGGAGTGCACAATGATTCCTTTGAATAAAAACCCTATGCCAGTGTGTCATTGTACATAAACTGCACTGGGTCATCATCGTTATTAAATAGCACCGAAATGATGAGTGTCTCGGTGTGCCATTTGATAGTACACCTCAGTGCACTTTATATAAAACACACTGATGCATTGATTGTATAAAGTGCATTGTTGTTTCCTTAGTACTTAAAAATAACTCTGCAACACTTCTTTAGCCTCTACTATGCATCGGTGCATCACATATATATCAAACGCACCAGTGCGTGTTAGGATTATAAACACACCACAAAAAAACATCTGCAAAAACATCCACCTGCTAACCTCCTCCAGTGACCTCCTCTTCAAATGGATATCTGGGATATTTTTATGAGGGCTTCCTCAAAAACATCCGCTAGAGCGTCTTTTCCTTGTAGTGGAAACAAATCCTAATATTCAGTCAATCGCTCAACGACCTTACCCATCGTATCGTCATCCCAGTAGTCCCCTATATTTTCTAATTTCGGCTATTCCTCTGAGCCAATATTGACTTGCCGAATCTTTAGAGGCTTATTTAGATCTAGTGACACAACCGTATGCCCAACAACTGCACGCTATCCTTTAGACTCAGGGATCGCAATGTTCCTTGGGTCTTCTCCGTTATCTTCAATTCACAAATTTTGATAATCAACAATGTCTTTAATCTGCACGTCCCATGCTGGCAAGGTGCGCTCAATCGACGGTTTTGTGGTGTCAAATATGACTTCCTAAATATCTTGTAGTGCCTCATCAAGGCATTGAAACCAACTTTCAAAACTAAAGGTCAGGATAAAACTTTTTGTTAGCGCAATCCATTTGGTCATACCTCATCGTAGGTTAGTTTCGAGGATCTAATCTATAGGTACCTTCCCCAAAGTGTGGATGAATATATGCATCCATTCCGGCTTTGGTTCTTCGCCCCAATCTTCAGTCCATTTATCCAGATGTTTGTGCAAATCGCCTTGTCTCGAATATATTTATCCTATTCTAGTATTCATATGCTCAAATCAAAAGGGCATCATGCAGGTGCATTCTTCCTATTAAGCCAAGTTACCTTTGCGCATCTCCCACCAATGCTCTGGGTTGAACACATATATATCAAGTGCATGGAATCGTTGTGCTTCTGGAACATGTTTTTCAAGTTCTTCTAAAAACATATTAACATTACTCATGCCATCATAATAAGGAAAATATCATACCTCTGAGGATATACACCGTAGGGATTTTTTCACCCAATTGCAGTGCAACACAGAGACTTCATGCAACCGGTTCTACCAGTTCTCCATTTACTCATTTGAATCTAAAACGCATGAGCTATCCTTCTCCCAATTAAGTCTTCCATCCATTTTCGGGTTGATCTAATCTTCATCTCATGCAGTAAACTTATAGATATGATCGTCATCATCATGTATGCGCACCAGCTTTGTATATATTTCCCCTTTTGCAGGGTCTAGGGGGGACAAAACACTGGTTCCATTATTTTCAAACACCATAGTTCTGCACTTGAGGTTGATGATGCCGCCCATATCGATAAACCAATACAAACACAAAAACGCAAGATAGGGGTCAGTATCATCAAAATTCTGAATAACTTCAAGGTCTGCAAGTACTATTACTCCAATATCCACTACTACTTACGTGATCCTTCCTAATGGGATAATATTTTTCTGATTTTCCATGCGAAGCTAGATAGTGGACAACTCGGACTTAGGTTCTCCCATTCATTTCCAAGTCTGATTTTGTAGGACATTCGCATAAGATCCTAGATCTAGAATGAGCTGATCCATCTCGTATGCACCAATCTGAGTAGTCAAGCACATTTACCATCCAGTTCTTCTTTTATTCTTATAAATCTTATTAACAACCTTTTGCTCCATCTAGGGTTATTCTTTCTCTACGCATTTTTCTATTAACACTTGGAGGTTCTTGACTACCTTCTTATTGTGAAACAATTCAATAAAAGCATATAGGAAGGGCTTTAGCTGTTCATCTCCTTTGACCATGTCCATAGGATTTATTGATGCTTTTGATCCAGGTGGATATTGGTGGCCACCCGCCTATTCCACTTGGGCCCCCACCATTGTCTCTTTCAGTTTTTCATTTTCGGCATAACTTACTATTTGTAGCAGTTTTTCGGGTCCTGAACTTTCGGAGCCGTTTTGAGGCCCTAAACGACAATTTTTTGGGCATCGCGCCTTCAGCAAATATCATTCTGCTTTAGAATGATATTTGTGGTGAAAGTTGTAGTCCTCAGATAGAGCTTTCTAATGATGTATCATATGCGTCAAACGGAGATAGTATGCCAAAGTTACGTCCCTGGGAAGTTGAAACACCAATTTACCCAAACGGGGCCCATAGTTTTGGTGCTTCATCTCCTAGGGTTAGGTTTTTGGATGTTTAGGGTTCTCCATTGTTTCTCAATCATAAATAGGCCCTTGAGCCTCATTTTAACTCAGTTCAGAGGCCTGTAGCCACCACATCTCTTCTCAGAGATAGCTACCAGCGCCCTAGCTAGTTTTATTTCCATTCTGTTTGTAAGAAAATTTCAGTTCTTTGATATTAATGAAATGAAGTGTTATTTCCACTGCATCTCTGTATTTATGGTTATATGTTTATTCTGTTGTGTTCCTGCATAAATCCAGATCAGCTTTAGACATTGAGGTGCCCATCTCTGCGAAATAATTCTTCGCTGCGGCATATATTTACTTTTCTCTCTACAAGTTTAATCCTTCCTTCTTTTCAGGTGCTTTTCAGATCCAGAGATCAATATTAGGATTTTTCCCTTTGTATTCTCTGATGGCTACACCACTCCTAGTATCGATATTCACACTCGGTTCTTCTTTGTGCAACTCATCTCTTACCATATGAATATTTTCAGTGGGAGTCCGTGGTTTCTTTTCCTACATTTTTGGAATCAAGACATGGAAATATTCAATAACATGATCAAATTGTTTACAATACCTGCAAGACTACTGTGTTGGGTTTGGAAATTCACGCACATAATGACCCACATTTCCACAATTATAGTAGATGAGTTGTCCCCTTCCTAGACCAGCTCCTCTTGCTCTTCCTATTCATCTACTTTGGAATCCACCACGCCTAGACGGGGATGCTGGTGAGGTTGGTTATACGTGAATATTATATAGATCAGCTCGGTAAATCATCAAATTGAAGTTGCATCAGTGCTGCTCGTCATGTCCCATCGATGAGAAAAATTTGCAGAAAGGTTTCTTAAGCTCAGGGATATATTTACCAATCCTTAGGCAGAAGTCTGTCTTGTGCATACCTGTTACTTGAAAAATCGCACACCATAACGTAGGAGTTCCACTTGGTCTTGTCACGCTCTTCAGCGGGCTTGGTCATACGACTGTTAGATAGTCATTGAAAATGAAGCACTAATCCTTGCGATGCCCGAAAAATTTATAGCTTATACCTCCTTTCCTTTATCTTTGTGCAGACTCTGTATTTCTAAGTGCATTTCCTCTAACTGGCTTTGGATCCGCTGGGCCTTGATCTATGCAATTGGTACTAGCAAGGATGATAGTTTCATTGAAATCTGTGATAGCTTCACCCTTTCTAAGTGCATTTCCTCTAACTGGCTTTGGATCCGCTGGGCCTTGATCTATGCAATTGGTACTAGCAAGGATGATAGTTTCATTGAAATCTGTGATAGCTTCACCCTTTGTTTCAATCTTATGCTCACTCAAGGGTTGGCGCAGATGCGGCAGTAGCATGGAAATGAACCACTCTTTGTGCTACATGTCATCAATAGTAAATCCTCCATCTCTGATTGTGCACTTCAGCTATTGATTTTCTTCCCACACGGATTTGTTTAACTCTTGATGAATCTCCTTTAACCCAGTTAAGCATTGATCATATGATTTAAAATTTTTGAACCGTTCCTTCAATGAGGCCTTTATATTATCAATTGTTGCATTAGGGTTCATCACCACATACCTTATGTACCAATCCAGCGCGTGGTCTTGAAAAGAAGTATCCAACTGTGCTTTCATAACATCCTCATTTGAATCTGTTGCATTGTCCATACAGTGTTTGTGAAAAAACATAATTGATCCACATATTCATTCCCAATACCATGGAAATTTGGTAACTTCATGGAAGCATCCGTATTAGTGTCTGGTGGTGGAGGTGGAGGTGGAGTCGATGACTGATTAGCACAATGTGAATATGGGAGTGGAGTGGATGGGAACATAATTAAATCCAAATTTCCTAATTCTTCATGCGAAAATTCACCCGAGCTACTTATTTAATCAGAATGCGGTAGATATAATCAGAATTACTGGGGATAATATAGTATATTTGTGCATGCACGGTCAATTGTAAACATATCTAACCCTTTCATGTGTTATCACAGAATACTTCGATATAATTCCGCATGCATTAGTTAATTGTACTTCATTCAGATCTAATTATTTAACATAGACTAGTACTTGCACAAAAATGCAATTAACCGTTCATTGAAGTAAATACACAACGATAGAATAGATCCAGATCTACATTAGATAACCAATAATCTAAGACAATAAATCACATAATAGTTCGAGTTCACCAAAAATACCTTCTTTATTAAGAGATTTTCAATTCAGTACCATCTATATTTTTGCACACACAACAAGAGAGTCCACACGCAGCTCAGGACTTAGGTATCCGCGCACACAACCAACATGAGCCTTTCTACCTAGAATAACAAAGACACATGACAAAACTGATCCAAGATTTTCTATATTTCCTCCTTTACTCAACTCATACATATTTATACTATCCAAAGCACGCACATACCATGGTCTCAAACCATGGTTTGAGACTCATGGTTTTCCGTTTAATCCTTTACAATAATAAAGGGGCTTTGACCCACCCCAAAGCCCCTTTGACCATCTGTGCACAATGCGTACAACAAAACTTAACCAAAAATTACCCCAGGGGACCTTACTCCAACAAGCCCCCAACACAATCTCGTGACTCATCCTGAGTCACTCTGGGGCAATCGCCTTCATCCTTGCCTTCAAATCCTCCACAAAGATCTTGAGTGGTACTATGACTTCGATGCACTATGTGGAAGTGCTCTGTACTTCATCCACCAACTTGGTTGTTGTTGGTCCCTCAGGTGAAAGATTGATGCTATGCTGATTTTTCTACAAGCTTTTGAGGGTGTTGTTGAGGTTATGTGAAAGCTGCAGGGCTTCCTCGGCCCAAGGCTACATCTGCGTCTCAAGTAGCTGCTTGTGTCGGCGCAAATATTCAATCTCTATGTGAATGGCCTTGCTGTCGTGTAGTCTGGAAAGCCTCCTTGCTGTCACCAAAGTCGGCGCCGCCATTCTAATCTATATGAATTGTTGCTCTTTAATATGGAGTTCGTTCCTTAATTTCTAGACCATCGGGTCATTCTGAATAGAAGTCAAAACACCCATGGACTCATCCAAAAGTGTGCCACACTCTACAACTGATGTTGCGACGTAGGAAATTGCTGCCTTTACCTCGGTCACATGCTGTGCTTGGACCCCCGATGGTGTCTTTGGTTGGAGCTTCATTTGCAGCTCGACAATCTTCTGCTCAAATTTCGTGTGAACGGCCT
Source organism: Pinus albicaulis (assembly GCA_034641835.2). Classification (NCBI taxonomy): domain Eukaryota; kingdom Viridiplantae; phylum Streptophyta; class Pinopsida; order Pinales; family Pinaceae; genus Pinus; species Pinus albicaulis. The sequence goes on along the minus strand of CM076575.1, from coordinate 271,800,086 downwards.
GGATTTTTGTGCAGACCGCTTTTAGCACGATGATCAGGCCTTCTGACTTAGCTGTTGGCATGGCTGTGGTAGAAAAAATGACTTCTGGAAGGTCACCACACAAACGATCAATCATTAATTCCAACACAACGCGTTAATCTTCAATCGCTCGTCAAGCCTCTTCTGCACTTTGCTACTCCTTCTTCATCCTCGATACTTGTTGTTGCACCTTTGTGGTAACTTGGAAGGCGTGGACCTCCTAAAACTACAATTCAACCATAATCATTGTATGCATGGCATGAATCTTTCCTCCAGGTAGCATTTCCAGATCAATGCCAATCTCTCCACAGGCTTGCAAATTATTGCGCAAGTCAGGTTGCTCCACTGTAACTACAAGTCCTGAAATCTGAATCATTCAGTTGTCCAGGGGGGGTGGCAGAACCGTGCTAATGGGCTGTGCACTTGCTTATTTGAGGTTGGATGTAAGCACGCTCAATTGTTGTAGGTTTGATTGCTTCACGCTCTCTTGAATCGCGCTCAATTGAACCTTCAACTCCTGAAGAACCAAATGTATGTCTGTGAGGACCGATTTGTACTACGCTTCTACAACATTCTAGAGGACCTCAGTGGCCTAGATTTGAAAGTGGTTTGATGTTGTCCTTTGTCGTTTGTTCTTGCCAATATTACAAATTACTGAGCCACAACATAATGGAGACCATACTAGGGAGCAAAATTTATCTTCCTTAGAAAGTACATCAAAGTACAAATTTGATTACTGATGGTGGACAATGACCAGAAACAAGAAGGTTGCATTATTCACCTGGCGACTCCATGATTCTAGGAACCCAGCTTTTGAGCATTCATGGCGACTCCACAACATGTTGACTATATTTTCTACTAAACAAGATGACAAGGTTTGTGGTAGACCTTCTATCTAGTGAAATTTTAAATGAATTCAGGAATCAGTTATCAAAATTTCATCTTGATGAATATTTCCTAGAGGCCGTCTTTCTCATTTTGAAATCAAGAAAATTTAGTCATGAAGCTAGAACATGTTTTCTGGAGATAGTTGTTGAATGATATGAAACTAGTATTGAACTTTTGAATTCTCAAATTCAGTCATATAATTTCCGAGATCCTAAAGAATTCTTTGAAAATATTCCTTCCCCTTAGAAAGAGGAAATTGTACTACCTCTTGAATTACATATTGAGGATGATTTTTCTTTCAAGTACCAAACTGAAGATGAGGTTTCAAGGTTTAATACTGAGGATATAACTGATCAACTAGTTGTTGAAGTCCTAGAAGCAAAAATCATACATCATGCTTTTATTGATGATGTAACATATTTTATGGAGGTTCTTTTTAGCTCAAGTTTTCAAACATGTATTCTCTATAAGGATAAAATACATCAAAAGTTGCCATTACATATCATAAATTTGGTTATGAGGACACATAATCAAGTTATACTACTGAATTTCCTGACAAGCAGTCAAGATGTCCATCTGTTTCTGCTGCTACTTGACTGGCTGCACTAGAATTATTGTATCATCTAGAAAAATAACAATTTCAGTAGGGTAGGGTAGGTAGGTGTGCAAATAAGCTCAGTACTCTAAGCATTTTTTCCAGCTTAGTTCCAGAATGTTGTTTTGTTTTTAGTTCAAGTATGTTCTGGACTTCAGTTTTGCAGAGAGTGTTGATTTCAACTTGAATATTTTCAGCCACAGAGGTTGTGTAACAGATTAAGTTGCATGTTTGTGATCATCCCAATGGATCAGGCCACTAGTCTACGGTGTTCTTGACACCTCCTGAAGGACCTGCCATCCCCAGCTAGAGCCACTGTTAGACTCCTGTATTTCACAGTATCACCAGGTGACTAATTGTTTCTTATATTTGTCATTACTGAAAATAATATTCCATGGCTATCATTTATTTTCATAAAAATAAAGCGAGATCTTGGTTGTTGAGAGCATCAAATGAATATTGTAGAAATTTGAATAATAGATGAATTATTCACTGAGATTATCCTGATTACACACTATTTGAGCTTCATGCATAATACATAACCTCTTCTACAATTGATCATCAATTTTCAGAAATAAAAGCAGTCGCATGCGCATATTAAAACATAATCAAGCACACATATAACACAGCATGTAATGGGGAAAGCTTACAGCTGAAAACCCCCAACTATCTGTATATTATAATGATATAGAACATGTAACAATACATAGCACAAAGCTCCTCACAGCTCTCAGCACTATCTCACATGCTACACACAAACTAGCTCAGATATGAACAAGTCACAAGTTCAAATCTCTTCCACCTGTCTTCCTGCCTCTACTGCGCAATCCAAGATGAATAATGATGAGATCAAAGTTCGAATCCCACTTGCTTGTACTGCGTAATCTTCATTGGCAATCTCAATCAATGTGTGTGCAAATATCATGCACAACCATAGTCACAACTAATAGTAGACTCACCCTTTCACCTCTAACTTGGTCTCCTTGTTGTCCATACATCGGTAAAGCGATGTATTCTTTGAATTATTTATGAGTCTAATAATTAGTGAATTAATTAATAATTAATTCACACCACTCTCACTAATTGTATCAGTTAGTTAAACTGAATACAAATAGCTCAACTATGTTTATATTAGTTAAACTGAATACAACTCCACTAACTTCCTCAATCAACTCCACCAAACTCGGTCACATGAGTTCTAACTGAAGTATCCATGCAATAGCTCCACATAACCCTCAGGAATAGCGTAATTCCTTCTGTCAGCTCTTGTGCCACATCTGTGCACTTAACTGAAGTGTTCCAAGAGAATAAGATAATGTTTATAGTCCAGATATTATTAAGAGCTAATAATATTCGACATATCTATTTTTAGACTGGAAATATAAAAATTGATTCCACCCAATATGTCTAAAAATAGAAGTCCATCTATTTTTCCAACTTGACCAACCATCCACAAATAGCATCCTACAACTCATAGAATATGATCGACATGTCTAAAAATATACATAGTCTAAAACTAGACTTTGCGCCATGCTTTCTCGGCCCTTACTTAGTGAAGGCGACTTCTTTTCACTAAGATCCATCATCTTGTTGCATTCTCAACACTCCCTCTCAACAAGATATGGATTATCTGCAACCCCTATCCTACCTCTGTGGTATTCGAATTTTCTCCTGGTGAGCACCTTCGTCAAGATATTAGCATCCTGATCCTCCATGGGAATGTATGAAAGTAACATGATCCTCCGCTGCACACAATCTCTGATATGATGGTACCTGATGTCAATGTGTTTAGATCTATCATGAAATACTAGATTAGCTGAGATTTTAATGCAACTATGGTTATCACAATAAATCACAGTAGGCTCCAAGTGTGACCCGAACAACCCGACCAGGATCTTCCTCATCCATATAGCCTTGCATGCAGCAAAGTTTGCTGCCATATACTCGGCCTCTACTGAACTGAGTGCCATGGATCTCTGCTTCCTGCTGTACCAAGAAATTGTTGTCGACCCGATACTGAAGATCCCTCCAGATGTGCTCTTTACGTCGTTGGGGCCCGCCCAATACGCATCCGTGAAGCCACATATAGCTTGCCTCATCCTCCTTTCCGTACCACAATCCATATCCCGATATGCCTCTAAGATAGCATAATACATGTGTCTTCCTTTCGGAAAGGCTTGGTTGGCTTAACCATAGCTTGTGGCAGCTGTTAACGGCCGCCTTCTCAGTCATGTATTGACCGAGATATGCCCTACCAGCTTGTCGATAAACGGTGGCATCCACTACCTCTGCCGTGGCATCCTTTCCTCCAACCTCCGGAAAGAGGAGTATCCGCCGGGCTTGCAGCCATGCATGTTGAACTTCTCCAGTATCTCCCAGGCATACTTACCCTGAGAAACAAAGAGTCCATCACTGTGCTGCCAAATTTCCAATCCCAGGAAATAATGAAGGAGGCCCAAGTCCTTCATCTCAAACTCTTTTGCAAGATCCTCCTTGCATGAGAGTATCAACAGCTCATCACCTGTCAAAATAAAATCATCTACATAAAGTACAATGATCGGCAACTTGCCCTCCACCACAATCTGGTATAGCTTAGGATCCGCCTCACTCTTGGAGAATCCAAGTCCGGTGAAATAACTGTCTATCCGTGTGTACCAAGCACGAGGTGATTGTTTCAACCCATACAACGCTCTCTTGAGCCTGCACACATGCGACTCACTGTTGAAGATCTTGAAACCTTCGGGTTGCTCTATGTACACCTCCTCCTCAATGACTCCGTTGAGGAACGCAATCTTCACATCCATCTGATGAATGTGCCACCCCATCTGCGCTGAGAGAGCTAGGATCATCCGTATGGAAGAATACATTGCGACAGGTGCAAAGGTTTCCTCATAATCGATCCCCTCTATTTGTGAGAAGCCTCGGGCAACAAATCTTGCCTTTTACTTCTCCACACTCTCGTCAGCCGCCTGCTTCACTTTGTAGATCCATATCGAACCCACCACTGATTTCCCCTCCGGTCTCGGGACAATCTCCCATGCACTATTTCTGACAATCGAATCATACTCTTCCACCATGGCATCTACCCATGTGGGGTCCTCCACAGCTTCCTCGAAAGAGGATGGCTCTGTCATGACACATTTTCTCACAAGAGCCATGTATCCAGTGTACCGGTCCGGTGACTGTCTCTGTCTGCGCTGTGCTGTAGGTGGTCCTACAACCTTCTCTGCATCTTGAGCCAGTCGCTCAGCTTCTGTAGTGCGCTTCCGCCCTCTGATGGTTGGCGCTGCATGAGTGGTCTCTTCCACTCCATGAACTTCCTCTTGTGGTTGATCCACATCCTGAAGCTCATCCTTAGGAACTAATAGCTCCTCCTCTGCATGCAAGTGTGGCTCCCTCTCAAGCGAACACTTCATGGCTTTCTCCTCTTGAAATTTGATATCCCGTCGCACAACAGTCTTGCGACTGTCTGGAAAATACACACGATAGTTGTGGGGCGTATCAGTGTACCCCACAAATATCCCAACCTCTGCGGTCGGCTCTAGCTTCTTCCTGGCATCCTTCGTCACATGAATGTAAACAGGTGAACCAAAAATCCTCAAATGGGAAATATCAGGCCTCTTACCAGAAAACACCTCCTCGGGTGTACTCATGCCAAGTATCCTGTGAGGACAACGGTTCTGCACATATACTGCAGTATTGCATGCCTCCACCCACAAGTGAATGGGTAGGCCCTGATCATGCAACATCGCCCGTGCAACACCCACGATCGTTCTGTTCTTCCGCTCAGCAACCCCATTCTGCTGTGGGTTATGAGGTGCTATGAGCTCTCTTTGAATTCCTTCTATGCTGCAAAAGTCCTTGAATTCACCACCATTGTCGCTCCTAAGAGCCTTCACCTGCTTCCTCGATTCCTTCTCAACCAGCGCCTTAAACTCACAGAAATTTGAGTATGTATCGCTCTTCTTCTGCATGAAGAAGATCTAGCACTTCCGAGAATAATCATCAACAAAGATCACATAGTACCTTTGCTTTGCTGTCGAAGCTACTGAGAAAGGTCCACACACGTCTGTGTGAATTCTCTCAAGGATCGTCGTGGCACGACTATCCTTCTCGTGAAAGGTGGCTTTCACAAATTTTCCCAAGGTACATCCCTTACACTGATCTGACTGCGCAAGAGTGCCCTTAGGAAGCCCAGTAGAAATCTGCTGCAGTATCTTCAAAGCTCCATGGTGAAGGTGGCCCAATCTCCGGTGCCACAACTCGCCATCATCCCGGCTCACCACTCCTTCTGCCTTGCCTGCCATTGCTACGCAGCCATCTACCTGAAATTGATAAAGGTTCTTAACTCGAACCCCTATCCTCCGGGTCTCACCAGTTGCCTTACTGCGTAGGAAAGCCTTTCCCTCGCTAAAGACAACATCATATCCCTTGTCTTCTAACATCGCCACAGAGATAATATTCTTCTTCAATCCTGGAACATGCATCACTTCCTTCAATCTAAAGGGTTTACCAGACTCCCTCTCAAAGGAAGTAATTAAAAATGCAGGTTTACCTTTGTATCCATACCATCATCGCCCATCTCGATGTGCGCTCCAAGATCTTTCTCATCCGGATCGAAAAAATCTTGATCTCTGTCATGTGAAAAGATGCACCATTGTCCAAGAACAAAAATTTGAACCCATCACGTGATACCAAACTGCAGATCAACAAAAAATCTAGCTCAAAGCTGAGGCTAAGGCCTTTCATTTGCGGATCCGGCGACATGTATTTTCTTCTTCTGCGGACAATTTGTGGCATAATGTCCGTGTTGGTGACAGTGAAAGCACTTCACCTTGGACATGTCCTGCTTCTTGCCTTTCGCACCAGAATGATAATCTTTCTTGCTCTTCCCCTTCTTTTCTTTGGCATCCAAAGCGCAATTTTCTTCATCAGATGCCTTTGATGAAGATCCGTCCCTGGTACTCTGCCTTATCTCCTCTTGCATAAGATCCGACCAAAGTCGCTCCCATCCTGGCAATTTCTCCCGACCATTGACAGAGTCCTGATAGGAATGCCAACTCTTCAGAAGACCAAGGAGAGCCAATTCCACCAAGTCCTTTTCATCTACAGTCACCCTTACACTTCCCAGTTCATCCCTGCATTGGGTGAACTTCGTGAGGTACTTGGGTATATTGTCGCCTTTCTCCATCTTTATGTTTCTGAGTTTATCCTTGAGCGCCAACTTCCTCTGGTCACTCTTTCTTTGTAATAAATTTGTCAACACTTTCCACATCAAGTATGGATAATATTTCCCATGCAGGCTGGATACAATGTGATCCTTCACGCCCTCCAAAAAAATCCTTCAACACTTTGCTGTCTTCTTTTTCCAAGCCTCAACTTGAACATCATCAGTAGGCTTTGGGACTTCAGCATCTATGAACTCCTTTAGCCCATTGTCATCTAACACCGCCTCCATCCTGTCCTTCCATGAAACATAATTCGAGCTGCCCTCAAGGGCATACTCCAATCACAATCCGTTGAAAGACATTTTGACTTCGACACCAAGAAAACACTGCTGCAAATTCGAATTCCACCAGCTCAAAACTCAATCGCTTCTGATCTGTGAGAACAAAGTATTTCTAGCACAAATATCAACTGTAGGGGCATTTACTAGATATATCACCTTTCAAAGAAAGGATGGATCCAGAGGCTACCTGGCCCTCGTACAGACTCTGTCTACCGAAATAAAATGTAATCACTGTAATAGATCCGATGATCAATTTCGCTCCAATACCATGTATAAATTTGAATAATAGATGAATTATTCATTGAGATTATCATGATTACACACTATTTTAGCTTCATGCATAATACATAACCTCTTCTACAATTGATCATCAATTTGCAGAAATAAAAGCAGTCGCATGCGCACATTAAAACATAATCAAGCACACATATAACACAGTATGTAATGGGGAAAGCTTACAGCTGAAAACCCCCAACTATCTGTATATTATAATGATAGATAACATGTAACAATACATAGCACAAAGCTCCTAACAGCTCTCAGCACTATCTCACATGCTACACACAAACTAGCTCAGATATGAACAAGTCACAAGTTCAAATCTCCTCCACCTGTCTGCCTGCCTCTACTGCGCAATCCAAGATGAATAATGATGAGATCCAAGTTTGAATCCCGCTGGTTTGTATTGCGCAATCCTCATTGGTAATCTCAATCAATGTGTGTGCAAATCTCATGCACAGCTATAGTCACAACTGATAGTAGACTCACCCTTTCACCCACCTCTAACACTGGTCTCCACTGAACTGTCCATGCACATCAGTTAACTGATGTATTCTTTAGTTTATTTATGAGTTAATAATTAATTCACATCACTCATCACTAGTGTATTTATCAGTTAGACTAAATACAACTAGTCCAACTAAGTTAAATCGAACACAACTCCATCAACTGTCTCATCAACTCCACCAAACTCTGCCACATGAGTTCTAACTGAAGTCAACCATGCAATAGCTCAACTAACCCCTAGGAATAGTGTAATTCCTTCTGTTAGCTACATGTGCCACATTCGTAGCTTGAACTGAAGTGCTCCAAGAGGATAAGATAATGTTTATAGTCCAAATATTATTAAGGGCTAATAATATTCGACTGATCTATTTTTAGACTGGCAATCTAAAAATAGACTCCGCCCAATGTCTAAAAATAGAGGTCCATCTATTTTTACCAACTTGACCAATCATCCATAAATAGCATCCTGCAACTCATAAACCATGATCCATATGTCTAAAAATAGACATAGTCTAAAAATAGACTTTGCGCCAAAAATAGCCTGCGGGCCCACTTAGTGAAGGCGACTTCTTTTCACTAAGCTCCATCATCTTGTTGCATTTTCAACAAATATATATTCCTTTAGCTCAGTTGCAAGAGAAAAGTGTTGCTGATTAAGTGTGATGGTGAGAAAACTCCATCCTGACCCCATTCATTTCATCTACCCTCTTCCTGCCCTTCATTTTTCCTAATTTTGGAATCCAACACTCTAAATCCCATTTAAACCCCAAGACCCACATACATAACCTTTCAGACTTATCCCTTTATAAACAAACTTATATATAAGTCTGAAGTCCTAATGCTACAACTCCACCCACCCACTAAAATCTGTATCATATAAGACTTACCACTTACCGCAGCTCCACCTGCCCATCGAACAACCGTGTTATACAACATTATACCATAAACCTTACCTCTTGCCTGCACTTCGCACCCTTCAAGTTTTAACCTCTTATTCTTAATTCATCATCGAAACATAAGCTCTGTCGATGCGATTTGGTGGGACCCATCCAACCTTTATACATTACCAAATCCGCATGAAAACCTTTGTATTTCACATTTTCTTTACCTTTCGTCCTTTCGCACTTTCCAACGTTTAGCGTGTCACATTTTTCACTTTGCACATTCTATAACTTAGCTTTTAGGTGCTCACAAGTTAAATGTTTTAACTTGTGATATAACCATCGCAAGTTGCAAATCGCAAAGTTTAAAGAATAAGTGCGGAGGTAAGTGTTAAATTTGTCGAAGTGTGATATGCGATGATGGCGGGACCTAATTGCAATTGCAAATCACAAATTTTAAAGAATAAGTGTGGAGGTAAGTGTTAAATTCGTCGAAGTGCGATATGTGACGACGGTGGGTCCCGATCTCAATCGCAAATCACAAGTTTTAAAGAATAAGTGCGGAGGTAAGTGTTAAAATCATCAAAGTGTGATATGCAATGGCGTGGCAAGGTGACGTGGCAAGATGACATGGAAGTGACGTGCAAGGAGACGTGGCAATGACGTGGCCCCGACCCCACAGATCATAGTTGATTCAAGATGATGTGGCAGTGACATGGCAAGGTGAAGTGGCATATGACGTGGCCCCGACCCCACAGATCGCAGATTAATTCATGATGACATGGAAATGACGTGGTAGTGATGTGGCAAGGTGACGTGGCATACTAATGTGGCAGATGATGTGGCCCTAGCCTGCATACCGCACATCGCAAGTTTTAAAAGTTAAGTGCAAAGGGTTTGAGTTATAATCGCCGAAGTGCGATATGCGATGCGGTGGGGCCCAATCACAAATAGTAAATCGCAAGTTTTAACGAATAAGTGCGGAGGTAAGTGTTAAATTCGCCGAAGTGCGATATGCGATGATGGTGGGACTCGATCACATATCACACATCGCAAATTTTAAAGGTTAAGTGCTAAAGAAAAGTTTAAAAAAAAACGAAATGCGAAGTGTGATCTTGGTGCGGATGCGATGTGGCTCCAAGTTGAAATCTAAACGATTTCAGGTACGGTCGTATGAGGTTTGTGCACCATTTTATGAAGAAATAGGAAAAAAACGAAAAAATGACTTGTGGTAGAATAAGACCCGACAAGGAGAGTGAGGTTGAACGTCACAAGGAAACAAACAGAAAAGGTCAAGTCGGGCATTTGTGCAGAAATAACTGTGATATAACAATATAAATTGAAGGGGCAGTGAACACATCCGCACAACTATTGATCCAAGCACCTCATCAATTTAATAATCCAACAACGGTTTTCTGAAGATGAAGAGCCAAGGTGTCAGAGCCTTCCTCACCTATTTAGCATCAGACAAAGCCAAATTCTGATCATAATGGACTACTGCCCCCACCTTATTGGCTAGAAGTATCTTATCACCGTCTGCGGGGTTCCACATGTCAAAGTATTACTCCATCATAGTCTCGTCGGGATCTTGAGAGGAAATTTCTTCCTCACTTTGTAATCAATAATATATTGCTAAATCTACTGTTATGGCCGAAATGTCTTATCACCGCTTGCATGGTTCCACTTGGCAAAGGTTTAGTTTGATTGTAATTAAGAACTATCATTGTAACAAATAGAGGAACAAAATTAAGTTTTTATAAATACTGCATACATTAGCACTATGAAAGGAGGCCCGGAAGGGAAAAACCATTGTAACAGACTCAGCTGGTTGTAAGTACTCTCTATTGAATGAATGAAAGATGATGTTTTCTAGATTCTTGTGTTATGATCTGTGGTGAAGTGCTTTCCCATGTAATTTGTTATTCTCCTGTTTTTGCATATTGTTGTTCTTTCTTTACTGCAAATGGAAATTTTTGTGTAGGATTTACCATGGGGTACCCTGCTCAGTCTTGAAATATTATTTTATGTTTTCCTCTGAGACCTGGATGAAGAATTCAAAGACGGTATGCTCTGCATCCACGTTGAAACTTAATCTCCTCCTCCTTTTCATTTCACAAGCTGTAAAGATCCATTGACATGGCTAGCTTGCTTGGTTGCACCTGACTTGAGTTGTTCATCCATTTGAATCTGTTTGCACCTGTTTGACTCCATAGCCCAATGGCTCCCCTTCTACTGCCTTAACCAAAAATATTCAAACAAACCCCTATGCACTAATAGCTAGCCTAAAATTCCCCTATAAACAAAGCTATACATAACAGAGAGAGCCCTCTTTGATTCTAGGAAGGCTAGGTCCTGGATTCCAAAGTGGTTTGATGTTTCCCATGCAGTTCTATCTTCAGCGTTTAGAATTACGAAGTGACAACATTCTCAATGTTGTTGAGGTCATCTTCTATGAGATTCAGGTCCTTTGTCCCTGCCTGCTTGGATCCCTTCCTCTTTTTGAGCAAGCCAGGGGAGGTCTGATATCCTCTCTTAGTTCCTTTTGTTATTTGCGTCGTAGGTACCCCAATACCATCACCATCTTTCTCCTCTTCCTCCTTCTCCAAATCAATCGTTTCACCCGTTGTGGTGGTTTTGGGCTCTGTCTCTATGTCCATTTCCATGTCCTTTCCTTTCCATTTAGTTTCCTTCTATAACTCCTTGGTCGTGCACAACTTGGTAGGAGTATTCGGCATAGATGAGGAGGCACCCCCAGTGGTGTGCAGTTCTAACCATGCAGGCACCCACTTCGTTGTTATGCACACCAGGTCATCCTCCATGACCATGCATGGCATTTCGTACCATACTCCTTCCACAACGCCCTCCATGCAGATGTGCATGTTATGAAACGTGGCTTTAAAATCTATGACATGCTTGTACTGATCAAAGAGGGTCAGCGACAACCACATATTTGACTGGATCACCTGAATTAAGGCAGATTCGACCAACACCCATAAAATATTATTCTCTGTGATTTTGGAAGGGATCTTAGAGTTCCATACTGTGGAATAACGCGTGACTTCGCACAAATGGCTCAATGTCAGGGAACTGCGTGTCCTTTGGCGTCTTCCACCCAATTACCGCGATGAGTAGCAGCAACCAATCATAATCGAAATTCTTGCCTTCCTCCTGGAATTCTTAAACATTGGCCAAAAATTCAACGCAAAGGTATTTAGACCAGTTGAATTACATGCCCTTCTCGCACTGCCCAACTAACGCAATTACATGGGCCAGAAATTCCTTGAGCCGACACATCCAAATCATCTTGCGTGTGAGGATTAGCATGCCAATCTGTACAACAGGTTCATTGATCTCATGGACCAGGAACCCCTAGGTATTGTGTGAGACCTTGAAATCTCCTTAAAATTTTCAACAAATTTCCTATATTGGCATTTTCTTCCAAAATGCGTTGCAGGGTCCTCCCCCTGGTCAGGCAGGTTGGTAATATGATGTATTAGCGCATCATCAATTGGAATCGGCCCTCCTAGCCACATGTAGTCGTCATGCACTAGGGCGAGAAAATAGTGCACACATATGTCATTGATAATGCTGCACCGAAAATGAAGAACGTGCAAGAGGTTCAGCAACCCCGATTTTTGCAGGCCCAACACCCAAGACTTCAGTTCAACCCTCACTACCCCACCCTCATAGGGGATATTTTCCAGGTACATTGAGGGTGCAAGCTCAAGGAATTTCTCCTGGTTAGCCAGGTCCTAGTCTTCCATATTTAACAGTGGGATCTTGGAAAACATATCTCCTTCGACTAGCATGTCTTCACGGATGAGCGAAATTTTGAGATACAACCACACCTTGTCTAAGTATTTTGGGACCTTCAATGAGGATTTTCATGGTGCTACATACGCAAGTAGTCGTGATATGGGATCGACCACCTCCAAGACATCCTCTTCCATAATTGTTTCGGTAAATTCAGCCATACGTCTCTTTCGGCGCGTGTGACATCTAAGACCCCGAGGACTGCCCCTTATTATATTTATGTGGCTCGGGTGTAGGCATAGGGGTTTCAACGACCAATGCTTGGGTCTCAGTGGCTTGCACAGGGGTCTCCTCGCCCTGCAACCTTTTTAGTATGAATCCTTTGTCGAAGTGTACGAAAAATGACTACTTTAGCTACGCATAACTAATAGCCCTAACAAAAAAAGTGGCTGCCAATATCTTCAGATCTGCGGTTAGTTAGACATAAAAGAGCTGCAAAAAACTACATCTATGCATGGAAATACATTAAGCAGAAAAAATAAGGGTTTGCTCCATATACCAATAGACAAGACAAGAATGATTTTTGAAAGAATTTTTATATTAATGGGGCACCTGGGAGGAAAACAAGAAGGTGTATCCAATTCTCCTCAGTGGGATGGGTTCTTGGAAGTCCTCGGCACTTCAGATCTAAGATTTCTCTCTCTTGTTGGTGTAGAAAACCCACACAAAGAATGGAACTCAAAGGGAGCTCACACAGCAAATGGCAAAAAATGGTGACCAAGTGTATAGATCCAGAGTGATCTAATAGGCAACAAAAGGTGAAGAATGGTAGGAAAACCCCTCCTATTTATAACAAAATATTGGGTCATTCTAGATCTTGGTGCATGGGTTAACCAGATCTAGATCCACTTTTTATGGAATATTTTATTATATTTGTTGGAGGAAAAGGTATTTGACTTGGGTCAAATCCCTTAATTTGTCAAAAATAAATAAATAAATGATTTATTTATCTTTTTAAGGAAGCGGTTAGAAGATAATCAAATAAATAATGATTTATTTAATTATTTAAGTGGTTGAAAGATAATTAAATAAATAATGATTTATTTAATTATTTGTAGGTGATTTGGTCATATTTAACAAGGAATATTATCTAAATAAGGTTTAAATAATTATTCCTAGAAAATAATAAGATAAATAAAGGTTTATCTAATTAATTTCTTTGATTTTGGGTTAAACATAACTGGGAATAATAATTAAATTATGGTTTAATTAATTATTCCATGAGGAAAATCAAACAAATATAGGTTTGTTTAATATTTCCTTTTGGGGTTTTCTGTTTTAACATAGTGAAGGCAATTTTACTTAGGGTAAAATTGGTCTTACATGGTGTACTTGGGTCCATCTAATGATAATAGGTTAGATGACCAAAAAATGGTGTAACAGATTGCCCCCCAGCGTGCGAGTGTCAGGAGAAAATCGTATGACCGAAGTACGTTGTAAGAGCACAATCACTAGACAAAAAAAGGGATGTCAGAGAGAGAAATGTAAGGTAGATAATGTGCTGAAGGACTAGACCCTGAGGAGACGAGACTCGCAGGTGCAACAAGTCTCTTTTTATGAGAGGGTACATGTGCTGAAGGCAGCGGGGGAGGCATACCTATGCCCGCCGAGACAAAGTACAAAAGAATAGTGTGTCTAGTAAACAAGGGACCGAACCATAAAGTACAGCCGGCATAATCATGAGCCAGATAAAAATATAATGAGGAATCCCATATACATGTTGTGCCTGGGATAACAGCCAGGACTTGTACAATAATATCTGAGTACATGAGATACAAATACAACCCAAATGCCCCCTGTAAATGGGGAAGGGCTCACAAAATCTGACTGATACATGCAAGTCGAAGAGGCGCTGCAAGTGGCTACGGCCAGCATCATCAAATATCTGGAGCTGCATCGAAGGCTGCAATGAAGAGGGCATCCGGGCATGTGGGGGGCTACCTGTAGGGCCACCCCCTCATGAGGGTTGAGACATCTCACACACACCCGGGGAATCATCAAGAGTTGTTGCTGGATCACTAGACCATCAAATATACGGATCTAGATCATGCTGAAAGGAGCTGGAGAAACAATCAAGCCAAAGGGAAAAGAGATATCCCTTGGCCTGATCCAAGGCACCGAACAAGAGTGGAAGCTGGAACCAAGGTACACCGCCCTCTAGACCTGGCTTCTGGAATGAATGAGCTGATGTCGACAGAAGGAGGTCCGCCATAGGTGAGGCAATGAGAGACCCTCAACTAAGGCACGAGAGAAAAGAGTAGAGCGACGAACAGACTGACACTAATGACGATAGTGAAAATGGGAAGGACTGAGTAGCGAATAGACGACTTCCCTTGTTAGAGCATAAAGGGCATGAATGACATGGCAGCAACTGACACAATACCATAAGGGATAGGGGACAGTGGAACTGAAGGTCATAATATGCGACACAAGAGAGAGACCAAGCAATGAAGGATGGAGGGCTATAGTGTGGTACAAAGGGACTCGGTATAGACTCCATGGAGGGAATGATGACTCAACTTGGATGCTCTAAACAAGGGTGACTCGATGGTGCTGCCACACAGTAAAGGCCCCAATGGGGGACCGTGGAAACATGAGTACATGATGGGAACTCATGACGAAAATTGACACGAACGAAGACAAGTAAGGAGGCAAGATGGTGCCCCAAGTACAAGTGTCGTAAGTGAGGAAATTCGATTTTAAGGAGAGGTGAAGTGACTCTTCTTGGACAAAATGTGTCTTGGTGAAGTATTGGATCACGAAAAACTAAAAGATACCCATTTGAGGGCTCGGTGAGAGATTTCCAACGGTGCAGACGGTTCATCAAACGGGGCTACGGTGTGGTTGCAACAGTCGAAAGAACAAACAAGGGTTCTCTTTTAATAAGGCAGTTTTGCCCTCCAAAATCACTCATTTGCTATTGTTGCTGTGGTGAATGTAGAGAGGAGAGAAGGCCCTAAATCTTGCGGCGAACGTAGCGGACAAACCGACCGTTGGAATCGAGATCTGTCAGTTGCAGGTGAGAGGCCTAACCTTTCCCTTGCATTTTGATGGATTAAATTTTCAGTTTAGGGCCCAGAATCCCAGAAACAACCCCTCCTTCATCTCTACGGCCGGGTCGCACTTTTTGGCCCAAAAAGTGCGACCTGGGAAGCAGGTTTCAGGCAAAAAGGTGCGACTTGTCCCAGAAATGGGCAGAAAACTGCGACCTGGGAGATGAGGGGGTTTTGGTGCTATTTTATGGCTGGAAGTTGGGGTTTGGTATTTGGTTATGGTTTTCCCGATATGTAAGATGACAAAAATGATGTGTTTGTGCAGGTATGGTAGATTTACGGGTTAACTGGAGAGAGAGAGATCTGGGGACACTACGGGCAGAGATCCAGGCGGATCAGGGCGTCCGCCGTGTATTGGCCAGATTTGGGGTTCTCAAGTTTTTGGAGAACCCTTTGATGAGAGAAGGGGAACCATTATTGGCCCGGATTATCAGTTACTGGGATCCAGATCAGGAGGTCTTTGTAGTGCAGGGGCACAGGATCGAACTGACGATCCAGGACGTGTATTTCCTGACTGGTCTCCCGCCACTGGGGATGGTGGGAAACACACAGCCAGTATTGCCGCGGGGGCGGCATATCATGGAGTTCGTGGAGCACCATTGTCAATAGGGTCTCCAAGTCAAGGGGACTCGGATACCGATCGGGGACCTAGAGAGATTAGAGACCCGTGCAGTGGCCGTAGCAGTGCTGCGTATCCTGGGCAACCAGACGCTCCATCACATCACTGGGGGGCAGATGATGATTGTGGAGAGTGTGTTGAGTGAGACCTACTATGGGTGGGCCCAAATGATGTTGGTGTCGCTAAAGCGATAGTTGTCGCTCTGCAAGCGGCAAGTGAACCACGATTGCTCGTATGGGACTTTATTGTGCGCCTTCTTCTTTGAGAAGATCCCGACCTTGCGGCCTCGTATACAGCTCCCAGATGGGGACCTGAGAGAGCCCAGGATGCGTGATTGGGTTAATCTGTGAGAGGAGGAGGGCATGTTTGAACATAGAGGTCTGTTTCTTTACAAACCTTCACTTCATTTCATCATTATTTTATCACTTCATAAGCCTAAAATCAATGAAGAATGATTATGATTGCTTAAAGGTTACATGAAATTGATTAACATATTGTATTTTCATGATTTTGCTATTTTAACAATTTTCTGCAAAATAGCTACAGAATACAGGCATTCCGTAGCTGACCGCGCATTCCGTAGCTGATCCCGAATTCCGCAGCTGTTTTACAGTTTGAGTGGGTTACAGGTGTCGTCTCAAAGAAAGGCGCATATGGGAAAATTCCAGACTTCATCCACATCATTCCTTGCTCCCTACAAAGTCTGAGCACAATTCTACATGTGGTTATGCACGTGGGAAACCAAAAACAAGAGGAAGAGTTCTACCGGGACACAAACTCTACAGCTGTCTGCAGCAAAGTACGCAACCTCCAATAAGAGTTTTAATTCGATTAGAAGTGGGAAAGACACTTATCCATGTTTTTATCATAGAGTAGTTATGTAATTTCATTATAAAAATAACTTGAGAGACCAAGATGCGGTTAGTTGGTGGCTGTTTGGTTGTTAAGCTGTCTAAGACTGTAATACGTTGTTTTTGAAGATTTTCTCCTTTAATGAAAGAAGCATCATTCTGCTGCATGAGCTGAGTCAATTTTGAGTTAGATTGCATGCTACCAGGTGGTGGAGGGCCCCTACCTCCTGTGCAGCTCTGTTTTTATAATTTAGATAAGTATTTTAGCTCTGTTTTCACAATTTAGATAAGTATTTACTTTCAGTCTTATGTTTATGTTTCAATTGCATTGAGTTATACAACCAGAATTGTTCTAATAAACTTTTCCAACATATTATTCATGATGAACAAGATGGACTGTGTAATTTCATAGAGTAATGGCATGTCAATTTCAATAGAATACTCTTGAGGTAGAATGCATGTGGTTTAGCTTTGTCCTTTCTTTTCAAGTATGATAATGGCTCTTTAGTTTAATACTGTTCATTGTAGATTAATAGCATCTTAGTTTAGTTTTAACTCATTGCTTTAACACTTCAAGTTTAGCTGTTGTCCATTGTAGTTTACTTTGTCTTAGTTGATAAATTCAATCTCACAGGCTTAATTATTTACAAAACTTCTTTTGTTCAAAATTCATACTCATACACAATTATCTAGATAGAAGATAGTATCATTATAAGGTCTGGAGTATTTTGCAGCCTCTTTATTCTCAAAGACTATTTTTGAAAGGAAATCTATAACTTTTGAGATAGGTTTAGTGGTGTTAAATTGAGTTGCAGAACAGAAGTAGAAACTAGTTTAGAGTAGAAACTTTACCTTGTTACAAATATTCTTTTCCACATATTTTCCAATAAATCTTTATTCATGGATAAAGATGTTGTACATTGTAAGTTATCTGTTTGATTAGTGATTTAGGAAAAAAACTTCATTTACACTTAGCTTGTTCATTTCTCAGGTTCATTTCAATTTCATGTTGTGAGTTTACAATAGAGTCATTATCAAGCTTTGTATTTGTTGGTTGCTAGTCATAGTTAGACTCTGTTTTGTTTCAGCATTTGCTTTTGTTTACCATCATAGTTTAGGCTTCACTCTGTTTTGACCAATAGTTTCCCTTCATTTAGCACTTAGTTCTTTTCCTTTTCAAAATAAAACCATAAAACCGAAAACATCAGAAAACACTAAACACAACGAAGTAGGAAGAGGTTACTTAGGCACATATAGTGCACCACACTTCAGCAGTTTACTGACCCTGGTTGACAATTAAATGAGCTCAATTTAGGAGACTAGATTGAGACCAAACATTTTGGCGCCGTTGCCGGGGAAGTGTAACTAGGTAACCTTATTTCTTACATTCAAAAAAAAAAAAAAAAAACACAAAAACAAAAACTTCAATCACCTACCACATCCACTATATCATGTGGTGCAGTAAGAGCCACACATCCACATCATGAATTCATATTTTTGCAGGTAGAAGAAGAGGTGACAAAGCAGGTTGAAGAAATGGATGGAGATGATGACAATGAGGAAGATCCTTTTGGATTTCCCATTCAAGAAACTGATATCAATATTCAAATAAAGAACATCCATCCATCTGTACTTCCTAACTTCAAAGGTATGAGATCAGAAGACCCGGAAACCTTTCTTTTTGAATTTGAAATAATTTGTAGATCTTATGGCTACTCATTGCACATGCAAAAATTGAATTTGTTTCCGGCAACATTGAAGGATATAGCTCTTAGATGGTTTATGACTTTAGGAACAAATTCTATAAGGACATGGGATAATATGAAAAGAGTATTTTTGGAAAAATATAAAGGTTATTGCATGCACCATGACCTTAGAAATGAAGTCTTTAAGATGAGCCAAAAAGAGGATGAAAGCCTAGAAGATTTAGTGGAGATATTTACTTATAATATCAAAAGATCTAAATTGCATAATTTAGGATCAGATGCATTAAAAGCTCTCCTACTAAATGCTGTAAAGGATGAATGGATTGATCTTCTTAATCTTGTGGGAAAAGGAGATGTTTATCGATTGTCATTTCAAGAAATTTGTGAACTATGCAAGAACATATCAAGAGGAAAAGCAAAGTGTGTAAGGTCCCCTCAAGATCCATTTGTGGCAAAAGTAAGTAAGTCGGCATCAAGATTGGTAAGTCAAACTGAACCTAACAATTTGCTAAACATTCTTGGTAATTTAAATGAACAAACTGACATGCTAAGAATGCAAAACAAGCAAAAAGTTGCTTCATTTATATTTTTCCCTAAATGTAGAAAGAAACATGTTTTGCATGAATGTCCACTTAATCACATTAAAAAGTGTAAAATTTGTGCAGGATCACATACTACTGAAGATTGCCCATCATTACCAGGGTTGAAGGCAATTTACCAGAAGAATAATGGAGCAAATCAAGCACAAAAGCAAATTTGTTATGTAGCTCCAAGAGGACTATGGCAGCCTCATCAACCCAATATGATGCAATATCCTTATGCACAGTTTCAAGGTTATGCACAACAACCTCAAGGTAATTGGAAAACACCCTTGCCTTGGCAACCTTGGCCATCTCAATCCCAACCTCAAAATCAACCTTGGAAAATTTGGCCATCTCAATCCCAACCTCAAAACCAACCTTGGAAACCTTGGCCATCTCAATCCCAACCTCAAAATCAACCTTGGAAACCTTGGCCATCTCAATCCCAACCTCAAAACCAATCTTGGCAACAAAGTTGGCAAAGGCCCTATAAAGGAAATCCACCATATCCTCAATATTTCCCTCTCTATCCCCAATACCATCATCAATGTTATCCATACCATTCGCCTCCACCACAACATCAAAATCACCCTCATTTGACCTCAATGCAACCTTTCCCATTATCATCCACACAAACACCCCAAAGATTCCCCACTCCACTACCTCCACAACCATTTCATATCCCCAACAATGAAACACCTCAATCAACTTACAATTCTGAGGTATTGAAAAATGATTCACCAGCTGTCATTGAAGAACAACAACCAGCAGAAGAAGACTCAGATAAGGTCCAAGAATCATGGATGTCTGTTGATAAAGAGGAGATATTGGAACCAGAGATTGAAAAGTCTCATGCATGCCTATCACCAGATTCTATGAATAAAGTTCACATCTCTGAAGACTTTCATTTCATGATAGAGGAGAGACAAGGAAGACAAGATTACATTGAATCTTGGTTCAATTCTGTCATCGGATTCCAATGCTCAATTATTCAATATCTTCTGACATCATCTAAATCAAGACAGTTGGCATCTCATATACAGGTACATATCAAAGAGTGTCTTTCAAACCTACATATGAGTTTATCTATCATCTTGTTACAGACATGGTTCCATTGGAAGTACTCATATACTTGAACAAGATTTTCTTTTTCAAGTAGAGTAGGACATTAAAAAAAAAAAAAAAAAAAGTAAAGAGAAAAAATAAGTCCTATTGTGAAAACCAGCTTGCTGGCGCAATTGGACATGAGCTTTGCTTGAAAACCAGGCAACTGGCGAGCAAATTTCACAATAAGTTCTGCAATTTCATGATGGTTTCAATCTTTCATGGTTCTTCAAATCATTCTTGGTTCTATGCTCGAGTTGGATGATGTGGAATTCCTTAAGGTCCACCTTCCAACAGGTCTTGTCCCATCGACCTCAACACTTTATCTGGGATCAATATTAGAGATTATTTGAAGTGCCTTGGAGCTTGCATTCATCAATGGCAAGCCTCCTCATTGATAACAATGGGAATACAACAATGTCTCATGATTGTCAAATCTTGCAGGCGACTCGACTTCGACACATTCATTCGTCCCTGTCAAGATGCACTGAGGTACCTTGACACTCATTTACATTATCGGTGAGTTGTCTCGCATTGGTTAACGATTTTCATTATTGATCGATAATCCAATGATTTCTTCCCATGCTCGACTTCGACACATTTATTCGCATGGTAAGAATTGTACCATGAATGTTGGCTTTGATGAAGACTAATGGTTTTATGGAATCAACAACAACTTGCAGCAGTAAATTTTATTAGTTTCTTGTAGCAGCATGTTCATCTTTTTTTCAATTCAATAACAGCTACAGAAAGTGGCAGTTTCTACAGCCATTGCTGTAGCAGCCTGTTTTCGTCTTTTTGCAACTTTTTCCAGAAGGCAGTTTTGGCGCAAATATTGCAAGAGATTGGAGAAAAAATAAAAAATTATGAGCTTCTGGGTTTTCTCAGAATATGATAAATTGAGTATTACGCGGACAAAATTTGGAAAAAAGCAATTTTCAAGGGCATTTCAGAAGGGTTTTTCAGGCAGATTTTCATTTTTCAGCATTATGGACAGAATAGGACAGATTTGAGTATTTTTGCACAGCAGCACCTTTTCTTCATCAAAATGAAATTCTGAAAGCATGTGGTAGTGGAGAAGGTAAAAATACATAGTTTCCCTTTGGAATCACTCAATTTGGCCTTAAAATGAGTCCGTTGCGTACTTTTTTTGTTGCAACATTGGGCAGAATGAAGGGTGAAATAGGGCAGAAATTGATTTTATCATAACTTTCAAACTGTGCATCCGTTGGTCCTGAAATTTTTATGGTAAATGCATTGAGGTAGGGTGAATAAACACAGAAAATTTCAGAAAATTTTAGTGTGTATTTTTCAAGAAATTGGCCACTTTCACCTACAGCCATTTCTCATTTTCCGGGAGATCCGTGTAACCAATGGCAGATATTTTTTGTCGGAAGATGCATAATAATATTGGTGACAACCTCAGAAAATTTTAGGGAAGTCTGATGTACCATTTGAGAGAAATTGCAAAATTCATTTCATTTTACAATTCCACTCCATCTCACTCCACTTTCACTCTATCTCACGCCATTTTCATTTCATTTCACAAGTCCATTCCACTTTCACTCCATCTCATGCCATTTTCATTTCATTTCACAAGTCCTATTCCACTTTCACTCCATTACATTTCACATCCATATTCCATATTCATACTTCATTTCTTTTTACAGATTGCATGTTGCAGCCACATCTTATTCAACAGTTCTGACATAATTGTACAGCCTACAAAGAGATGATGATTACAGGAAATTGAAGGATTATGTTTTGAAGACCAAGATGCTAAAAGAGGACCAAAGGAACAACATCAAGCACAGCAATTAACAAGGTCAAAATTCTGAGGTAAATTGTGAAAATTATTTTAATAGCAAAAAGTCAAAACATGAAATAGATACACTGTGTATAATCATATGTTTCCTAAACAACCTATCATTCGAATTGATTAGCCATATCCCTTATCCAACATTCCATATTTCACCACAAGGTCATCATAAATTCTCCATCAAATCCATAGCCACTTCATTTTCCCTTATAGCTTAATTACCTCCATCCATTCAATTCCATTACACTTTGCAGCCAATCCATCTCTAAGTGCAGAAAGGTAATTCTGAGGGTGAAGCATCATTCTTCAACTAATCCATCTTCAGACACAGAGATACAGTTTCAAAATAAAGCATTAGACTTTGTAGTCAATCTAGCTTCAAAAGTAGAAAAGTAATTCTAAAAGGAAGATAATCTGCATAGAGGAGGAATGTGGCTAATTGTCAGGACAGAATCAGTTGAAGTCAAGTATTTGGAAGGATATCCACAAGTCAAGGAGCTACTACAATAAGAAGGGAGGCTAAATTTTATAGAGAAATTTGATGGCTTCCATAAGGAGATTACAAAATCTTTTGTCAAATCTTTTGATGGAGCAGAAGAAGAGAAACTGACATGGATATTGAAAATAAACTTGACACTCCACTACAAAAGGAAGATGAAGGACTAATCTCTGAAAAGTTAACAGAGATTAGAAAATAGATTAAGGCCAAAAGAAGCAGAAGGATAAGGTTGAATGTTCTAACAGAGGTTTTAGAGCATATGGAATAAATTTTGATGAAATTGCATGAGGACATGCAATAGTCTTGCAGTGGGGGTATGTTGAGCCTTAGAATTGCCTTCTCTTTTACAAACCTTCACTTCATTTCATCATTATTTTATCACTTCATAAGCCTAAAATCAATGAAGAATGATTAGGATTGCTTAAAGGTTACATAAAATTGATTAACATATTGTATTTTCATGATTTTTTCTATTTTAACAATTTTCTGCAAAATAGCTACAGAATACAGGCATTCCGTAGCTGACCGCGCATTCCGTAGCTGATCCCGCATTCCGCAGCTGTTTTACAGTTTGAGTGGGTTACAGGTGTCGTCTCAAAGAAAGGCGCATATGGGAAAATTCCAGACTTCATCCACATCATTCCTTGCTCCCTACAAAGTCTGAGCACAATTCTACATGTGGTTATGCACGTGGGAAACCAAAACCAAGAGGAAGAGTTCTCCCGGGACACAAACTCTACAGCTGTCTACAGCAAAGTACGCAACCTCCAATAAGAATTTTAATTCGATTAGAAGTGGGAAAGACACTTATCCATGTTTTTCTCATAGAGTAGTTATGTAATTTCATTATAAAAATAACTTGAGAGACCAAGATGCAGTTAGTTGGTGGCTGTTTGGTTGTTAAGCTGTCTAAGACTGTAATACGCTGTTTTTGAAGATTTTCTCCTTTAATGAAAAGCATCATTCTGCTGCATGAGCTGAGCCAATTTTGAGTTAGATTGCATGCTACCAGGTGGTGGAGGGCCCCTGCCTCCTGTGCAGCTCTGTTTTTTTATAATTTAGATAAGTATTTTAGCTCTGTTTTCACAGTTTAGATAAGTATTTACTTTCAGTCTTATGTTTATGTTTCAATTGCATTGAGTTATACAACCAGAATTGTTCTGATAAACTTTTCCAACATATTATTCATGATGAACAAGATGGACTGTGTAATTTCATAGAGTAATGGCATGTCAATTTCAATAGAATACTCCGAAGGTAGAATGCATGTGGTTCAGCTTTGTCCTTTCTTTTCAAGTATGATAATGGCTCTTTAGTTTAATACTGTTCATTGTAGATTAATAGCATCTTAGTTTAGTTTTAACTCATTTCTTTAACACTTCAAGTTTAGCTGTTGTCCATTGTAGCTTACTTTGTCTTAGTTGATAAATTCAATCTCACAGGCTTAATTATTTACAAAACTTATTTTGTTCAAAATTCATACTCATACACAATTATCTGGACAAAAGATAGTATTATTATAAGGTCTGGAGTATTTTGCAGCTTCTTTATCATTTCACAAACAAGCCTCTTTCTCAAAGACTATTTTTGAAAGGAAATCTATAATTTTTGAGAAAGGTTTAATGGTGTTAAATTGAGTTGCAAAACAGAAGTAGAAACTAGTTTAGAGTAGAAACTTTACCTTGTTACAAATATTCTTTTCCACATATTTTCCAATAAATATTTATTCATGGATAAAGATGTTGTACATTGTAAGTTATCTATTTGATTAGTGATTTAGGAGAAAACTTCATTTACACTTAGCTTGTTCATTTCTCAGGTTCATTTCAATTTCATGTTGTGATTTTACAATAGAGTCATTATCAAGCTTTGTATTTGTTGGTTGCTAGTCATAGTTAGACTCTGTTTTGTTTCAGCATTTGCATTTGTTTACCATCATAGTTTAGGCTTCACTCTATTTTGACCAATAGTTTCCCTTCATTTAGCACTTAGTTCTTTTCCTTTTCAAAATAAAACCATAAAACCAAAAACATCAGAAAACACTAAACACAACGAAGTAGGAAGAGGTTACTTAGGCACATATGGTGCACTTCACTTCAGCAGTTTACCAACCCTGGTTGACAATTAATGAACTCAATTTAGGAGACTAGGTTGAGCACAAACATGGCAGTCGGGCGAGTGTTTCGACCTGAGTTTTTTGCCCATTGGGATCAGATGCCATTGTACATAGACGACTATCCCTATAGTGGGATGAGCTACTGTGGAGATCCAGACCTGCCACTTCCGCCTGGTCGAGTATGGGGGCCCGATGGTAAGTGACAGATTGCTATTCTTGTGTGGGCATGTTAAAGTTCTTTGAATAGTAATTTACGGTACTGATTCATGTACTTTTGGTATGCAGATATAGCACCGGTAAAACCGGCTGGATATATGGGACGACCGGCAGCATCTGGAGCTACAGGTTTGAGTGGGTCGAGAGCGGCGCATAATGAGGATGCAGCCGCCTTGCTGGAGGACATCCGCCGTAGAGATGCGAAAGGTTGTCGACCGGAGTATCAGAGCGCGGGTGGCAGGATTTAGACGACCAGTTCATAGAGCCATGTGTTGGTCTACCCTCGGAGTGGCGAGGTGTCATGTGGCGCATGGCGATGGCCGGTCAGGCGATGCGCAATCTACATGCTGCAGGGGCGGAGCCATTGGCCCGGGATCCTCCAGATAGTGATTAGGGGTGGGGCATGTGGTTCCCCCGATTATGTATGTAGGGGCAGGTGGTGCCCCCAGTTTTGGGTTTTTTGTAACATGCTATGGGCATGTCATATGTATCAGAGTAGATGGACTCTAAACACATGTTTTGCGACACATATTATGGATATGCATCATTTTTTGATGGTTATGAATGTTATTGTCTTGTATAAAATGTGTGTGATAAATGCCAATCTAGAACATGGTTTGCAATACTATCTACATAGTGATTCTGTTCTCGAGGTACATGGTTGAAAGTTATGGTTTCAAATGCACGTATCAAGAGTTTCACTCGTAAATAGCGTCTAAACAGCATAGGGTTATGCACATGATAAACACCATTTAGTTGCATTACAATAAGTAAGGAATCCAAACGAACGTGCAGATGGAGGATGCGATGAAAAAGGGCATCGGCTAAGAGACCACGCACTGTATCATATTCAGCTTGATTGTTGGTGGTAGAACCAATGCAGACCCCGTTAGAAAGAACAAGGGTATGCAAGGGGGTGAAGATGGCCCAACCTGCCGAGGCTAGATTTCGGGAGTAACGACTTGCACCATCAGCGTAACCGATAAAGGGTGTGGACGGGGGGTCCTGCGGAATGGTGTTACAAGACAACAAATTAGGGGAGGAGAGGAAATGACGGCAGCGTGAGTGCACAGAAGACATCCGGTGGCAACTGCGGGAGGGAGTGCAAGGAGCAGGATGATTGTGACTCATATACAAACTGGAGGGTGGTATATGAGGGCTATCGGAAGTATGGAGAGGACTCGCGCTGCGGAGATCAACAGAGACACGGGTGGAGTAATCTCGCGTATGGGTAGACAAGGGGTGGTCAGGTGACACAACAGGGGAGGATGCAGGGGGGCTAGGCTCCAAGTGTCTCGCAGAGGAGGATAGGTAAAGAATGGTTACAGTAGACTCCGTCATCTGAACATCAGGGGGGGGAATGTCGATGGGAGCAGGGGGATCCTCAGGCTGACCTGAAGCATACTGCGCGAGGATGGGAGAGGCGGATTGATTTTGTTCAACCTCATACTCTCGGACCACCTCTAAAGAGGCGCGGTAATGCGTCAAGTGAGGACAATGGTGGGAGTAATGGCCATGAACGCCGCACAAAGCACAGGGTTTGTTGGTGCGGAGAGTCTTGGGGTTCTTGGTTACGGACGAAGAAGGAATGGAGGCTTCAGGGACCGTAGACTCGGGGAACGCGACTTTAACCATGGGATGAATACGGGGCAACTCGGGACAAGCATGGGTGGCATGACCGGTGACATCACATAAGGTGCAAGGCTTCGCGGGCGGAGAAGGGGCCAGGTCAGTCGTGGTGGTCTTGTCTTTAGGTGCCCCCTTGCAGGCTTTGCCTTTCTTCCCGGGAGCCGTCACGACAGGAGAAGGGTCCTGTGGAGGTGCTGGGGGCACAGTGGCAACGAAGGAAGCGAGGGGGACCGGTTGAACCGGTGTCAAAGCCAGGTAGGGTTTGGGGTGACCAGGAGGGGTGGCGGCTGGGGGATCAAGGTACCAGACTGGTATGCCCAAGGTCAAGTTAGGGAGAGAGAGGGTGGCCATGACGGGGACATAATATACTCCGAGAGGGGGAGCTAGGAAAGGGATCTGCCCAGCAGGGTAATGACCAGGAGGGACGGCTTCGAGATGGTTAAGGCCAGGAGGAACCCATCCAAGAGGATAAAGGGGTTCAGGGATACCAGCTGTAGGGGGAGGGCCAGAAGGAGGAGGTCCGGCTGGCTAAGATGAATGGCTAGGAGCGGGTTGCGAAGGGCGAGGGGGAGGTTGCTGACTAGCCGAGGCAGGCCGCTTACGGGCAGCCTGGGACGATTGCATCATGCAAACATTCGATAAGCTGGGATCGGTGACAGGAGGAGGGGGAAGGTTAGGGAAAGTTCCAAGCAGGGAGGAATCTTTGTAAATGCCGGGGGAGACACTGGTCAAGGAATCGACGGTTTGCTTGTTGGCTACAGAAGAGATGGTCGTCTCAGGTGAGGTCTGAGATTTTGGCTCATGATATGTCAACTGGTCAATGGTGACTATCTTTCCATTATGGGGGAAAGACATCTTGCGAAATACCACGGATGGGACAACAGACATAGCATAGGTGTAGCTTCGCCCCAATAGAATGTTGTAATCTAGCGGGGCGTCGATGAATTCGACGTCAACGCAAACAGTCTTACCGGTGAGGGTGATAGGACAATTACGAAACAAGCCAATCGGCTGGGAGGCATGACCGTCCCACGCTCGAAGGGTGATCGTGGAAGGGGCCAGCTCAGGGGATCCGAGTTGCTTCCAAACCGAAGCGTACATCACGCAGGTGGATTCCCCCTCATCAATGATACATCGGGACACGTTGGCGTTCCGGATTTTGACTGGGATTTGGAAGGCGACGGAAGGAGGAAGAGGAGGATGGTCCGATAGAGTGGCGTCGAAAACAATAATTTGGTCATCAGCAGGATCTACAGCGCCCACGGCAGATAATAGAGCCTTCTTTTGGGAAGGGCACGACTGGAGGAGTTCCAGTGTGGAAATGGCGGCAGGAGATTGCGCCAAATCATCTACTATGCTATATGAATGAGCAGCTCGACCGGAAGCAGCGTTTCGACGTAATGGTCCCTTAGGAATCTTGGTATGAACCTCAAATTTGGGTTGAGGGATATGTAAGGGGCCATTCGGTGTCGAAAGAGGCTCTGTAGAACCTGAAGAAGGATTCTCGGAGGCAGACTGAGCAGGAGGCTGGGGGTACTGGCGAGACCGAGTTTGAAGGTGAAGGTCGACGGTCGAGGAAGGATTGGAGTGCATCATAAGGATCTGGTAATCAGAGGAACCAGAAAGGGAAGGGGGAGTGACGACCTGGCTGTCAGGCGGTTGGGTAGCCACGAATCCTTGCTGAGGGAAAGGATCAGTAAAAACAGCTGGTTGGGTAGTGGCCACATTAGGAGGAGCATGAGGGGAGGCGTGTTGTCCACGCAATGTGGCTTGAGACTCCCACATTTGCCGCATCTGGGGTAAGAGGGGACAATCGTGGGTGTAATGACCATAAACACCGCAACACGAACAAGGTTTATTAGTGCGAAGCGGCCTGTCCGGCTTGGGCTGAGTGCCCTGTTGCTGGTTGGCAGTGTTAGGGTCAACACCAGGATTGGGTCCACGAGTACTACAGGTTGGTTTGGGTTGCCTCTCCGCCTTCTTTGAGAAGAAGGGGGATTAGTCGCGCCCTGTTGTGCAAATACTTGCCCTGGAGGGGGCTGTAAGTGTTGTTGCAGGTTTGGAGGAGGCAAGGGAGATGGAAGCGCATATGCTGGAGGAGCTAGTGCACTGGGCTGCGGATAAAGGTAATGGTTAGGTTGGGCAACATTGAGGTAAGCAAGAGGTTGGGCAAAAGGAGGAGGCATGCCGTATCCTGGATACATGCTACCGGGAGGGGGAAGAGTGCTGGAGGTGCTGGCCCCTCCTTAAGGGAGACCATAGCCCATAGGAGGTTGAGCGTACGGATGGGAAAGGGCTCCAACGATACCGTCGGCAGAATGAGATGCCCCCGGGGCGTCATCGCCACCGGGCCTGGGGAGGTCAGGAAAACCGGTATAAACATAACCAGATTGAGCGTAGATCAGGTCATATTTCAAGGCTATTTGGAGGGTGGCTTCTTCGGTTTGAGGAAAATGAGAGGCGACATCTTTGCTGATGGGAGATGGAAGGGTGCGAAGGAACCAGTCCATATAAACCCGACCTTCGAAGGGAGAGGCTCGACATAAGCTCCGTCTTCTTCGCCATTCCTGAACATGGGCAGAAAGGCGGGTTGAAGAGGATTGCTTGAAGGAAGTCAAGAGCTCCGTGCCAGTGTCGTATCGGAGAGGGAGCTGGAAATAAGACAAAAAGGCTTGGGCAAGGGTCGCAAAGGTGGTATGGGAAGAGGTGGCTTGTTCAACATACCATTTAGAAGCTTCGCCGGTAAGCGTGTGTTGGAACAAACGAAGACGGATGGAGTCATCGGTAATGGAATTGGAGGAACACCACATGTGGAAAGATCAGACATGATTGGTTGGATCTTCTCCAGCAAGGCCTTCGAACTTAGGGATGTCAAAGGGGAGCTTGGTTGGCATAGCAGGCCAACCAACATCGTGGTGGATAGGGTCGTTGATCAACTGATTGAAATCGGGGAGGCTGAGGCCTGCAATGTACGGCAGCAAGGGTGTGGTCGAGGTAGTTCCTGTGGCGGTTCCGCTAGTGGCAGGTTCGGCATTAGGGCCGGGAGAACCGCTAGCGTTAGGCCCTAGACCAGACATGGTGGTAGGGGGAGACCCAGGAGGAGAAGGGGAACCCGATGAATCAGGAGAGAAGTCGGAGTGCGGACTCAGAGGAGGACTGGCTCGACGACGGCGGGTCGGAGCAGGTCGATCGACCAAAAACTGAGGGTGAAGGCCAAGAAGTCTCCGGGAAAGGTGCCTTGGGGGCGCAATGACGACAGGAAGAAGGAAACCGACAAGGGCAGAAAGGGACAGAATCAAGTGAGGTCAAGGGCAGAAGAGGTGTAGTGACAATTGATTTTAGAGTCTTTGCCAGGCGGTGTTAACTAGGCGCTTCTTCACTTAGGGTCAGTGTGTGGCGTGTGTTAATTTTAATTTTTAAACCCTTTCCGTTTTGAGAGCAAGAAAAAAGTGTGTTGCGTAGCTGAAAATAAACCTACAGAGAACAGTATATAATGCTGAAATAACAGAAAAATAACAGCTACTTGTGCATCTATCTAACCCAAGAAGGCGGGTCTCTCAAAACTAATCTGAAAAGAAAGGGAAAAATCTAGGCAAAACACACGGAAAAGAGGCCAATAGATCTAAGGTCAAAAGTGACAGGGATCTAAAGGATAAAGCTGCTGCAAAGAGGTGCAGATCACAGCCAAAAGACAGAGGCAAGGTGGCTAGAAAAAGGAAGGAAATCAGCAAAAAGCGGAGGGGGCAAGGTGGTGGCCCTAAAAGTAGGTCCAAGCAAATATTCAGGAGGTGATTTGAGAGGTAGAAGAGCTGATTTCAACGGATCTGAAAGGGAGGTAACAGATCTGGAAAAAAGGAGGCTGAAGCTCTGAAAAACAGACGGCTGAAACAGCTAAAACTCTTCCACAAAAAGTGGAGGGTACTAAAGCCCTAGGGGGCTAGGTTCCCACTTAGATGAGTAAAAACAGATCAAAACTAGGTCAAAGCGGGCTGAGACAGAGGCTGGAAAACCCTGACAGAAGCTTCAGCAAAACCTAGAAAAATTGCAGAAAAATCACTGAAAAATTGGCAGGTCGCAGGTTCTGACCTGTTTTCAGTGTAGGTCGCAGAAAATAGGCTGAAAAGTGCGACCTGGAGGTCCAGGTCGCAGGTTATGGGCCAAAAAGTGTGACCCCCCGTTCCGGTTGTCTCGGCGGCAAATTTTCAGAAAAGTTGTCGTCTCAGTTGCGGCTGGTGTCGCTTACCTGCGCAATAGGGCCAGAAACACACGGAAGTTAGAAATTTTAATGTTTTAGGGTTTTATGTGCGAAAAACAACATAAAAATAGGAAAAATAAACAGCTGAAAAGAAACCCTAGGGTCTGAAGTAGCTGGATATGTAGGAATATGAAAAACGACAGCGGTCGTAATTTAAAACCCGTGTGGAGTCGCCATTTGTTAGTATGAATCTTTTGTCGAAGTGTACGAAAAAGGACCACTTTAGCTACGCATAACTAATAGCCCTAACAAAAAAAGTGGCTGCCAATATCTTCAGATTTGCGGTTATTTAGACATAAAAGAGCTGCAAAAAACCAGATCTATGCATGGAAATACATTAAGCAGAAAAAATAAGGGTTTGCTCCATATACCAATAGACAAGACAAGAATGATTTTTGAAAGAATTTTTATATTAATGGGGCACCTGGGAGGAAAACAAGAAGGCGTATCCAATTCTCCTCAGTGGGATGGGTTCTTGGAAGTCCTCAGCACTTCAGATCTAAGATTTCTCTCTCTTGTTGGTGTAGAAAACCCACACAAAGAATGGAACTCAAAGGGAGCTCACACAGCGAATGGCAGAAAATGGTGACCAAGTGTATAGATCCAGAGTGATCTAATAGGCAACAAAAGGTGAAGAATGGTAGGAAAAACCCTCCTATTTATAACAAAATATTGGGTCATTCCAGATCTTGGTGCATGGGTTAACCAGATCTAGATCCACTTTTTATGGAATATTTTATTATATTTGTTGGAGGGAAAAGGTATTTGACTTGGGTCAAATCCCTTAATTTGTCAAAAATAAATAAATAAATGATTTATTTATCTTTTTAAGGAAGCGGTTAGGAGATAATCAAATAAATAATGATTTATTTAATTATTTAAGGAAGTGGTTGGGAGATAATTAAATAAATAATGATTTATTTAATTATTTGTGGGTGATTTGGTCATATTTAACAAGGAATATTATCTAAATAAGGTTTAAATAATTATTCCTAGAAAATAATAAGTAAATAAAGGTTTGTCTAATTAATTTCTTTGATTTTGGGTTAAACATGACTAGGAATAATAATTAAATTATGGTTTAATTAATTATTCCATGAGGAAAATCAAACAAATATAGGTTTGTTTAATATTTCCTTTTGGGGTTTCTTGTTTTAACATAGTGAAAGCAATTTTACTTAGGGTAAAATTGGTCTTACATGGTGTACTTGGTTCCATCTAATGATAATAGGTTAGATGACCAAAAAATGGTGTAACAAACGTAGAAAAGGTAGGTTTAATGGCAGTCATACTTGGTAGAATTAGGCACCCCAATCCTCGGTGGCATGACTCCTCCTCAAAAAGCGGATCGAGTCCAAACATAAGCTTCAAACAACACTTAGAGAGAAAAGAGTACAAATCACATGGAAAGAAAAGGGAACTAATGTGACCCTTCTCATTATATTTATATCGTAGCCACAGCATAAATGGTCTGATGTTCATTAATGTAGCCCCATAAATGCTAAAACAAATCCAAATCTGGCATAATATCCTCATTAAAAGCATTTTAGCCACTCCTCCAAATGGTAATAACGTTGTCTTGTCTAGATTAACTATTCCAAC
The DNA here is from genome assembly GCA_034641835.2 of Pinus albicaulis. Lineage (NCBI taxonomy): Eukaryota > Viridiplantae > Streptophyta > Pinopsida > Pinales > Pinaceae > Pinus > Pinus albicaulis. The sequence goes on along the minus strand of CM076575.1, from coordinate 271,767,546 downwards.
GGCTATATTCTGGCACATCTGCAACTAATTCAACCTTCTAACACGGCTATTGCGCGACTGTCGTACCTATCTGCGCATCTTCCATTCTTGTTGTGCAGACTCGTACTTTCGACCATATAGTCATTTGGTGTGCACAGGGAGAGGATCATCCCTATATGGTTTCAACCAACTTCCATTTACATAGCCAAGAAGGTCTTCTCCCCTTAATGTGGCTAGTCGTACTACACCTCCCTCTGTGATCTCCTTAACAATATAAGGTCTGAGCCAATGCATTTTGAACTTCCCCGGGTGACGTGCAAACTTGTTTTCATATGAAAAAACCAAATCCTCTTCTTTAAATACCTTCTCTCTAATCTGCCTATCATGTGAAGCCTTTTTTTCTCGCCTTTTACATCTTTTACACCTTCTAAGATATGCAGATATAGTTGAAGTATCTCTGTGTTATCTGGATCTATTGTGTTACTGTTGATGCGAACCTTTGGAATCTTTTTGAAGCCGCGAATATATCTCTGTTATCTGTTTATGCTGCAAATATATCTGTGTTATGGTATAAATTATATCTGTGATTTGTTATAGATGCGTTTACGATAGTATGTGCTAGTAATTTCTGATATGCACTAGGATGCGGAGGTACTGACTAGATATGTGCATAGTAATAACTCTGTTACGATTAATTGTGGATTATACTGTTAACAAACCTGTGAATAGACCTGTTCAGTGTGAATCTGAGAGGTTATGAACACATATATGCATGACTTACTTACTCTCTCTCTCTCAGGGTGTGGAAACCTAGTTCCTGTAGGTTTTAACCCTGAACAGAAATTATCTACACACGAATCTTATAACAGAAAATAAACAATAGCGAGAGCATAAAACATAAAACAGATAAACACAGAGATTTTCCCCTGAATCCCAAATCGGGACGACCAGCTTGATTTTTCATTATATTCCTTTTAGTGTTACAACACACATATATATACATGCCGAAGCATACATAAACCCCAATCCATAAACCCTGGATTAGAACATAACCGTAGTTCCCTTGACCGGATCTACAAAAATACCAGGGGCCGAAAACCATCGTAACCCAATACCATGTGCAAAACCATGCACAAAACCATGGACACGGACTACCCGTCGGAAATTAAGGACCAAAAATTTTCGTCGGGGCGCTGCCTCGGACCCCAACAGGGGGGGCTATCGCCCCCCCTCTTACCCCCCCGCGCGTGCTTAGTCGTGGAAAGAATATAACACATACCCAACATTCTCCCACTTGTTGTTTTATTTCCACGGGGGGCCACAGGAGGGCTTAGTCATTGGCCCAATTCTTCAACACCCATTGTTTCTCTACACCAAGAGAACTTCTGAGTGCTCACAGACTTTGTCAATGCATCTGCAACATTCTTCAAAGTGTCCACCTTTACCAACAACACCCCTTTAGCCTCAACCATATCTCTAACAAAGTGATATTGAACATCAATGTGCTTTGTCTTTGAATGATAAGCAGGGTTCTTAGCCAAGAAAATTGCACTTTGGCTATCACAGTCTATCCTTATAGCTTGATGTACCAACCCCATACTTGAACACAATCTCTGCAACCAAACTAATTCCTTGCTTGCATGAGTGGCTGCTATGTATTCTGCCTCTGTAGTTGAAAGCGCCACTACAGACTGTCTTTTACTCATCCAACTGACTGCACCTCCAAATAGGCTAAACAAATACCCACTTGTAGATCTTCTTTGGTCCAGATCTCCATCCCAGTCTACATCAACAAAACCATGAATTTCCAACATTCTTTCCAATCCTGGTCTTCCCTGGTAGCACAGGCCATAATCACTAGTGCCACATAAATATCTGAAAACCCGCTTCACTACTGTCCAATGCTCCTTCCCTGGGTTTGACATAAACCTGCTCAATACTCCCACTGCATGTGCAATGTCTGGTCTGGTACAGACCATTGCATACATCAGGCTACCCACTGCACTTTCATATGGAACACGGGACATATACTCCTCTTCTTCTTGTGTCTTGGGACACTGTTCAGCAGACAACTTTACACCTACAGGAATAGGAACATTCACCGGTTTACTATCCTGCATATTGAACCTCTGCAATATAGTCTCGACATACTTACTCTGGTTTAACCAGAGCTTCCTCTTTGCCCGATCTCTCTTAATTTCCATGCCCAAAATATAGTTTGTAGCACCAAGATCCTTCATGTCGAATTTGGAGAACAGTTGGGTCTTCAAATCTTGGATAATTTCTTTGTCATTTTCAATCAACAACATATCATCCACATACAAGACCAAATTAATAACACAGTCACCAATTAATTTAAAATAAACACAGTGATCCTCCTTGCTTCTGGTGAAGCCAAGTCCCCGTATATAGGTATCAAATTTCTGATACCACATCCTTGGTGACTGTTTTAACCCATACAGAGACTTCTTCAACCTGTATACCAGTTCTTTCTTACCCTTCACCATAAAGCCTTCAGGTTGCTTCATGTAGATCTCCTCTTCTAGATCCCCGTGAAGAAAATTTGTCTTCACATCCATCTGTTCTATCTCAAAATCAAATGCAGCAGCAACAGATAAAAGTAATCTAATAGAAGTAACTTTGGCAACAGGAGAAAAAATATCACCAAAATCAATTCCCGGCACCTGGGAATAACCTTTCGCTACCACCCGAGCTTTGTATTTCTCCACCTTGCCTTCTACATTCATCTTCTTCTTAAACACCCATTTGCTCCCAATGGGCTTCCTTCCAGCCGGCAACTCCACCAGATCCCATGCATCGTTTTTGTGCAAAGATTCCATTTCATCAACCATGGCCTCCTTCCATAGTTTTCTATCCTCTGAATCCACTGCCTCCCTGACAGTTCTGGGTTCATCATCAGTTATAGTTAAGGCAAAACCTGAACAGAAAGCAGATGGACTATACCTTTCTGGTTGCCTTCTTTCCCGAACTGATCTTCTCAAAGCTGGAGTTTGTGGCTCTTCATCTTCTGAGTCTTCTTCTATTGTAGAGTCTGATTCATCCTCCTTTAGCTCAAACTCTATCTTCTCGGGTTCCTTTGGTAGGACTTCATGTTTAACAACATCTTTCACTTCTCTAAACACCACATCTCGGCTGTACACAACCTTCCTTGTTTCTGGGTTCCAAAGCTTGTAACCCTTTAAACCATCCTTATACCCAATAAAGATGCACTTTTCAGATTTATTATCCAACTTGGTCCTTTTCTCCTTTGGAACATGTACATATGCATCACATCAAAATACCCTTAGATGTGAAAGAGAAGGTTTCTTACCAGTCCATACCTCATGTGGGGTCTTATCCTCCAACACTGATGAAGGTGATCTGTTAACCAGATAGCATGCAGTCTCCACTGCCTCTGCCCAGAATTCTTGTCCTAACCGGTACCACTGAGCATGCTTCTTGCCTTTTCCATCAGTGTTCTATTCATTCTTTCTGCAACTCCATTTTTCTGAGGTGTGTATGGAGTAGTCTTCTGCCGTGCTATACCACACTTCTTAGAGAACTCTTCAAATTCCTTCTTGCAGAACTCCCCACCATTATCTGTCCTCAACGCCTTTATCTTCTTCTCTGTCTGGTTTTCCACCAGAGCCTTAAATTCTTTAAATTTGTCAAAGACTTCAAATTTCTTCCTCAAGAAATATATTCATGTATTCCTTGAGAAGTCATCTATGAATGAAACATAGTACACAGACTTTCCCAGTGATGGAACTGACACAGGTCCAAACACATCACTGTGCACAAGTTCTAATATCTTGTTTGCCCTCTTAGCACCAGAAGGAAAACTCACCCGATTTTGCTTCCCATATACACAATGTTCACAGAAATTGAAATCCAGAGAGCAATTAGACATACCTTCTACCATACCATTTCTATGTAGTATCCGAAGGCCCTTCTCTCCAATATGTCCAAGCCTTTGATGCCATATCATGGTCTTTTCTCCAGAGACAGCTAGGCTTTCCGCTCCACTTTCAGGAACCATAGAACTGTTACACCCATCAATAACAATGCTACCTTGTAGCTTGTACAGAGTTCCAGTCCGAACTCCCCGCATTAATACCAGTGCTCCCCGAACCATCTTGTAGGCATCTTTCTTGAACACTGTTTTTACACCTGCATCATCCATCTTGCTTACAGAAATCAGATTTCTGGCCAATGTAGGAATATGCAGAACACCAGGAAGTGTTCTAATCCTTCCACCTTGCAGCTTCATCTTGACCTTTCCACGTCCGATGATTCTGGCCTTCCTATCATCCCCTAGGAAGACATCACCACCATCATATTTCTCATACTCGCAGAACCACTCCCTATGGGGAGTAAAGTGAAAGGATGCACCTGAGTCAATCAACCATGACTCATGATCTACATGTGTATTTGAAGAAGAAGCCAAATACACATCCCCACCTTCATCGGAGGTGGTTTTTGCCTCTGCAGAAGGACCTTCATCAGATCCCTTTCCTTTCTCAGGAGCTTTAGATCTGCATTCCTTTTTGTAGTGCCCTTCCTTTCCGCATTTCCAGCACACCTTTACAAACTTTCCAGGAGATTTAGATCTCCCTCTAGATTTAGATCTCCCACTCGAAACCTTATTCTTGTTTCTGTTATGGGACCTTCCTCGTACAGATAAGGCATCTCCATTTTGACCCTCCATATTTCTCCGTCTCATTTCCTCCGACAGCAAGGCTGAGACAATGTCATCAAAATTCAAGGTATTTGTATTGCTACCTATTGCAATAACCAGACTGTCCCACGAGTCTGGTGGAGAACACAACAAACTGATGCACTTATCTTCATCTGAGATTTTAATATCAACAGATGACAACTGACTTACCACAGTATTGAAGGCGTTCAGATGCTCTGTCACCGAGTCTCCATCCTTCATCCTCAGGTTATACAGCTTTTTCCGCAGGAACAACTTATTCACCAGAGACTTAGATTGGTACAAAGTCCTAAGTTTTTCCCACAAATTCTTCGCCGTAGCTTCCCCAGATACATTCAACAATACTGAATCTGAGACACACAACCGTATTGTGCTCTTAGCCTTCCGATCCAGTTTCTTCCAGTATTCATCTGACATTGCCGTTGGTTTAGTACCTGGATCTACCGCGATCCACTGATCTTTATCCACCAGCAGATCCTCCATCTTGAGCTTCCACAACTCAAAACTCTGACCATTAAATTTCTCGATCTCTATCTTTCCGTCGCTCGCCATCTTCTTTCACCGCAAGAATCGATCCCGTAGATCTCCCACTGAACAGGGTCTACCTCAGGCCCGAACAAAAAACCCTCAGCAGTAAAGGCGTCCCCTTGAAGCCGAAACAACTCTGATACCAAATGTAGGTTTTAACCCTGAACATAAATTATCTACACACGAATCTTATAACAGAAAATAAACAATAGAGAGAGCATAAAACATAAAACAGATAAACACAGAGATTTTCCCCTGGATCCCAAATTGGGACGACCAGCTTGATTTTTCATTATATTCCTTTTAGTGTTACAACACATATATATACATGCCGGAGCATACATAAACCCCAATCAATTAACCCTGGATTAGAACATAACCGTAGTTCCCTTGACCGGATCTACAAAAATACCAGGGGTCGAAAACCATCGTACCCCAATACCATGTGCAAAACCATGCACAAAACCATGGATGCGGACTACCCGTCGGAAATTAAGGACCAAAAATTTTCGTCGGGGCGCTGCCCCGGACCCCGACAGGGGGGGCTATCGCCCCCCCTCTTACCCCCCCGCGCGTGCTTAGTCATGGAAAGAATATAACACATACCCAACAGTTCCAACACCCTCCCATACTGCCTTGGGTGAGACTTTGGCCTGTTCAAGTGGGTCACTGCCGAAAGGGCCAGTAGTATAGGGGTTTGTTGGCAAACCTTAACCTCTGAATCTGGGTCAGGACCCCTCAAGCCAACTAATGGTTCTGTTGCCTGGACCGGGAGAATTTTGAGAGAGAGATCAAGTAATGCCAAGGGAACATTGGAGACTTGAGAGAGTGGAAATTGAAGAGTGGTTCAAAAAACAAGTCCAAAAAATTGTTGTAAGGGAGAATTGCAGCTTGAATTTGACAGCTCAGAAGTAGAAGAATAAGTACATTTTTACTGAAGTCTATGAAATTTTCTTTTTAAAATTTGCAAACGAGCTTCAGGGGTGGTTGACGAGGCTCGTAGATTTCCATACGTGTTGGAAGGACGAGCGGGTCACACATTGGACTCCAGAGTTGATCCAACAGTTGGAAAGAACTAATAATACCATCACCCATACGTTAGATCACTAGGTGGATAACGTGCTGGGAGGATTTGTGACAGAGCTCGCAGTCGATCATTTCGTGCCCTATTCTGAGGCGGAGCGGAGGTTCTTCAAGGGTTTCTAGGGTAAGTTTCTGAAAACATTGCCATTATTAATCAAATTTTTTCTCTGCGAAAAAGTCATTCTGTGCAGCCACACCGAGTAAATGACCTCTAGTCTGGGCGAAAGCACAACATGAAGTGGTAAGTACTACCATACTAATCAAGAAGGAGATAGATCTATCTATGTCCAGTAAGAGAATCGGCTACGCATAGCCCTCCAGCTACACCACCGTAAAGTCAGCATAGGGGTAAAAACTCACCCATACCTCCACCACCACCAAAAGATGATATGGCCTCACACATGAAGCTACCTACCTTCAAGGGTGTAGGGGATGAAGATATGGACTGATTTTGGTTTGTAGTGGAATTAGTATGGGCTGCGCAGAATGTGGCTAGCGATGCTGTAAAGAGAGCACATATATCTCTCACCTTTGAAGGAAGGGCATTGGATTAGTATATGGGATACGTAGGACAACACATGGATCCATCTATTCTGGAAATTAAGACAATGTTAAAACAACAGTTTCGGAAACCTAAATCCTACTCTTAAATAGTGGTCGATCTGAAAGACTTTACATAGGGACCCACTAAATCATTATGGGAAGCTGATCAGTGGTTGAAAAAGGTTATCAGAGACAGGGAATTTTAGTATGATGATAGGCAGCACAAAGAATGGTTTATCACTATGCTGGTACCTCACCTACGCGGACCTATGGGTCAGCAATCGATCACAACGCAGGAGAAGGCTTTGGAGATTGCTACGAAACTAGAGGCTGCATCGAGGGACGATGGTCAGTTTGGGGTACAAAAGATCTAGGGACAGTTGGAGGCAATGCACATTGAAATACAAAACCTACGAAAGGAACGGGGAAAAGAGGCTAGTCTAGACATATGGTGCATAAGATGTAGGGTGTCCGATCATACCAAGGATCAGTGTCCCTTGCTAGCAGATTACATGCAGGTTAGAGGACCTAGTCCATTACGTCCTAACGAGGCTGCGGAACCAAGTAATCCAATGTTGTGGTGTGTTGTTTATCGTGTCGCTGGGCTACATGACACTAACCACTGCCCCCGCCTAGGTGCTTACGTTTCAGAATTGAAGCAGCAATGGTGTTGATTCTGCTCCTTTGTGGGGCATGATGAGCATAATTGTCAGACCTATGATTTGATGATAGATCGAGGAAACCTATACAGGGTGCAAGCTGACCCTTCTTCACCACTATCTCCCTCAAGCAGAGGAGGCTCCCCAGCTAGGGGCAGGGGAGGGGGAAGGGGTGGAAGCGCAGGTCGGGGAAGAGGACAACAAATCTGTTATAACTATGGAGAAGTAGGGCACTTCGCAAGGGAATTTCCAAACCCCGTAAGACAATCTTGCAGGTATTGTAGACAGATAGACCATGTGATTGAATATTGTCCAATTCTGATAGCAAAAATGCAGGAAAAGCAGCAGACACCTACGCAGAATGTGCAGAGGGTTAAGGCTGAACCACGTGATGAAGGCCCAAGCATTAATTTCATAATGCACAGCGGGATGGATATTGGGGGAGCTCAAGAGAAATCTATGGCTAAATCTCTTATCTGAAAAGCAGCTATCAAACAAGAAGGTTTGGACCTATAAAAGGAAAAGGAAACCTTTGTTGTAGCTCGCAAAGACTTTACTAAGGATGAGGCATCCACTCCTTAGGCTCCTACAAACCTAGGAGTGGAAGACGAGGTCAAACCATTTTTGCAGGCATGTATGAAGTTATTGTGCAACCATAAGGCTGTAGAAAATCTTCAAGCATTAATAGGTAGCTGCGCAGAAAGAGCTAACCCTGTCACAGAAGTTAAGGATGTGAAAAAAAATTACAAGCATAAGAAATGCACTACGCATATTGGCGACTATGAGATGGATCAGGTCATCTTGGACCCAGGGTCGGATGTGAATTTCCTGCCTTAGCAGACATGGCAGCAGATGGGAGAGCCTAAATTGGAATGGTCCACTATCTAGCTGTGCATGGCCAACCAGCAGAAGATCATACCATTAGGGAGGCTGTCAAAGATTATGGTAGATATCGCAGGAGTTAAGGTCGGGGCCGACTTTAAGGTAATTCATATTGTGGAAGATGCGGACCCCTATCCTACTCTCCTAGGATTGGATTGGGCCATATATATGGGAGGCATCATCAACCTAAATAAACGAAGCATGGTGTTTGAGAATGAAGGTACGAGGGTGACAGTCCCGCTAGACCCTACGGAAGGAGAACGGTATACAGAACCAGTGCGCGAAGAAGAGGATGTGGATCACATCTATAAGTTAACTGCTTAGGATGAAGATTGGATCAATCCTATGGCTGATGGTATGCTTTGCTGGGAAAAGGACAATGAATGCTTCTCTGACTCCGACGGGGAGATAGAAAATTGGCAGAATCAGTTACATGATGTATCTGCGCTGCGATGTCTTCGAATCACAAAGAACTTCTGATGCATCTCCTTAGAGGTAAGAGAACTGCCCTACTTTGATGGTTATGGTAGTATTAGATAATTTTTGCGAGCATTTGTAGCTTAGTCCCGAGAGAGTGAAGGCTATGGCTCTTAATATCGCCATGCATGCAACACCTCCGAGGTGGCGGGACATGCATAAAGGGACATTCCAAGATTGGGAAGAATGTCGAGATATGATGATCCTGCGATTTGAACCTCCAGTTCACCTACGCGTAAAGACTTTCCTTGGCCCAGGGGACCCACGCAAGCAATTGTTCGCTTGGATGGAGAAATGGTGTGAACGAACTACAAAAGAGTGGGTTCACCTGTTTATTCATTCCTTGGGGCCAATCCCCACTGCATGGTATTTAGATGCGGAACTCCACCAACACACCCGCCACTGGGAAACATTGAAGGATGAGTTTGTAGGGACATTTGGGTTGGCAGGTGGAACTGAGGTGCTCAACGAAGCTCTGCAAGATATAAATGCCTTAGTATTTGATGAATCACGCCCTTACACAGCCCTTGGGGCACCAACATGGGAAACAAAGATGCAGGATATTGTCAACTGCCACAATTTCGCAATAGAAGAGTGCGATGAAGATCCACGAAATGTCTCTATCCCAGAGTCAGAGGGAGAGTGCGCAGTTGCTGGACCCCCACTACAAACTATCAATGTTACTAAGTCTTTAAAGCTGCGAGAAGTCAACATTGGAATGGAGGAACAACCTTAGATGGCCAAAATTAGGGACTACTGGGATGATGATACAATAGGAAAAGTTGCAAAACGGCTCATGGAATACTAGGACTTATTCCCGACGAAGTTCTCAGAACTCGAAGGGATTACAGGGGACCTAGGGGTCATGCGAATCACTTTAAAACTAGATGCATGCCCTATGAAGCGGTGCCCTTATTGGCTGAACCCTATGTATAAGCAAAAGGTTAGGGAAGAAATCGACAAAATGATCACCACAGGTATCATCGAACCGGTCGAACAGTCAGACTGGGTAAGTCCAATGGTGGTTCAGGAAAAAAAGACTAAGGGAGAGATATGAATCTGTGTTGAATTTCAAAAATTGAATGATTCTTACATACATGATCCCTTCCCTACACCATTCTCAAATGAAATCCTGGACAGCGTGGGAGGGCAGGAAGCATACTCATTTACCGACAGGTTTTCATGCTATCATCAGATCAGGATCGCACCTGAATATCACAGCAAAACCATGTTCGCCACTGAATGGGGTTCATTTTAGTACATCATTATGCTGTTTGGACTCTGTTGTACATATCTACCCCTGCATATAAATTTTCGACCTGCCACCTATTCCAGATTGCCTTCAGACCTCCGCCGTGGCCTAAAACCTCATGCTTCAGTTTGATATTATTATCTCTGCCCGTAAGTCTGCTTTACAATGGTCGAAAACCCAAATTTGAATATATCGGACCCCAGTTCTAAAATCTTAGCTCCCGCGCTTTGGCTACCACATGACCTGAGCCCAAGAACCACAGGCCAAAAGATAGGGGGCTTATCATTCATATTCCGGGCGTGATCATGGCCATCCAATCAAGATAGATAAACGGAGTAGTGATTGTTTCACGTGGAGGGCCCTGCACGCAGGAAACCGGTGGTATAGTCCCGCACCGCTCCCACCGGGCAGGCGGTATTCAGCATGAGAACGGCGATTCCATAAATCAGGCGTCGCGTGTCCCCGAATATGGTTTCTGAAACCGCTCCCCCGTGCATTAAAGCTCATACTATGACCGGGTAGTGGAATTTCTACACGCCGTATGATCTGGCGATGTCGATCCAACGGCGGACATCCTCCGGCGTTGCTCCCCCTTTAACCCCTGATTTTCGTGTACTGCGGCCCACCATCGTGTCGCCCCCGTCCATTTCTAGCCGTTGATCTGCGTCTATAATCCGACGATCCAGGGTTCAGTCCCCCCACCTGCTGACTCCGCCACATCACCCATCCACATGTCTTCCGTACGTCCACGCGTTTTGGTCTCGTACATCCGTAAGATTCCCTCACGCTATATATATATATATATATATATATATATATATGTTTATATGTTTTTTTTTGTATTTGTCGTGATTCTTTCCTCACGTCCAGACCGTGTTATGCAAAAAGTCTGCATTTCGTCTATTTGTCAAAACCTCCTCTGTTTCTTTTCCACCACCCTGCGTATTTCTCCCGGTCGACCATGTATCCATCGTCCCTGCCTCCACCTATGTCAGTTTTCTCTAATATTTTGTGGGTTTCGCAGGTTTCAAGATAACCGGAGGGCATTTTAATTCATGGTTTCCGTAGCAGAGGTTAAGAGCATTTCAAAGGATGATATATTGCTGGCAAAATTTAAAGAGGAAACCGAGGGTAGGTGTGAGAAATGATCGCCATTAAAGAAGACAAAGATGTGGATTCACAGAACCCTCCAGAGAAATCCACCCTACATTAAAGATCCAGGATTCGAATCCAAAGTAAGGGCCGAGAGTACAGTACAGAAATTGCAGATTACCTCAGGGCTCTTACGACAGCAGATTTCTCCTCAGCAAAAGGCAGAGCATTGTATATATTTTATTATTTGTGTCTTGTATAGAAGGAGATTTTCATCTCCCAGCATTTATTTCTATAGACAGATTGTAAAGTACATTTATTTATAGTTAGTCATTCATAGTGTGGGCGCAAATTCTTTCCGCCAGTCGTTTCAAAATAAGTCATTAAATGCTTTCCATCTACCTCCTCTTCTAGAATTCTCTATCTCATCTATAAAGGCCCAAAAAGAAGACATTAGAGGGGTTCCAGATTTCTACCAGCAAACGGTGCAGTGAAAAGGCTTTTGTATACATTTTGTAACACTTTTTATGAAGGTTCAGAGCCCGTAGCGTCTCAATGAGGAGGAGTTATAACTGTAATGAGGATTCTGGTCTTTGGTATCTCACAGTATGTAATTTCTCTTATGTGTTAATACAATATCTCCTTTCATGCTATTTATCTTCTTGTATCATGTTCTAGAATGCGAGTGGCTCACTATTTTGCAGTAAGGATTCGTCCTTGTTGGTGCCCTTTCTGGAATTAGTCAAGCGCTTTAAATAGGCCTAGTCATGATATACTGTTCCATGATCATCTCTTCCATATTTTCTGCTATATTAGTTGCATGAGGAGGGTTCTTTTAAAACGCCATTGTCATATAAGGATTCATAGATTGGTATGCCCTTATGTGGTTCTGTTGTGTATCTGGGTATCAGTCTCATGTTAGCTAATATCTTCTTTATGTTTCCTCACTGCACTCACTCTTGATAATTGATTTCTGTGATGTATTATTTGAACTGGCCCTCTTTACAGTAAGTGGTCTCTTAACTGTCTGATGCCTTTGTATTGGAGTTTTATATGATGTCCCTACACTGTTCTTATCTTTGCACCAACTTCTGAGAGAGATTGGTCCCATTCAAAACTAATTTCCTTGTTCAAGCAAGAGATAGTGAGTGAGCTCTTTGGACTGACAACCCAAGCTATATAATGAGCTCCTTTCTATATTAAGATTTCCTAGGCACTAGTCTATAGCAACTCTGGACTGTCTCTAGGGGGGTGACTAAATCATCCACAACAGACTCAATAATGCCCCTGCCATCTTTTCGCGGGTAGTGGTTGCAGTGTTTAAGGAATTTATCCACAAGTTGTTGGAAGTATATTTCGATGATTGGACTGTATTTGGGTTAGTAAAGAGTCATGTTTCCAACCTGCGCATGATGCTGGACACCTATAGAAAGCATCAAATCTCCCTCAATATCAAGAAGTGCATATTCTGCGTACCATTTGGGATCTTATTGGGTCACATAGTTTGTCGACAAGGACTAATGGTTGATCCTACCAAAGTCCCAGTTATCATATACCTAGAAATACCTACAACTGAGAAACAACTGCACTCAATCCTCGGACACATAGGCTACTACAGGAAGTTCATTCAAGGGTACACACTGATCACAACGCCTATGGAAAAATTTCTTAAGAAGGATGTTTCATTTTTTTGGGATGATGAGTGTCAGAAGAGCTTCGAGATACTCAAGGAGAAGATGGTCTCCGTGCCTATTCTCATCTTTCCTGACTAGGCGAAGTTATTCCATGTTCACGTAGATGCGTTAGGGATCGCCCTGGGAGTTGTCCTTACGTAGCCTGGAGACAGAGACATTGATCATCCTGTTGCATTCGCTAGTAGGAAACTCTCTGGTGTGGAGCGCAACTACTCCACTACAGAATGGGAGGGATTGGCCACGGTCGACGCATTATAGAAATATTGGCATTATTTGTTAGGAGGACACTTCAAAAATTTTATAGATCTTTCAGCTTTGAAGTACCTGGTGAATAATCCTATGTTGTGGGGGGGGGGGGGGGGGGAACGCCGATGGCTACTACTGTTTCAAGAATATGATTTTGAGATCACTATCAAGTTGGGGAAGTTGAATGCTAGGTCAGACCACTTGTCCTGAATCGAAAGCGGCGAAGAACCGACTGATCCAGGTGGATATTGGTGGCCACCCTCCTATTCCACTTGGGGCCCCACCATTGTCTCTTTCAGTTTTTTTCACAACTTACTATTTTTAGCATTTTTTGGGTCCTGAACTTTCGGAGTCATTTTGAAGCCCCAAACGGAGATAGTATGCCAAAGTTACGTCCTCGGGAAATTGAAACACCAATTTACCCAAACGGGGCCCATAGTTTTGGTGCTTCATCTCCTAGGGTTAGGTTTTTGGACATTTAGAGTTCTCCATTATTTCTCCAAAATAAATAGGCCCTCGAGCCTCATTGTAACACAGTTCAGAGGTCTGTAGCCGCCACACCTCTTCTCAGATATTCACTACTAGCACCCTAGCTATTTTATTTCCATCATGTTTGTAAGCATATTTCTTTGATTTGATATTAATGAAATGAGGCCTTATTTCTGATGTATTTCTATTTTTATGGTTATTTCTATATTATGTTGCGTTCCTGCATAAATTCGGATCAGTGGTATCAGAGCAGTCTGCTTTTTCTCGATCCTTCTTTGCATGTCCCCAACGAGGTCGGGGTATAAGGAGTTAGGGCTCGATCTAGTGAAACCTTTTCAAGATCAACCTCAAAAACCCCGATGGATGCCCATGGGGGACGAAAATAAAGATGAGGGAGTAGGAGATCCTATAAAAATATTGCTCGAGGAGGCCCTCAAAAAACAAAGGAATGCGATGATGGATAACTTTTCCCAGATCCTTCAACGACTACCCACCGATGGCGCATCTGCATCCAGCAGCCACTATGGAGGCGCGACTCCCTTTAAGGTACAAGTAATATTTGACATTCCCATATTTTAGGGTCAAATAGATGAAGATTTCATAGATAGATGGTTGAATCTATTAGAAGGATATTTCTCGGTTCATGACTTTTCCGACTGGGCGAAGATTATTTTTGCACTCCTCAAAGCTACCCCCCATATCAAGGACTGGTGGGAAAGCTACTGTGAGAAAAAGGATGAGACATAACCCTCTCTGTTCTCATCCATACCCACTTGGAATTCTTTCCAAGATGCCATCAAGGAAGAATACTATCCCATGGGGAGCTATGAGGATAAGTACATATAATGGACCACGCTGCGGCAACAAAGGGATCAAGATGTGCATGAGCTAACGAATCTATTCCATACCCTGCGCACAAAGTTGGGTATCAAAGATTAAGAGAAACATTTGGTGCTAAAGTATTGCAGTTGTCTGCATAGATACATTTAGGAGGAAATGGAGTTCCTTGGCATCTCCTCGTTTGGTACGGCATACCGGTATGCTACCAAGATTGAGCAGAAATTCAAACAGAAGAAGCGAGACTTTGGATCTGTGAATCAAAAGCAAGGGAAAGGTGCCCCCAAACCACAGAACAAAGGAAAAATCCAAGGCATGGCGGCCCAAGACAACCTGCCAAAGACACAAGCAAAGAAAAATACCGCGAAGCTAAAGAAGGACACGAGAAAGTGGTGTGAGTTCCATAAGAGCTCCACTCACAACACAAGTAAGTGTCGGGCCAAGAAGTCGCTTATGGCTGAGATGAGGGCTTCTGAATCAGATGCATGCTCTGACTTTGAATCAGAACCCAGCAAGGTGAATGAAAAATGGAAGCATATTATTGATGCGGAGCCCAACGCCACTGTTGCCACTACGAATATCCAGAAGGAGGAACCAGAAGATCCAGAGGAGGCAGAGCGTCTCTTCCACTCCCAGATGTGGGTAAAGGGTTCCCCGCTACATTTCATTGTCGACAATGGGAGCCAAAAGAAACTCATTTCAGTAGATTTCATGAAGCTATTGGGCTTGCCGACCACAGCGCACCCACACCCATACACCATTGGGTGGCTTCACCAAGGACGGGATCTCCGCGTCAGCCAACAATGCCACCTTCCCTATACCATCAAGCCCTTCACGGATGAGCTATTGTGTGACATTACTCCTATTGATGTTTCTGATGTATTATTAGGCCAACCATACTTATGGAAGCAACATGGTTTGTATGAGTCCCGGCCTTGCGATGTTATTATTACTTTGGGAAATAAATTGTACAAGATACCAGAGGTATCACCGCCTCCCACTATCTCTTTGGTTACCGCAAAACAATGCAGTAAGCTCATTTCCCAAACCAGGAAATTTGTTTTCCTGAGGATCCGCCCCCAGGGCAAGAAGAAGACTGTGGCCACAACCTACAGACATGGCTCCTCTACATGACAACAACAAATGGACAAGGTTGTGGAGGAGTACGGGGACATCTTACCTCACCCACAGGGGGCCTCTACACTGCCAGGTCAAGCACCCCATTGACTTGACCCCAGGTGCGCCACTACCCAATGGACCGATCTATAGGTGCTCTGTTCTGGAGAATGATGAAATCAAGAGGCAGATTCAGGAGCTGCTGCAGAAAGGTCACATCCGGCCAATTTCATCGCCTTGTGGGAGCCCGATCATGTTGGTACAGAAGAATGATGGGACTTGGAGACTCTGTATTGATTATCAGGCGCTGAACAAGATCACTGTCCAGAATAGGTACCCGATCCCACGAATTGATGACCTTCTGGACCAACTCAAAGGGGAAAAATATTTCAGCAAGATAGACTTGAAGTCTAGGTATCACCAGGTACCAATCGAACCCTCTGATGTGTGGAAGACTGCCTTCAAAGCCAAGGAGGGCCTTTTCGAATGGCTAGTCATGCCTTTCGGATTGAAAAATGCTCCTGCAACCTTCATGAGGTTGATGGATGACATCTTGCATCCATTCACCAACTCATTTTTAGTGGTATACTTGGATGACATTATGATCTTCAGCCAGACTTGGGAAGAGCACCTCCACCATATCCGAGAAGTCCTCCAAACACTGCGGCAACACAAGTTTTGTGCCAATTTGGAGAAGTGCACTTTTGGCGTGACCCAGGTTCAATATCTGGGATACATTATTGATGAAAGGGGGGTGCATGTGGATCCAGCCAAGATATAATTCATTTGGGATTAGCCAACCCCAACCACCCTAACAGAGCTTCACATATTTCTAGGTCTTGCTAATTTCTACCGCAGGTTCGTGTTGGGATTCTCTCATATCACTTGGCCCTTGAGTCAAGTCACCAAGGGAGGAGCGAAAGCAAAATTCTGTTGGTTGGAATCTCAACAGAAGGTGTTCATAGAATTGAAACATCGCCTCTGTTCTGCCCTAGTGCTCACATTACCATACTTGCAACAACCATTTGAGATTAAGACAGATGCCTCTGACTATGCTATTGGGGCACTTCTTACTCAACAAGGGCATCCAGTGGTATATCACAGTGAGACATTGTTCGACACAGTTCAAAAGTATCCTACTTATGACAAAGAAATGTATTCCATTATGCAGGATTGTCGACAATGGAAGCCATTAGGAGAATTTTGAGGTCTAAAATGGGCCTCCTAAGAAAAATGTACAACAAAAATCAACTTTAAAACAACCAATAGGATTCAAGATGATGATGTCAACCATGGGGGATGATTCACCATTTTTTAAATAAAAAGGTAAAAATATTAAAAAATAATAAAATAATAAAACTACTTTTTCAACTCGTATTTTCAACTTATCTCCCAAACATTTTACTCAAATTTCGAGTGGGAGTACTCGTTGGATGTGAAATTTAATTCCTCATCCAAGGAGTACCCATGTTGCATACTTTCGATGAACTCTACTACACGAAAAATAAGAAATACATAAAAAAAACGTGATTGTAATCACGTTTTTTATGTATTTCTCATTTTTCATGTAGTAAGACCCATCAAAAGTATGCAACATGGGTACTCCTTGGATGGGGAATTAAATTCCGCATCCAAAAAGTACTCCCACTCGAAATTTGAGTAAAAAATTTGGGAGATAAGTTGAAAATATGAGTTGAAAAAATAGTTTTTTCATTTTTCCCTCTAAAATTTGATGATGTCATCAAATCTTATTTGATTTTTTCCACTATTATTTTATAATTTCCTTAGGAGGCCCATTTTAGACCTCAAAATTCCCCTAATGCATTACATTTTGGGGAAGGAGACAATCATCCACACAGACCACCGACCCCTGCAGTTCATATAGACACAAGGGAAGTTGTAGAACGATCGCCATCAGAAGTGGTCAACATATTTGCAACAATTTCATTTGAACATCAAGTACAAGAATGGTAGCACCAATAATGTTGCAGATTGCCTCAGCCAACCACCAATCATGGCCATAACCACCGTTCTCAAATCTTGTGGGCATGAGACTTCTGATTGGCCGCTTCTCTATAAGATTGATCCAGAATTCAGCTACACATACAAGGCACTTTTGGGGGGTATGCAAGTTCCAAATTTCCACCTCCAAGATGCACTATTATGTCACCTAGGACACCTCTGTGTTCCTTCAAGCGAGTGTTCCAATATGATATGGGAAGCGCACTATAGTTGAGTTGCTGTGCATTTTTGGGTCGAGAAAATAGTGGCAGTACTACAAAAGTATTTCTATTGGCCGAACCTTTGACAGGATGTCGGGAAGTACATCAGATCATGCACTGCTTGCGCCATTGCCAAACCGACCATCAAGAAGCAAGGGCTCTATACTCCGCTACCTGCCCCTAGTCGACCTTGGGAATAAATCTCCATGGATTACATGTTAGGCCTTCCTTCTACTAAGCATGGAAATGACTGTGTTTTCATGGTCGTCGACAGATTCTCAAAGATGGCCATTATGGCGGCCTACAAGAAGAATATCATAGTAGAAGCCACTGCTAAACTCTTCTTTGAACGAGTGTGGGTGAAATTTGGGATCCCGCAGTCTATCATATTAGATCAAGACATCAAGTTCCTCAACACATTTTGGTCCAGCCTCTGGTCAATGTTGGACACCAAGCTCACCAAGTCCACAACTTTCCATCCCCAAACTGATGGCCAGACAGAGGTCGTCAACAAGATGATTGTACACATTTTGCGCATGTACAATTCAAATCATCCACGCACATGGGATGAGAGCCTTCCCTATGTACAACACAGTTATAATCGGGCTCTCCACAACTCAACCAGCCACAGCCTCTTTCAGGTGGGCTTGGGATTCCATCCACTATGTCCCATTGACGCAGCCATGCAATTTGCAGCTACTCAGGCCGATTCGGCTCATGTCCAATCTAAAGCTAACAAAGCAAACAACTTCATCGAGCGCATTCAGCACATCCGCCAACAGGTTCTTGACATATTGGACAGAGCCAATGCTAATTACAAGCAATGACATGATCAACATCGAGTGCCACACAACTTCCAGGTGGGTGAAAAAGCATGGCTACATTTGCAGAAGGAGCGCCTCACTGGACTCCACTGCAAGATTTTCCTACTCCGATATGGGCCATACACCATCACCAAGGCCGTAGGGAACAATGCCTTGGAGCTCAGTATTCCACCATTCCTTGGTCTGCACCCAGTATTCAATGTAGACCACCTTCATCCCTACTTCCCACCTCTATTGGACACCTCTGACATTGGAGAAGAACTCACACCAAAAGAGTTAAACCCAGATTGCATGGAACCGGCCACCATAGACTGTATCATGGACATGCAAATCAAGAACACTCGCCGACAGAAGATCCAACTGTATCGGGTTGTCAAAGCTGGCCAACTCTTGCACTAAGGCAAGTGGTTCACTAGGGACCAAGTTCAACAGAAGTTTCCTCATCTCATGGATGAACTCAACGCAATGGGGACCATTTCTTCCTAAGGGGGGAGGAATGATCCAGGTGGATATTGGTGGCCACCCTCCTATTCCACTTGGGGCCCCACCATTGTCTCTTTCAGTTTTTTTTCACAACTTACTATTTTTAGCAATTTTTCGGGTCCTGAACTTCCGGAGCCATTTTGAAGCCCCAAACGGAGATATTATGCCGAAGTTACGTCCCCGGGAAGTTGAAACACCAATTTACCCAAACAGGGCCCATAGTTTTGGCACTTCATCTCCTAGGGTTAGGTTTTTGGACGTTTAGAGTTCTCCATTGTTTCTCCATAATAAATAGGCCCTCGAGCCTCATTGTAACATAGTTCAGAGGTCTGTAGCTGCCACATCTCTTCTTAGAGATTCCTACCAGCACCCTAGCTATTTTATTTCCATCATGTTTGTAATAATATTTCTTTGATTTGATATTAGTGAAATGAAGCCTTATTTCCATTGTATTTCTATGTTTATGGTTATTTCTGTATTCTGTTGCGTTCTTGCATAAATCCGGATCATCGACCAACCTAGAAGAGGGAGTGCCTGATGCGCAGCTGTTTGCTATTAAGGTAGTTGATGCGCACTTCGTCGACATCATTCAATTCCTAACTATGAGGATGGCACCTGTGAAATATTCGGTACAATAGAAGAAAGAATTGGTAACCCTCGTAGCAGATTTTATCATCATCGCAGGTCATCTATATAAGATGGGAGTTGATGAAGTGCTGCGAAGATATGTTTTGTAGCATGAAAGGCATGTTATCTTAGCAGAATATCATGAGGGTGTAGCATGGGGTCACTACACAGGGAAGGAAATAACACAAAAGATATTGAGAGCTGGACTATGGTGGCCTACCTTGCATAGTGACTCTCACGACTATTGCAAAGCCTGCTATACGTGCCAATGAACAGGAAGGCCATCATGCAGAGATGAAATTCCCTTGCAACCGTAAATGGCCCTGCAAGCATTTGACAAGTGGGCCATCGACTTCGTGGGGCTTATCAACCCACCAGGAAAGAAGGCAGGTGCGCGCTACATCATAACTACCACTGATTATTTAACCAGATGGGCTAAAGCATAAGCTGTGAAGAATTACACTGCAGATACCACTGCGCACTTCATTTTTGAGTATATTCTGACCAGGTTTGGATGTCCAAAGATCTTAATGAGCGATATAGGTACGCACTTTGTTAATGAAACAATACATACCTTGACTAGGAAGACACCTTTTAGGATGGTCTATGGCAAGGAGGCCATTATGCCCATGGAATATATTGTTCCTAGCCTGTGCATCATAACCTTTACAAACATGGTGGAGCCTGATATCATGGGGGAGTGTTTAGCGCAGCTTGTGGCTTTGGAGGAATATCATTTCATTGCTAATTTCCATTAGTAGGTTCAAAAGGCTCGGGATAAGGCATGGCATGATCAACATATTGGGAAAAAGACATTTGCGGAGGGCGAATTGGTCATATCGTACGATAGCTAGTTTGTGAAACACCTAGGGAAGTTCTACCAACACTAGCTCTGTCCATATATGGTAAAGGACATTACTGATGGAGGAGTAGTCTAGTTAGCTATGTTGCGTGGTGATATGGTACTAGGATATGTCAATGGAAGTCAACTCAAACCATATCAAATCAAATGAATATATGGTCGGAGTAGCTGTATGGGGCAGAGTATGCCCACCAAGGAAGGTAAGTGCGGAAAGGACCATGGTACGCGCAGGGAGAGACCGCAGATTTGGAAGCCTAGAGGGGTGCATGGGAGGTGCAGGAGTGTGTTCAGAGCGTAGAAGGTTTGTTGGACACGCAGAGGTGCGCTGGGCACACAGGAGGTGCAAAAACTAGTCATTGGAACAGTAAAACTGGGTAAAAAGAAAATTTTACCGTTGAAAGGAGCAGGCAAACAACAATTAATGAGGCGATTTTCAAAGATTTTTTACCGTTTACTTGATGGTAAGTTCCAGATAAGGTTCACCCACCCATTGGTCAATCGCCAAGGCTATAAAAGTAGACAAATAGCTTAGAAGAGGGTTCCATGTATCTTGAGTAGTTTGTGTTTTGTATGATTCTATGCCTATTACGCCTTATTGATGTCTGAGCGTGCTTCCCCCTCAGATAGTAGCCACCCTAAGTTCATTTTTCGTGCCAGAATGACTACAACCAATCCCGCCGAATCATCCTAGCCCGTGACCTCAACGGAGCAAGAATCTAAGGAAGTAGTGGAAATCGAACCAGAAGTTGAAGAGGTTATATCCACGCTGAGTCAAACAAAGAAGAAGGGGAAAGAAAAGGTGCAAGGATCGAGAAAACCTACAAAATGGGTTGGGTTAAAGCCCCACACGTCCCCTCGAAATGTGAAGTCCCCGCGGGCGATAGCTGAGGCAAGCTCGCCTAAACCTATAAGGAGACCTCTGTCTGCTCAGGAAAAGGCCCAGATAGCTCAACCAATCAATTGGCTACCACCCTTTTTTTAGCCTCGCAAGCCCTCGACGCTCACACTGAAGAATCTTGATGGCCTACACACCTATCTGTAGATGTCGCTGACTCTGGGGGAGGTTCCCATCATTGGAGAACCCTTTGGAAAACTCCACGAGGTAAAATTCGATGACCACGACCTAGCCAATTTGGAGGTCTTCCCCGAGTTGGCACCGAAGCTATATCTTGAAAGGGTATTGGAAGACGATGGATTAAAGATAGTCTCCATGCACTGGGCATGTGGATTGGCTAGTTCTGGGCTCTTAAACCTGCTACAAATGCCATATTTTGGCCACTACAATATCACATACTGACTTATGCGACAACTGCTTGCCCTGGTCCATGATGACAGCCTGTGGATCTAGGAATGCATCCCCATTGATGCCGCGCTTATTCACCGAATTACTGGTCTACCCATGGAAGGCCAGACCCTATGCAGTGCGTTGGAAAAAAGTATGAGAAAAATATCTCTGAAAAGGTGTGCGAGGATTACCATGTGGAGCAGAACACTTGGGGTTTTATGATCAGCACCATCAGCGACCCTGGTACACAGATGGGTACCTTGTTGCTGGCATGCAAGATGATGCACAAATGTCAGGCTGCCACCGTCCCTGCATATGTGATTCAGCTGGTAGGCTAGTGTGAAAAGGAAGTCTGCTTCAATTGGTCCCAGTACCTGAGCAACGAATTTCTGGCAAATGTCCCTGAATCCCAGGATCAGGGCCGCGCATTCTGCTACTCCTGGTTGCTGCTTCTCATTGTGTTGGTCACATGGGAAGCCCCTAAGGACTCAGTCCTCCCTGAGCTCAACCCCAGATATGTGCGAAGGGGTGAGATATGCAAACTTGTGGGACTCAAAGGACGCACAGTGCATTAAGGACAATCAAGTCTTCTGGGTCTTGTTTCAGAGTGGGCTCGCAACAGTTATCAATACCCGACCGTGCTTGTCACAAACCATTTATGATAAGTGTTATCACCCAAAAATTTTCAAAACATCATTATGTCATGCTTGTTTTTGTTCATGGTTCAAATTAGGTTTAGAAGTCAATTTAGGTTTTGGTTAGATTGTCATAAGTTCAAAGCCCATCCATAAGTTCAAATAAAGTCTTTTTTAAGGTCCATTCATTGTCAAATATCCATAATTTCAATTTGTGAGTCATTTCCTAAAGTCTCATGTAAAAACTATTCAATTATCCAAGAAACCTTACTTTCAATGTGCCACTAGTTCAAAAAAGTTGATTTGCGCTATGAAACTATTGAAAGTTATGAAGCAAAAAACTTTGTTTTCTGGTTTTGAGTAGTCAACTTCCAAGGAGGTTTCTGAGCAACTGCAAATGAATTTAGGAACACTGAAATAGGTTTTTCTTCCTAACAGATCTAACTACAAAAATGTCGCTCAATTTCTTCAAATTAATTAGGAGGTG
The DNA here is from genome assembly GCA_034641835.2 of Pinus albicaulis. Taxonomy (NCBI): domain Eukaryota; kingdom Viridiplantae; phylum Streptophyta; class Pinopsida; order Pinales; family Pinaceae; genus Pinus; species Pinus albicaulis. Next base: position 271,744,527 of record CM076575.1, on the reverse strand, counting down.
GGAGAAATTGATAAATTAAAATGCGTTACGAAACTACTTTTACAAAATTGTCCTGTACATGACTGTTTAGCAGTCAACTTCAAGTTCAGTTTCTAGCCAAATGAAAAAAAAAAATTGGAATTTTGAAATAGGGTTGTCTTCATCATAGCTCCAGATACAATAACCTCTCTCGTGTTTCTCACAAGTGTTATCAGTTGGGAGATACAAGGCTTTCTTTGAAGCCATATTTTCAGAAAACAGAGATTTCCTGTTTTACACATGTTTTTTAAATGTCGTTTCTGGACAGCAGGAGATGTATTTCAAGAAGAAAAGAGAGGATTTTATTCAATACATAATTGCCTACAAAAAAATTCTTCATTTTCTCAAACTCCATCATGGATTAGGAGATATAGGCTATGTCTCAAGACCTATTTTTCAGGAAAAAAAAGGAGAAATCTACAAGAAGTTAAGAAGTCATAAAGGCTGGAATGATTGTGTTTTTCACTTGACATGTTTTTAAAATGATGGAATCAGGTTTATTTTGATTTTTTGGAACATTTTCATTCTCCACTTTAGAAAATTTTTGACAAAACTTCTCACTCAGCAGTTTCGTAGCGCAAAAAGTGTAAAAAGAGTGAAAAGTGCTACGAAACTGCTGTAGCAGCTTTTTTCACTCTTTCTCATCAAATTTTGAAGGGAAAAAGTTTGGATTATGATCTAAAATTTCTAAGGAAGATGTATTAAGAGATAATGAAGAAAATCCTTGAGGAAAGAAATCGAAATTTTGAAGAAACAAGGGTTAAAAAATAACGCTACGAAAGGTGCTACGAAACTGTGTTATTTTCGTAGCGCAGTCTATTTCAGCTCATTTGAACAGTTTAATGATGGTTTTTTGACACCTGGAGCTTAGGGAGTATTATTTCAGGTGTTATTTCAGTTTCCAATAGCAAATTAACTCGAAATAATGAGTTCATGGTGGTCAGAATGTTTCAAGGAGTGCAAGGAACCATATGCCTAGAAAATAGGATACTGCTCCTATTTTGATGGAGGTTAGCATCATGGTCATGAAGAGTTGAAGTCTATCCTCTGTATTCGACCATGTGTTAGTAAACTTGGCAAAGGATGTAACTTAATTAAGATAACGTGGTTATAGATAGGTGATTAAGAGTTTGAATCCTATTTGTATTAGGACTGTTTAGTAGATTAGTTGTCTTTTTGTAATAAATCCCATGTAATATGGTTATGCAAGGTGTCAAGAGTTAGGAATTCGAAGCATCTAGTAGAATATGAGTTCATATCATGTGGTAAAGGTCTATTTAATACCAAGAAGTTGAATTAGTGAGGGGTTGGACATTTTTAGCAAAAGACTATGTTTATTGTAAGTCACTGGTTTTCAACTTAATACAGAGTTTTCTACTTAGCCAACTTGAGATTCATAAAGAGTTCTAGTGTGTTCTTCTTCTAATTGCATATTTTTACCACCCTATCACAGTTTTGTTTTCTTATGTTACTCAGAATTCATCATTGATGTTTTGACTTCTTTCATAGACAAATTGACTGTGTGTTTTACAGTTTCACATGTATATCTCTTGACTAAAACTATGATATGCCTTGACTTCCATGCTAAGTAGATTGTTTGGTTTTACTGAAGATATTTTGACTCCATAAGCCCAATGTGCACTTTATAATGTGATTTATAACTAATATCTATCATTTATCTGCTTATTACCCCACATAGAGTTAGCCATCTATATTTCTTTCAAAAATCATTAATCCTTGAGAGAGCCCTCTCAGGTTGAGGAGGCTAAGCCTCAATAAAAAGATTGATTTGAAACAGTTACATGAGATTGATTTGATTGGTAGCCTATCAATTCTGATTTTGTGATAACATTTTGGTGCGTCTGCCGAGAGTCTGAAGATTATACTTTCCCGATATTTTGAAGCTGAACTTCTGAAGATAGTAGGAGCTCAGGAAGTTTTTCAAGGCTACATCTACCTTGGAAACTCCACACATAAAATAATCAATTGGAAGGTGACTCCACTGCTTGAATATCAGTAGCTTGATGAAGTTTTAGAATGAGTTCCATTGAAAGAATAAATGCCAGGTATGGCCCTATTAATCGGTCTCACATCCCTGGTTTTCCAAATCCTATGCCAAAGTTTGAATGGTTAACTGATCTTCCTATATTCAAAGATGAAAAGAAAGACAATGTTGCTCTTCATTTGGTTAGATTCCATATGCATGTACACATTCTTAAGGTTCATTTCCCTTAGGATTGCCTCATGAAGATGTTTATGGCCACTTTAGGAGGAAAAACATGGTCTTGGTATGAAAGCTTTCCAAATGGTTCATTATTTTCTCTTGTTGATTTCCATGTTGCATTTTATGAGATTTATAAAGAGTTTCATCCCTCCTTATTGTTGGTCAAAGACTTTTGTAAACACTCTGTGAGTTTTATTGAATATTTGGAGAATTGTTATGAAGATGATGAGTTCATGGATGAGGAAATTTTAGAGGCCCTTCATGATGATACCTTTCATCACCAAGAAGAAAGGATATCCTCTTTCTTAGATGAAAATGAAATCCAACAAGAGTTTATTTATGAAAATTATGATACATCCTCTGAGTTTGATGAAAAGTTCCAGCAGACTTGTCAGTCTTTTGATCATCAGGATTATGAGAATCATTGCAAACAACAAGAGGAAATATTGGAAGATGATTGCTACAAACCTCAGGTACAGGAAAAAGTTGATTCTTCATGTCATTTCTTGCATCAGCCTACATCAAATAATGATCACACTAATGAAAAAATGGGTAAATTTTTTTCTTTATCCTTGTCTTCTAATCTGAAGTCATTTCAGTTTAAGTCAAAAGATAAGATTCAATTTGTGGATGAAGTTGCTAAGAATATTGGGAAATACATTGAACTTTTTAAATGTCAAATTCAATCTTATTATCTTCATGATCAAGATAAATCTTTTCAAAATCTTTCCATGCCAGAACACAAAGAGAGGGTGTTGCTTCCTTTCTCTTTTGAGATTGAGGAAGAATACACTATTTTTGAAAATTAGTTTGAATAGCAGTTTGATAGCACACAATTGAAATATTGTGTGTTTGATCAAAGCATATATAAGTTGTCCAAAGCTGCATAATGTCATGAGAAGCATCAAACAGATCATGTCTTCTTGATCCTATAACTGACTACATGAAAGAGTTCTACAATCCAGATTTCCAGTTATGTTTTCATTATGAAGATCAGTTACATCTCATGTTTCCTTGGTCATTTTAGTATCATGTGTTGAGAAAAATACTGAGAGGGGGGAGTGAATCAGTATTTAAGGCTAAACAATTTTCTTTCCTTTCTCTTAAAAAACCATATGTTACAGTACTGCATTCAACATGTATGACCCGATATCTTATTATATCTTTACTTAGAGAATTGCATCAGATAAGCACTAAGCATGAACTGAAATAACAGAAAAAACCATTAACACATATGGACACCAAGATTTAAGGTGGAAACCCAATTCGGGAGAAAACCACCGCTGCTGTAATCTCAGTCTTCAATATTTTATTATAGAGAAAACCTTTTACAATATATGCTGGTGCAGACTCATACCAGCACGCAGGCACCCACCTGCAGAAGGCTACAACCTTCTCTCGTTTTCCAGCCTCTCCTATAAGGGAGCTACAACCCCCTGATCATAACATCAGATTCTATATTCAGTAGGCTTCAACCCTCTGATGCAACCCGTCATTCAATTAACAAACATATTTTCCCCAATTCTACATAACAGAACAGCGAGACCACTGTAATCTAGACTTCAGAGAATTTATGCATTCAACATTCTGTGTATCCTTCTGTGTGTATAACTTTCAGAAACTCCAACTGTCATATGCACCGGATCCATATGTGTTCTTCAGTAGACATCCGCTTTCTTTTCATCGTTTCTTCTGTTGAATACTCTCATGACTCATCACCTTTTAGATCAATGTCTCGAAGGGTGCATCATGGACTCAGAATCATCAATTAAGCGCGTTGTCTGTCCATACGGATATTCCTTAAAGGAATTCCTTCTACACCAATGCTCACATCTCCTAAATCGAATAATGATCTTTGTCCTTTATATAGATCTCGCCTTTCTCAATACCATAAGTCTAAAACCACTCAACCGCTAATGGTATTTCTTTTATTTTATCCCCGGGGCTCTTCGATTTCTTTTTAATTTATTTTATTCAAACGAGGAGATTCAAATTATCTATGTGCGCCCAGCCTTTAACCCAAAGTTTAACCCTTCGGATTTTATAAACAATATCCAACGCTTTTCCATACGCAAATGTCTTGTTGATGTGGTGAGTTCCGCAAGCGGAACAGCCATACATCTCAATCGTTTTGTATTAATAATCGTGCCAATCCAATTTGAAACCCTAACCTCTGTTCTTCCATGCACGAATCATCCCATTTGGGATCTTCAATAATATTCAATCTTTTATCTCCACCATATAATATTATAACTATAACCCCAATGGTTATTTTAAAACTTTACATTGTCCCCGTAACATTTCTTTTATTCAAATTTCATTCTTTGACCCCGGGCCCACATCGCAGATGGCCATTTTGCGATGGCGCGATCAAACATATGGCAGAACACTTGAATATGCGATATTGCAATCTTGCGATGGCACGATGATTGCATATCGCAAACAACAGAACTTGCGATGGCGGAAATAACAAACATGTGATATTGCGATAATGCGATATTGCGATGATCGCATATCGCAAATAATCCATATCAACAAGACACTTGAAGCTTCAAAACTGCGCTTTGCGATTTGCGCTCAAGTGGTAGGGACCACTTGTCCTACCACATTCAAATATTTAAAGTCTTTCCGCATACTTTCATAAATTTTCTTCATACTTGGTTGTTGAGGGCTTAAATTCCTGAAATGACTGTCTGAATAACTCTACTCCTCCGTAAATTAGATTTCACGGGAATAACTGCGTTCCACTGTAAATATGGTTCTGCCCAACACCATAATCAACTCTCCTCTGCAATTTGTGGTTGTGGCCCATGACAATTAATTCATCCTTACATTTCTCCCTTCCTTTTTGAATGCGTGTTGTTGTTCACAAAAATTCTTCTGCGCCTTTGTACTCTTCCCATTCTGTCTCTGCTGCTTCTGTTCGTCCTCTGTTCTTTTCTGCTGACCTTTTCCATTTCCTTTGCCATATCCTTTGCCATCAATGACAATATTCCAACATCATGTTTACTTTTGGTTCAAGCACAGTCAAGAGATTCAAGTGTCAGATCAGATCAATGTCTGGATTCATTGGAAGTTTCATGTTCCTTGAGTTACAAATGGAGATTGCAACTGATAGGGTAGGTATGAGTGTGTGAATAAGCTCAAAGTTGACTGAGCATATTTTCAATAGGTATAGATTTGGTTCTTCTGCAGTGATCATCCATCTTGAAGCCTAAGGTGAAGGCTATAACAATTTTAATAAGACTTGTTAAAATTTCCAAGTTTTTATTCCAAGAAGATGGATAGCAACACTGGAACTACTGGTTCTTAGAAATCTACAAGAAGTTAAGAAGTCATAAAGGTTGGAATGATTGTGTTTTTCACTTGATATGTTTTTAAAATGATGGAATCAGGTTGATTTTGAGTTTTTGGCACATTTTGATTCTCCACTTTAGAAAATTTTGGACAAAACTACTCACTCAGCAGTTTCGTAGCGCTAACAGTGTAAAAAGAGTGAAAAGCGCTACGAAACTGCTGTAGCAGCTTTTTTCACTCTTTCTCATCAAATTTTGAAGGGAAAATGTTTGAATTATGATCTGAAATTTCTAAGAAAGATGTATTAAGAGATAATGAAGAAAATCCTTGAGGAAAGAAATCAAAATTTTGAAGAAACAAAGGTTAAAATCAGCACTACGAAACTGTGTTTTTTCATAGCGCAGTCTATTTCAGCTCATTTGAACAATTTAATGATGGTTTTTGGACACCTGGAGCTTAGGGAGGATTCTTTCAGATTTTATTTCAGTTTCCAACAGCAAAGGAACTCGAAATAATGAGTTCATGGTGGTCAGAATGTTTCAAGAAGTGCAAGGAACCCTATGCCTAGAAAACAGGAGACTGTTCCTATTTTGATGGAGGTTAGCATCATGGTCATCAAGAGTTGAAGTCTATCTTCTGGATTCAACCATGTGTTAGTACACTTGGCAAAGGATGTAACTTAATTAAGATAAGGTGGTTATAGATAGGTGATTAAGAATTTGAATCCTATTTGTATTAGGATTGTTTAGTATATTAGCTGTCTTTTTGTAATAAATCCCATGTAATATGGTTATGCAAGATGTCAAGAGTTAGGAATTCTAAGTATCTAGCAGAAGATGAGTTCATCTCATGTGGTAAAGGTCTATTTAAGACTAATAGGTTAAATTAGTGAGGAGTTGGAAATTTTTAGCAAAAGACTGTGTTTATTGTAAGTGACTAATTTTCATCTTAATACAGAGTTTTCCACTTAGCCAACTTGAGATTCATAAAGAGTTCTAGTGTGTTCTTCTTCTAATTGCATATTTTTACTACCATATTGCAGTGGTGTTTGCTTATGTTACTCAAAATTAATCATTGATGCTCTGACTTCCTTCACAGACAAACTGACTGTGTGTTTTACAGTTTCACATGTATATCTCTTGACTAAAACTCTAATATGCCTTGACTTCCATGCTAAGTAGATTGTTTGTTTTTACTGAAGCTATTTTTACTCCATAAGCCCAATGTGCACTTGCTAATGTGATTTACAACCAATATCTATCATTTATATTCTTATTACCCCACATAGAGTTAGCCATCTATATTTCTATCAAAAAACATTAATCCTTGAGAGAGCCCTCTCAGGTTGAGGAGGTTAAGCCTCAATCAAAAGATTGGTTTGAAACAGTTACATGAGATTGATTTGATTGGCAGCCTATCAGGTCTAATTTTGTGATAAAAATAAGTATAAAAGCATTGTCCCGTTCCACGTTGTTGAAAATGTAGCAAGATGATGGAGCTTAGTGAAATGAAGTCGCCTTCACTAAGTGGGCCCGCAGGCGAATTCTGGCGCAAAGTCTATTTTTATACTATGTCTATTTTTAGACATATGGAGCATGGATCAGGGATTCCAGTTTGAGATTCTTGGGGCATTGGTCATGTTGGTAAAAATAGATGAGAATCTATTTTTTAGGTCGAAGAGGTCGAAGTCTATTTTTAGACTGCCTCTCCTAAAAATAGGGAAGTCAAATATTATTTACCCTTAATAATATTTGGACTATAAACAGCATTTTACTCTCTTGGAGCACTTAAGTTCGAGCTACAGAAGTGGCTCATGCATCTGACAGAGGAATCATGTGGTTCCCAAGCGTTTGATGGCATCATGCATGGTTGACTTTAGTTGGACTTCAGTGGCAGAGGTTTGGAGGAGTTAATGAGACAGCTAGTGGAGTTGTGTTCGGTTTAACTTAGTTGAACTAGTTGAGATTAGTTTAACTAGCTAATCAACTAGTAATGAGTGGAGTGAATTAAATATTATTTAAGTAATTAATTAGTAACTCATTATTAAACTCAAGAACACATCAATTCACTACAGTGCATGGACAGTTCAGTGGAGACCAGTGAAAGAGGTATATGAAAGGGTGGAGTTAGCTATCAGTGGCGACATCAGTTGTGCATGAGATTTACACCACACTTGGAGGAATTTCCCATGATGATTGCGCTGTCAAGCCAAGGAGATTCGAACCTTGGATCTCTATATAGACAGGCCATGATTTCCCAATAGAGGCAAGGCAATTGGCGGTGAGTTTTGAACCCATTTGTTCAAGCGAGCTAGTTGTGTGACTTTATGAGAAAGTACTGAGTACTTGTGAGGAGTATTGTACTGATTTTGTTACATGATTTCTCCATTATAATATACACAATAGATGCGGGGTTTTCAGCTATAAGCTTTCCCCATACATACTGTGTTAATGTGTATGATGATTTCATGTGTTATCGCTTGATTTTATTTCCACATGTTTGATGATTTGAGTGGAAGAGATTATGTGTTGCATATAAATTCGAATTGTATGTGATCAGGATAGTCTCGGTGGATAATTAATCATTATTCAGCAAATTTACTGGTATCGGAGCTATTGAAGCGAGATTGATCATCACGTGATTACAAACGGTTTTCGATGAAACGATCTGCATTGGATTCCGAGTAGCCTCGGATTCATCTTTCTTCGGAAAGTGAAAGGTCTGGTAAATGCCCCTTCCAGTCAATCTATGTACTAGAAATAATTTTCTCTCACAGATCTAGAGCGGCTGAGCTTTGAGGTGGAATTCGAAATTTTGCAGCAGTTTTTTTTTCTTGGTGCCAGTGTTGAAAATGTCTTTCAACGGTGTTGTACATATTTACCTCTGCCTGTGAATTTTGCCCTGCGGCCTCATTCAAATCCATTTTGAACCTCTGCCGTGGCCTAAAATCTCATGACCCTACTTGATATTTCTATCTCCGCCCGAAAATCTGCTTTACAATGGTTAAAAACCCAAATTTAAATATATCGGGCCAAGCCCCTAAGAGTTTGACTCCCTCCCGCTTTGGCTTCCATATGACCCGAGTCTGAAAACCATAAGTCAAAACGAAAAGGGGCCTAGTTTTTTAACGATCGGGCGCAATGGCGGTCGTCCGATCGAAGTCCAAATCAACGGAGCGGTGAACGTTTCATATGGAGGGCCCCGCGCACAGAAAACCAGTGGTAAACCCCCGCACCGCTTACCCCAGACTGGCGGTATTATCCATCAGGCCAGCGATTCGATTAGAAAGGTGCCGCGTGTCTCTAGTACGGCCCAAAAACTGCTTTCTCCGTGCGTTAATGTCAGTACAATCGCCGGGCAGCGGAATTCACTTGAACCATTAGATCTAGGAGCCTTTTATCCAAGGGTGGTCGCTCTTTGAAGTTGCATATACTTTCATCGTGCTCATTGCCCACCGTTTCATTGCCCTCCGATGCAAGTTTAGCCATTGATCTTGTTTTGAGATTGAACGGTCCTGAGTCAATCGCAGTCCTGCCCTCAATCGCAATCGGAACTTCCGAAATGTGCCACCCCGGTCTTCCTGCTCCGCTTTGCGATTGCGATTTCTGAATTAGGTCCCACCTCCTGCGGTCGTGTCATCATAATTTCCAAGTGTGCGCCATGTTCCTCCTCCACCATTCATATGTTCCGGTTATGTGTCATATTTCAATGTTTATGTTATGAACCTTTGCCACGTTCATTCATGCTCGCTCATTAACATATGTCTGCATTGTCCTATGGCCCGCCACCGTGTCGCTCTCACCCACTTCCACCCGTTGACTCCGCCACGTCGTCCTCTTGCTTTTCCCCCATACTCCCACGTGTTCACCCCCGTACATCCGAGATATTTTCCCCCGTTATTTATATATATATTTGTGTTCGTATATGTGTTTATATTCGCGTTTGTTGTTATTCATCTCGTCCAGACCGTGTTACATATAAAACCCACAGCTGGTCTATTTATCAACACCTTCATGATTTTCCTTCCGCCACCCTGCCTGTTTCAGTCTCCTATCCATGTCCACGATGTCGTCTCCATCTTCACCTCCATCATCCCCGCCTCCATTTGTGTCGGTTTTTCTAATATTTTGTGGGTTTTGCAGGTTTTGATATAACAGGAGGGCGTTTTAATTCTTTTACCTGTTGCAAGGTTCGGGAAGGCCCATAAAGAGCGATTTCTTTGGGAGATGGAATTGTAGAGAAAGAGCCACTTCCAAGGAGTGCGGTAAACCACCATTAAAGAGAACACGAGATATGGATTCTCCAGGCTCTCGAGATCATTAAGCCGCATTAAAGATCCGGGATTCCAAATCTAAAGCCAAGGGCGAGAGTACGATACGAAATGCGAGATTATTTCAAATCTCTCTGCTGGTCTTTTCCCTCGTGCGCGAGGCCTCTGGGGCAACATATTGTATATATCTTATTATTTCTATCTTGTATATAAGGAGATTTTTATCTCCCGGCATTTATTTCCATAGACAGGTTGTCTAGTACAGTCATTTATAGTTAGTCATTCATAGAGTGGGCGCGAATGTTTTCCGCCATTTTATTCAAATTGAGTCATTAATTGTGTTTCAGCTACCTCCTCCTCTAGAATTCTCCATCATTCCTATAAAGACTGAAAAAGAAGACATTGTAAGGGTTCCAGATTTCTATCAGCAGACTGTGCAGTGAAAAGGCTCTCGTATACATCCTGTAATATCTTCTGTATGAAGCTTCAGAGCCCGTAGGGTCTCAGTGAGGAGGGGTTATGACTGTAATGAGGATTCTGGTCTCTGGTATCTCACAGTATGTAATTTCTCTTATGTGTTAATACAATATCTCTTTCATGCTATTTGTCTTCTTGTATCATGTTCTAGAATGCGAGTGACTCACTAGTTTGCAGTAAGGATTCATCCTTGTTGATGCCCTTTCTGGAATTAGTCAAGCACTTTAAATAGGCCTAGTCATGGTATACTGTTCCATGTTCACTCTTTCCATATTTTTTGCTATATTAGTTGCTTGAGGAGGGTGCTTTTAAAATGCCATTGTCATATAAGGATTCGTAAATTGGTGCGCCCTTATGTGGTTCTGTTGTGTATCTGGGTATCAGTCTCATGCCAGCTAATATCTTCTTATGTTTCCTCACTGCACTCATCATCTGATACTTAATTTCTGTGATATATTATTTGAACCGGCCCTCTTTACAGTAAGCGGTCTCTTAACTATCTTATGCCTTTGTATTGGAGTTTTACTTGATGTTCCTACATTGTTCTTGTCTTTGTACTAGCTTCTGAGAGAGATTGGTCCCATTCAAAACTAATTTCCTTGTTTAGAACAAGAGATAGTAAGCAAGTTCTTGGACTGACAACCCAAACTAAAAGGGCTCCTTGCTATATTAAGATGTCCTAGGCACTGGTCTATGGCAACTCTAGGCTGTCTCTAGGGGGGTGAAAAAATCATCCACAACATCTTTCTGGCGCCGTTGCCAGGGAACGAATTCAAGAATATCTGTTTCCCTGGGTTCGACATCTCATATTCACTCTCTAATCAGGTGAGCACAGAGAGGTGAAGAGTTGCAGATTTCTCACCTTGGCGACTCCACTAGTATTTATTTGATAAATTTTATTGGAAGTCCTGGCTTCCCGGAAGCCCCATTTGAGGTCAGATACCTCACAGCTGAAAACACCTGTGTCTGACCCGGAGAAGATCATTCATAAAAGAGTTTGGAAAGAGAAGAAGTCGGTTCGCGCTGAAAACCCTGAATATTCTGTTGAAGATTATCCGCCCTCTTCTTCTCAAGAAGTTAGAACAGAAAATCCCGAGTTTCACTCAGAAACTCCACGTAGAGGAAGTGCCTGGATTGAAGAAGACTCTTATCCTGCTTCCGAGGCTGAAGAAATTAAAGAGGTCACAGAAGTAGCTGCTGTTAACGGTGAGTTATTCCCATCTACACCTCAGGCTTCTGTGCAATATATTCCCATTGTTATTCATACTCCACTTCCTCCTACTCCTCTCCCTTCATCTGTATCTCAAATTGTCGTGCAACCCCCACCTCCCCCAATGGCCAATGTTCCTGCTTTTCTATTAAATAAATATGCTCCTCTGGCCTTGCCCCAAGTGCTAAATGATATGCCACAGGATTACTTGAAGATTTTTCCAAGATTTAATGGTGAGAATGAAGTTGATGCTCAGAAGCACCTCGAGACCTTCTGCTCTTTTGCAGAGAACTTAAATTTTGAACATCTGGATGTGGTCCTGAGGTTATTTGTGCAATCCTTGGAAGGTGAAGCCAGAAAATGGTTCAAGACATTGGCAAACCATTCAATCACCACCTGGGACCAGATGGAGAATGCTTTTCTCAGGAAGTGGGGAGAAAAGAAAGATTATGGAATGTGCCTTACTGAGTTTAATACTATGAAGAAGAAACAAAATGAAGGGGTATCAGATTTTATCAAAATATTTAACAAGTTATATCTGAGCCTGCCTCCTGAAATGAAGCCCCATGAGGCTGCTGCCAAGATAATTTTCATAGCAGCTTTTGACTCTGATTTCAGTTTCGCTCTGCGGGAAAGAATTCATGTCACCCTAGATGATGCTCAGACAGATGCTCTAGAGTTGGAGGAAAATTTTGCTGCCACTGGTAAGTCAAAGGGAAAACTCGAACAAGATACTATAAGGAGAGGCAAAGAAGAGGTTTCTACCTCTAATCAAGACAAAGACTCTGACAAGATGGATGAAATAAGCAAGATGATAAAGAAGATGGTCAAGCTAGAACTGGAAGCTAAAACTGTAGCTCCCAAGAACTATTACAATGCTCCAAACAGAGGATACAATCCTCAGCATAGAAGACCTCCATTGCAGATATTGTCGAGAGAAGCAAAGGAACAACAAGACCAGATACCTCATCCTTTGTACCTGGAAGGACCAGCAGATGACTCCACTGGAGATGCAGCTTATGAATTATAAGACTCAAATCTGGCTTTTTCAAACGCTGATGATATGGATTGCCCAGTGCAAGAAGAAGATGAAGAAGCAGAGATTGATCATTATTGTAAGCAATTTGCTGATTTCATGCAAGCACAATTCAATGTGAAATATGATCTCAGATCTTCAAGGAAGAGGACCAGAACTCAAGATCAAGAAGAGGAGCCACCTCAGAAAGAAGCATCTGCTCAGAAGGAATCAGCAACAAAGAAGAGCATAGAAAAAGGAAAGAATCCTCTAAATGCTTCCTCACTGTCCAATGATCAGATTCCTTCTTCTTCAAAAATAGTCAGTCCTCCTAATGCTGAGCCAGTGTCAAAAGAAATTAAATCTTCAGTCGAAAATAAGGAGTCCAAAGAAGTAGTGACAGAAAAGCCCCCATCTGCTTTTAATCTGCAAAAAGAGCTTGAGAAGAATAAGATTCTTGTCCCCCTGACTGAGTTATTGAAACAGCCTATATATCAGTCTCAAGTTACCGCTTTTATGCTTCCTCCTGAAATACCAATTGCACCTGATAGCTTAAATCTTCAAGAAGAAAGACCCATGGTAGTCTTTGGCCCACACGTCGAGGAGATAGATCCTTCTACTCCGCCCTTTTATGTGTCTCTAGTCATTCATGACCTGCTGCTACACAATTGTATGTTAGATTCTGGGGCTTCCCACAATCTTATGCCTCTCTCTGTCATGGAGCAACTAGGGCTGCAAATTACAAGACCATATAAAGATTTATATTCATTTGATTCTAAAAGGGTTAAATGCTTGGGAATGATTAAATATTTAGTGGTCAATTTGGCTCAAATCCCAGCAAAGAGTGTGGTCATGGACATTGTGGTTGCTGATATCCCAGCTCGCTTTGGCATGCTACTGTCAAGATCCTGGGGTACCAAGATCGGGGGATCAATTAAATTGGATTTAACATATGCTACTATCCCAGTCTTTGGAGGTCAAGAAAGGAGGTTGTACAGGGAGACTAGATTTGTTAAAATGGTAACTAAGGCTGACTGCTCAGAAAATTCTCTAGTTTATAACAAAGAGGGAGACTTTTCATGTTTGATGTTAGAAGAAGATCAAAATTATGCACATGAGCCCCTTTTTGGTCAGATCCAAGCTGAGCAGCCTAAAGAAGAGCAAGAATCAGAGATTTGGACTTTGCATTTTGATGGAGAAAATTCAAGGGAGGGCAATGGAGCTGGGGTATTGTTGATTTCTCCTACAGGGAAATGGGTGCCACTATCTTTTAAATTGGAGTATGAGGCTACAAACAATGTAGCTGAATATGAAGCACTATTATTGGGACTGCAAACAGCTAGAAACATGGGCATCCAGTGTCTGAAAGTGTTTGGAGACTCTGAGCTGGTAGTGAGGCAGATCAAAAATGAATGTCAAACTAAACACCCTCGGCTCGGAGCATATAGAAATGAAGTATGGGACATGATAGAAAACTTCTTCTCAGCGTTTAACATGCAGTTCATGCCCCGGGAGCAAAACAGAGTAGCAGACTCTCTTGCTGTAGCCGCCAGTACTTTCCGTCCTCCTCAGAATCCGCTTCTAAGATATGAAGTGGAGGTACGGTACAGACCATCCATTCCAGATAATATAAAGCATTGGCAGGTATTCGAAGATGATGAACAAATGAAAATATTTATGGAGACTGTGGGAGAATTCTCCAATATGGAGATTGATGATAATGAAGAGGAAGAAGTTGAAAATATTGCAGAAAACAAATGGGAAGAAAAGATAGCAGGAAACAGAATGTTGCAGCTGAAAGGAAACGTTATACCTAGAGGCCTAGTCCCTCTAGAAAGATTATTTAACAAAGATGATGTACCAATGCAGCCAAACAAGGTGACAGAAGAAGATCAAGTGGGAGATTTGAATCTGGGTACTCATGCTGATCCTAAAATTGTTAGATTATCTAAAAGAGTCCCAGAAGAATACAAAGAAAAATATTTGAAGTTGTTTCAATCTTATAAAGATGTATTTTCTTGGTCCTATCAGGACCTAAAAACTTTTGATGTAAATATAATACAGCATAAGATTCCACTGAGGGAAGATGCAAAGCCATACAAGCATAAGCTCAGACAGATAAACCCTCTGTTGCTTCCCTCAATTGAAAAAGAGATCAAGAAATTACTGAAGGCCAAGATAATTGTGCCATTGAGGTACTCAGAATGGGTAGCAAATCTTGTTCATGTTCGAAAGAAGAATGGAGAAATAAGGCTCTGTGTAGATTTCAAGAATTTAAATAGAGCATCGTTGAAAGATAACTATCCACTGCCTAAAATGGACCACATCCTGCAAAAAGTAGTGGGAGCATCCAGAATGTCAATGATGGATGGATTTTCTGGTTATAATCAGGTAGCTGTATCCCCAGAAGACCAGAAGAAAACTGCATTTACTACACCATGGGGAACCTTTATGTATGCCAGGATGCCATTCGGATTAATTAATCTAGGAGCAACTTTTCAGAGGGCAATGGACATAGCCTTTGTGGGAGAACATGACAAGTTCTTGGTGGTGTATATTGATGATATCACAGTGTTTTCAAAGAATGATGATGAGCATATTGAGCATTTAAGAAGAACTTTTGAAAAATGCAGAAGGTATGGCCTTTCTCTTAACCCTCAAAAATCTTTGTTTGCATTAGATGAGGGAAAACTCTTAGGGCACATTGTGACTAAAGAAGGTGTGAAAATTGACCCTAAGAGAGTTGAAGTGATAAACAGCATTCCTTTGCCAAGAAATAAGAAAGAAGTACAGGTATTTTTAGGCCGAATTAATTTCTTGAGAAGATTTATTCCTAACTATGCAGAGATAGTTAGGCATATAACCAATATGTTGAGAAAGGAGAATGAAGTAAAATGGTCCCAGGAGTCTAGAGATGCATTCACAAGGATAAAACAGGCATTTACTGAAGCTCCTGTGTTAGCAGGACTAGATTACAAAAAGCCATTTATGATTTTTTCATTTGCTTCCCCTCACACAATTGCTAGAGTGTTATTGCAGAAAAATGAAGAGGGATATGAACAGCCTATAGCTTTCTTCAGTCAAGTACTTTATGATGCTGAATTGAAATACAATATACTGGAGAAGCAGGCATATGCCCTGGTAAATTCCCTTAAAGCTTTCAGAGTTTATGTTTTTCAATCTCACATTACAGCTTATGTCCCTACAGCAGCAGTCAGAGACATTCTGGTTCAAGGAGATAGCGAAGGTAGAAGGGGAAGATGGATTGCAAAAATCCAAGAGTATGATTTGGATATAAGGCCTACTAAGTTGGTGAAAGGACAGGGACTTGCCAAAATGCTATCTGAATCAAATCATCAAGCTTTGGGCATTAATCTGTCTGTGGTAGCAAATGAAGAATCAGAACAAGAAGAAGAGCAACATGGACTAGAGATGGCTACTCAAAAGATACACATGAAATATCTAACTAGTCCCTGGTATAAGGAAATAGTTGAATATCTTTTAACACTCAGCTGTCCTCCGGGCTGTGACAAAGTGAAATACAGAGCTGTAAGGATGAAATCTCAGAAATATGTAATTGTTAATGGACAGCTCTATTGGAGAGATCCTCTCGGTATATTGCTATTATGCCTCACCGAAAATGAAGTGCAAAATGTAATGACAGAATTTCATGAGGGGATATGTGGAGGACATTACAGCTGGAAGGCCACAACACATAAAATCTTGAAGGCTGCTTTTTACTGGCCAAAATTATATTCAGATACTTTTTCTTGGGTCAGAGCATGTGACAAGTGCCAAAGATTTGCAGAAAGGCAGAAATTAGCAGCATTGCCCTTGATTCCTATTCATGTAAATGAACCATTTCAAAAATGGGGATTAGACTTTATAGGAGAAATACATCCCCCATCAAGTGGCCAACATAAATGGATACTGACAGCCACGGATTATTTTACGAAATGGGTGGAAGCCATACCCACCAGAAATGCTACAGATGTTGTAATAATGAGATTTATAGAGGATAATATCATATCTAGGTTTGGCTATCCTGCAAGGATTGTAACTGATAATGCACAAGAATTTAAATCTGCCAGATTTGTGAACTTCTGCCAAAGGTATAACATCATCCTGACTCATTCCACAGCATACTATCCATAGGGAAATGGTTTAGCAGAGTCATCTAATAAGACCCTGGTGAGAGCCCTGAAGAAAACAATCAGTGAAAATCAGAAGAATTGGGACACTCAATTGAAGTTTGCTCTATGGGAAAATAGGATAACCTGCAAAAGAGCAACAGGGAAGTCACCCTATGAGCTGGTATATGGGAAATATGTTGTGTTCCCTGTGCAATTGGCTTTGCCCATGGCACGTTTTATGCAGGAAAACCAGGAAGAACCAGATGATATGATCAGGAGGATTAATCAATTGGTAGAATTGGAAGAAACACGGAACCCGGTAAATCAGAGACTGATAGAATATCAAGAGAAAATGAAGAATGTCTTTGATCAGCACGCAAAGGATAGAAATTTTCGAGTTGGAGACCTGGTTCTCAGGTGGGATGTTTGCAGAGCAGAAAAGGGCAAGCATGCTAAATTTGATCCATTGTGGTTCGAGCCATTCAAAATAGTGAAGCTGGGAAGAAACAACACCTTTTCTTTAGAAAATCTACAGGGTGATTTGTTGGATGCACCCGTGAATGGCCAATTCCTCAAGCCGTATTTCCAATTCTGACCCAAGCGGAGAATACCTGATTGTATATATTGTATATAGTTTGTTTTGGCTTTTATTTTTATAAAGGAAAAGAATGTTGATAATTACTTGAAGTAAGAGCGCAGGGGAATTGAAAAATAAGATGAAATATTTAATGGTCTGCGTGTTCTCGACATGCCCGAGGACGAACATGTCGTCCCCAGATGGAGCCGATGTTGTACATATTTACCTCTGCCTGTGAATTTTGCCCTGCTGCCTCATTCAAATCCATTTTGAACCTCTGTCGTGGCCTAAAATCTCATGACCCTGCTTGATATTACTATCTCCGCCCGAAAATCTGCTTTACAATGGTTAAAAACCCAAATTTAAATATATCGGGCCGAGCCCCTAAGAGTTTGACTCCCTCCTGCTTTGGCTTCCATATGACCCGAGTCTGAAAACCATAAGTCAAAACGAAAAGGGGCCTATTGTTTTAACGATCGGGCGCAATGGCGGCCGTCCGATCGAAGTTCAAATCAACGGAGCGGTGAACGTTTCATATGGAGGGCCCCGCGCGCAAAAAACCAGTGGTAAACCCCCGTACCGCTTACCCCAGACTGGCGGTACTATCCATCAGGCCAGCGATTCCATTAGAAGGGTGCCGCGTGTCTTTGGTACGGCCCCAAAATCGCTTTCCCCGCGCGTTAATGTCAGTACAATCGCCGGGCAGCGGAATTCACGTGAACCGTTAGATCTAGGAGCCTTTTATCCAAGGGTGGTCGCTCTTTGAAGTTGCATATACTTTAATCTAAGTTCATCGTGCTCATGGCCCACCGTTTCATTGCCCTCCGATGCAAGTTTAGTCGTTGATCTTGTTTTGAGATCGAACGGTCCTGAGTTAATCGCAGTCCTGCCCTCAGTCACAATCGGAACTTCCGAAATGTGCCACCCCGGTCTTCCCGCTCTGCTTTGCGATTGCGATTTCCGAATTGGGTCCCACCTCCTGCGGTCGTGTCATCATAATTTCCAAGTGTGCGTCGTGTTCCTCCTCCAACATTCATATGTTCCGGTTATGTGTCATATTTCAATGTTTATGTTATGAACCTTTGCCCCGTTCATTCATGCTCTCTCATTAACATATGTGTATTTTCCTATGGCCTTATAGTGTCGCTCTCTGCACTCCACCGTTGACTCATGCGTAGTCCTCCTGCTTTTCCTGTGCTCACGTGTTCACCCCGTACATCAGAGATATTTTCCCCCGTTATATATATATATATATATATATATATATATATATATATATATATATATATATATATATATATATATATATATATATATATATATATATATATATATATATTTGTGTTCGTCTATGTGTTTTTATTCGCGTTTGTTGTTATTCATCTTGCCCAGACCGTGTTATGTATAAAGCCCACAACTCGTCTATTTATCAACACCTCCATGATTTTCCTTCCACCACCCTGCCTGTTTCCGTCTCCTATCCATGTCCGCGGTGTCGTCTTCATCTCCACCTCCATCATCCCCGCCTCCATCTGCATCGGTTCTTCTAATATTTTGTGGGTTTTGCAGGTTTTGATATAGCGGAGGGACGTTTTCATTCGCTGCCTCTGTTGCAAAGGTTCGGCACCCATAAAAGATGATTTCCTGGGGTGAAATTTAATGAAGAAGATGAGGGTAGGCGTGAGAAATGACCGCCATTAAAGAAGACACAGATATGGATTCTCAGAACCCTCCAGATAAATTCGCCCCGCATTAAAGATCCAAGATTCAAATCTAAAGCCAAGGGCCGAGAGTACAGTACAGAAATGCAAATTATTTCAAATCTCTTACGGCAGCAGATTTTCCCTCAGCCGCAGGCAACACATTGTATATATTTTATTATTTCTATCTTGTATATAAGGAGATTTTTATCTCCCAGCATTTATTTCCATAGACAGGTTGTCTAGTACAGTCATTTATAGTTAGTCATCCATAGAGTGGGCACGAATGTTTTCCGCCATTTTATTCAAATTGAGTCATTAATTGTGCTTGAGCTACCTCCTCCTCTAGAATTCTCCATCATTCCTATAAAGACTGAAAAAGAAGACATTGTGAGGTTCGGATTTCTCAATTGTACGGTGAAAAGGCTCTCGTATACATCCTGTAATATCTTCTGTATGAAGCTTCAGAGCCCGTAGAGTCTCAGTGAGGAGGGGTTATGACTGTAATGAGGATTCTGGTCTCTGGTATCTCACAGTATGTAATTTCACTTATGTGTTAATACAATATCTCTTTCATGCTATTTGTCTTCTTGTATCATGTTCTAGAATGAGAGTGGCTCACTAGTTTGCAGTAAGGATTCATCCTTGTTGATGCCCTTTCTGGAATTAGTCAAGCGATTTAAATAGGCCTAGTCATGGTATACTGTTCCATGTTCACTCTTTCCATATTTTCTGCTATATTAGTTGCTTGAGGAGGGTGCTTTTAAAATGCCATTGTCATATAAGGATTCGTAGAATTGGGTAGCCCTTATGTAGTTGTTGTGCTGTGTACGAGGTATCGAGTCTCTGTGCAGCTAATATCTTCTTATGTTTCCTCACTACACTCATCATACGATATTTAATTTATGTGATATATTATACGGGGCGGGCCCTCTTTACGGTAAGCGGTCTCTATGCGATGCCTTTGTATTGGAGTTTTGCTTGATGTTCCTACATTGTTCTTGTCTTTGTACTAGCTTTGAGAGAGATTGGTCCCATTCAAATCTAATTTCCTTTTTTCAAACAAGAGATAGTAGGTGAGTCCCTTGGACTGACAACCCAAACTATAAAGGACTCCTTGCTATATTAAGATGTCCTAGGCACTGGTCTATGGCAACTCTAGGCTGTCTCTAGGGGGGTGACAAAATCATCCACAACAAACGGTTTGCGACTCGAATATGCTCTTGAAGGTAGTTCGAATTATGTTGCATGGAAGGATCGCATGAAGGCAGTATTAGAAGATAATGGTCTGAAGGAGTTCGTAGATACGGATGTCCAAAAGCCCACTGATCCTGCTGAAGTCGATGCATGGCAAAAGAAGATGGCGAAGTGTCGAAGGATCCTGTTGGAGGGCATCAAGGATCATATTGTATCTAGCCTGCATGGAAAGGCTACTCCATATTTAATGTGGAAAGCCTTGATGGATCTATTCCAGAGTAAGAGCGACCAAAGGAAGCTGGCACTCAAAGATAAGCTCAGGAACATCAAGATGGAGAAAGGCGACAATATCGCCAAATACCTCACGAAGTTCACTCAGTGCAGAGATGAGCTGGGAAGTGTGGGGGTGACTGTAGAAGACGAGGACATGGTCGACCTGGCTCTCCTTGTTCTTCTGAAGGCTTGGCACTCATATCAAGATAGTGTCAATGGTCGGGAGAAGCTGCCAGGATGGGAGCGCCTTTGGGCGGATCTCATGCAGGAGGAGATAAGGAGGACTACTCGTGATGGATCTTTATCAAAGGGAGCTGATGAAGAAAAATGCGCTTTGGTTGCCAAAGCAAAGAAGGGGAAGGGTAAGAAAACCTCTCATTCTAGTGCAAAGGGAAAGAAGAAGGATATGGCAAAAGTGAAGTGTTTTCATTGCCATGATCACAGACATTATGCTACCAATTTTCCAAAGAAGAAGAAGAACAAGCAAGCGAGAAGATCTGCAGATGGAGAAGCTTTGGTTTCACAGTTCGAGCTTGACTTTTCACTGATCGCATGCTTGGTTTCAAGTGTGTTGGGAACGGTGTGGTTCTTGGACAACGGTGCGTCATTTCATATGACGGGAGATCGGGATTTGTTCTCAGATCTGGAGGACAAAGATTTGGGTGTGCACATCGAGATGGGAGATGATGGTAGATACAGTGTGACTGGTATCGGTACCATATCCTTTCAGAGGGAGTCTGGTAAACCCTTTGTATTGAGGGATGTCATGCATGTACCTGGATTGAAGAAGAACTTGATCTCTGTGGCAATGTTGGAGGATAAGGGGTATGATGTGGTCTTCAGCGAAGGAAAAGCCTTCCTGCGTAGTAAGACTACTGGAGAGACCCGGAAGATAGGGGTTCGAACCAAGAACCTTTATCAGTTGCAAGTAGATGGCTGCGCAGCAATGGCATGCAAGGCGGGAGAAGTGGTGAGCCGGGATGATGAGGGCGAACTGTGGCACAAAAGATTGGGCCACCTTCACCATGGAGCTTTGAAGATCCTGCAGCAGATTTCTACTGGGCTTCCTAAGGGCACTCTTGCGCAGTCAGATCAGTGCAAGGGGTGTACCTTGGGGAAGTATGTGAAAGCCACCTTTCACGAGAAGGATAGTCGCGCCACGACGATCCTTGAGAGAGTTCACACAAACGTGTGTGGTCCTTTCTCAGTTGCTTCGACAACAAAGCACAAGTATTATGTGATCTTTGTTGATGATTTCTCTCGAAAGTGCTGGATCTTCTTCATGCAGAAGAAGAGCGATACATTCACAAAGTTCTGTGAGTTTAAAGCACTGGTCGAGAAGGAGTCGGGGAAGAAGGTGATTGCTCTAAGGAGTGATAACGGTGGTGAATTCATCTCGGCTGAATTCAAGGAGTTCTGCAGCGCAGAAGGGATTCGGAGAAAGCTCATCGCACCCCATAACCCACAGCAGAACGGGGTGGCTGAGCGGAAGAACAGAACGATCGTGGGTGCTGCACGGGCGATGTTGCATGATCAGGGCCTACCCCTTCACTTGTGGGCTGAGGCATGCAATACAGCAGTGTATGTGCAAAACCGTTGTCCTCACAAGGTTCTTGGCATGAGTACACTAGAGGAGGCTTATTCTGGCAAGAGGCCTGATATTTCCCATTTGCGGATTTTTGGTTCTCCTGTCTACATGCATGTGATGAAGGATGCGAGAAGGAAGCTGGATCCAACTGCTGAAGTTGGAATATTTGTGGGGTACACTGATACACCTCACAACTATCGGGTGTATGTGCCAGACAGTCGCAAGACTGTTGTGCGACGGGATATAAAATTTCGGGAGGAGAAAGCCATGCAGTGTTCGCTTGAGAGGGAGCTACACTTGCATGCAGATGAGGAGCTGTTAGTTCCTAAGGAGGAGCTTCCGGATGTGGATCAGCCACAAGAGGAGGTTCGGGAGGTGGAAGAAACCACCCAGGCAGCGCCAACCATCAGAGGGCGCATGCGCACTACAGAAGCTGAGCGACTGGCTCGGGATGCAAAGAAGGTTGTAGGACCACCTACAGCACAGCGCAGACAGAGACAGTCACCGGATCGGTACACTGGATACATGGCTCTTGTGAGTCAATGTGTTGTGACGGAGCCATCCTCTTTTGAGGAAGCTGTGGAGGAACCCGCATGGGTTGATGCCATGATCGAAGAATATGATTCGATCGTCGGGAACAGTGCATGGGAGATTGTCCCAAGACCGGTTGGGAAATCAGTGGTGGGTTCGCGATGGATCTACAAGGTGAAGCAGGCAGCTGACGGGAGTGTGGAGAAGTACAAGGCGAGATTTGTCGCCCGTGGCTTTTCACAGATCGAGGGGATTGACTATGAGGAGACCTTTGCACATGTCACAAGGTACTCTTCCATATGGACGATCCTTGCTCTCTCAGCGCAGATGGGGTGGCACATTCATCAGATGGATGTGAAGACTGCGTTCCTCAATGGAGTTATTGAGGAGGAGGTGTACATAGAGCAGCCTGAAGGTTTTGAGATCTTCAGCAGTGAGTCGCATGTGTGCCGACTCAAGAGAGCACTGTACGGGCCGAAGCAAGCACCTCGTGCTTGGTACACTCGGATAGACAGCTACTTCACCGGGCTTGGATTCTCCAAGAGTGAGGCGGATCCTAACCTGTACCAGATTGTGGTGGAGGGGAAGCTGTTGATCATCGTACTGTATGTAGATGATCTGATTTTGACCGGCGATGAGCGGTTGATACTTTCATGCAAGGAGGATCTTGCACGAGAGTTTGAGATGAAGGACTTGGGCATCCTTCATTATTTCCTGGGATTGGAGATTTGGCAGCGCAGTGGAGGACTGTTTGTTTCTCAGGGCAAGTATGCCCGGGAGATTCTGGAGAGGTTCAACATGCAGGGCTGCAAGTCTGTTGATACCCCTCTTCCTGGAGGATGGAGGAAGGGAGATGCTACTTCGGAGGAGGTAGTGGATGCCACTGTCTATCGACAGTTGGTGGGGTCGTTGATGTATCTGGTCAATACTCGACCCGATATATGCTATGCAGTTAACCAGCTTTCGCAAGCTATGGTTAAGCCTACCAAGCTCTTTTGGAAAGCGGGCAAGCATGTATTGCGCTATATCAGAGGCACATCGGGATATGGTCTATGGTACAGACAGGAGGATGGAGTGAAGCTTTCTGGCTTCACTGATGCAGATTGGGCAGGGAGTCCAACGGACCGGAAGAGCACTTATGGAGGAGTTTTCAGCATTGGGTCGACAACAGTTTCCTGGTACAGCAGGAAGCAGAGATCCGTGGCACTCAGTTCAGCAGAGGCTGAGTACATGGCAGCTAGCTTGGCTGCATGCGAGGCTATTTGGATGAGGAAGATCCTCGCAGGATTGTTCAGGTTGCATTTGGAGCTTACAGTGATCTACTGTGATAACCAGAGTTGCATTAAACTCTCGGCTAATCCAGTATTTCATGATAGGTCCAAACACATCGACATCAGGTACCATCATATCAGAGATTGTGTTCAGCGGAGAATCATGATGCTTTCATATGTTCCCACGGAGGATCAGGATGCCGACATCCTGACGAAGGCGCTCACCAGGAGCAAGTTCGAATTCCACAGAGGCAGGATAGGGGTTGTAGATAATCCATATATTGCTGAGAGGGAGTGTTGAGAATGCAGCAAGATGATGGAGCTTAGTGAAATGAAGTCGCCTTCACTAAGTGGGCCCGCAGGCAAATTCTGGCGCAAAGTCTATTTTAGACTATGTCTATTTTTAGACATATGGAGCATGGTTCGGGGATTCCAGTTTGAGATTCTTGGAGCATTGGTCATGTTGGTAAAAATAGATGAGACTCTATTTTTAGGTCGAAGAGGTCGAAGGCTATTTTTAGACTGCCTCTCCTAAAAATAGGGAAGTCAAATATTATTTACCCTTAATAATATTTGGACTCTAAACAACAGTTTACTCTCTTGGAGCACTTCAGTTCGAGCCTTGGAAGTGGCTCATGCATCTGACAGAGGAATTACGCTATTCCCAAGGGTTTGGTGAGCACATGCATGGTTGACTTCAGTTAGGACTTCAGTGGCAGAAGTTTGGTGGAGTTAATGAGACAGATAGTGGAGTTGTGTTCGGTTTATTTTAGTTGAACTAGTTGAGATTAGTTTAACTAGCTAATCAATTAGTTATGAGTGGAGTGAATTAAATATTATTTAATTCATTAATTAATAACTCATTATTCAACTCAAGAACACATCAGTTCACTACAGTGCATGATCAGTTTAGTGGAGACCAGTGAAAGAGGTAGATGAAAGGGTGGAGTTAGCTATCAGTGGCGACATCAGTTGTGCATGAGATTTGCACCACACGTGGAGGATTTTTCCATGATGATTGCGCTGTCAAGCCGAGGAGATTCGAAACTTGGATCTCTATAGACAGGCCTGGATTGCGCAATAGAGGCAAGGCAATTGGCGGTGAGTTTTGAACCAGTAACCTGTTCAAAACTGAGCTAGTTTGTGTGTAACTTCATGAGAAAGTACTGAGTACTTGTGAGGAGTATTGTACTGAGTTTGTTACATGATTTCTCCATTATACAGGTTGTCACATTGTGGGGTTTTCTAACTATAAGCTCCACAAGAGTATTCTGGGTAGGTATGATGACGGATGTTATCGCTTGATTTTATTTCCGCATGTTTGATGATCTGAGTGGAAGAGATTATGTGTTGCATATAAATTCGAATTGTATGTGATTAGGATAGTCTCGGTGGATAATTAATTATTATTCAGCAAATTTCTACACACGTAACTATGCATAATGCACAAATCGGAGGCCGCAAGGATCCAACATGGGTTTGACTCCCCTACATGGTTGTCGATGAAGAGACTAACCGTTTAGTTGCGACATGGCCTCCACACTAGAAGTTGGACTTCAAATCAGGTGCAAAGGTTACCCCACCTGACACCACCGAAGGATAGAGAAAAAGTGCTAGGAAGGGCGTGGAACTAGCATCACAGAAGGGTTCGCAGCAGGGTAAAAGTACGGGGAAGGGCACCGAAAAAACATTGTAGAAGGATTCGCAGTAGGATTTGGGTGCAGGTGGACAGGAGGCGGGAAGCGCTGACTCCCCTCGAGGAACAAATCAAATTGGTGAACCTGCTAAAGGGCCACGAAAGAAGCAATGCGCTCAACAGCTCGAACGTGACACCAAAGTTACATTGACCGAAGAGGACCTAGAGCAGATCGCAGATGCGATCACCTTGTCCACAGAGGAAAAATGGCTGGCTCTGGAGGAACAACAGAAAGGCACATTTGAGACACTCCAAAATCAGCTCCGGAATTTGCAGATCAAAGTTGATACCTTGCATACTAGTATGATTCAGGCCAGATTGACCCTGACAGCGAGTAGTGCAACACTTGTTATAGCCGAAAGCCACCTCTGTCCCCTGCCAGGCGCAGCCCTCGCAATGAGTCCACCCAACTTAGGAGCACAATTCCAGGCCTATGCAGAGGTACAACTGGATCTAGCCAGGTTTCCACATGAATTATTCCAGGTCCTCCATGCCTCCCTATTTGAAGAAATCCAACATAGAGACCGTCACGTGCACCAGCAGCTCAATATAGCTGAGCAAGCACCGCTGAGGTATCCCAGGCGTAGGCTGCATGTACCCTCGCTATTGCGCAATAGAAAAAATTGGAACGCCTCATCAGTCGGCTCTACACAGACATTACTGAAGATATCCCAGCTTCAGCCACCCCCCAGGCCAAGATTGAGGGGCTTGTTGCAGCACTCAAGGCTTCAAGGACTGAGATCCAGGCAGTCAGAACAGATATGGAACAACAGATTGCAGCCTTGTAGGCCAAGTTGCAGCCAGAGACACCACCAGAGGTAAGAGCCCAGCGAGCTGCACTGGTTATAGAAGCTAATAATGTTATTACAAGTCATATCACTTAGGGTGTCGATATTTTGGGAAAATCTATGCAATTATGGACCAAGGTGCAGTGCAACCCTTTCCTACGTGAAATCAACTAGGACCTACCCCAGAAGGAAGAAGCGTTTGAGCAGTTGGAAGACTTGCTCAACGATTGGCATGACTATGTACCAGCCACACCCTTCGGGACAACATTGACGAACTCTGCTAGAAGAAGAAGGCTCTCAACGACCGCCTTAAGCCTGGGGCTGATGAAGCCCTCAAGCTCTCTCAGGATGTTGATGTCGTTGTTAAACAACTGAACCAGACTTTGGAGAGCGTCATCGCTGCGATAGAAGATCCAACCTCGCAGAAGTTAGTGTATATTTCTTAGAATTCCCCTACGCAAAGTGAAGGAGTGATACCCCCACTGGTTGAGGCAGTCAGGCTGTTGCAGGCACAGGTGGAGACCCCATGACCAGAGTGACTCGAGACGAGTCACAAGATTGTGTTGGGGACTGTTGGGACAAGGTCCCCTAAAGATGCGAATTTTGTATATTTTTTTATATTTTTGGTATTAATTAGTCTAACGCAGGGGTTTTGGGGTGGATAAAAGCCCCGAACACATTGTAATGGGTCAAAGGGTAGACCTAGAGTCCGCAAACCATGGTTTGCAGACCACAGGAAAGTGTAGGCTAAGTCGATATAAATAGATGAACATTTTGAGTCTAGAAGTAGGCAAGAACTTGGACTGATGCTAGGTGTGAATTGTTAGATCTGTTTTGGGTTGTTTTGGGTAAGGACTCCTGCTGGCTATGTGCGCGGAGATTCTCAGTCATGTTGTGTGTGGAACCTACTGGTTGTGTGCGCAGGCTATGTTTTAGATTTTAACTGGGTTTTTTGGATGCTAATATATGTGGATATAGTTGAAGTATCTCTGTGTTATCTGGATCTATTGTGTTACTGTTGATGCGAACCTTTGGAATCTGTTTGAAGTTGTGAATACATCTATGCTATCTATTTATGCTGTGAATATATCTGTGTTATTGTATAAATTATATCTATGATCTGTTATAGATGCATTTACGATATTATGTGCTGGTAATTGCTCATATGCATGAGGATGCGGAGGTACAGACTAGATATGTGCATAGAAAATTCTCTGTTATGATTAATTGTGAATTATACTGTTAACAAACCTGTGAATAGACCTGTTCAATGCGAATCCGAGAGGTTGTGAACACAAATCTTCTTGACTTACCTACTCTCTCTCTCAGGGTGCAGAAACCTGGTTCCAGCACCCTCCCATAATGCTTCGGGTGAGACTTTGGCCTGCACAAGTGGGTCAATTCCGAAAGGGCCAGTAGTATAAGGGTTTGCTGGCAAACCTTAACCTCTGAACATGGGTTAGTACCCCTCAACCAACATATAGCCTAGCATTCAGTGTCCCAGGTTTCACAATTACTTCAAAGTCATACTCTTGAAATAACAACAGACATTTGCAGATCTTCCCCCCAAAAATAGTCTTGTTGACCAGGTACTTTAGGGCAGAGTGGTCAGTAAACATCTTAAAATTACCTCCCAATAGATAATGGTGAAAATTCTACAGCACGTAGACCATAGCTAATACTTCCTTCTCGATTGTCGATTGGTTGCGCTCTGCACTTGAAAATTTCCTACTCGCAAATGCAATAGGGTAGTCAATATCCCCAGCTATTAATTGTGCTAAGACAAATCCTAGTGTGATACATGAGGCATCGACATGTACATGGAATTCCTTTACCCACTCTAGAAAGATTAATATGGGTGCAGTGACCATATTCTCCTTAAGAAATTCAAAGCTCTTCTGGCAGTCCGTGTCCCAGAAAAATGAGGCATCCTTCTTCAACAACTTTTTCATGGGTGCAGGGATCAACGCGTAGCCTTGAATAAAATTCCGGTAATACCCTATATGCCCCAAAATTGAGTATAATTGTTTTACATTTGTGGGAATTTATAGTTTAACAATAAAAAGGATATTTTCGGGATCCACCATCAATCCTTGATGACAAACAATGTGACCTATAAATATCCCAAATGGGATGCATAATATACACTTTTTCAGATTGAGCAAGATCTGATACTTTTGGTAAGTATCCAACATGAGGCGCAGGCTCGACACGTGATTCTTCAATAATACAAATAAATTCCTATCATCAAAGTATACTTATAAGAATTTATGGATGTATTATTTGAACGTAGCTAAAACCACGCACGAGAAGATAGTTGGCGCATTCTTCAAATCGAATGGCATGACTGTTTATTGAAAGGATCCCACTTTATTGCAAAGGTTGTCTTGCTTATGTCTTCCAATTTGATTCTTATCTGGTGGTATCCTGAGAAACCATCAATGAATAAGTAGGCCTCTCGTGCTCTCACATTTTCCAGTATTTCATCAGAAAATGGGGTTGGGAATTGGTCATGTACGCAAGCATCATTAAATTTGTGTAGATCAACACAAGTCCTTATTTCTCCCTTAGTTTTCTTGTCCTGCACTACCATAGGGCTTACCCAATCTGATTCTTCCACTGGTTCTATGATCCCTGCAACAACCATTTTCTCCAATTCCTCTTTGACCTTATGCTTGTATTTTAGATTCAGCTTATACGAGCACTGCTTCATACGTAGTGCATCTGGTTTCAAGGTGATCTTCATTACCCCGAGATTTCCTACAATCCCCTTCAACTCATAAAATTTTGTAGGAAACATATCTTGATATTCAGTCAATATCTTGACAACCTTACCCACCGTATCTTCATCCTAGTAGTATCATATCAGACTCAAGGATTGTATTGTTCCTTGGGTCTTGTTCGTTATCTTTAATTGAAAATTTTCGACATTCAATGATGTCCTTCATCTGCGCGTCCCATGCTGGCAAGGTGCTCACAACCAACGATTTTGTGGTGTCAAAGACAACTTCGTGAATATCCTGTAGTGCCTCATCAAGGCATTCCAACCCACTTTCAAAATTAAAGGCCATGATAAAACTTTCTATCAGCTTAGTCCATTCAGTGGTTCCTCGTCACAGCTCAGTTTCAAGGTACCAATCTGTAGGTACCTTCCCCAAAGTGTTGATGAATATATGCATCCATTCTGGCTTCGGTTCTTTTCCCCAAGCTTCAGTCCATCTAGCCAAATGTTTGCGTAGATTGCCTTGTCCATAATAGATTTCTCCTATTATGGTATTCAGATGCTCAAATCACAAGCGCATCATGTGGGTGCATTCTTCACAGTTAGCCAAGTGACCTTTGAGCGTCTCCCACCAGCACGCTGGGGTTGATCACAGAGCTATATCAAGTTCATGGAATCGTTGTGATTCTGGAATTTTTTTTTTCAAGTTATTCTAAAAATAGATTAACATTACTCGTGCCATCATAACAAGGAAAATCTCTTACCTCTGAGCATATGCACCGTAGGGATTTTTTCACCCTATTGCAACGCAACGCAGAGACTTCAAGCAACCGGTTCTACCAGTTCTCCATTTCCTCATCTGAATATGAAAAGAAAGAGTTATCCTTCTCCCAATTAAGTCTTCAATCCACTATCGAGTTGATCCATTCTTCATCCCGTGAAGTCCACTTATAGATATGATTGACATCACTATCTGCACGCACAAGATCTATATATATTTCTCCTTCTATAGGGTCTAGGGGGACCACAACCCTAGTTCCATTACTTTTAAACACCATACTTTTGTGCTTGAGGTTGTTGATGCCACCCATATCGATAACCCAATCCAAACCCAAAATAAAAAGATAGGGTCAGTATCATCAACAATCTGGATAAATTAAAAATTTGTGAGTACTCTTACTCCTTTGATATCCACTACTACTTGTGAGAGCCTTCCTAATGGGATAATATTTTGTTGATTTTCCATGCGCAACTCGATAGTGGACCAATCCAACTTAGGTTCTCCCATCCATTGCCAAGTCTGCTTTGGTAGGACATTCGCATCAGATCCTAGATCCAGAATGACCTGATCCATCTCGTATGCACCAATCTGATAAGTCAAGCGCATTTCCCATCGAGTTCTTCTTTTATTCTTATAAATAGTATTAACAACCTCCTTCTCCATTCGGGGTTGTTCTTTCTCTACACAGTTGCCTATTGATGCTTGGAGGATCTCCACTACCTTTTTATTGCGCAACAATTTAATACAAGCCTGTAGGAAGGGCTTTAACTATTCATCTCCTTTGACCACATCCATAGGCTTTCTTGATGCTTTATACATTGAGGAACCCATCTCTGCGAAATCCTTCTTTGCTGCGGCAAAGATTTCCTTTTCTATCTACAAGTTGAATCCTTCCTTCTTTTTAGGTGCTTTTCGGATCCAGGGATCAGTATCAGGATTTGTCCCTTTGTCTTCACTGATTGCTACACCACTCCTAGTAACGATATTCACACTTGGTTATTATTTGTGCAGCTCAGATCTTACCATCTGAATATTTCCAGTGGGACTCCATGGTTTCTTTTCATTCATTTTTGGAATCAAGAGAGGCAAATCTTCAATAACATGATCAAACTGTCTACAATACCTGCAAGACTGATGTGTTGAGTTTAGACATTCATGCGCATAATGACCCACATTTCCACAATTATATGAAATGAGAAGCCCCCTTCCTTGACCACCTCCTCCTTCTCTTCCTCTTCATCTAATTTTGAATCCACCACACCCAGACGAAGATACTGGTGAGGTTGGTTCTGTGTGCATTCTATATAAATCAACTTGGTCAATTATCAAACCCAAGCTGCAACAATGATGCTCATCATGTCCCATTGATGAGAAAAATTTGCAGAAAGGTTTCTTAAGCTAAAGGATATATTTACCAATCGTCCGGCAGAAGACTGTCATGTGTGTTGGCTGATAAAAGGTGTCTTTTATAACTCCTAATTATCCCACATTAATCATCAATCCGGGCAAGTCCTCTTATTTCAGGAGTGTACACAGTATGTGGCTACTATTAATTTAGAGAGTAATGTTTCCTAAATTGTATATATATATTGACACAAGAATAAATGGAATCATCTAATAAACTCCAATTTCAATTATTAAAGGAAATATCAAAGCTCAATCCTCTTCTGAATTCAAATCTTACAACAATTCAAGTATCAACATTATTAGTTGAGAGCACAGTAAAAATAACTCACCTCTGCTTAGATGATTCAATATAAACTATACTAAATCTCTATAAAGCAATCAAGATAGGAATGATATCACTTCTGAGAGTCTAATAGTAATAATAAAACTCTTACAGATGATTAAATCAATGCAATGCACTATCTAGGTAATTCACGCTGTAATGAACAAGACTCAAATCAAATGATAGTGATGTAAATTATAAACAGAACATACACTACTTCGATACAAGAAAGTAATGAAAAACTAATAAAATAAACTCACAGAAACAAGGAATTATCAAACCAACCAAACTCTAAAAGAATCAGAAATATAACACAAAGAAGCAGTTAACTTCACCAGAGACCGGGCCCTTAGCCGCCAGCGAGCAATGCTAAGTTACTTCAGATAATGCGAGAGAACAACAACTTCAATTAGATATTAATCATCGAACTTGAGTAGCATTACAAAATAATCACGTTATCCAACGATGTAGTCTGTAATTAAACTTACAACTTGAAAAATAACAGATATTCCTCCCCTTTCTTCCTACAATCGCTTTCTTTTATAATCAGAAAGGGGTAAAGAGTAAATGGTAAATGCGATCCCTCAAGATCTCCTGATCCTGAGGGATTCTCAAACTATTTCTAACTTAAGACATATTTTCTATTCTGTGTTGATCCCTCTGATTTTCTCTCAGCCTTATCCGCAGCTGACACATTCCTTCCTTTGCTTGTCGGATTTTGCTGTCCCAACATCAGGGAACAACAATCGTTCCTTTTGTTATTTTCCTGCATAAAGAAGGGTAAAATTTAGTTAAATCATAACTGCAAATAATTCCTTCATTTCTTACCATAATTCCTCAATATATTAGCGCATTAAGATATGAAAAAGATAAGAATCAAGGAAAACGATGATGAACTTAAGAGTAAATACATACCCATTTCGTAACTCAACATACTCCCCTGCTTACCCTGTTTCATGTCCTCATGAAAATAAATTAATTCTGATGAAGTGCAGTTAAAGAGTAGGATGGAGAAGGGGCATCAAAAATTGGTCTGAAACCATGATGTTGAGCTAAGAGTAAAAAAGCGGACCCTTCATTTCCTTTAGGCAATTCATAGATGGCCCTGTAACCTTCAGGAGGATACCAAATGATGGGGCTACGAAACCGACATCCTAACCAATAGGGTCCTTCTCTTAAAATGAGGTTGCTATATGTTACACCATTTTTTGGTCATCTAACCTATTATCATTAGATGGACCCAAGTACACCATGTAAGACCAATTTTACCCTAAGTAAAGTTGCTTTCACTATGTAAAATAACTTAATAAACCACATTTATTAGGTTGTTTATGGAAACCCCAAAAGGAAATATTAAACAAACCTATTTTGTTTAATTTTTCCTCATGGAATAATTAATTAAACCATAATTTAATTATTATTCCCAGTCATGTTTAACCCAAAAACAAAGAAATTAATTAGATAAACCTTTATTTATCTTATTATTTTCTAGGAATAATTATTCAAATCTTATTTAGATAATATTCCTTGTTAAATATGACCAAATCACCCACAAATAATTAAATAAATCATTATTTATTTGATTATCTTCTAACCGCTTCCTTAAAAAGATAAATAAATCATTTATTTATTTATTTTTGACAAATTAAGGGATTTGACCCAAGTCAATACCTTTTCCCTCCAACAAATATAATAAAATATTCCATAAAAGGTGGATCTAGATTTGGTTAACATTATTTTAATCATGCACCAAGATCTAGAATGACCCAATATTTTGTTATAAATAGGAGGGTTTTTCCTACCATTCTTCACCTTTTGTTGCCTATTAGATCACTCTCGATCTATACACTTGGTCACATTTTTCTACATTATTTTGCTGTGTGAGCTCCCTTTGAGTTCTATCTTTGTCTGGGTTTTCTACACCAACAAGAGAGAGAGATTCTAGATCTGAAGTGCTGAGGACTTCCAAGAACCCATCCCATTGAGGAGAATTGGATACGCCTTCTTGTTTTCCTCCCGGGTGCCAAATTAAATGTAAGGCCTGAGCTGGTAATGAGCCTTTATCTCATCTTTGCTTATTAGTATATAGAGCAAACTCCTGAAAGTTTGGCTAATGTCTTTCCATGCATAGATCTTGTTTTTGCAGCTCTTTTATGTTCAACTAACCGCAGATCTAAAGATATTGGCAGCCACTTTTGTTGTTAGGGCTATTATTTATGCGTAGCTAAAGTGGTCCTTTTTCGTACACTTCAACAAAGGATTCATACTAACACTATATGTGACAAAATGGGTCGTAGCTGCTTTAAAATTTCTATAATTAAATGGCTCCCTATCCTGCACACTACTAGTAGAGACCGTCCACCTAAGCTTGGAAGCGGCTAGAGAGATTTCTTGAATGGATTGAAAATACGATACTCCAATTTGTACAATCTCTTTATGAATAGGCTCTAAAATTTTGATCACCCCTTCCCTTTTTATTAGACTCTTGTGGTTGGCAAGCATTTGCAAAGGGTGCTTGGGTTCACTTCTTACCCAAAGACCCAGCCCATGCTCTTGTCTTTGGAAGGCGTTATGAGCTTTGAACCATTTAAGTTGATTGATTGCAAATGATATAAAGGGCTAGAATTTAACACCTCCCACAAAAGGGTTGGGGTTCTTTTCCATCTCATCCGCTAATAAAAAAATTTGCAGGTAAAATTCACAAAGCAACCTTTGAACCTTTACACCATGTTTATTGCAACAATTTATAAAATCTTCAACTGTTTTTAATTCAATTGGTTTTCCAGCTCTCACGGCTTTAATTTTCAACAACAAGTATCGTTCTAACAAAAACAAGGCGTAGTTAGTGGCAGGAGCCCTGCATGCCAAGACGTCTGTATATAATGAGTAGATGGTCTCTGTCTGAGCTATGACCCTATCTAATATGAGCTTGGTTCTGTCTATTTTCTCTACTGATTTTCTATATCTGTAGAAGCTCTCGCTCTCTGTCGCATTCATTTCCTGAAGCTGCTTCTGCAACGCTTGACATCTTTGTTGGGGAACAGTTTCTTGTTCAAGCCGTTCTAACGTGAGCCAAGCCTGAGTTAATTCTTTCTGAAGATTTAGAATAATGGGGTCATTGTGTGTCATGATGTCTTTAGCTTGTACGCTTGTTTGAGTGCTCATGCTATGAGAAAGGATGTGCTATATCTAAGTCTCTTTATTATGGGAGGTCCAAGCCTCTGTCTGAGTAGCCATGCTGTGAGAGGGTACATCCTCTGTCTGAGTAGCTATATCTATGAAAACTGCATGTTTTTCTTCTTGAATGATGACTGGTTGAATGGGTATGGGCTCGGTTTGAGTCCTTGTAGCCCTCCCTTCATGTGATTCTATTTGTACAGCTGCGTTTGTTGTCTCTAGGGTTTTGTCCGAGACCTTTCCCGCTATGATTTCCTTTATTTTTCTTCTGAGCATTTTTACTGTTTTGCGCAGCTTCTGTTGTTCTTTCCTAAGCTTTTTCAATTTAGCTCTATACTTTTTTGGAGGAGCAATTATTCTGCTGACAGTCTCATTAATAGTTTCTTCCCCTAAAGAGCCTGGTTGCTCATCCTGGCTCTGTTCTAAGAGGACCGTGTCTCCTGATTGAATATCGGCTTCTCGAAGCATCTCTGTCTCTACTTCTTCTCCTTGACCTATGTTTTTTGTACTTAGGCCTACCTTGCTATTTTCTACTGGAAGTGTGTCACCGAATTGGTGCTCTGGTTCTTGAATGGCCTCTACATCGGTTTCTGCTTCATGGCTTTCATCTTTTAAGGGAGATAGAATTTTGCTATCGCCAGCATTCTCAGGAGACTGGGTTGCTCCTAAATTAATATTGAGCGAGCTTTCAGGCTGCATGTAATCATTCATGTTGGCCAGGACACAAGCCAGTTCGAAATCGTGCAACAAGTCACCTTGGGGACTCATGCTCGAAGTTGAGGGAAGTCCTTATTCGTTTCTTTGTTCATCTCCAGAATGTCTTGTTTCTTCCTCATGGTCTGATTCAGGGTTATCCTAGCCTTTTGAATTCGGCTACAAGTTTTGTTCACTTACTGGGCTAGATAATTCTATAGGTTGACTGGTACTGCCTTGAGGATTTTTGGCCACTCCTGATCTTGACCTCAACCTTGTGGATCGTCTGCGCTTTTGATGTATGTTCTTTGAAAGGGTAGTCCTCTTCCTTTTCTGAACCGGGTTAGGTGTAGGCAGGGCTAAACCTCCTTCGAGAGCTAATATTAGATCACCCTAGCTTGATTGCTGTTGGGCGAGGTTATAGCTGACTATTAGCCTGATCAAACAATGGTGGCTTACTACGGCTTCTATGTGTTGGGACCATCTTAGCCTCTCGGCGATGTCATGCAGTAAAGAGTTTAATAATGCAGGTAAATTAACAGAGCACTTTTGTTTTAGAACTACTAAGAGTTTAAGTTGATGCAGCCTTGCCACGTCTTTGCACCCGTCGCATGTAATATAGTTATGGACGATTCTTGCTAGTTCTCCCCATGGTTCTCCAAGAGAAGATGGTCGAACGCCTTTGCCATTTTTGACCAGCTCCTGTCCTTCGTCTCTGAAAGCCTTGATAGCGTCCTGCAACTTCAACCACTTATCAGCCCACACAGGTCCTTCTACTAGTAACCCAGATACCTCCACTATCACAGCGTCTGATACAGTGATTTGCTTGCTCCTTACCATAGATTCTCCATTCTGTAGATTTCGTAAGAACTTGATGGAAATTTCCTCGTTGGGTGGTTGAAATCTTGTAAAGTATGTTATCCACCCAGCTTGAGCTAAAATTACCCTAGTTGCATCAGAAACAACCAGTATTAGCAGTTCTCTACGTATTGCTCTTCCTCCCATAGTGCTGGAATTCTGTAAATGATATGTGTAGCAGAAAAACCACAGCGACAAACAGAGCTGAGTGATTGAACAACAAATGGTTGTGATAAGTGATACTTTATAAATATAAATACCATTATTGTGGGCTGTTATCATACCACATGCTCTGCAATCATGGAATGTCGTATCATTCTGCAAAATCAAATGAAAAAAATGACTACGCATTCATAAGTACACTGGAGGTCCTCGCCCCCCTTCAAATTTATAGGTCGCCTACGACCGAATGAATGAAAGGGTAAGGTGTTGGCGGCGAAGTACAGGGGTAATGGATTGGCAAGGTACACTTATTAATGACATGATCATAAAGGATATTGGAGTGGTGAAATCAAGGCTTGTATCGAGAATTATGAATAAATGATAGGCTGCTGTGATGTGATATGATAAAGAAAAAGGGACAACATGCACAAGAAGCGCAAGAAATAATACTTTAGTGACGTTATTCCACTTAAACTGTTGTGATTGATTAAAAAAATATACATGCATAAAGGTTCAAGGTATGTTAGGACCATAATCTCTCTATAGAAAAGATTATAAGAAGAGGGTATTATAATAGTTATTGATGTAAAATAAAAGCTTCAATACCATCAACAGAGATTTTTTTGCCTGCAGGCATCCATAGCCTTGACAGAGTTGCTTTTTAACCCTTGAGAACCATGGTCCTCTATGTATAATTGGGGAAGTGTCTTATGATGTCCATATTAGAGACCAAGGTGCTGGTTTGGTGACCAGGTGAACACATTTCTGTTCACTGGGAAGTAGCAAAAGTGGTCAGGCCGGCTAGTGATGAGACCTCCTGTTTCCAAGGATTTTATTTGTTTATGCATCCATTGGATCATATCCCTGGTGTGGTGGCCATAGTTGGAAATGCCACTTCTCTCCTTCCTTATGATCATGGTAGGCTGGCTAATGATGAGACCCCCTATCCTCCATCTGTGGAAAAAAATCATAAAATTGTTATTGAATATATATATATATATATATATATATATATATATATATATTCTTCTTCTTTTTTAGTCCACATTTTATACATAGAGGGTGGTTCATCACTCCTTAAGAGTAGGGATGGCGAAGAAGTTTGACATATCAATATAAAAAATATACCCATAATATTATTGATAATATATAGAGAGAGTTATACAGGCAAGGGGGAACCAGCATGGTACAGATAATCAATCAGTTTGATTTATAATGGAAATGAGAACAGTAAAGTGAGATAGATAACCGTGTCCTTTTCTTTTTTTTGAATCATCACAAAGCAATCTTGTTAAAGATGATAATATTCACGGTATTTTCCTGTTCCACTAGACTTCCATATTTGTTGTCTTTAAATATGTATTGTACCTTTCATGCCATTAAGAAGATCATAAAGAATGAAACTGGGGTGGTCTAGGGATGATTATGCAAGGAAGAGAAAGAGAATGTTCTCAAAAATATTCACAAAGTGTTGTTCTTTGAAAGGAATAGCAAAAGAAAAACCCACACAAAAAGTGTTGTTCCTTAAAGGGAACATCAACTGTTCCCTGTAAGGAACAACAAAATAAAATAAGCAAAAAAAAATCTGTTGTT
This sequence comes from Pinus albicaulis, assembly GCA_034641835.2. Classification (NCBI taxonomy): domain Eukaryota; kingdom Viridiplantae; phylum Streptophyta; class Pinopsida; order Pinales; family Pinaceae; genus Pinus; species Pinus albicaulis. The sequence continues at coordinate 271,706,547 of CM076575.1, read as the reverse complement.
CCTTATAAGGAATAGCAAGAAAAAAGTCACACAAAAATTGTTGTTCCTTATAGGGAACAGCAGTTGTTCCCTGTAAGGAACAACAGTTGTACTCTGTAAGGAACAGCAAAGCAAGCTACACACAAAAATTACTGTTCCCTGTAGGGAACAACAAGAAAAAAAAAATACATGCCAAAATTGTTGTTCCATAGAGGGAACAACAGAAGTTCCTTGTAGGGAACAACAAAACAAAATTCACAAGAAAATTTATGTTCCTTGTAGGGAACAATAGTCGTTCCCTGAAGGGAACATCAGTTGTTCCCTGTAGGGAACAACAAAGCGAAATACACACAAAAATTGTTGTTCCCTGTAAGGAACAGCAAGAGAGAATACACACGATCATTGTTGTTCCTTAGAGGGAACAACAGTTGTTCCCTATAGGGAACATCAAATGAAAAATAGAGGAAAGAAAAAAACTAATGTACAATCTATTATCAAGAAAATCCAATCAAACAGAAAGGAAAATTTATGTACAGGTTTCAATAAAAAAGTACATTTCTTCACTGGACTAGCATTTTGGAAGGGTTTCCCTCTTCAATAAGAATTTGTACTGTGGAATCTTCCCGTATCTGTTGGCAAAAGGATTCCCTTGTAAGTGGTTTGTGATAGAGGCGTACTCAATGTATATTCGCTTTAAAAGAGTAGCGAGACTCATCAATGGTGGCTAATGTAAGGGTGCCATTATCATGCACCTCTTGTATCTCATAGGGGCCTAACCATCTGGTCTGGAGTTTTCCCAGGAAATCCTGGAACCTAGAATCATACAAAAGTGCCCAAACACCTTCATGGAAGATCTTCTTCTTGATGAGGGCATCATTCCATTTCGCTCTTTGTTGTTGGATTAGTGCAGTATGTTGAAGAGCTGATAGCCGGATTTCATCCAATTAATTGATTTGAAATAGCCTGTTGATCTGTGCTTCATTCAAGTCCAAGCCTACTTCTTGAGCTATCCTCAATGTCTGAATTTAAAATTATATTGGGAATATAGGTTATTTGCTAAACACTAGCTGATATGGGGAGTATCCTGTGGTATTTCTCCATGTTGTGTGATATGCCCATAGGGCTTCTAGCAATCGGGTAGCCCAGTCACGTCTATGAGATGCGACCATCTTTGTTAGTATTTCCTCGATTACTTTATTGGTACTTTCTACCTGGCTGTTTACGTGCGGGTGGTATGGAGATGTGATTTTGTGTATGATATGATGATTTTTTAATGTTGCAGCAATCTTATGGCCTGCAAATTGTGGCCCTCCATCCGTGATTATTTCTCTAGGAAAACCATACCGCACAAAAATTTGGAAAATAAAGTGGATTAATGAGTCCTCTGTTGCCCTTGGTAATGCTTCTACCTCCACCCATTTAGTCACATATTCTGTTGCAACCAGTATATATGTCTTTTGATTAGATGATGGGTTTATCGGGCCAATGAAATCTAACACCCATCGTTCAAAAGTTTCAATGACTAACTATGGATGCAGGGGCATCTTGTCAAACTGTCCAGGGCGGCCAATTCTTTGGCAGCTGTCGCATGCCTGGACAAAATTCTTGGCATCCTTAAAAATGGTGGGCCAATAATAGCCCATCTGTAAGAATTTATGTCCAGTTCTGTGGTCTGCAAAATGTCCACCACAAGGCCCATCGTGGCAAGCTTTTAAGATGTCGAAGATTTCATCTTCCCTGACACACCTTCGAATATGCATATCGGTTCCTGTATGAAAGAGATATCCTCTAATCCAGGAGAACCAATTGCTATGTTGTAATATTAGTTTTCTTTCACTAGGCGTCAGGTGCTTGGGTAATTTTCCCACTGCTAGGTAGTTCACGACATCCGCGTACCATGGTGTTTTCATGGTTACAACAAATAAGTGCTCATCAGGGAACTGGTCTTCTACTGTTGCCGAGTTGTATGTCTTTGGCACACGAGAGAGGAAGTCTGCTACCGAATTGTCCTTTCCTAGTTGATCTTTGATTGTTATGTTGAATTCGTACAAAAGGATCAACCATCGTGTCACTCTTCCATTCGTAACAGGTATATTAGCTAAATATTTAATAGCAGAGTGATCAGTATAAAAAACCACAGGGTATCCTATTACATAGTGTCTAAATTTGTTAATAGCATAAATAACAGCTAAAAACTCCTTCTCTGTTACTGTGTAATTCAATTTAGCAGGGGATAAGTTTTTGCTAATGTAATATATAGCGTAGGGTTTCTTTTCTTCTTCTTGGCCAAGAACTGCTCCAATGGCTGTGTTTGATGCGTCTGATGAAATCTGGAATGGTATATTCCAGTTCAGTCCTCGTAGAACTGGTGCTATTGATACTAGCTGTTTTAGATCTATAAAGGCAGTGTCACATTTGTCAGTCCATATGAAATCACTGTTTCCTGTTAAGGCATATAATGGTGCAGAAATTTGTGAAAAAATCTTGATAAATCGATAATAATATCCAGCAAATCCCAAAAAACTACGTACCTTTGTTTGAGTGCAGGGAGTAGCTAGTAAGAGAATTACTTGTATTTTTGTCGGATCTACCTGAATTTCAGCTACTAAAATGTAACGACCCAAGATCAGGCCTTCTGTCATCATCATATGGCACTTTTCGTGACTTAGACATAGGCTGGCAGCAATACACCGTTCCAAAGCTTTTTCCAATGTCTATAATGCTTGCTCAAAGTCATCTCCATAAGGTGTGAAATCATTCATGTATACTTCTAATACTTCATTTATTAAGTCTGTGAAAATACTGAGTATGGCTCATTGGAATGTGGCAGGTGCGTTACATAATCCAAAAGGTAATACCCCGTAGGCGAATGTTCCCCATAGACAAGTAAAGGTAGTCTTATCCTGGTCTTCAGGGGCAATTTGAATTTGGTTATAGCCACTGAAGCCATCCAGGAAAGAGAAATTTTTTTTTCCTGCCAGTATATCTAAGACCTGATCAATAAATAGAAGGGGAAAGTGGTCTTTTTGCGTTGCCTTGTTGAGTTCTCTATAGTCAACGCATATTCACCATTTCCCATTCTTTTTGGGAATCACAACTAATGGAGAAACCCATTTACTGTTAGATATAGGATATATAAAATTGACATCTAACAGTTTTTGAAGTTCTTCTTTAACAATGTCTTTTAGGTGAGGGTTTAATCTACGCTGAGGTTGTAGAATGGTTTTTGCATCCTTTTCAGTGTAGATGTGATGCATGCATAGCTAAGGGTCAATCCCTTTCATATCTGAGTAGTCCCAAGAAAAATCCTCTTTATTTTTGCTAAGAACTTGAGTAAGTTTTTTTTGTTGGTCATCACTCAGATTACTGTTAATGTTCAGGATTTTCCTTGGCTCAATTTCAATAGGTTTGCTATTATAAACAATGGTTGTTGGTATTACTTGGTCATTGATTTCTCTCAGGGGATCTTCTTCGATTTCATTGTCAAGGATTGCTTTAATCATGTGGCATTTCAAACTTGATACTGTGGCAGGATGATTGATAAAAGTATTAATAATATCGTCTTTAGTTTGGTTTTTGAATTCAAGGGCATCTCCCACAATTAATGGTGACTGAATATTTTCTGTGAAGTATGTTGCAAGTTGTTTCCTTGTTTTTATAATAGTCAATTTTGGCTAAGCAGGGGGGTACAAAGCTAAATTTTTCACATCATCCCCCCTGGTTATAGTCATACTGCCTATTCGACAGCTGATATAAGCATCAACAGTCACTAGCCAAGGCCTTCCTAATATTAAAGGATGTCCATCTAGCTGGTTTCTAGGATTGATGATCAAAAAATTTGCTGGGTATTCCCAAGAATCTACAGACACCATTACATCCTGTAATGTTCCTTCTGGTTTGACAACCGATCGGTCAGCCAATTCCAACAAGGTCGTGGTCGGATCCAAGGCTGTAATGCCAAGTTTTTAACAGGTTTCTGTTGTGAGAATATTAATGGCTGATCCTAAATCAACTAATGCATTGGGGAAGGAACATCCATTTATTTTTACCGTGACTATAAGATTTCCTGGGTCCTCATATTTCACCGGTGTTTCTCTACCTAATAATAAATCAGACAAAGTTCCGACTACGTGGACAGTTGGGGTTGTTTTTATTTTCCTCTTAGGCTTTGTCATACACAATTCCTTAATAGTTTTTGCATAAATTGGAATGTCCTGAATAGCCTGGAGGAGAGGTATTTTTACGCACAGATTTTTTAATTCTCCCAGAAGATCAAAATCGGGATATTCTATTGAGTGGGGTATAATCAATCTCTCGAGGAATGGTGGAGAAGACGTAATAGTTTGATCGTGGATTTTCTGTTTAATCGTATTCCCCACTTGAGGTGTTTTTCCTATAGGTAATGGATCTTCTAATTGTATATTTTTATCCCCCTTTGATCAATTATCCGACCAGACCTTAATTTGAGTTCATTACACTCCCTCAACTCAGTTTTTGGCTCTGGTCCTTCCATAATTTGTACTGATTGGACTGGTCTATTGTTGGGATTCGAGTTTGGTTGGGCTGGGAGCTGTGGTCATAGATTGGATTGAGGGTTTTGCTGCAATGTGTAAGGTGTTGGTAAAGTTGGTTGAGGCAGAGGGACTGTTCCCATAGGCTGGTTTGTAGCTCTTTACCAATTTGATTACGAGTTCTGATTTTATGAAGTGGAAGGGGACCATTGGGAAGAATAAGGGTTGTTCTGCCAAAATGGTGGTGGGTAAGGGCAATTTGGCCAACTATTGTTATTTGGATTTGACTAACTGGGCCATGGTGGCATAAAAAATGCTTAAGGTTGCAAAAAAGATGGTTGATTCTGCCATGTTGTCCCTGAATATTGCTGAGAATTATATTGCGAGGAAGGAAAAAACTAAGATGGATTGGTAGGCATACCTATCTGATGTGCTTGCCATTGGCGATGCTGGTTCAACAGATACGCTGGTTCTACTTCTTCTTCTGCTTCCTTGAAGACTGCCTTTAATCCTGGGAGTGATGGGCAGCTTTTCATGGCGTGCTCTTTAGTGCATATGGTGCATGTTCGTATCGCATCTAGAGGGCATTCTTTATGACTGTGCTTTTTTCTGCAACGTGGGCAGAAAATAACCAAGTTCTGTTTTGCTATAGCCTGCTTTTTCTTAGCTTGCATGACATCCAATTGTGTTTTCAAGGTCCCCAGGATATCAATCTTGAAATCCTCTAACAGATTGTCAATTTCACTTCGTGTAATGCTTTCTCCTGAAGCTTTGCTATCTCTGAGGTTTGTATCACGTCTAACTGGTTTCACCCTCGAACTGCCCCTCGAACATTTGATGCACAAATCTACAATATCGTTATAATTTTCTTGATAAATATCACCTTTACCCATTATATTTAGTGTCTCTACCCATTGTTCTTCATACCTCTAATCAGCGTGGTTTTTAGAACATTATCAGGCAGATTTTTATAAGGAGATCTTTGCAAATTATATTGGAAACATTCTACATATTCTTCCAAAGTCTCGCTAGGCTTGGCTACCATTTGAAATATTTCATCTTTTAGTTCTCTAGTTCGGCAATAATATTGGTATTTTTTAAGGAAATATGTCTTCATTTGGTCCCAATCATTGATGGTGCCTCCACCAAGTCCCATGAACCAACACAGAGCTGCTCCCTTCAAAGTAGAGGGGAATAGCTTTAGTTTTTGGGGGTTGGTAGTGTAATCATAGCCCCTGCATAAGACATCAAAATCAAAAAGAAATGCGTCGGGATCTTCTGAAGTTAGCCCATGAAAGGTAGGAATGTTCTGTAATGGGATGGCCTTCATGGGAGCATTGACAGCTGTGTCAAAAATAGGGTATTGCAATGTAGAAGTTTTAGTTCATTGGTTATGAGCCATTTGGTCAAAAATATGCCAATATCCTTCAGGGATCTCCGGATCTAGAGAGTTTTTCCTAGGATGCCCACCGGAGGCTGGAAAAATTTTAACAGCACTACCTTGATCTGGAAGACTGGGTATCCTCTGCTCAGTCACTATTTCAGGAGATCTCGGCTCTGGTAATTCGATTTCAAGCTTACCTATTTCTCCTTCTCCTTCATGCAGGTTGCAAGAATTTCCTTCTTGTGAAGGGCAGGCTTGTACGTTCTTAGTATCTTGAAAACTCTTCTCAGGCCCTTTGGTTTTACTATGAATCTCAGCGTTAGCTACAGATGGGGATTCTGTAGTTTGAAGGAATTCAATAAAATGTTTGGCCGCAATAATTCGGGGTCCTACTGATGACTGAGACTCAGCTTTTCTTAAGATTTCGTCAATAAAAGTTGATCGTCCAAGGGTCACTGGTCCCTCAAATTTTTCAGGTTTAGGAGGAATAATTTTTTCCTTGTCAAGTTTCTTAGTCATTCATGCAAAAAAAATTCAAATGTTTATTTCTACCTTAAGTTCCTAACAATTCTGCTGGAAAGCGGGCAGCGGAGCAGACATTTTACTTGCTCCGTACGTAGGTTCTTACCTTTCATTTTTAATACCCAGTTTTCTCTCAACAGACAAGCATCAAACACCTACTTGACTTTGTAATTGTGCTAAAAAATGGGTATAGGAGCAATCACTTTACTCATTCGTGACGTAGGTTCTTACCTTCCGTTTTCAATACCCAGTTCTTCCTCAACAACAATTATAAGATATACATCACTCTTTGTAAATGGATACAATCTCCCCGACAATGGCGCCAAAATGTTGGCTGATAAAAGGTGCCTTTTATAACTCCTAATTATCCCACATTAATCATCAATCCAGGCAAGTCCTCTTATTTCAAGAGTGTACACAGTATGTGGCTGCTATTAATTCAGAGAGTAATGTTTCATAAATTGTAGTATAGATCTTGACATAAGAATAAATGGAAGCATCTAATAAACTCCCATTACAATTATTAAAGGAAATATCAAAGCTCAATCCTCTTCTGAATTCAAATCTTACAGCAATTCAAGTATCAGCCGAGAGCACAGTAACAATAACTCACCTCTATTTAGCTGATTCAATCTAAACTATACTAAATATCTAAACTGTACTAAATATCACTTCTGAGAGTCTAATAGAAATAATCAAACTTTTATAGATGATTAAATCAATGAAATGTACTATCTAGGTAATTGACGTTGTAATGAACAAGACTCAAATCAAATGATAGCGATGTAAATTATAAATAGAACATACACTACTTCGATACAAGAAAGTAATGAACATCTAATAAAATAAACTCATAGAAACAAGGAATTATCAAAACAACCAAACTCTAAGAATCAGAAATATAACACAAAGAAGAAGTTAACTTCACCGGAGGCCGAGCCCTTAGCCGCCAACGAGCACTGCTAAGTTACTTCAGATAATGCGAAAGAACAACAACTTCAATTAGATATTAAGCATAGAACTTGAGTAGCATTACAATATAATCACGTTCTCCAATGACGCAGTCTGTAATTAAACTTACAACTTGAAAAATAACAAAGATTCCTCCCCTTTCTTCCTACAATAGCTTTCTTTTATAATCAGAAAGGGGTAAAGGGTAAATGGTAAATGCGACATCTTTTCTATTCTGCAATGATCCCTCTGATTTTCTCTCAGCCTTGTCCGCAACCGACGCGTTCCTTCCTTTTCTTGTCGGATTTTGCTGTCCCAACGTCAGGGAACAACAATCATTCCTTTTGCTGCTTTCCTGCATAAAGAAGGGTGAAATTTAGTTAAATCGTAACTGCAAATAATTCCTACATTTATTACCATAATTCCTCAATATATTAGTGCATTAAGATATGAAAAAGATAAGAATCAAGGAAAATTATGATGAACTTAATAGTAAATACATACCCATTTCGTAACTCAATAGTGTGCATACCCATTGCTTGAAAAATCACACACCATAGAGTAGGATTTCCACTTGGTCTTGCCACGCTCTTCAACGGGCTTGGTCCTTCGGCTGTTAGATAGTAATTTAATACAGGTTATTGATCCTTGTGATTCCCGAAAACTTTACAAAGTATACACCATACATCTGCAAATAAAACCTTTCCTTTATCTTTTTGTAGACTATATATTTCTAAGTGATTTTCCTCTAACTGGCTTTGGATTTGCTGGGCCCCGATCTGTGCAACTGGTACCAGCGAGGATTCCAGCTTCATTGCAATCTTTAAAAATTCAGCCTGCATTGCATTCTTCTGCTAGCTCAAGGGCTATAGCAGAAGAAACAATAGCATGGAAATGAACCACTCTTTGTGTTGCATTTCATCAATATTAAATCCTCCATCTCTGATGGCGTGCTTCAACCATTAATCTTCTTCTCACATTGATTCATTTGACTCTTTGGCAATTCTCTTTTAACTCAGTTACGCATTGAGCATATGATTTCAAATTTTTGAACTGTTCCTTCAACATGACCTTCATATTATCAATTGTTGCTTTAGGGTTCGTCGCCACATACCTTATGTACCAATCCATCGTGTGGTCTTGAAAAGAAGTAGCCAGTTGTGCTTTCTTAACATCCTCATTACTAATCTGCTGCAGTGTCCATACAACATTTGTGACAAACCAAATTGATCCACATATTCATTCCAAATACCACAGAAAGTAGGTAACTTCATGGAAGCATCCATATCAGTGTCTAGTTGTGGAGGTGGAGGTGGAGTGGATGACTGATTAGCGCGATGTGAATACGGGACTGGAGTGGATGGGAACAAAATTAAAGCCAAATTCCTTACTTCTTCGTGCGTAGTTTCACCTGCGTTACTTGTTTCAGACTCTTCATCACTATCATATTTATCTTTCAGAGGGCTATAAACAAAGCCTTCTTCTAGATCTACTCTGTAAGTTCTTTTGTTGCACATAACACTTCCAGAACCTCTGTGCGTGTAGTTAAATGGACCTCTTCAGGACATTCACTCAATGTGGTTGCACAGAGTACCTTGTTCACACAATAGCATTTTAATCCACAGTTTCAGAGAGCGCATGAAATTACCTCTAAGTCACTTGAAAAATATTCTTTTAGCTTCAAAATATGATACAAATTGATCAATAGAAAATTCAATCACAAATCCTCCCAGAACACTATAGATCAAGTGATCTATAGCGCGGGTAATCTTGTTGCTAGATTTCTCCAATTGTTGTACCAACTCTGGGGTGCACTTAGTGATTGCGTCGACCTTTGCGTAGGTATGGAATTCAGTAAGCCGAGATAACCACTCATGTAGCTCAATCGCAAAGGAAGTAAAGAAAATTTCGTGGACCTCTGTGTAGATATACCTCTATGCCCAATCTTCGACAGAAAATTTATAGCTTTTGTTTTCTTGGATTGAAAATTAATGGATCTTCTTGTCAAGCCAATATTGCAGTTTGTTCTTTGTCAGGTGCCACATTAACTCTCCCTCAAAATGATCTCAGTCCCAACAATGGAACCAATTTTTTTCTTAAGGGGTCCTGACCTAGGTTCAGAGTATTTGTGCAACAAACAAAACCCTCCAACTACTAGCCCTTTCGACATTGATCTTCTTGCACAAACGAAAGTCTCACCCGAAGCGATATGGGGGGGTGCTGGAACCAGGTTTTTTCTCCCTGAGGGAGCTTCTGACGTGGTAGATATAATCAGAATTACTGTAGATAATATAACATATTTGCACACAGACAGTCAATGGTAAAAAGATCCAACACTTTCACAGATTATCACAGAATACTTTGATATAATTCCGCGCGCAGTAGTTAATTGTACTTCATTCATATCTAATTATTTAACATAGAATAGTACTTGCACACAGATGTAATTAACCATTCACTGAAGTAAATATGCAGCGATAGAGCATATCTAGATCTACAACAGATAAATAATAATATAAGATAGTAAATCACATAAGTGTCTGAGTTCGCCAAAAAATCCTTTTTTATTAAGATATTTGCACTTCGGTACCATCTATATCTTTGCGCACACAACTCAGGACTTAGGTCTCTGCGAATAGAGCCTGCATCATCCTTTATACCTAGACAAGAAAAAATAGACTAACAAAGACACATAAAAAAAATGATCCAAGATTTTCTATATCTCCTCCTTTACTCGAGTCTTACATATTTATAGTATCCAAAAACACACACATACAATGGCCTCAAACCATGGTTTGAGACTCATGGTTTTCCCTTTAATACTTTACAATAATTAAGGGGCTTTGACCCTCCCCAAAGCCCCTTTTTCCACCTTCTCATAGTGCGTACAACAAAACTTAACCAAAAGTAAACCAAAAAGTAGCCTAGGGAACCTTGCTCCAACAAGCCCCCAACAAAATCTCGTGACTCGTCCCGAGTCACTATAGGGCGATCACCTTCATCTTTGCCTTCAATGCCTCCATAGAGCTCTCGAGTGGTACTATGACTTTGATGCTCTGTGCGACGATGCTCTATGCTTCATCCACCAACTTGGCTATTCTTGGTCCCTGAGCTACTAGTCTAATGCTACGATGAGTCTGTTGCAGGCTTTTGAGGGTGTTATCGAGGTTTTGTGATAGTTGCAGCGTTTCCTTAGCCCAAGGCTACATCTATGTCTCAAGTAGCTACTCAAATCGGAAAAAATCCTCAATCTTCGTGTAGTTTGGAAAGCCTCCGTGCTGTCACCAAAGTTGACGCTCCCATTCTGATCGCTGTGAATTGTTGCTCTTTGATCTGGAGTTCATTGTTTAATTGCTGGACCATCAAGTCATTCTGAACAGAAGTAAAAACACCCATGGCCTCATCCAAAAGTGTGCCAAACTCTACAACTTATGTTGCGACACTGGCATTTTCTAGCTTTACATCGGTCGAGCGATGTGCTCAAACCTCCAGCAGTGTCTCTGGTTGGGGCTTGATTTGTAGCTCGGAAATCTTCTGCTCAAATTCTGCATGGACGGTTTTGATTTTTGTGCGTGATGACCAAGATTTCTAACTTAGCTACTCATGCGGTTGTGGCAAGAACAATGACTTCTGCCAAGACACCACACAAGTAATCAATCATTAATTCCAGCACAACGCACTGAACTTCAACCACTCGTCAAGCCTCTTCTACACTTTGTTTCTCCTTCTACATCCTCAATGCTTGTTGTTGCGCCTCTATAGCAACTTTGGACGTGTGCACCTCCCATAACTACAATTCATCCACAATCATTGTATGCATGGCATGAATTTTTCCTCCAGGTATCATCTCAAGATCGATGCCAATCTCTGCACAGGCTTGCACATTAGTGCGCGACTCATGTTGCTCCACTGTAACTGTAGGTCCCAGAATCTAAATCATCTAGTTTTTCAGGGGGGTGACCACACCATGATAATGGGATGTGTGCTCACTTGTCTGAGGCTAGATGTGGACACACTTTCTTGCTAGAGGCTTGCTTGCTTCACGCTTTTTTGAATCGCGTTCGCTTGAACCTTCAACTCCTGAAGACCCAGTTGTACGTATTTGAGGACTGATTTGTACTATTCTTATACATCATTCTAGAGGTCCTCAGTGGCATTATTGACCATGTTCTAAATCTCATTGAGGCCATCTTCTGTGAGAGTCAGGTCCTTTGTCCCTACCGGCTTGGATCCCTTCCTCCTTTTGCACGAGCCTGAGGAGGCCTGAGATCCTCTCTTACTTCCTTTTGTTGTCTACATCTTAGGTGCCACGGTACTATCACCATCTTTCTCCTCTGCCTCCTTCTCTAGATTAATCATTTCACCCATTGTAGTGGGTTTGGGCTCTGTCTCTATGTCCTTTTATGTGTCCTTTTCTTTCTGTTGAGTGTCCTCCTACGAATCCTTAGTCGTGCACGACTTGGTATGAGTATTCGGCACATATAAGGAGGCACCCCAGTGGTGCATGGTTCTAACCATGTAGGCAGCCACTCTATTTTTATGCGCACATGGTCATCCTTCGTGACCATGTATGGTAGTTCGTACCATAATCCTTCCATAGTGCCCTTTGTGTGGATGTGCATGTTATGAAATGTGGGTTTAAAATTTGTGACATTCTTGTACTGATCAAAGAGGTCGGCAACAACCACGACTTTGACTAGATCACCTGAAATAAGGTAGAGTTGAAAAACACCCAAAAAATCTTATTCCCTGTGATTATGGAAGGGATCTTAGAGTTCCATATTGTGGCATAGCATGCGACTTCACACAGGTTTGACTCAATGTTGGGGAACTGGGTGTCCTTCGGCATCTTCCACCTAATTAGCGCGATGAGTAGCAACAACCAAACATAATAGAAATGCTTGCCTTCCTCCTGGACTTCTCGAACATTGGCCAAAAATTATACGCAGAGGTAGTTAAACCAGTTGAATTGCATGCCCTTCTTGCACTCCCCAGCTAATGCAATTACATGGGCTGAAACTTCCTTTGATCGACACTTCCACATCATCTTGCATGCGAGGATCGTCATGCCAATCTGTATGGAAGGTTCATTGATCGGTGTGCCAATCGGCGTACTTCCAGCCATATAGTTGTTTGGTGGGCACATGGAGAGGTTCATCCCTATATGGTTTCAACCGAATTCCATTTACATATCCAGGAAGGTTTTATCCACTTAATATGGCTAGTCATACCACACCTCCCTCTGTGATCTCCTTGAAAAAATATGATCTAAGCCAATGCATTAACTTCCTTGGGTGGCGCAGAAACTTGTTTTCATATAAAAAAAACAAATCCTCTTCTTTAAAGACCTTCTGTCTAATTTTCTGGTAATGCCAAGCCTTTTCACATGCCTTTTTCACCTGTTGATGGAAACCTTCAATGAATCGGTCCTCTTCCAACGTGACCAACTGTGAAAATCATTCTTCCATAATATCCTGATCAACCATATTAGTGATTATTTCAATGCGAAAACTTGGGATAATATATTCCATAGGAATAACAACTTCCTACCTATACACCATTATGAAAGGTGTCTTCCCTGTCAAATTCTTGCACGTGGTTCTGTATGCCCACAAAACCGCAGGTATATGCATATCCCAATCAATTTCGATTAGAATTGAAAATATTAGTGCGCGCGGTCTCCAATATCTTATTAAAATCTTCCATCACACCATTTACCCGTGGATGATATGGAGTACTCTTCTGATGATGAATATGGAATTATTCTGTCAGAGCTTGAATTTTTTCATTCACAAAGTGTGTACCTTGATCACTCATCAAAATATTAGGGCACCCAAACCGATTCAAGATGTTCTAAAAAATAAAGTGCACAATTGTTTCTGCACTACAATAGTTTACAGACTTAGCCTCAACCCATCTGGTCACATAGTATGTCACGGTGATCATGTAGTGCACACTTGTCTTCTTTCCTGGAGGGTTGATAGGTCCAACAAAATAAATAGCCCAGTTGTCAAAATATTGCAAAGTCACTTGTGGGTGTCGGGGCATCTCATCTCTACGCGATGGTCTCCCCGTCCTATGACATACATCACAAGTGCAACAATACTCATGTGCATCACTGTGCACCGCAGGCCACCACAACCCAGCTTGTAAAATATTCTGCGTGGTTGCTTTCCCTGCATAGTGACCTCTTGCAACTCCTCCATGAGCCTCGGCCAATATATCCCATATTTTGAATTCCAACACATACCTTCTTAGTACTTCATATGCGCCCATTTTGGACAACTGGCCAACAATTAAGGTAAAACTAGTTGCGCGCATGACAAACTCTTTCTTCTATTTCAACGTATATTTCGTGGGTGCACTTTGAGTGGTAAAAAAATGAATAATATGTGCAAAGTGATCGTCGAATACTTTGATGTTAAATAGTTGCGCGTCTAGTAAGCCATCCTCCAAGCTAGTTGGCTCTTCTCCACTTTCAATACGTGACAGATGGTATGGCCTAGCATTCAGTCTCCCATGTTTCACAATTAATTCAAATTCAGAATCCTGAAATAACAACAACCATCTACAGATCTTCCCCCCAAACACATGCTTGTTGACTTGGTACTTCAGGGAAGAGTGGTCAGTAAAAATCTTAAAATGACCTCCCAAAAGATAATGGTGGAACTTCTACAGCGCATAGACCATATCTAATACTTCCCTCTCCGTGGTCGAGTAGTTGCGCTCTACACTTGAAAATTTCCTACTCACAAATGAAATAGGGTGGTCAATATCCCTAGCTCCTGGCTGCGCTAAGACAACTCCCAGCGCAATGTAGGAGGCATCGACATGTACATGGAATTCCTTTGCCCGATTTGGAAATATTAATATGGGCACAATGACCATCTTCTACTTAAGAAATTCAAAGCTCTTATGGTAGTCCGTGTCCCAGCAAAATGAGGCATCCTTCTTCAACAACGTCTCCATGGGCGCAATGATCAACATGTAGCCTTGAATAAACTTCCGGTAATACCTTGTATGCCCCAAAATTGAGTGTAGCTATTTTACATTTGCAGGAAATTCCAAGTTAACAATAACAACGATCTTTGTTGGATCCACCATCAATCCTTGCTAACAAACAATATAACCTAGCAAGATCCCGAATGGGACATAGAATATACACTTTTTCATATTGAGAGAGATCTAATTCTTCAGGCAAGTATCCAACATCAGTCGTAGACTCGGCACATGCTTCTTCAATAATCAAAATACAGTCCAGTCATCAAAGTATACTTCTAAGAATTTATGGATGTATTATTTGAACGCATCCACAACCACATGCGAGAAGATAGCTGGTTCATTCTTCAGACTGAATGGCATGACTGAGTACTAAAAGGACCCCTACTCTGTCGCAAAGGTTGTCTCACTTCTATCTTCCAGCACGATTCTTATTTGGTGGTATCCTGAGAAACCATCCGTGAATGGGTGGGCCTCCTGTCCTCCCACATTGTCCAGTATTTCATCAGAAAATTGGTTCAGGAATGGGTCATGTACACAAGCATCATTAAATTTGAGCAGATCCACACAAATCCTTATTTATCCCTTGGTTTTCTTATCCTGCACCACCATAGGGCTTACCCAATATGATTCTTCCACTGGTTCTATGATCCATGCATCAACTATTTTCTCCAATTCCTCTTTGACCTTCTGCTTGTATTTTGGACTAAGCCTATATGGGCATTGCTTCATAGGTCATGCATCTGGTTTTAAGGTAATCTTCATTACCCCAAGATCTCCTACAATCCCCTTCAGCTCAGAAAATTTTGTAGGAAACAACTCCTAATATTTAGTCAATAGCTCGATGACCTTACCCACCATATCGTCAACACAATAGTCCCATATCTTTGCTAATTTTCGTTGTTCCTCTGAGCCAATATTGACTTCTCGAATATTTAGAGGCTTAGTTACATATAGTGACTCAATCGTAGGCCCAACAATTGCACACTATCCTTTAGACTCAGGGATCGTAATGTTCCTTGGTTCTTCTTTGTTATCTTCAATTGAAAAATTTCAACAGTCAACAATGTCCTTCATCTGCGCATCCCATGCTGGAAAGGTGTGCTCATTTGATAGTTTTGTGGTGTCAAAGATGACTTCCTAAATATCCTGTAGTGCCTCATCAAGGCATTTGAACCCACTTTCAAAACTAAAGGACAAGATAAAACTTTTTGTCAATGCAATTCATTCAGTGGTTCCTCGTCACAGCTCAATTTTGAGGTACCCGTCTGTAGGTACCTTCCCCAAAGTGTGGATAAATATATGCACCCATTCTGGCTTCGGTTCTTTGCCCCAAGCTTTAGTCCATCTAGCTAGATGTATGTGCATATCGCCTTGTCAGGAATATATTTCTCCTATTCTGGTATTCAGATGATCAAATCACAAGCGCATCATGCAAGTACATTCTTCCCAGTTAGATAGGTCACCTTTGTGCATCTCCCACCAACGCACTGGGGTTCAACGCAGAGCTATATCAATTGCATGGATTCATTGTGCTTCTTGAACAAAATTTTCAATTTCTTCTAAAAAAATATTAACATTACTCATGCCATCATAATATGACAAATATCTTAACTCTGAGGATATGCACTGTAGGGATTTTGTCATTCGATTGAAACACACACAGAGACTTCATGCAACCAGTTCTGCCAGTTCTCTAGTTCCTCATTTGAATCTAAAAAGCATGAGCTATCCTTATCCCAATCAAGTCTTACATCCACTGTCAGGTTGATCTAGTATTCATCCCTGTAGTCAACTTATAGATATGATCGACATCATCATTTGCGCACACCAGATCTGTGTATATTTATCCTTCTGCAGGGTCTAGGGGCACCACAACCCTGGTTCCATTACTTTCAAATACCATAATTCTGCGCTTGAGGTTTTTGATTCCGCCCATATCGATAGCCCAATCTAAACCCAACAGCTCAAGATAGGGGTCGGTATCATCAACAATCTAGATAACTTCAAAGTCTGCAAGTACTCTTACTCCTTTGATATCCACTACTAATTGCTAGAGCCTTCCTAATGGGACAATAATTTTTTGATTCGCCATGCGTAGCTGGATAGTGGACCACTCCAACTTAGATTCTCCCATTTGTTTCCAAGTGTTATTTGGTAGGACAGTCACATTAGATCCTAGATCCAAAATGACCTTATACATCTCGTATGCACCAATCTGAGTAGTCAAGTGTATTTCCCGTCCAATTCTTCTTTTATTTTTATAAATCTTATTAACAACCTTCTTCTCCATCCGGGGATGTTATTTCTCTGCGCAGTTGTCTATTAATGCTTGGAGGTTATCAACTGCCTTCTTATTGCGCAAAAATTTAATACAAGCCTACAATAAGGGCTTTAGCTCTTCATATCCTTCGACCATGGTCCATAGGCTTGCTTGATGCTTTAGATGTTGAGGCGCCCAGCTCTACAAAATCCTTCTTCGCTTCGGAAAATGTTTCCTTTTTTCTCTATAAGTTGAATCCTTCCTTCTTTTCAGGTGCTTTTTGGATCCAAAGATTAGTATCAGGCTTTTTCCCTTTGTCTTCACCGATGGATGCACCACTCCTAGTAATGATATTCACACTTGGTTCTTCTCACAACTTAGCTCTTACATCCGAATATTTTGAGTGGGATTTTGTGGTTTATTTTCTTGAATTTTCGCAATCAAGACAGGGAAATATTCAATAACATGATCAATTTGTCTATAATATCTGCAAGATTGCTGTGTTGGGTTCAGACTTTCGTGCACATAATGACCCACATTTCCACAATTATAGTAGATGAGCTGCCCCCTTCCTCAACCAACTCCTCCTGCTCTTCCTCGACCAACTCCTTCTACTCTTCCTCTTCCTTTATTTTGGAATTGACCATGCCCATACGGGGATGTTGGTGAGGTTGGTTCTGCGTGCATCCTATATAGATCAGCTTGATCAATCATCAAATCGAAGTTGCGACAATGTTGCTCGTCATGTCCCACCAATGAGAAAAATTTACAAAATAGTTGCTTAAGCTCAGAGATATATTTACCAATCCTCGGGCATAATTTTTTCATGTGCATACCCATTGCTTGAAAAATTACGCACCATAAAGTAGGATTTCCACTCGGTTCTATTTCGCTCTTCAGCGGGATTGGTCCTCTGGCTGTTAGATAGTCATTGAATACGGGTCACTAATCGTTGTGATGCTCGACAACTTTACAACATATACACCATACATCTGCGCATACCTCCTTTCCTTTATCTTTGCGTAGACTCTGTATTTTTACGTGCATTTCCTCTAACTAGATTTGGATCTGTTAGGCCCCGATCTACGCAGATGGTATCGAAGAGGATTCTAGCTTCATTGCAATCTATATAACTTTAGCCTTTGTTGCAATTGTCTGCTGACTCAAGGGTTGACGCAGATTCATTAGTAGCATGGAAATGAAACACTCTTTGTGTTGCATGTCATCAATAGTAAATCCTCAATGTATGATGGTAAGATCTAGCCGTTGATCCGCTTCCCACACGGATTCATTTAACTCTTTGTGAATCTCCTTTAACTCAGTTATGCATTGAGTATACCATTTCAACTTTTTGATCTATTCCTTCAATGTGGCCTTCAGATTATTAATTTTTGCATTAGTGTTCGTCACCACATACCTTATATACCAATCCAGCACGTGGTCTTGAAAAGCAGTAGCCAATTGTGCTTTCTTAACATCCTCATTATTAATATGTTGCGCTCTCCATACAACGTTTGTGACAAACCAGCATTGATCCACGTATTCATTCCCAATACCACAGAAAGTAGGTAACTTCATGTAAGAATCCATATCAGTGTCTGGTGGTGGAGGTGGAGGTGGAGTGGATGAATGATTAGCACAATATGAATACAGGAGTGGAGTGGATGGGAATATAATTAAAGCCAAATTTCCTACTTCTTCATGTGCATATTCACCTGAGCTACTTGTTTTGGACTCTTCGCCAGTATCAGATTTAACTTTGAGAGGGCTATAAAAAAAACCTTCTTCTAGATCTACTCTATAAGTTATTCCGCTATGCGTACCACTTCCAGAACCTCTGTGCATGTAGTTATATGGACCTCTTTAGGAAATTCACTCAATGTGGCTGCATAGAGTACCCTGGTCACACAATAGAATTTTAATCCACAGTTTCAGGGAGTGTAGGAACTTACCTCTAGTGCCCTTGAAAAATATCCTTTCAGCTTCAGAATATGATACAAATTGATCAATAGCGAATTCAGTCACAAATCCTCCCAGAACACTATCGATCCAATGATCTACTACACAGGTGATCTTGTTGCTAGATTTATTCAATTGTTGTACCAAATCTGGGGTCCACTTAGTGATCGAATCATCCTTTGCACATGTTTGGAATTAAGCAAGCCGAGATAACCACTCATGCAACTCAGTCGCAAAGGAAGCAAGGAAAATTTTGTGTAAATTTTTGTAGATATACCTTTGTGCCTAATCTTTGGTAGAAAATTTAGAGCTTCTATTTTCTTGGATAGCAAATTCACATATCTTCTTGTCAAGACAATCTTGCAGTTCATTCTTTGTCGGGTGCCACATCAAATCTCCCTTAAAATGATCTCAGTCCCAGCAACGAAACCATTTTTTCGCTTAAGGGGTCCTAACCCAATTTTAGAGTATTTGTGCAACCAAAAAAACCTCCAACTAATGGCCCTTTCGGCAGTGATCTGCTTGCACAGACCAAAGTCTCACTCGAAGAAGTATGGGGGGATGTTGGAACCAGGTTTCCACACCCTGAGGGATATTTTGATGCGGTATATATAATCAAAATTACTAGAGATAATATAACATATTTTCGCATGCACAGTCCATGGTAAAAAAATCTAACCCTTTCACAGATTATCAAATAATAATTCGATATAATTTCGCGCGTAGTAGTTAATTGTACTTCATTCAGATCTAATTATTTAACATAGACTAGTACTTGGGCATAGATGAAATAAACCATTCACTGAAGTAAATACGCAACGATAGAACATATCCAGATCTACAAAATATAACTAATAATCTAAGACAGTAAATCACATAAGAGTATGAGTTCGCCAAAAATTCCTTCTTTATTAAGATATTTGCAATTTAGTGCTAGCTATATTTCTATGCACATACTAGTAGAATCCAAACACAACAACAGAGTCCAGACACAACTCAGGACTTAGGTATCTACACACACAACCAGTAGGATCCTTTCTACCCAAACAAAAAAATCCAGACTAACAAACACATATAACAAAATTGATCTAAGATTTTCTATATATCCTCCTTTACTCGAATCTTACATATTTATACTATCCAAAACACACACATACCATGGTTTGAGACTCATGGTTTTATCATTAATCCTTTACAATAATTAAGGGTCTTTGACCCGCCCCAAAGCCCCTTTGACCATATGCGCATAGCATGTACAAAAAAAATTAACCAAAATTAAACCAAAAATTACTCGAGCAGACCTTGCTCCAACAACACCCTTTTTCTGGGAAAACCACGTTGAACCATTTCTGGATGTGTTTCCTCAAATGGAGGAGAAAATTCATCCTCTAGAAGGTACAGGGTGGCAATTTGGTTGTTAGTCGGTGATGATAGGGTCGAGCTCTCTGATTTTAGAGCTTTGATCCTATAAATGGGGGTTTATCCCTTAGAAAGTGGGCCTTCCTCCATATTTCATGGCTCCCAACCTCTTCTCCCTTCCTATAAATTGATCCCCATTCTTCCACTACTGGTTGGTAATTGTTGAGCTGGTCTGGTCATTTGTTTTCCTTGCATCCCTATATTGTGATAACGCCTAATCTATCAGGGAGAAGGAGTGTTTTAAGAGCTTCGGTGAAGGACTCAGACATCACCAAAGGGAGGCCTCCAACATCAAGGCCACAGTTGTAAGCTCTCTCTTTCATATTTATTAATAAAACATCTGGTGTTTGCTTTCTATATTTTTCTAATCATTTGTGCAAATAGTCTAATTTTCCTTGATATGTTAGATATCCGATACTCAATGTATGTTTTGTATTGGATTATGTTTGCTATTATCTCTTAATCTCCTGCAGGTAATCGTACGCTAGTCGTAGCGAGGAGCGAGCCTGAGGGACTATGGATCAAGGCTATCATCAAAGGATTTGAGCATAGCATCAGGAA
Organism: Pinus albicaulis; assembly: GCA_034641835.2. NCBI lineage: Eukaryota > Viridiplantae > Streptophyta > Pinopsida > Pinales > Pinaceae > Pinus > Pinus albicaulis. The sequence continues at coordinate 271,685,999 of CM076575.1, read as the reverse complement.
GAGGTAGGAATATTCCCTTTCTCATCTTGTTTTGGATATTAGTTAAGAAATCTTACATTAGATAGTCTCTTAAGTTTCTAGACCTACTCTACGGCTAAAGAGATTGCCTATGTCCGCAGAGGGTATTTATCTTCACAACAACCATAGTACCAATATTTTGTAACACCTTGTAAGGACCATAATACTTTGGTGATAATTTATTATACTTATTATCTTGCTTGAGGGACATTTATTATCCTTCCTAGTTCTGATACCAAATTTTATGCAACCAACTCACAAAATAGAAGAAAAAATAGATCAACGACTTAAAAATTATCCTCTTCGAGTGGGAAAACTCCTTTACATTACATAAATGAACAATTATTGGATGATTCAAATAAAAAAACCTCCTTTATATATATATGAGTCTAAGGGGTCATAATATAATCAGAGTTGACATAAAATAATAATGTAATGGCACAACAATAAAAATAGTGGGCTTCTATGGGGCACAATAATAACAATATTTGGACTACATGGGCACAACAATAACAATAAGGGGGCTACACTAGCAATAAAAATAACGGGATACACTAGCATGATAGGGACCTAACACACCTCCATTACAAAAAATTTTCATCCTTGAGTCAAATGATTACAGGTATGCCCTAATTGAAGGAATAATATGGAGTTTGTAAAGGGTGCACCCTTGGAAAAATGCGAAGAAGTCATTCCCTAGCAGTGACTCAAGATCCAAGGAAATATTGGACCTAATCCACTCTAAATCACTTGGTGGTCATCAATACAATGTAAAATTTACTGATAATCATCCAAAAAGACTTGGATATATTTCTTAAAGTCTAAATATGAAGCATTCGAAAAGTTCGAAGAGTTCAAAGAAAAAGATGAGAATGTGACATGAAAGAGGATCATGAAACTCTAAGAGACCTTCTTGGATTAGAAAAAAATTACAAGATATTGAAGGTCATGCAACCACAAGAGGAACATTCAGAGAAAGCAAGAGACCTGAAATATATTTTGGTTATGCAACATATATTACCAAAATCATTGAAGTAGAACCTACCACTTACAAAAATGTAGTTGAACATCAAGTATGGAAGAATGCAATGTTAGAAAAATACCAATCAATAATGAAGAATGATAAGTTTGGGAAATATTTAGTAGACAAAAATAAATCAATTGTGACTTCTAAGTGGGTGTACGAAATCAAGCATGTCGCTGATGGGAGTATTGACAAATACAAGGAAATATTTATGGCTAGAGGATTCTCCCAAGAAGAAGGATTTAATTATGATGAATTTTTTTCTCCTACAAGCAGGTACATGACAATTAGAACTCTCATATCTATTGCAGCTTCTATGGGATGAAGTATACATCAAATGGACATAAAGAGAACTTTTCTAAATGGAACAATTGATGAAGAAGTATACATACCTAAAGGATTTGAAGTGAGATGATTGGGGTCAATAATTATTCCAAAGCATCTATAACAATTTTGTTTTGTTTTAAGTTTGGAATTTTTGGATGCCCAATGCATAAAAAAATTTACAACAACTGGATTTAAACTTTTAGATAGTATTAATTAATAAAACAAAGGGTTGTTGCTTTATTTCATACAATAATTTAGATTTTGCAGGTGATTAAGCTGAATATGTAAGGATATATCACTAGAGAATTTGGCGGAAATTCCGACGGCCAATTCGTCGCTATTCCGACACATAGTCGTCGCAAGAGCAACAGTTCGAGGGCGGAAAAATCGTGGTTTGTCATGCCGTCGTCGTTCCGACGCACGTAAAAAGTGTCGCACTATCGACACTTCTTCCATCGTTCCGAACAAGCGTCACTCTTCCGACGTCTCACAAACCGTCGCGCCTCCAACGTTTGTAAACTGTCGCACTTCCGATGAAATGTGGTTCGACGTTTGGAACGTCGCTCTTCCGACGCTTGTAAACCATCGCAATTCCAACCCAACGTGGTCTGACATTTTGGACATCGCTCTTCCGACGCTTGTAAACTGTCGCAATTCCGACTAAACGTGGTCCGACATTTTTGACATCGCTCTTCCGACGCTTGTAAACCGTCGCAATTTCGACTAAATGTGGTCCGACGTTTTGGATGTCGCTCTTCCGACGTTTGGAAGATGTCGCAATGCCGACGATATGTGGTCCGACGTTTGGAAATTCGCTCTTCCGACGTTTTCATGCTGTCTCTCTTCCGACGTTTCTGGGTTGTCGCAGTTCTGACGTCTACAAGGCGTCGATAGACCGACGGAGGGTTCAATTTAAAAAAAAAAAATTTAAAAGATGAGAAACGTTGTTTTGAATATATTAAATGAAGTAAAACAGTCCATGAAAGTGAAATAGCAGTATGTAGAATAGTAAAGCAACAGATAGAGTACCGACGTCCATTGTTCCAAATACAAATTAAAGTACCCAAAACCCTACAATAGTGAAGTAAAACAGTCCATGAAAGTGAAATAGCAGTATGTAGAATAGTAAAGCAACAGATAGAGTACCGACGTCCATTGTTCCAAATACAAATTAAAGTACCCAAAACCCTGCAACAGAGAAAAACGTTAATCATAATCATGTGAGGAGTGTGATATGTCCAAAATATAAAAAGACCATCAGACCATATCAATAAACCAGCAACATAGACCAGCATCGCTAGTTTTGAAGGCAGAGTGATAAACATTAATCATTTTTTTTTTCACAAGAGAAAAAATGATGTTTTGAATATATTGTATGAAGTAAAACAGTCCATGAAGTCATTACATTTTCACATCCTAAGATTGGAACCCAAATATCCATCCAGAAAAGTGGAAGTCCCACCCCAGACAATGATAGAAAAATACCCCATGTCACATACAGCGACTTGATATAAAACCCAGTAACGGTTCACATGGAGATTATCGACAATCTGAGAAAGCATCCAAATATGCCCGAGGCATCTATAAGAAAGTGAAATAGCAGTATGTAGAATAGTAAAGCAACAGATAGAGTACCGACGTCCATTGTTCCAAATACAAATTAAAGTACCCAAAATCCTGCAACAGAGAAAAACGCTAATCATGTGAGGAGTGTGATATGTCCAAAATATAAAAGACCATCAGACCATATCAATAAACCAGCAACATAGACCAGCATCGCTAGTTTTGAAGGCAGAGTGATAAACATTAATCATTTTTTTTTCATAAGAGAAAAAATGTTGTTTTGAATATATTATATGAAGTAAAACAGTCCATGAGGTCATTACATTTTCACATCTGAAGATTGGAACCCAAATATCCATCCAGAAAAGTGGAAGTCCCACCCCAGACAATGATAGAAAAATACCCCATGTCACATACAGGGACATGATATAAAACCCAGTAACGGTCCACATGGAGATTATCTACAAATCTGAGAAAGCATCCAAATATGCCCGAGGCATCTATAAGAAAGTGAAATAGCAGTATGTAGAATAGTAAAGCAACAGATAGAGTACCAACGTCCATTGTTCCAAATACAAATTAAAGTACCCAAAATCCTTGAACAGAGAAAAATGTTAATCATGGGAGGAGTGTGATATGTCCAAAATATAAAAAGACCATGAGACCATATCAATAAACCAAAAACATAGACCAGCATAGCTAGTTTTGAAGGAAGAGTGATAAACATTAATCATTTTTTTTCACAAGAGAAAAAACGTTGTTTTGAATATATTATATGAAGTAAAACAGTCCATGAAGTCATTACATTTTCACATCTGAAGATTGGAACCCAAATATCCATCCAGAAAGTGGAAGTCCCACCCCAGACAATGATAGAAAAATACCCCATGTCACATACAGGGACATGATATAAAACCCAGTAACGGTCCACATGGAGATTATCGACAATCTGAGAAAGCATCCAAATATGCCTGAGGCATCTATAAGAAAGTGAAATAGCAGCATGTAGAATAGTAAAGCAACAGATAGAGTACCGACGTCCATTGTTCCAAATACAAATTAAAGTACCCAAAATCCTTGAACAGAGAAAAACGCTAATCATGTGAGGAGTGTGATATGTCCAAAATATAAAAAGACCATCAGACCATATCAATAAACCAGCAACATAGACCAACATCGCTAGTTTTGAAGGCATAATGATAAACATTAATCATTTTTTTTTTCAGAAGAGAAAAAACGCTATTTTGAATATATTATATGAAGTAAAACAGTCCATGAAGTCATTACATTTTCACATCTGAAGATTGGAACCCAAATATCCATCCAGAAAAGTGGAAGACCCACCCCAGACAATGATAGAAAAATACCCCATGTCACATACAGGGACATGATATAAAATCCAGTAACGGTCCACATGGAGATTATCGACAATCTGAGAAAGTATTCAAATATGCCCGAGGCATCTATAAGAAAGTGAAATAGTAGTATGTAGAACAGTAAAGCAACAGATAGAGTACCGACGTCCATTGTTCCAAATACAAATTAAAGTACCCAAAATCCTTGAACAGATCAAGAAAAACGCTAATCATGTGAGAATTCAAAGTAAAGTTAATCTATTAACATTACGAATAAAATTACACCGAAGTCAAAAACATTGCCTGGCCATACTCATGGCAAATTTGTCATCAAAAAATCAAAAAATTAAGAAGACTGCCCTCATACGGGGAAACCAGTCTTGAACGTTTAATTTACAGAATTCAAAAATATTACAAAGGTCCAGCACAGTAAAATAAAGTAAAAGCAGCCCAATTAAGTGGGCCCGCTAAGCAAGAAAAACAAATTAACCAAACTACTCCTCCGGTGGTTCCTCCACGATTCAGCACCATCCTTCGGAAGGTCCAGGATCGCTAGGTGCTACCTCCACATGCATGCCACGGCTCCCCTCCTGAAGGCCCGAATGTTGGCCGGCTTTTTCCGAGCTCAGACCCGCCGGACGGGTGCATTCTTCCTCCGTTTGGGCCTCCTCACGGAAGACCACAGTGACTACAGTTGTGATTCACGGGCGTTTGAGAGAGAAATCAAAGGAAAATTGCGCAGTGCGCGTCGTGGGAGAAGGTGAACTAGCGGTGGGGAAGCCAGGAGCAGGGGAATCCATACGGTGGCTAGATGCTACAAGCCGACCCCACCCACTCCTAGTATTTGGATATCGACCTAAGTAATAATCACTGGACTGGCCGGAAGTCATCTCTGTTGAGCTGCTGGAGGGAGTGCGCCGGGATTGACCTCTAGTGCTCCCCCTGCGGCAACGCATCCTATGACGCACGCGAGGCATGGGTGAAATCTCAGGCACAGTGGGCACAAGAGACAAAGAATCAGAATTCCAATTAACAGAGGAAGACAGACAGAGACAGAACCGAGAGAAATGGAAATATGCAGCAAAGTTCATAGAATTCCGTCGCGCTGTTTTCCTTATCATTACATGATTGTGTTGTAATTCAGAATCGGCTTGTCCGAAACTATATGGCTAAACGCTATTTTATATCGGTCTGCTCCAGTAATGTAATCAGTGATCATTGGCACTAATCTCGATCATTAGTAGTCGAGAGCCGGCGTCGGATCAATCGAGCGTTAATCTCGAGGAGGAGGTCCGACGGAACAGCTTTAAAATAATTAATGCGATTTACGTAAAGAAATATTGAACAACAGAATGTTAATGCGATTATGAAATCGCCATATCCATGTCCCATCACCTTAAACATCAATGCACTCACCGAGCAAAAAGGGTGCGATGAGGACACGCGGCAAAATTGGATTTGAGCGGATCTTTGCTCTGGGTCGCCATGTTGGAACCGGATCAGAAATATTATGTAATTTGATAAGAAATTTCGCGTCCACAAAATTGGTAAGCGTGGCGGAGCTATTTGGAGGCAATTTAATTTTAATTATGATTTTAACATCAGCCATTTGAAGTCGTGGGCTCGACTTAGAACATTTTGTTTGATCCCATCTTATAAGAAATTGTGTTGGTTTTCTTTGATAATACACATATTTATAATAAATCATGGGAATACCACACTAAACATGTGGAAAATTTATATAAATAGTGTGGAACAATCATTTTTATGTAAAAATATCCAAGGTGAGGTACGTAGCAGAAATAGAGTCGTGAAAACATTCAAATATAAAAATCCCGCTTAATAAAGAGACAAAATTGTTGTGCTTAGGAACGGCAGAGACGGACATGAGTTAACAAACAAAAGGATAAGCGAACCGGACTTGCACCGTCAGTCAAACCCTCTACTGGCTCACGAGCGGAATCACAAAGCTGGGTTGCCCATATGGCACCTCTTTTGCGGAGTAGGCGGTATTTCTATTCGCGAGCGATTCCATAGGGAATCAAGCACGTGGCGAAGTGACCAGGAAAACCATAGTTTAACCCGCGCCATCGCACGTTAAAACCCGACATTGAAGCCAAAATGAAATTGCAAGGAAGTTCGTTGATTTGGAGAAGGGCCATCAGACGGTGGTCGCACGTTGAACTTGCCCGGAGGTTAACTAAGGTGTGCGGAGGATAGCCAGGTACGATACGAGTGTTTGATTGGTTATTGATATATATAGGTGGGGCCGGAGTATAATGAAATTGTTTAATTAAACGATTGGCAGATAATTAGCATAAGTCTGGAGCGTGATTGTTGTAAGGCTGGGTGGTGAAATATAGAGCCGAAAGTTCATTACAAATTATTTATTTAAAAAGAAACGTGGAGTATAAATACAAAGTGTTGAAAGTTAAACATTGGTTATAAGGCTTGGAGATAATATAAAGTCGGGAATATAAATTAAAGTCCAACCATTGTGGATAGTATTTATTTATCAAATTCTACGAATTTTATAAATAAACCCGAAGAAAGAAGAAGTCAATTAAGACTCAGGCTGGAGGAAAAGAATGGGGTACACCAAGGGGAAATGCTGACAGAGCGATTGTAGACACACTAGCTCTCCTTGGGGGTCCAATTTCAGTTTTGTTGCGTCACACAATGATCTCTCTTCTCTGGCATTTACTTGTATTGAAGATCACTATTCTAGGAATAAGGAGTTATTTTCTCCAAAAAATAACCCTAGCCAAACATTGACAATGCATCAAGGATATCTTTCTATGCTTCATAAGTACATATGTTCTACTTCTAAATCATGTCTTGGAAGTGGTTGTTTTGCTGGAAATTATTCACGAGTTGGTTTCATACCAAAGTCTTTTTCACATTTTCAGCATCCAATACATGAAAAAGATAATGGTTTAAAACAACATAAATATTTGAAATTTTGCAAGAATTGTTTGGCACACTTTGAATATGAATTTTGAAGTCAAGTGCATGATGCTGTATAGGATCAAGTGTCATTTTGAATACCAAATGTTTCAAAAAAAACTTCTCAACATGCTACCCTGCAGTAAGGATTAAATGACAATATTGCATCAACTATTTCCATAATAAAAGTGCACCTCGGCCATAAGACTAAACAACTACAAATGTTGTAGATCTAACAAGACCACACAATCAAATGTATTCCACAAGGCCAATACTGTATGAAAAATGAAAAGGAGTTTGCGACCAAAAATACCTTAGGCAACTAATTCAATTAGATACACCAAACCATCAGCAAAAAGGAAAACCAGCCTACTCAAAAGGCAAGCGTTTACCTCCTTTGACAAATTTTTGAGTTCCGAAACAAGGGCCTTTATTGTCTTGTCAATGCCCCTAGTAATTTGAATGGGGTTTGCACCTGCTACAACAACCTAAACAAAAAGGTTTCATTTCAAATTATTTTCCACAAATTTAAGATACAACCATTGTCTGTTTTGTATTTCCTAACAAGCTCATAAATTTTGACAAAAGAACCAAAATTTTTTAATACCTGATAGCAATTTTTTCACTCAAAAACTATCTTAGACTCAATAAGTCCAACCCAAAACTAAAAAACCAAACACCATAAGACCCTACAAAAATGAATAGATGATCTTAATCCAGTACTATCGACAAAAAGTTACCTTTACACCCTCACTTATTAAACCTTGTGTTGTTGAATTTTAACTTCAACTGCTGCAGCAGAAGGACGGATGCAGCAGCAACATTTTTTTTGGAGGTTGCTTGCATGCCATCCAGAAATTTAATTCAGCATTTAAAATTCCTGCAAGTTTTTTTTGTAGACGGCCGCAGCCATATTTCTGTACAAGATTGTATTTAAACACAACAACCGGCATTAACGCAATTCACCAACCAGAAATTAAACAAACAGAAATTTACCCGACAGTTTTGTAAATTCAAAAGGAGGACACGTGGAGCATTAATATTGGATCGCATGAAATTGAAGGGAATCTGAAAACCTGAAAACCGGACCCGAATTTTTTATAGGGCACATTGGATTGAGAATTCGAGTTAAAATTAGGCAGACGTCTGCATCCCATTTTGGAACGCGAATTTGGTTTGAAATTCAATCTATTTAGACTTTTGAAGTCCGACGGAAAGGGTTCTTTAATGTTTTGATAGTTTAATATATACATATGTTATATATATATCATATACGAAATGAAAGGTGGGCCATAGAATTTAGTTTTAATTTTATTTTTTTTAAAAGAGGGTTTATTATAATATGTTTTATATGTTACGGCATATAAAAATAAAAAGGTCGAAAAAGCTTGGTAGTTTTTTTTATAGACAGTACGTAAATTTTTTATTACACAGCAGTGTGTAAAAAGTGAAAGACTAAGTGTAACTTTTTAAGTGTGTATGCACAGCAGTGCGAAAGTGAAAAACACAGCAGAGTGTTTTAGAGACAGAGTATGTTTGTTTTGAACAGACAGTGAGTTGGTTTTATGCACTGCGTTTTGTAGCAGTCATAATTTTGTAATCCCTCTTAGTGAGGAAGAAGTGTAATAGTTTTTTTGAGTTATTGAAGGGAATAGAAGTTTGTTTTCAAAGTATTGAAACTCTGTCTCCTGTCAAAGAAATTTTTATTTTCTCTGTGTTAGAGGAAGGGAGATTTATTCTCCATTCATTGTTCTGGAATTTTTCAATATTCCAACATGTGCAAGAACAACAGATGTTGTGGTTCCATCCCCAACTAAATCATTTGTCTTTTCCACAGCTTGCCTTACCAACTTGGCCCCAATATTTTCAACTGGGTCCTCTAATTCAACCAATAAAAGGCCAAAACCATAGCATTGAGATACATTTCATTACACTGTCAATAACAATAAAATTTGACTCAGCCATAACCCTTTCCTTTTATTTTTGTGAAAAGCTTTATGCATTACTCTAATGTGGCTAGTCCATAGGCCAAGTAGACAACTGGGTAACAAATATGTTTCCTTTCACCTTTGAGTTTTCAAATTATGCCTACCAAATCTAAGACATTTAAGAGGGGGAACTAATACAACGTTAAAAAGAAAACCAGAGCACACATCTACAAATTACCTCCTTAGCTATTGTCACACCATCATTAACTATTTTTGGAGAACCATGCTTGCTCTCCAAGACAACATTTTTCCCTTCACCCCAAGGGTGACTCCAACAAGATCAGCAAGTTTGTTCACACCGCCTACAAGACAAATTGACAATGCTTTCAGTAAGTGTGCAATTGAATGCCGGACCATATGCCAAAACAACCCTCCATGAAAAATTAAAATAACACATTAAAATCGAATATAAGTGGACAAGGAAAGATCCACCGCAGTGAAGTTTCACGTGCAGGTGACCTTCCTTTAAACATAATATTTCTTTGACCTGCAATTTTTTTGTCACTGAGCCATCCTTGTTGAAGTACAACTCCTTTTCCATAGCTCTTGTATTAACTACCTTCTCTCTGTCACGTAATCTCAGAGTCCCTCTTTTGCTTGAGTGATTAAAGGAAATGGGTGAAAAAACTGAAAGAGAAGACAATTGTCTGCCATAATTATCAAACATTGCACCCAACTTCTTCCCCTTTCCATTATTACCCAATGAGGTAGATGTGGCAATTGTTGTCATACCGCCCCCATCTTCTCTTATGCTGAATATAGAATTACAAGATCTTCATATTAGTATGAACCTTAAAAAACATGACTCCCATTGCTAAAAACCACTTTTAAGTTGTAACAGGCAAACTAAACAACTATAGCAACTTTTGGCAACTTCTGGAGCATTAAGAGAGAAACAACCAAAGAGAAATACAACCACAATCCTCATTTTAATGAGACCGGACTATATATTTGCATTAAGATAATAGAAAGAAATCACGACTATATTAAGGCCAGCACAAAACAATCTTTAACCGGTGTCTCTCGCGGCCTTCAGGTTGCCATGCTAGAGGTTGCATATTTTTAATTTAAATTCTTGACCTCTCGTGCCCATCTATGAATGCATCCAATGGGATATCTACATCAAATGCTCCTTTATATCCCCAAAAAACAAATTCCCTACTACAAGAGCACCAGTATTGATGGATCACCCCACACCATCCCACCCACTAGAAACGGTGAAAAAGGAAACCCGAGAAACCTTCTGAAATATCTCAAGATGACTATATGGGTGGTTCTTATGAATCAACCAACCATTCGGAACATGCTCATCAATCCAAACCATAAGTATTATGTGACAATATTCAAGCAGGCACTGAATCGGATTTCTGAAGCTATGTTAGAGAAACCCTAAACTCTCACGGAAAATAGGTGAAATGTGGCACCACTCAGAGATTGACATGTGCCAATTGGTACAAGTGGTAGACAATTGGCATGCTCAAACAACGAGGTGATGCAGGAATGACATGAGGGAGAAAATATCAGAAAAGCCCCAAATCTGGAGAACTAAAGCTCATCACCAACCTGAGATTGACAACTTTACATGATGTAACCTATGAAATCGTAAATGGAGAAATCATAGTAACCTATGTAACAATAAAGTCAGATTCATCCTGGGAGTGGCAATGGGAGAAATCATAGTGAACAACAGGAAACATGCATAGTTGCTTACAATCAAATAGATGAAAAAACACATACAAAAAACCTAGATAATAATCATGAACAAGCTTAATATTGAATTATGAACTGTAAAGGAACTTATAAAATGTGACATTACGAACCTGGTCAAGCACACAAGCAAAAATATCCTGGACATGACCCTGGTTGACAAGTTGTATTGCTCATGATGCAAGAGGATTTGTACCTGCACTGCCAAGTCAATCAAAATCCATCATTATCTATACAATAAATACAAGTAATTGATGTAGTAGTTTTTACTCTAAGATGCATTCTTATGATAATGTTAGAACATATGTTGAAAATTTCAAAACATACCTGAATAAGCTCCTCTTCGTTTAAAGAACAATTTATTGGAGTCGCATGAACTTGGAACAAGCCTCCCACGATCTGAAAGAGTAGCAACTAAGTCAACAGTGACTTTTTTGTTGCTACGCTGGATCAATGGAGGTTTGCTCCAAGATTAAATCGCTCCAATAAATTATTCTCTACTAAACAGGGCCAACCATGTGAAGGTGGAAGCTCTTATGGCCCCTCCCCCCCCCCCTCACATCACTCTCAATTCCCCAATACCCAATCTATATTTCATTTTTTACTTTCATGAGCATAAAAAAAAATATTCAATAACTAATAAAAAAACAATTCAACAAAAAGTACGCAAGGAAACATTGCAATTAATGCTTGACATAAAAATAGTATGATAAATGAGTTTTTTATATAACGCAAAAAACGTTCCAAGTATGGTAACGTTTGTCTTATAATAATACAATATTTTACATTTTCAAATTTTCTTTTTCTTCTTCCTATTTTTAAAGCTCTTAATTACATCATCAATATCATCGTGCTCTGCTCCTGTTTCGTGCCTTTCAACCCGCACTGCTGACCTAGTTGCGTATTCACGATGTCTGGGCTCATCCAGTGACGGGGCATCGCCTACAAAAATAGATAATATTAAATTTTAATTGTCGGTTTTTAAATATCATTGAACTAGTTCGGTAATATTAATAAAAAAAATTGCAATGAGATTATTTACCTGGTGCACCAGTTGTCGCCGCTGACCTAGTTGCGTTGTCACGATGTCTGGTCTCATCCAGTGACGGGGCATCGCCTACAAAAACAGATAATATTAAATTTTAATTATCAATTTTTAAATATCATTGAACTAGTTCGGTAATATTAATAAAAAAAATTGCAATGAGATTATTTACCTGGTGCACCAGTTGTCGTCGTTGGGACTGTTGCCCTGTCTTCCTCTCTGGTGGTAAGATCCTCAAGGGAAACATTCTCTGTCATTTAAACAAAAAACGTTACAAGGACAACCATCAAGGTATAATTAGAAAAAACTATAAGTGGAAATTAATTACCATCACGACCCTCACTGATAGCAGCATTGTCGGCCTGGTCCCCACTACAATGATCAGGTTGCACGAGAGGATCATCTACATCTGGCTCTAAAACTGGGTTATTTTCCTCGTCGGTAGTGCTGCTCCCCTGATTTAAACAAAGTTTTTAGACATTAAATTTATGGACGAAAACAAAAATATTGAAAGGTTAATGTTTTACCTTATCAGGCATTCTAGATCTTGGGACCTGCCCCAAGCTACTGCGACGTTCAACTACAGCTTGATAGCCAAAACGGAAAGCGATATTTTTATCTTCCTCTGTAGTTTCTATTCCGAAGTCATCACCCTACATTACATATGATTGTGTATTTTTAATCATATCTGATAGGATTACAAAAACTTTGGAAGGCGATACAATTAATTATAAGATGTTTAGCTACTTAATTACAATTCTTGCAACTAATTTCAAGTAGCCACCCTGGCCGAGCTTGTGATGGCCCTTTTTCTCAATCCTAGCTTTGGTTGCCTTTGAGGTGTCAGGCAACCTAGCATCAAAAGATTGAAGTCAGATATGACGTAGCACACTTTTATTTTAGACATAAAGAAAATTAAAGCTATTGAATTAAAGTTGAAATTTACCTTGCGGGTCCAGTTGGCATTTTTCCTTCTTTCTTTGCCCTTTTCTCTTTTCCGTCATGGATGAGTGCTCTCCACTCACTCTCTGAAACTGCGAGAGGACGCTCATAACTAGGGTTAAATTGCAATTGCGTCCTATAGGTGTCCCTGGTATATTTCAAATATTTGCCGGCTACCTGAGCCACCGCTTTTCTGTCAAATGTGCTGACCCAAAAAGGGCTTCTAGATAATCTAAAAGTTCTTTTTTCAGGTTGGAATTCTGGGAATTCCACCCTGTACGTATGGTTGGGCCAAAAATTACCAACGCATGGCTCTCCAAAATCCTGTAGAACTCATTGTTTCCTACACAGAATAAAACCAAAAAAAGAAGAAGATATTATCATTAATTTAAAAATAAAAATCATGATAAATATGTTTTAGATAAAGTACATAAAATAGTTAAAATATTAAAATTTACCTGGGAGTTGTACATGCTTTATAGGGACACCCTCATCGTTCACCAACAACGTGCCATTAATGGTCCCTGTGGAGCTGACACGTGTAGCTCCAGGAAACACAATAATGTAGTTGACCATATCAGCCTCATCATTGCCAACACGTTCAGTGGTTGGCTGGGTGTTTTCTTGGGCAGGGTGTGTTTCTTGGCTGGCACCTAAAGGAGTAGAAGGTGTACGAGAGGGTTTATGGGCAATCTATTACCCTTATGTCCCACTACCACCAACACCGGGTTCAGCAAGTGCCAGAAAACGCTACATACAAAAGAACTTTTTGTTAGTTTAGTCAATGTAAAAATTAAAAATCAAACTATCACAATTCATCTCATGCAGAACAAAAAAAATATCCTTTTGACTTTTTATTATTACCTGATATCTATTTAGCTGCCTCATAAGATTTTGTATCCTCTCTTCTGTTTCAGGTGTTTGAGGCGCGTCTATCAAAGCATTAAATTCCGACCTTGCATCTCGTGCCTTTTTTTGCAACAACAACACTGGAGATAGGGATGAAGAAAGCTCTTCCTCAAAGAGGGAATCATCAGGCGTACCATGGCTAGGTGTCTGCATATTTGAACAAAATTAATATTATTTCAATTATGTAAATAACTAAAATACCTGAAGATAGAGCAATGCTGGCACTTTACATGTTCTTTCGCTGGCCTCTTTCCGCGATCATCCTGTCTCGGGGTTGTTCCTGCACTGCTCTGATCAGTCTGCCACATTGCAATAAAATTATAAATGTAAAAACTTGAAAATAATATCTAACTTGAAAACACAAAATGAAAACTGAAATAATTTCTAATAAGACACCGGAAGACAGAGTTAGAGTTTCAAATATGCCTTGCATTGAATTCAGTCCTGGAAACATGTCATTGCACATTAAGGCACCCAAACATTCAATCCACAAATGATATATTTAAGTAGTCTTCTCCTATTCTGGGAAAACACCATACCTATAATGCATTCACTTGCATGTATAAAGGGAAAGGAAAACATGTTTTCATACAACGGTGACAAAGGCATCTTGGGGAAAGGTATCCTCACTTTTTATTTATGTTGTTCACCCACACCACTCTTGTGTTTTCACTAATCCTGTTTTGTCATTTTTGGATTCAAATTAAGTTAAGGCCTTAAGTAATTTTTGACCTTTCGGTGTAGTTTTTATAAGTGGCATGTATGGATTTTCCATTAATTCTGCACTTTTTCTCTTCATGCGCATGTTTCCCTGGAAATCAAATGCATGATCTAGTCCCATACATTTAACAAGTTGTTGGATCAACTCCATAGGAAATATCATGTTTCCTATTCAATTAAAATTTATCTTAGTTAGGGTAGGTAGGAAGGTTTTCCCTTTGTATTAATAGGGCACTTCTAGCTTGCATTTTTATTATATCTTTCAAATTTAGTGTCGTTTCAATTAGGGCATGAATTTTTGCAAATTTCAAGGTGAGAATGAACAAAGACAAATTTTTGTGATGGATGATTGTATATGACTCCATGGCCAAAGGAAAAGGCACTAATCTACTTCTTCAAATATCTATAGTTCTCATTCACCTCATACGGAGATGGTCCCTGATTTTGAGCCAAATGTTGCAGCAAAAAGTTCCCCCCCTCCATAATTTGATATTCAATGGAAATTTCTTAAATTGATGATGGGGCATAATTATGGAACATTGGCACATACATATGTAATGGAATTCCAAGATCATGATATATGTTTGCATATGTTTATGGCAATGTTCCACCAAGTCCCCTGGAGGTGGGAGCGAGGGGGCGAGGGAGCGCGGGAGCGGCCTATGCAAAAGCTCCCTACCAATTTTCAGGAAACGTGGGGGGACGTCGGGGTCATAAAAATTCTAAAATTTAATATTTAAAATGTAACTATATTTTTGCAAGGAATGTATATACAGTCATCATACACTTGCATCATGAAAGATAAATCATAAATGATAAAATTACAAATCGATGAATGATGAATCATATAATTGAAACAAATTTAAAAGTTAAAAATCAAAACATACATCATACAATCATGCATGTAAGTTTGTAAGTTTGTAACTATATAATCATTAATGTAACTACTAACAATGTACAATGAAAATCAAGTTTAAGATATCATATGACATATTATATCAAGATTCAAAATAGAGTTTAAACTGAAGTTTACAACTCAAGTCTGAAACATAAAACTTAAACGCAAATAAGTTATGTTTGAAACATAAAACATAAAACATAACATATGAATATCAAAGGATATCATCATAATGATAAATGAGCATAAATGCTCAAGTTAATGCCCCACTAGTCTCTGCATCCAACTTCTGCACAAATATATCAAGATCAACCATGTCACCATCTGAATCTGAATCACTTGGATTCTCAAATATGCTAAGTGGCACATCAAATTTTAACACGAAACCATAAACTAAAAGGGGCGGTGAGGGGACGTGAGGGGGCGTGAAGGGGGGTGTGAGGGGGCGTGAGGGGGCGTGAAAGGGGGTGTGCGGGGGCGTGAGGGGGCGTGAGGGAAACATCCCCTAGAAGTCCCCAAGACCCCGGAGCGCGAGGGGGCGAGGAATCTAGACCCCTAGGTGGGGGGCGAGACCCCATGTAACACTGGTTTATGGAGGTGGTGGAGCAAAAAAGAGCTCAAATAGAGCTGAAATTTTTCACATAAAAAGGACTGTGGGCTTGACTAATGGTTCCATTTAAAAAATGATATCTAGACGGAGAATAAGTGTAGCATGCAAACATGCATTGAAAATCCATCTGAGTTTGCATTGTATTACTTATGATGGATTCAAATTTGGGTTTCAAAATGCCAGGTTATGGCATGATTTTATCGAGAAACCCTTAGTTGGATTCTCATGTTGGTTTAATTTATATTTTAAGTTTGTTTTGCAGTCTTTGGGTGATAGTAACTCATGAACTAGGTTACCAATGTGTAACAATCATATTTCAAGAATAAAGTTGTGATTTTTTAATATTATTATTATTATCTATTAGCTACGAGTACTGACACCTAATGCCTGGAATTTTGACATCTCGATAGCATGGATAATTTCGAAAATGTTTCTAGTAATGTTAACATAATAACTATCATTACATGTCTTCACTTTTGTCACCATAATAGACCTGTGATATGGACTCATCACACAACTTCATATACTATGTCCCAACAAGTTCAAACTGGTTGAACCTACCTCATAGTGTGGTTATTAAGGACAAGTTGCTTGATATATAACTCGATAGCATAGACCGCGTTGCAGTTCTAAAAAGAATCCTCAAGTGTCAAAAAAAACTTCACAATATGTTCTACTATAAAGCCTTTTGGGATACCTGAAATAATATATGTATCATTGATGACTTTTAAAGTATGACAAGATCCAGAGGGAAAGGAAATCAATGGAAGAGTGATCCACCAATGAGAACCTAGAATTTAGCATCAGATGAGTTAGAGTCTAGGAAATTGAAACCTATAATTTTAATTAGTGATGAAGGACATCACATAGGTAATTATATTTTCATGTAGAATAATCTGTTAATTCAAATTTAAACTACATAATATGAAAGGCATACCATAAATTTTTCCACGTAAGTCCAAACAACCTATAAAAAAGGGAAAACCTTCTTTTTCCATGGGAAATAATTTACCTTTCCTTTTTCAAGGCAATCTAAATCACAAAAAATATGAACTATACTGCACACATTCTTGGATAATGTGAAAGTGGAAAAGGAATACCCTACACAAGTGATGCACACATGTACATTTGAACACTAATAGATTTTTGTAGTTGAAATGCAATGCTTGGTTTCATTTAAATGTAGGGTTTTTAAAGCAGGGAGAAATAATGGCTGCCAAATTAATAAGCGTTTCTTTGGGAAAAATTTAAATCTTGTATTGCGTGATGAAGATAATAGAGGGTATTGAATCTTGATTCTTGACATCTAGAGAGAACCATACAGCCTAACACAATCCAATGGAATTGACCAAAAAAACCCAAATAGAGTCAACCCTACTATAGGAGGAAGGGCCTGCAGTAAGAACTTACCATTTTTGCAAGAGTTGAGGGCGAATGCTGTTCTGCAAGAGCTGAGGGCGAACGCTGAGGGTGAATGCTGAGGGAAAATGCTATTCTGCAAGAGCTGAGGGCGAATGCAGGGCGAATGCTGTTCTAAAAGAGTTAAGGGCGAATCCAGGGTGAATGCTGTTCTGCAAGAGCTGAGGGAGAATGCTGTTCTGCAAGAGCGGAGGGTGAATGCGGGCGTGATATCAGACGTTAATGTAGCACACATGTACATTTGAACACTAATAGATTTTTGTAGTTGAAATGAAATGCTTTTTTTCATTTAAATGTAGGGTTTTTAAAGCAGGGAGAAATAATGGCTGCCAAATTAATAAGCGTTTCTTTGGGAAAAATTTAAATCTTGTATTGGGTGATGAAGATAATAGAGGGTATTGAATCTTGATTCTTGACATCTAGGGAGAACCCTACAGCCTAACACAATCCAATGGAATTGACCAAAAAAACCCAAATAGAGTCAACCCTACTATAGGAGGAAGGGCCTGCAGTAAGAACTTACCATTTTGCAAGAGCTAAGGGCGAATGCTATTCTGCAAGAGCTGAGGGTGAACGCTGAGGGTGAATGCTGAGGGCAAATGCTGTTCTGCAAGAGCTGAGCGCGAATGCTGAGGGAAAATGATGTTCTGCAAGAGCTAAGGGCGAATGTTGTTCTACAAGAGCGGAGGGTGAATGCGCGCGTCATATCAGACATTAATGTAGCTATTGCGACGGATACAAAACAATAAAATCATTTTTATGTAGCGCGCATATAAGTTTCGAATTTTTATGTAGCGTGCATATAAGTTTCGTATTTTTATGTGGCGCGCATATAAGTGTTGTTATACCGACGACGGAAAAAGCGTCGCTATTGCGACGGGTACCTAAACGTCGCAATGGCGACACCTAGACATTGTGTCGCACTTGCGACGATTGGAGTCGTCTCAATAGCGACGCTTTGGGCCATAGTGTCGCAATTGCGACGTATTCCTCCAAACGTCGCAATTGTGACACTTTTCTAAGTGTCGGTATTGCGACACTTTTCTATAAACATCGGTATAGCGACGGTTTCGGGCGGGATGGAAAAAATTTGGGGAAATTTCCGACATTTGGTCAAAAGCGTCGGAACCAAGTGTCGGAATTTCCGCCAAATGTAGTAGTGTCCTGGTTATATCATCAGGTTCTTCTTGGCTTTACTGCATGAATCTGGCTACTGGTAGAGCCAGCTGTATGGGAAAGACTGCTGCTCTCCCATATACCAATTCATATGGGGACTTCCCCGTTGATCTCTTTCTAGTGATCCTGTTAGCCCATAAAGCAAATTTTAGCTAAGAGTCCCAATTTTTCTGATTTTTGTTGATAGCTTTCTTCAGTGCTCTCACTAGGGTCTTATTAGAAGACTCTGCTAGGTCATTTCCTTGTGGGTAATAGGCTATGGAGTGACCCAATGCAATGTTATACTACTGGCAGAAGCTGACAAAGTTAGCAGATTTAAAGGCTTGAGCATTGCCGGTCACTATCTTGGCAGGGCAGCCAAATCTGGATATAATATTTTCTTCCATAAACTTCATCACTACAGTATATGTTGCGTTCCTCGCAGGTATAGCCTCCACCCATTTTGTGAAATAATCTGTAGCAGTTAATATCCACTTGTGCTGACCACTCGACGTAGGATGAATCTCACCAATAACGTCGATCCCCCATTGCTGGAATGGTTCATCCACATGTACAGGGATCATGGGTAGGGGTGCCAACTTCTGTCTCTCTGCAAATTTTTGGCATTTTTCACAAGCTCTGACCCGAGTAAACACATCTCCAAAGAGTTTAGGACAGTAGAAACTAGCCTTCAGAATTTTGTGAGCAGTAGCTCTCTAGCTATAATGACCCCCACAGATACCTTCATGAAATTCGGCCATTATATTTTCTACCTCATCTTCTGTGAGACACAAGAGCAGGATACCTGAAGGATCTCGTCAGTACAGCCGACCGTTAGCAACAACAAATTTCTGTAATTTCAACCTTAGTGTTCTGTATTTAGCTTTGTCACAGTTGGGGGGGCATCTGAGAGTTAGAAGATACTCTACAATCTCCTTATACCACGGGCTGATGAGATACTTCATATGAGTCTTCTGTGCAGCTGTCTCTATCCCCTGCTGGTCTTCCATCTTCTCGGACTCCTCATTAGCTATCATGGACATATTTATAGCTAGAGCCTGACAGTTTGATTCCGACAGGATTTTGGCTAATCCTTGCCCTTTAATCAGCTTGGTGGGGCGAATATCCAGCTCATATTCTTGTATTTTGGCAATCCATTTCCCCCTTTTTCCTTTGTTATCTCCTTGGATAAGGATTTCCTTCATGGCTGCTGTGGGCACAAATGCAGTGACGTGTGATTGCAGGACATACATGCGGAATGCCTTGAGAGACTTCACCAAAGCATAAGCCTGCTTTTCTAATATATTGTATTTCAATTCTGCATCACGAAGCACCTGGCTGAAGAAAGCGATGTGCTGCTCATACTCCTCCTCATTTTTCTGCAATAAAACTCCAGCCACTGTATGAGGTGATGCAAATGAAAAAATCATGAAGGGTTTGGCATAGTCTAGTCCAGCTAGCACTAGGGCTTCTGCAAAGGCGTTTTGATTCTGGAAAAGGCCTCTCGTGATTCCTGGGACCATTTTACATTGTTATTCTTCTTAAGCATGTCGGTTATATGCCTAACTATCTCTGCATAGTTAGCGATAAACCTTCTCAGAAATTTAATGTGCCCAAGGAACACCTGCACCTCCTTTTTATTTCTGGGGAGAGAAATGCCATTTATAACTTCTACCCTCTTAGGATCAATTTTTACCCCATCTTTGGTCACAATATATCCCAAAATTTTACCTTCTTCCAATGCAAACAATGACTTCTGTGGATTGAGAGAGAGACCGTACCTTCTGCACTTCTCGAAAGTTCTACGCAAGTGTTCAATGTGCTCTGCATCATCCTTTGAAAACACAGTGATATCATCGAGATAGACCACCACAAACTTATCTTGCTCCCCAACAAAGGAAATTTCCATGGTCCTCTGGAAAGTGGCCCATGCATTAATCAACCCGAAAGGCATCCTTGCATACATAAATGTACCCCATGGTGTGGTGAAGGCAGTCTTCTTTTGATCTTCTGGGAGTACAACCACCTGATTATAACCAGAGAAACCATCCATCATCGACATCTTTGAAGCTCCCACTACTTTCTGTAGAATATGATCCATCTTGGGCAGTGGGTAATTATCCTTTAAGGATGCTCGATTTAAATTCTGAAAATCAACACACAGCCTTATTTCTCCATTCTTTTTCTAGACAGGGACTAAGTTTTCCACCCACTCAGAGTACCTCAATGGCACAATGATTTTGGCCTTTAATAACTTCTTAATCTCTTTCTCTATGGAGGGGAACAGCAATGGATTAATCTGTCTAAGCTTCTGTTTATGTGGCTTCACTTCTCCCTTTAGAGCAATTTTATACTGCATGATGCTGATGTCGAAGGTTTTCAGGTCCTGATAAGACCATGCAAACACATCTTTGTAGGACTGGAATAGTTTCTGATAGAGCTCTTTATATTCCTCTGGGACTTTCTTAGACAACTTCACAATTTTTGGGTCAGCATCAGTACCAAGGTTTAGGTCTTCTACCTGATTCTCTTATATCACTTTGTTTGGCTGCATTGGGACATCGTTCCTGTCAAACAACCTTTCTAGAGGTACCAGTCCTCTCGGTATAACGTTTCCTTTTAGTTGCAACACTTTATGGCAAGCCACCTTTTCTTCCCATTTATTTTCTGAAATGTCTTCTGCTTCTTCTTCTTCGCAAGCATCAATCTCCATGTTTGAGAATTCCCTAAATGTTTCCAGAAATATTTTCACTTGGTCTTCGTCTTCAAACACCTGCTAGTGCTTGATGTTTTCTAGGATTGATGGTCTATAACGCACCTCAATTTCATATCTTAATAGAGGGTTCCGAGGTGGGCGAAATTTACTAGCAGCCACTGCAAGGGAATCTGCCTTCCTATTATGCTCTCTAGGCATAAACTGAATATTAAATTCTAGGGAAAAAATTTCCACCAGATCCCATACTTCGTTCTTGTAAGCCCTTAGCCTAGGGTGTTTGGTTTGGCACTGATTCTTCACTTGTCTAACCACCAGTTCTGAATCTCCCGGAACTTTTAGACTTTGGATATTCATGCTTCTGGCTGTTTGTAACCCCAACAAAAGTGCTTCATATTCGGCCACATTATTAGTAGCTTCATATTCTAAATTGAAAGACAATCGGATGCATTTTCCTGTAGGAGAAATCAATACTACTCCAGTCCCATTACCTTCTCTATAATTTTCTCCATCAAAGTGAAGCGTCCAGACTCCTGCTTCCTGGCTCCCTGAGGACTGCTTAGTCTTGATCTGGCAGAACGATGGTTCTTGAGCATAATCTTGGTCTTCCTCCAGCATAAAACATGAGAAATCTCCTTCTTTACTGTAGACTGGTGAATTAACCGAGTTTTATGCCTTAGTAACCATCTTGACAAATCTTTTTTCCCTATAAAACCTCCTTTCCTGGCCACCAAAAATCGGGATAGTAGCATATGTTAAGTCCAGCTTGATTGACCCACCGATTTTGGTCCCCCAGGAACTTGATAGTAACATGCCGAAGCGAGCTTGGATGTCAGCCACCACTATGTCCATCACCACGCTTTTGGCTGGGATCTGGGCCAAATTGACCACCAAATCCTTGATCATACCTAGGCATTTAACTCTTTTGGAATCAAATGAATAGAGATCCTTGTATGGAAGGGTGATCTATAATCCTAGTTGTTCCATGACTGACAGGGGAAATAGTTTATGGGAAGCTCCCGAATCTAACATACGGTTATGTAATAGCAGGTCATGAATCACTAAAGACACATAAAAATGGGGAGTAGAGGCATCTAACTCCTCAACATGTGGGCCGAACACAATCATGGGTCTTTCTTCTTGAAGGTTCAAACTATCTGGGATATGGGCTACTTATGGAGGAAGCATAAAGGATGTGACCTAAGACTGATATGTAGGATGCTTCAACAATTCAGTCAAGGGAACTGGGATTTTGACCTTCTCAAGCTCTTTTTGTAAACTAAAGGCAGAAGAGGACTTTTCTGTTATTATCTCCTTTGACTCTTTGCTTTGGACCAAGGGTTTGACTTCTTTTGCTACTGACTTTTCATTAGGGGGCATTACTACTTTTGAAGAGGGAACATGGAGAAATAAGAAGTAGAAATAGATTAGTTTTTTTCTTTCAAAAAGAATAAAATGTTTGTAAAAGAGTTTGCCAATCCAAGTGCACTCTAAAGAAGAAAAAATGTTAGATCAGTAGGATTGGGTAAGTCAAAAGATTGTGTTGATGAAGTTCCATTTTTTTTTCATGGCTACTAATATTTTCAGAGCAAAAGAAGATCATCCAAGTGAAGAAAGTTTCAACCCAATGGATAAGGCACTGATCAGCCCCCCAAAGAATGCAAGTCTGAAGTTCTTGATGCCTTCAAGAAGGCACCATCCCCAAGTGGAGCCACTGTTAGCCACCTATAAAATTTTCCATATCAAATGGTGGCTAAATAATTTTTGGAGACTTCAAGAAACAAGCTTTATTGCAAAAAATTGTTATCTCTTGAAGTCTTATGAAGACATCATATCCTCTGTTCAAACTTCACTGTTGTTTCCCTTTCGAAATGTTAAAGTTCTGTTGTTCTCATGAAGAAAAGAATGCTGCAAAAATCCCCATTTTCCCCTCATTTTACTCCTTTTTTCCCTTCGTCATTAACCTTCATTTGTTCCCTTTTCTTCATAAAATTCCTCCATTTTTAATTTATTCCCTTTCCCCTTCATTAAAATCCCTTTTATAAGGTTTAAAACTCATTTTTAAACCTTACCGAAACCCCCAAATCCATCAAAAAACTTGGAAAATTTCATAAAAAATAATCTTTTTTAACTATGGACCTAAGCCCCTTTGGGCCAAGTCCTAAACCACTTCCCCACCACATTCCCTTGCCCTAGAACCAGGCGCTAACCCAGTCGGGCACTTATCGCATCGGAAACAATTGATGCACGCAAGTCTTTTTATCATGTTAAAACCTCTGATCCGATTGGCCTCTGTTTATAAGCCCCGAGCCTTTTTTCGCTTCATATAACCCAAGAGCCCGCTATTGGGCGTTTAAATGTTTATATAAACCCTGTCCCACCATATTTTTCCTTTGTATATTCACAAAAACCCATTTTCCTATGTTTTACATTAAACCCGCCGGTACAATGTTTTGAATGATAAAGAACCGTTGATCCAAAGGCCGATCGACAGTCTAAAAGATATCGCATCGGAGATTTTCTAATGGGTACATTGAAAAGGCCCGCACCATTATTCCGATGTGATTGGCCCTTTATATGTATAGACCTTGGTCCCTTTATCCTTCTCATATATCCAAAGGCCCCACAGTCGGGCGCCAAACCTTATATATAACCCGCCCCAAAGCCAATAAACCTTTGTATTTTATAAAATTTTGATTTTCATATGTTATAGAGGGGCCCGCTGTTCATTGGTTGAACCCTTTCTCCGACCGTTGATCTTAGACCAGATCAATGGCCTGCGCAATCTTGCATCGGAGATTTTCCATCGGGCACGTTTATATTTTATTTCTCCCTCCCGATTGACGGCCTCCCGATGTAATATTAATCGTTGATCTCCTCCCCACCTTCCCAGATCTGATGGCCATTATCGCTCTAAACCAAAGCCCATTTCCCCGCTAAGAACTCCTCTGATTCATCCTCCACCGTCGATCTGATTTGCAGATCGATGGCCCACAGTTAATCGCATCGGCACTCTTCTATCCATGCCCCCGCCGATCGCAATCCTCCGATTGCATCTAGGCCGTTCATGCCTTGAGATCTGACGGTCCAGATCAATCCTTACGACCTTGGTTAAAAATATGAAAACCCCTATATAATGTTCTTTAGCCGATCTCAATCGTTGATCTCTGCAGATCAATGGCCCATATTGACCCTTTCTCTGCCTCGCATATATATTCCTTTAACTCCAGATTTGATCTCAGCCATCCAAATCTCTGATCCAATGGCCTAGATTAAAACCACCCAACCTGCTTCCGCCCGTGCATCTATCCAATATCGCGCTCACTCCCCAGCATCTGATCTGAGGTACCAGATCTAACGGTTGACGCGCCTTTTCATGTAAATTTAAGCGCGAAGGTTAATTTCTCAAGAGATACGTGATAAGGGTGGTATTGAAATGCCACGTGTCAACTGATAACGCATATCGCGTTCGAAAAGTGAAAACCGCCTATTCCCCTTTTTCCCGCGCGATACTGCCGGTTTTTCCACCCGAAACCGCTTTCCCCTTTTTTTATGGCATTTCATCGCGTTTGCTCCCAGCCGTTGATATTTGTAGATCAACGGCTCAGATCCAATCTAAGCTTTACATTATCGCCCTACGCCTTTTCCAAAGGGCCTTCAATGAGCAATTACAGCCATTGATCGCTGGGTCCAATCTGATCCGACGACCCATGATCATCCAGAAACCCCAATTTTATTTCCTGTGCATTTTACCTCCGCCAAGGGAAATTCCCTCATTTCTTTTGTATTTCTTCTATTTCACGAAAAGTGGTCCTTCTCCATTGTATTACCTTGGTTGATCTCGACTGTTGATCAACACAGATCAACGGTTCAGACTTAATTTTGCACCATTCTACCAGACCGCCTCCTTCTGACCCCCGCAAGAAAATCTCCACTGTTGGATGCTTTCATCCAACGACCACGACTTAACTGCAGCCTCCAAAGCAGTTAAACCAAAAAATATGCAGGATTTTTTAACATTTGTGTGTATTTTGTAGGTTTTAAGGTTTTTTCCATTATATTAAAGGAAAACCAAAGACCGGGGATGACGATCCCCCACACCTTTGTTCATAAAAGAAAAGCCGTCTACAGGGTTCGACGCCACGTTTCATCAGTGTATCATGGGCACTGATGCCATATGAACCCTTTGTACACCTGCACATCAACAAGACATAGTAAAATTTAAAAGAGTATCAATGTTGAAAACCTAACCACAGCAGAATTGAAGATTGAAGATTGTTTTCACAGTTTTGGTGGATTATGGCTAAGATCGAAAATCGAAAGCCTAATCCATTGAATTAAACATAGTTAAATACAAATCAAAAATATTTATCAGATAGAGGATGCCTCCACTGCCACATCAGAGGCTAATTGATTCCTCTCAACTACTTAATGCCACCTGTAGCCTCACAGCATTCAACAGAGGCCGAGTAATGACCAGAACAGAGGATATTTGCCTCACGACAGCCGAACAGTTAATTCAAGCCAAAATATTTATTGCAAAAATATCAGCAAAGTTATTACAAGATGACACAGAGCCTTAAAGTCAACAAAATCATCCCACCGAGCTTAATTCTTAAATGTAAAACAATTAATACAAAGGGAATATCTGTTAACTTCTCCATCGAGCCCCTCAAAGGCCGAGAAGTATTAATCTGTATTAATTGAACCTTGGAGATCTTTTATCCCATCCCACCTCCTCATTTCTTCTATAAATACTTTTGTAGAAGATGAAACAATGTTGGTTGCAGAACTTTGAAATATACTTGTGCTCGAAACTTCTACATGTAAATAGTGTTCAAAGGCTCTTGAAGCTCTATTTGTGATTAAATAATTTAGTCTGAGAAGTGAAGATGATTGCTGAACTGAAACATTGGACTTGAAGAATGTAACTGGTTTGACTTCAATATACAAGTTGTTTCTTGGGATCCTGGTCTATATCACTGGTGAAGTGCTTCTTTCTTTGTTATTGTTTTTCCTTTCATGTATGCCATATTGTCCATTATTATCTGATAAAGAACAACAAGCATAGAGTTAGGATTTACTGTTTACAGTACCCTTCTCTGACTAATACGCTTTATCTCATTGTTTTCCTCTAAATTGTTTATTTAAGAATGATTCAATACAGTTGAGCAGTTAGGAATGCTGGCGTTCCCTCGTCCTACTGTTTACTTCAAACATTATTCTTGAATGTTATTTTCATTATTTTCTTATTAAAGTTAGACTAGAAAAGTGATGGTGTGCCCTGTTTTCTAGCTTCTTCCTCCAAAGGTAGATTCTGAAAGTTCCCCTAAGTGTATGTTGAAAGAAGACTAGATTTAAAAGTATATTATATGATCTTAAGTGGCATTTTGTTTCTGTTATTTGTTTTCATCCTTTCTGAAATTAATTATGCGTATTACTGGATTGTTTGTCTATTGAGTTGCTTTAATACGAACTTGCCCAAGAAATTTATGGTTAGCCCTGTTCTTGGTTGGTTTTAAACAGTTGCTCAAAAGGCTTTTCTTGCTTGCAACTTCACACCTTTGAAACTCTTTCCATTTAGGACTTTCCACTCAACTAATAATCATGCTCGACCATCCAAAACAAAACAAAACCCTCGGTCTTAATAACTAGCCTAATATCATACCGAAAAGCTTTAAATATAAATCAATATTTGCACTTTATTGGAGAGATCCCTCTCCGGATTCAGGAGGGCTAGATCCTAGAATCCCAAAGTGTTTCAAGTGTTCTCTCTGCATTTTTGGTCTTACTAATCTGCTGAAATTATAGGGAGCTAACACTTTCAATGATTTTTTATGTGTCACAATGCTTCTCCAATTTATGCTTTACGGTGTTTCCTTTGCAACATGTGGTACAATTGCTAGTTATTTTTAATTAAAATTTAAAAATTACTACTTATTTAAAGACTCTCAAAATTCTATAACACAAATTTGGAACTAACCTTTTAGTCAAAGAGATTCAAAGGATTGAAAGATCATAAATTTAACGAATTGAAATATTATCATTTTTTGAAAGTGAACTTTAAGATGTCAATGAGGTGCTATTCCTATACAAGTAGGAGAATGGAAGGACGATAAGGATATCGAGTACTAATGCTCAGGTGAAATTGACTTGAGTTCATAAAATTTATGCTTTTTTGTACATTTATGTGGGAAAGCCTTATAGATATTTAACGGGACCCGTTGTTTTTGCTCTGTATTTTCTGAACAGAAAGGAGGTTTCGGTAACTAGTATTCCTTGTTGAGTATTGATTTCATCCGTTTGTATGCACTGTGCTGTCTCAGGTCTTTCTCCTAAAAATTCGTTTTTTTCTCCTAAAAAAAAGAGTCTGGTGTGTTATGATTGAATTTGTGGATCGCTCAGCTTGTTATGGTTTCTATTTTTGTGTTGTGTATGTTGTTGTTAGTGTTGCGTTGATGTCTTTGTGCAAATTAACCACCAAGGGCGAGCCAGAGAAGGGAAAATTTTATTTCGTTGATTCAATCTTTATTCCTCTTCCGAGATGGTCAGCTGACGGAAATCTGCTTATAGTTTCTTTATATTATCAGCACTTGGAATTTCTAATTTCGGTATTTTCTGAACATAAAGGAGGTTTCAGTAGCTAGTATGCCTTGTTGAGTATGCACTGTGTTGTCTCAGGTCTTTCTTTATTTTTGTTTGTGTATTAATGGTTGGCTGTAATAATGACATTTAGGTAGTAGTTTGTGGTTATGGGTTACTAGTGTTGTAAAAGGGATGTAGGAAGTTTAGTAGGTTTTCTTTATTTTTTATTTATAGATAAAAAGCAGGTTTAGAAAATACAAAAATTAGACTTCAACTTGTTGGTAGAAAATCAGATTGTAGTCTAAGTGTATTGTACGTCATCCAAAACATATACTTCATGGGTCTACTTCGAATTATCCTTAAGTAACTAATATCATTTTGTACTTATTATCATTATCATTTTCATAATATAAACAAAAAGCTATCTACTATCATAACAAAATAAATTTAGAGTGGCTAATCACCATCTGACTCTACAAAATCTAAATCTTTGACATTCGAACCAGACATATCTACCTAGTGGATGGATTGAAAGTGTCCATATGTTCTTGTCAGTTTAATATTTATTTGTTTAGAGAGATGAATAAGGTCATTCTAAAATACAGTTTTGTGCAAATCGAAACTTTAGGTAACGCGTCTCACGGTTTCCTTTTTGTAGACTTCGATTTCGGTACCCAAGGCCATCAATCAAAAGATGGTAATAAAGGTCATCACGATGGGAGAAAGCTAACTAAATGATTAGTAATCGCGATTAATAAAGGAACATCATTTTAAAAATCAAATCTAATTTATAAAATTATGATGTTGAATAAACATATTAGCTTTAAATTAACTTTGATTAAGTATGATTTTTTTAAATATACATTTTTATTGAAATAAATATTAATAATGTAATTTAATATATGTAATTAAAACATACTTTCACAAAATTTAATATAAATTTTATCTAAGGACAAGTTAATAATGGATATATGTTGTAAATAAATCTAATACTAGAAACATGTTATTTGAGAGATCCAACCTAATGAGCAATGGAATCTAAATCCAAAGAAATGAGCTTAACAATAATTAGAGACAACCTAAGAAAAATACTCTTATGAGTGAGGGGACCTATGCATTAGAGAAAATTAATTTTATTAATGATGAATTCTTAATAGGTTATAATTGGTAGGAACACTGAGGAGATGGATTTTTTGTTGAAAGTTTCTTATGAAAAACATATCATAGAATGTAAAGGATATCATATAATTGGGCAAGGTGATCATAGTTCAAAATTTTTTCTTAATACCTTTGATATCAAATGTGTTATTAAATGTGTTCGGTCTTCAAAAAGTTAAAGGTATCAATATTACTCTTAGACATGATTTTGCATTACATTTGGCCATTGAGGAGGACTATTTTAATGTCTATATCAAGCATTCATTTTTAAAAAATATCTATATTTATTGTGATTGAGTAGTCCAAGTTCTCATTCTCATTGCTTTTCTTAGCAAGTTATAAAAAAAATCCTTGCAATTCACTCTTATTGCATCACAATGTGAATCGTTGGTTAAAATACATGTTACCATAATCATGACATTCTATTAAAGTACTATTATAAGTAATACAATTAACCATAATTTATGACTCGATATATTTAATAGTTCAATTTTTTGCTCTATTAATACAAGACCTTTTTAGAAATAGTTTTGGGGTCATTTATGTTGTTTATACCAACACAAGGAAAGGCTCATTCTACAGCCTAGTAGGATGTGTAATCTTGTCAGTCTCATCAAAGTTAAAATTTCATTCATGTAGGCCAATATTTAAAAAAAAAAAATCTATACAAAACATTTAAATAATATCTAGTCATAAAAAAATTACACATGAAGAAATTGGATCCCTCTCTGCTCATGTTAGTTCCATATTTAAGATAGATCTATGTTGGTAATGTAACATCATAAGTAACCTATTAACTTGGGGTATGGTATGGTCTTCATGTAATAGTTACCATTAAATTACATGTCTCATTGTTGTCCAAAAATGAAGTGATATAAACAAATTGTTATAGATTTTGATATTTAATTTAAAGAAAAGATCATTTATGATGTTCATACTAGTATGAGGTGTCTTTAAGTATTGGAAATACCAATCTCATAAAATATGTTGGAAAATGGAAATTTTATATATGATCTTCACATATTAGTTACCAAAAAAATGATAGATGTATCATATTTATTCAAAAATAAGGTGAGATACACAAATTATTATGAGTTTTAATATTCCTTCTACTTAATATAGAGAATTGTATTAATAAAATGTTTAAATTTTTCTTCACATTTATATTATATAATGCATATTTAGTTTTATCAAATAATCTATATTTATTAATTCATTAATAATCAATACAATATATAATATTTCTTTATTATAATATTATAATATATCATTAATTTGTTAATTACAATAATTATTTAAAAATTATTTAATTTTTTAATCAAAATAAACTTTCAAAATTATTTAATTAATACTTAAACCATCCAAAAAAAATGGAACTAGAACTAACCTATTCTAACCTAAGATAGGATTGGAGATCCTAATCTTCAATGAATTGAGATTTTAAAGCTCACATGTGAAATGATTTGTGAGTTCAAAGCTAAGAGTTATTCTAATTTGTAGAGTAACATTTATTATTATTATTATTTTATTTTTTATTTTTATTTTTTTTTAAACCTAGGCTAGGTGATCAAATCTTACTGGCTGCCACTATAAACTTAGGCTAGGTGCAAGTCTGCAAGCCACACAATAGCAATTAACTTATGTCTCAACAGGAGCCGAGACGTCCACTATGGGGTCGCCTACTCTTCTAGTCAAAACACAACAGGCCATATACTCAATGAGATTTAAACCTCCATCTCGTGGGTTTCACCCAACGAAACTTACCGTTAAACCACATGTCACTGTATTAGAGTAACATTTTTTGAAAGTAAACTTTAATATCTCAATGGGGCAGTTTTATATTCAAGTCGGAGAATGGAAGGACAACAAGGATGTCGAGTAATAATTCTTAGGTGAAATTAACTTTCGTAAGTTTATAAAATTTCGTAATTCGTAAAACATCGAGAAGGAAAGCAATAAAAGTTGGAATGGCGCAATCTATATAAGTGACAAAGTGATGTCCAATTTGATTAAGTTTACTTTCGGTGGTAGTCTGCTGTGTTATGATTGAATGTATGGAGTTCTCAGCTTGTTTTGGTTTCTATGTTAGTGTTGTGATTATGTCTAAATTAACCGAGGGCGAATCAGCAAAAAGCAGAGAAGGGAAAATTTATTTGGTTGATTCAAATTGGCCGATACAATCTCCATTTCTCTTTTGGATGGATCAGGTGAGGGAAATTGTGTTATAGTTTCTTTATATTAGTAGCAATTGGAATTTCTAATTTCTTTGATTTTGATTTCAGTAATTCATTGGTTATTTTTAAATGTTTTGGGCAGTAATGGTGGTTTGTTTGTTTTTAATTTATTACTTCAACTTTGAGGGCAGAACGCTGGGTGCGAAGGGCTGAGTGAGTGAATACTTCTAAGTCATATTTGCAAGTTACCTACCTCTACACTTGTGCTTATGTGTAGTTTTATGTTTGATATGAATTTTTATGAACCAGAATAGCAATGTCCATTTTTTTTTTTAATTTTAATTTCTGGTTACTTAATTATTTTCAAAATTTATAGACTATGATGATTTGTTTGTTAATTTCTTTCTTTCAGGAACTTTGGGAGTATATAGTGTGTAGAGGACCATGTGGAAAGGGCCAAATGAACACTGCTACAATGGAGTTGTAATATTTTTTTAAGGTAGTTTCTAGATACTTACTAGATGGTAAGCAATTATCAATTTATATGTGAGAGAATTTTTGAACTTGAACAAAAGCAACAATTCTTTTAAATTTCTAATTAAGTGAATATAGGACCAACGATAAAAATTAGGTAGAATAATTTGAATTATTTCTACAATCAATAAATAGATTTGGGTGTATTGTTTGATTCCTCTCTGAATTATTAGCCTCAACAGAGATTGTGCGGGATCTCTGATGAAAATAGATCGACAGGGTCTCTGAAAAAAGAAAAAGTTAAATTAAATAAACCTAGTTTCGACATCTTGGACTCAAAAGAAATCTGTGGACCCTCTGGTAAAAGAGATGGACTGGCTCTTTGAAAAAACCAAACAGTTAAATTAAATAAACCTGGTGGTATATTTAGTTTTGTAATTCCTAAGGTCGTTCAGATCATTCTTGCATTGAATTATAAAGAGAGTGAAATAGAAATGGCTCCTTTGGGTGACAGCCTCAGTGGTCATTGGTGGTTTCGGAAGAGACCACAAAAGTGTACTCGCTTGGGTAGGTCCTTGTCTAAAATTTTGGCAAATTCCAGCCCCTGTCTAACTCTTTCCTTCTGAATAAATATCCTTGGTGGAGTTATTGGATCGAAGTGGGACATAAATGATCAGAAAGAGTGATCTGCTCCGAACTACAAATGTCGATTCCGACCCTAGAGTTTTATCCAAATGAATTTCCTTTTTAAACTGGGGAAATGAAATGTCCTAATGCCAAGCAGCCAGGTGCACTGAGTGTGTTCTGTTTCGGTGAATCTCCACTCACAAATTGAGGCATAGTTACTTTACTGGGCGTAGGACTAGTGGAAGATAAATTCTATTTCTATAATTGACCAGTCGAATTCACAAAAAAGATACAACTGCTTAATATATGTGATATCGTGCAAATCTCGGAACTAGGATCGAGATTAGTCAATGCTCGATTGAGGGCTGAGACGAGCAGGATTCGAACCTGCCTTCTTGAGCGCACGAGGCATTTTCATCAAGATCCGATCAAGCATTGCTAGCAGATTTGCCATCACATTATATATTGAAATTTCGGTCATCCCCTTCAATTTCTCTCACGGAGTTGGAAATGCTATTAAAAAATGGTGTCCTTGTGTTCTTGGCACTCCAATATCTGTTTGTTCTAAGCGATCCTTGTCCCCTATCTCAGAAATGGGATCTGATTCAGTCTAGCCCCGTTCAATAAATCTGTGCTAAAATGCAGTTTTATGCCATTAGAAGCTTTAGTTTGCAGGTCTGACGGGTTGTGACACCCAAAATGCTAAAACTAAGCTTTTGATTGCATTTCCCAATCGGTGATCCCAGAAAATGTCTGAATCCTAGAGTGTATCATTAATAAGGATTCGTGACATTTTCAAAGGGAACAAAATCGTCGAATGATCAATTATTTTATCCCTTTCAGTTGAACATCACTTCTTCGAAATTTTCATTTATATTTGAAAATTTTGCAAATTACGTTGTGTCT